>CM057343.1:409876878-410476878 GCA_030015575.1 Agapanthus africanus
GACGGACTCGCCGAGAACTCCCAGATGGTATTATACCTTACGTCAGATGGCAGTTCTCTGGTGACACTGGTACAGGTTAGTCTGTAGACCCAAGATCGTCATAGAGTCTTATGTGATTCCCACTGTGCTTTGATTTCCACCTTACCACGTCCAAGAGGGTGTGCAAAACGGTGGTTTTTGGTTACTGTCCCGAATCACATGGAGGCAATGAGCGATAGGAGGGGATTCGTCTTTCTCGGTATAGGGAGTTGATGTTGCGCTGTGTTCGATTGGCTATAACCGGAAATCCCTGGCCAGGGTTGCTGAGATTTACTGGTAAGTGTTACCAGTAGTTTCTCGAACTGTTATAGACCTCATATCGACACGACTTATCGAGCTATTGGGGTCTGATGTTTACCACCCCTAGGCGAGATATGCGACATATCAGACTACGAGACCGGACTGTACGGTAAGTGTTACTGGTTGGATTCACAGGAGTGTGAGCGGGCTTGCTCGTCGATCTTCTGATCGCTCAATACCCGGGTGGCCGTTACGTTTAGCAGACCGCTTGCGGCTTGTGGGTGTCTGATATGATCATCACCTGCTGCCGGCGTATTGACGAGTCTTTAGAGTCCTACACAGAGGTTTCCTGGCTCAAGCGAAACGAAATAGGAGCGCATATGAAATATGTGCGGGACCGAGAATAATACCAGTATGTGATACAGTATTCTATTCTCGCGATATGTATCATGGGACGGTTATATGTGATATAGCCGGGTTACCGAATCAAATGTAGATTCGATATATTGATACACATGATATTAGTCGGTTATATGCAGTATGACCGGATCATTAAATCAAGTGTTAATTTAATGATTTAATGTATAATTATATATTTGATATATTACTTTACATTAACTAGTATTGGTTCACTTAAGATTATTTTCTCACTTGATTGTGCACATTGTATATGTGATATATTTTTGTGCACAAGCTTGTATCATGATGATACATGCAAATTTGGGTGTATGTTTGATTCAAACCATGTTTGGGTTAATGGTTAGGGTTTTGTTATCTTTATTTATTTCATTTATTTATTTTTGGCAAGAATCAAAATGGTGGCTAACTTTGTTTTGTTCTTGAAGCTTCATGAAGCTTTGATAAGCTTTGACCATTTTGTTTCTTACCTTAACCTAACCATTACCTAAACACTAGTTTATTCTCTACATGAGTTAAACTAACCTATGGTTGCTATATGATAAGATCACTTGATTTATTATTATTCTCTTAATTCATTTTCTTTTCTTCTTCTTCTTCTTCATGAAGAAAAGAAGAAAAAGCTTGCTTGAAAATTAACAAGTGATCAATCCAAGTGAGAAATCGAAATCCAAAGTGAACCCACTTCCTATTTATTTATCCTCTACAACTTGCCAAGTAGTATATGGTGTTTTCTTCACAAGTTTCATGACTTGGTGAAGTTGGAGCTTGATCTTGAGTTGCCTCGACGTAGATCATCTTCGGCATCGATGTCGACGACCTAGCCCGATCATTTCTTCGACGAAACCATCGCTAGAGTCCGGGATCCGATGATCGCAGCGGAGGGACATCATCACGGAGCTAAGGAAGTGGAGGACCGGATCTACAAAGGTTGTAGTCTCTTTCACTTAGCAGTAAAGTTGTTTACTAGCTTGTAGTTTCGCCTATTCTCTAGTTAACGATCCGTATTAGGGTTTCTCGGCACCAAAAATTTTTGAATTTGGTATGGTTGATGCCTTGTGAGACCTCTTGAGTGTGCCTAGGAAACCTACACGGCCGATGTAGCAGACTTTGTCAGATTCCCCCTCGTTTGAGGGGTTTTTGATTATGGGGACGCTCTTCCCTGCAGGCGCAAGCTGTTGGAGATAGTGCCCTCAGAGTCAATTATTGGATCACAGGCACGTGATTGCAATAATTGAGAGAGCACCTGTACCGTTAGAACAATCTTACTCAAGATGATAGTATGCTATCTGGTTTATCTTTATCATCGTGTACTGTTTCAGGTGACCTTACAGGTCACTATTGCATGTTGATAGAGCCCTTAGGATTCTTGCTTGACGGCCAGCAGTATGATGGCGATCATATACGTGGGAGCTGGGGTCTATAAGGACATCCTTAAAAGGCCCCTAGTCGAGGGAGTTTCGAGACAGGGTATCGATACTCCAGAGTAGACTAGTGTATACAGTCGAGACCCCGACGAGGGGCGGTGGCCGGTCTCACAAGCCACTGGTGTCAGTTGGTTCACCTAAGATGTATACAGGTGCTCATTGGGTTATGAGTACACCGGACAGGACTCGCCGGGAACATGCTAGTTGGTCTTATACCTGACGTCAGATAGCAGTTCCCTGGTGACATGTGTACAGGTTAGTTCATCGACCTGAGATCGTCATTTGTCTCGTGTGTGTTCCCACTGTGCTTTGATTACTATCCTACCATGGCTCAAAGGAGTCGTGCAAATAGGTTTTAGTTGGGTATAGTCCCGAGCCACATGGAGGCAGTGAGCGGATCTGCAGGGGTTCGTCTCTCCCGGTATTGGGGGTGAGGTCGCGCTGTGTCTAGGAGAGCCATTACACAAAGCCCTCGGCCGAGGCAGGAGATTTACTGGTAGGTATTCCAGTAGTATCTCAGGGTGTTCTGGGCTACACTCCGACACAACTTGTACCGCTTTTGGGGGTCTGACTTTTACCAACCCCCTAGGCCCGCCATGCGATACTCATAGACGAATGGACCGGACTGTACGGATATTGTCACTGACAGGCTCAGTAGGGTGTTAGCATGAGTTCGCTCACAGACGTTCCTTTTGGTCAATACCTGGTAGCCCGTTACGTATGGCTAATACCCCTGACGTGCTAGTGGTTAAATCCACAACCAAAGTATTGACGAGTCTTTAGAGTCCTCCACAGACCGTTTTCTTAAGTTTCGGGCGAAACGCTGTAGAGGCCGTATGGAGATATGGCAAGGTTCGATCTTATACGTGCGGTATTGCTCGGATCAAGATCGGACGGATAATACTAGCGGGCTTTGGTTTAAGCCGGATCTTAGTATTGTACAGTGTAGATTTTGTCTCATTGCATTTGTATTCAGTCGGGATACAAATACTGGTATGTATATACAGTAGCGGGGTTTTCCTGTAATTTATTACGGGATCAGTTTTTTGAAGTTGCCAGTTTGCTTTCCGTTTCGGCCAGTTTTCCTTTGTTCCTTCACGGCCGGATTTTTGTGATGGGAGGGGATAATTTGTAAATGCGCAAATTAGCATTGTGGAGGGGGTTTATTTGCAAATGGAAAAGATTATGATAGAATCTTTCTTTTTTCTTCATCATGGTTTGCATTAATGAGATGTGAATTAATTTGGCTTTGGTGTGACCTTTATTCCTCATAATCTTCACATTTCTTTATGGTCACCACACACTCTCTTGTGCTCACCTCCCTTGCATTTCTTTTCCCCTCTCCCATTTATGCATGGCCGGCCACACTTTTTGGGGAGAGAGAGGTTCATTTTGGTGTGGAAAAATTGCTCATCTCATATTATTTTGCTTACACCAAAATTCCCAAGTTCATTTAAAAGTTCATTTCCTCCATCAAAAGGCAACTTCACAACCCCATGAGACAAACATTACTACACTTAGCCTACAGCATCCTTGGGCACGTCGACTCGCTAACTTCGTGCTCGAGTTGCCTCAGTCCAGAGGTGGGAGCCCGTAAAAGAACCCGACGATGTGGTGCCCGTTCCGACGAGGAGATGAAGATCGAAGATTCCGCGAGGAGATCGGAGTGGAGGCCGAAGACCGAAGGACACGGATCGTTCGGTATAGCATTCTACCCCTTCTCTTGTTAGCTGGTATAGGTTAATGGTTACGATCCGGATTTTTAGGATGCGGTAGTGCCGGTTTAAAGTCAAGAAAAATTTTCTTTTCTGCATTTTGGCCTCGGAAAGACGGTCGGGGCGCTACCGTAGCCTAACATGGTATCAGAGCCACGCCATTAACCTAGTCTAGCTTGCTCTAACGTATTTACAAGTTCGATTGAACAAATTTTCTAAAAACCACGATTTCAAATTACAGTTTCTGTCGAAATTTTTCTGTGGTCAAAAAATTATTTGGTGCACTGCAGAAAATCAGGCAGGGTTTTGTAGGGGCACTGCAGAAATTTGGTGGACCGATTCCTTAGGAACGCCACGGAATCGCGGCCTAAACCCCATTTTGGCCGCGGTTCCGCCGCCGTTCTAGCTCTTCATTGGACCAAATTTGTACTGTGGCTCTCTGACAGGGAAATGGGGTTTTTGGAATATTCTGTTTGGGCCCAGATTTTCATTGAGTGCTACAGTTGTGCTTGGGGCCCACTTCGGGAATTTTGGTCAATCGAAAATTTTAAACATGTTAGTTCACAGTATTTACATTATATCTGTGACCGTGAATGTCACTTGATCGGTAAATCCTGTCTAACTGCTATAGCCCTTTTAGACGGATTTGCGAACGTGACATTCGCGTTGATGTTCTGTGTTGTGCTGTGATGTTGCGGATTTGTCGTGGGGATAGCCTGGATGCAATGTTAGTACAGTTTGGTTGTATATGTACATTTGATATTGCGGGGCGAGCGTCCGACATGTGGACTGCCGTCACTGCCTGTTTGTATATTATTCTTTTTGGGGCACGACCGGGCTGAGGTCGATGTACCCGTTGTATATTTTACTTTCTGTACTAGGATTACCCCGCGGAGGAGTGCACGGATAGCCGGGTTCTAGAGGGCAACGGGCCCGCATTTCATGGCGTTGAGACGGAGGGGGCTTCACTCTAGAATTGGCGGGCTATTTGCCGCACTCGTAGGGGGTACAGGTTGACCAAGGAGGGGTGCCCGAGTTACCGGATTCCGTGAAGTGCTGGGTGGTCCATTCACGTTGTTGAAGGGGCTGTCTCGCTTCAGGTTTTGGCAGGTAACTTCCCGTGCCCGTAGGGGTCTAGGATTTCATTGCACAGGCTATCCACATGACCAGGTGAACGTCGGGTTTCAGTAGCGGCTCTATGAAACCCGGGGATCCCAGATATCTGTATTGTTCTATGATACTTATTACATTTCTGTGATGTTGCATTTTATCACGCCTTGAGCGATTATTAGATATTGATATATATACTAGTAGATGTTGTATATGTTTTGCATCCACGCTAGTCCAGTCCCCGCTCTATCGTTAGTTAAGTAACCTAACGGATGATGACGGGACCCAGTGGCGAATGCGGATGTCATATACGTGTAGGGTTCCTAGGCACACTTAAGAGGTTCCACAAGTGATCAACCATGCCAAAATCAAATTTTTCCATGTGCCGAGAAACCCTATACTTGATCGTTAACTAGAGGTAAGGCGAAACATGCAAGCAAACTACTTTGCTATAAAGTGAAAGTGACTACAACCTTTGTAGATCCGGTTCTCCACTTCTCTAGATCTGTGTTGACGTCCCTCCGCTGCGATCATCAAAATCCCGGACTCTCTTGTCGGTTTCATCAGAGAAATGATTGGGCTAGGTCGTTGACTTCGATGCCGAAGATGATCTACGTCGAGGCAACTCAAACTCAAGCTCCATCTTCACTTGGTCATAAAACTTGTGAAGATAACACACTCTACTACATGGCAAGTGGTAGAGGATGAAGAAATAGGAAGTGGGTTCACTTTGGAATTGGATTTCTCACTTGGATTCATCACTTGGAAATTTTCAAGAATGCTTTCTTCTCTTCATGAAGAAGAAGAAGAAGGAGAAAAGAAAATGAATAATGAATTATCTCAAAAAGAAAATCAAGTGATGGTTATCATTTAGCAACCATGGGTGAGTGTAACTAATGTAGAGAATAAACTAGGGTTTAGTTAAATGGTTAGGTTAAGAATAAAACAAAATGGCTTAGACTTTGTCAAAGATGCTATGAAGCTTCATGAAGCTTCAAGCCAAAATGAGAAAAGCCACCACCATTTTGTTTTTGTTTCTTACCAAAAATAAATAAATGAAATAAATAAAAAAGGCAAATGAAACCCTAACCATTAACTAAACATGGTGTATAGCACACACCCAAGTTTGCATGTATCATCAAACATGATACAAGCTTGTGCACAAAAATATATCACATATACTACTTGTGCACATCAAGTGAGAAAATCAATCTTAAGTGAACAAATACTAGTTAATGTAAAGTAATATATCAAATATATAATTATACATTAAATCATTAAATCAACACTTGATTTAATGATCCGGTCATACCGCATATAACCGACTAATATCAAGTTTATCAATATATCGAATCAACATTTGATTCGGTAACCCGGCTATATCTTATATAACCGTCCGATGATACAAATCGCGAGAATAGAATCCAGTATCACATACTGGTATTATTCTCGGTCCCGCACATATCTCATATGCGCTCCTATTTCGTTTCGCTTGAGCCAGGAAACCTCTGTGTAGGACTCTAAAGACTCGTCAATACGCCGGCAGCAGATGATGATCATATCAAACACCCACAAGCCGCAAGCGGTCTGCTAAACGTAACGGCCACCCGGGTATTGAGCGATCAGAAGATCAACGAGCAAGCCCGCTCTCACTCCTGTGAATCCAACCAGTAACACTTACCGTACAGTCCGGTCTGTTCGTCTGATATGTCGCATATCTTGCCTAGGGGTGGTAAACGTCAGACCCCAGTAGCTTGATAAGTCATGCCGATATAAGGTCCATAACAAGCGTGAAACTACTGATAACTCTTACCAGTAAATCACTGCAACCCTGGCCAGGGATTTCCAGTTATGGCCAGTCGAGCATAGCGCAACATCAACCCCCAATACCGGGAGAGACGAATCCCCTCCTATCGCTCATTGCCTCCATGTGAATCGGGACTGTACCCAAAAACCACCTGTTTGCATGACTCAGTAGAGCCGTGGTAGGGTGGAAATCAAAGCACAGTGGGAGACACACAAGACTCTATGACTATCTCGGGTCAATAGACTAAGTTGTACCAGTGTCACCTGAGAACTGCCATCTAACGTGAGGTATAATACCATCTGGGAGTTCTCGGCGAGTCCGTTCAGTGTACCCAGTCTCCACTGAGCACCCGCATACTATCTCCGATGTCAAACACCAATGGATATGGGATCATCCATCGCCCATCACATGGGTCGGGAAGATATACGCTAGTCTACTCTGGAATATCGATGCCCCGTCTCGATATTCCCACGACTGGGAACATTGAAGGATGTACTCATAGACTACCCAGGCCCCACTAGTATGATCTACATCATAGTCCTGCAAGTCAAGTACACATCCTAAGGGCTTTATCAACATGTAACAGAGAGACAGAAAATATACATGTTAAGATAAAGGGCAACCAGATAGCGTACTATCATGTCGAGCAAGAAAGTCCTACCTATTTATGTCCCAGCATCCACTACAATATACATCCAATGTACAGTAATGGCCTCTAGGGCATACATATAACTAACAATACGTACATCATTATTTTCGTTCTTTATTGGTGTGATCAATTGATGGGACTGCGTTGATTCGGATCAATGCAAGCTAAATAAACCTATTCTGATGTTGTTGGAACAATTTTTCAAAAAGCTGTTATTGCAAGGACGTTCTCTTTTGTTTTGCACAGTGGTATTCGGTTATGAATATCCATCACCTCAGTCGACGAGGCAAGGGCCGAGATCTCTTCACCGGGAGTGACCCCTTGGATAAGAGTTTGCGTCAGGGCAATAACTTCACTATAGTCGATTACTTTTGCTTTGCATCGTGGTATTCAGTTGGAATATCCTGCACCTCATTCTATGGGGAAAGAGCCGAGATCCCTTCACCGGGAGTGACCTCTTTAGCAAAGGTTTTCGCCACTATATTTTTTATAAAAAGTTATGCAGTTCCTTCAACGATATCAAGTTCATTACGTTAAAGGTTTTTCGCCAAAAACCAGCCGTAGCCCTCCGTCATTTCCTACGGGTATTATTTAGTATTCGTGCTACGTTTGTTGACCTAGTCAAGACGTAGTATTCGGCAGCTAAGTGGTACTTGTTTGTTGCATAAATAGGATTGGTTAGGACAGTCGTGTGGCCTTGTTAACCTAGTCAAGGGCACGTACGGGTGGGTTTAATGCAATCCAGAATAATGACGGGTTGAACTTGATTGGCGGTTTATGGTTTGTTGACCTAGCAAGGTCATAAGCCGCTTGGGGTAGAAACACACATCGGGAGTTTCTAAAGAAACTGAAACTTGCCAGATATGCGCATACCTTCTGGAGTGTGATAACGTGAGTGGATTCCGTCATGCTGCCATACGATGATAGTTGGATCCTGATTCCCACTGATGAGTTAGTTTACTCCTCGGGTGATCCCGACTAATTCTTCTTTCAGGTTTGGAGGAGAATTTGACGGTACAGTGGGAGGTTTCCTGATTAGATAAAGTGACAACCATTCTGATCTAGGTTAGACTGCACGCTGAGTGTTTCTTTTCTCTCTCTCTTTGGCAGTGACCATGACCCGACCCTTGACTATGACTCAGTGACCAAGTTGACCGAACCTTCTTATAACACTGGCTTTTGGATTGTCAGAGTTGCATACCTCATTGCCACTCCTACTTTTACCCTTTTTTCCAGAACACCCCGTATTACTACGAACGTCCACTTCCATTGGATAAAACCATCGTATGGTTATATACGAACTCGAAGGAATTTATTCGAGGATGGTTTCCGGTTCTGGAGAAAACGGATAGGACTATTCAGTTGTCTTTTCCTTTTACCTTCTCTCATGTTGCGGTGCTCCTTGGATTAGGGGATAGTACACCTGTTACGCTTATTGGACAGTCTTCTTCCAAACCATAGGCAGGTGCCGAATGGTAGGGAATGAAGAAAACCAATTAGCCTAATGATAGTCTACAGAAGGTATTATGTAAAGACAAATAAAGGGATTAGTAAGAGGGCAAAGTAAACTGCGACTGCTATTCACGACCAAACCAAGTATTTCATTACCACTCCCACTTCACCTTTGTATTTCTCCAGAACACTCCGTATCACTATGAAGATCCACAGTTATTTGGATACTCCATCGTATGGTTATATACGAACTCGAAAGGAACTTGTTCCAGTTCGGGGATGGATTCTGGTTCAAGAGAAATAGGAATAAGGTTTATTCAGGTGTCTTTTATCTTCACCTTCTCTCGCATTGCGAGTGCTCCTAGGATTAGGACAGTACACCCATTATGCTTATTGGATAGTCTTCTTCCAAACCATAGGCTGGTGCCGAACGGTAGGGAAGGAAGAAAACCATTTGGCCTAAAGGGGTGTACAGAAGGTAATGACTGAAAACATATTAAGGGATTTGGAGAGATGGCAAAGAAATATACGGTTACAGTTGTGAATCTGGATAATGGAAGAGGCATTACTGGGAATACCCGGATACCCCTTAGAAACATTTACATGTTTCAGTTTCACTGTGTATTGTTAAAAGAAAACTGATTTCCCAATTAGCCTTTGCTTCAAGGTATGTATTTACCAGGTTTGATTCTCACATCTGTATGGTTTTACAGATTATGAGTGAGAGTAAGTTATTGGGAATTAGGTGATCATCCTCATTATATCGGAATTCGTTGTAATTGGTGATATTTGAGGAAATCACCTGGGTAGTTTGCCGGACGGCAGATATTTGGTTTTGAATATCCGTTGTTATGCACCAATTTCAAATTGATGTATCTGTACGTCTATTTTTATAGAGTGAGATATACCTTTTTGAAATTATGTCCATGACATTTACCTATATCAGTGGATGGTTAGGTAAGGAGCATTAAACAGCGGTGTAATTCTTCTTAACCATAAGTACAGTTTTCAACCTATGACACACAGGGAATGAGTCATTAGACTCAAGGGACTTATACAGAGTATTGTATGTTGTCCAGTGTCCATTAGGATAGAGGGGTTGGTTCTCATACTATATTCTGTTTACTTGTGACTTCTTTAGTTCTTAGACATGTGTTTCGTAGAAATACAAGGTCTGAGTTTTGAGAAGTTATAGGTATAAGAATCGAGTAGCGAACCAGGCGTTGCAAGTATCAAGATTCTTCAAGATGATCGAAGATGTAGATACTTGTGTATGGTATTCAGTTGATAGTAATGATTAAGAGAACTTGCTTCTCTTTCAGGTTACTCATAATTGGAAGCACTCCTAAGTTGAGTAACGCTGATCGGCCTCCGTCCATTTAGTTGACATGCACTGGAGACAGCTGCATGATTTGAATCTGGTTCCAATTAAATCAGTGCCTCTGTTTCTATATTGGATATAGAATAGTTCGTATCTTGACATTGTTAAGGTACGGGGAGTTGTCCAGCTTATGCTTAAAACCAGACACTGGACAACTCAAGGCACGTTTCTGTAATGGCTGTTTGTGGGTTGACCCGGGCTATGACGAGGGTTGATTTTCTACCATCTGGAAGATCAATAGTGATATTGTTCTTGACTCGCCACCGTTTTAATAAAAATGGATTTTTTCAGAAAACAGTAGTGGGAGTATGGTAGAACTGGAAGTGATTCCAGAACCGTAAACGATTACTGAAAATTTGATAAGAACATAAAGATTCAATCTGGTTTGACATTCCATTGGCCACTCCGCAGATATGGTGGGTAACCTCAGGCACTCGAGAGGTACTTTGGTATCCTCAAGGACGGTGGCATGGAGGTTCTTGTTTACCCAGACTTGCCATTGCTGTTGTTCCAGACTATGAGACCCGGCAGGAGGATGAGTATAGTGTCGTTCTAAACTGGCTTTAGAAGTGCACGCGTATATGACTCTGCCAGAGGGTTGTCGTAGTCAGTGGGAGCAGCGGAAACATAGTGGACAGGTAGCTTATGTCTATTTATAGACTAAAGCAGATATAGCGGAGATAGATCATCTATTCCTGATGTGACAGTCATAGGTTTGACTTCATCAGAATAGGGGATGGATCTATTAAGAAGGTAGCAGGGTGTGATGTCCTGGTATTTGGATGACATACACAGAGTAGGAAGTGAAATTCCTATACTACGGTCGGTTATACTTTGGTCGTCACACAGTGGTTTCTCCACATAGGATATAGATGTTGTTTTTGCACTAGATGCAATAAGGTGATATTGATCCAATCCTAGAGAAACGTTCGGAAGCAGTTTTAGAACATAAGTTGATGTTCTAGGGATATGATAACAACAACCTCTTTTTGGGGACGGTTATCATTCCAGGCTTCCAAGGTGACCCGGATGACAGAGTGACTGTCAGAGTTATAGTTTTCCCTCTGACGAGGGACAGTAGTTTGGACAGGTGGTCCAGGTGGATACTAAGGGTGGCATGGCGCAGCGTACTGATTAAGTTCAGTTGACGATACAGTCTGAGAAGTTTGGATTTGGAGTTCATTTATGAACTAGGTCCCATCAGATATCCAGACATATTCTAAGACAGGTATTGCTCATTTCGGGAGATGGCTTTCTCTGCGAACTTGAGATAAAGAGAGACATAGAAAGAAACATTTGAGCGGATCCACTCACTGAGGCTATTCCTCGAACGCATTAGTTTTGCAAACGGGTTTTGTGAGACTGATTAGTAGAGGAGTTGGGTGTTCGGTATCACACAGGCTGTGAGTATGCGACGTCGCAATAATTAGCCTTGAGTGCAAGTGGGAGATTGTTGGAGATAGTGCCCTCAGAGTCAATTATTGGATCACAGGCATGTGATTGCAGTGATTGAGAGAAGACCTGTACCGTTAGAACAATCTTACTCAAGATGATAGTATGCTATCTGGTTTATCTTTATCATCGTATACTGTTTCAGGTGACCTTACAGGTCACTATTGCACGTTGATAGAGCCCTTAGGATTCTTGCTTGACGGCCAGCAGTATGATGGCGATCATATACATGGGAGCTGGGGTCTATAAGCACATCCTTAAAAGGTCCCTAGTCGAGGAAGTTACGAGACAGGGAATCGATACTCTAGAGTAGACTAGTGTATACAGTCGAGACCTCGACGAGGGGCGGTGGCCGGTCTCACAAGCCACTGGTGTCAGTTGGTTCACCTAAGATGTATACAGGTGCTCATTGGGTTATGAGTATACCGGACAGGACTCGCCGGGAACATGCTAGTTGGTCTTATACCCGACGTCAGATAGCAGTTCCCTGGTGACATGTGTACAGATTAGTTCATCGACTTAAGATCGTCATTTGTCTTATGTGAGTTCCCACTGTGCTTTGATTACTACCCTACCACGGCTCAAAGGAGTCGTGCAAACAGGTTTTAGTTGGGTACAGTCCCGAGCCACATGGAGGCAGTGAGCGGATCTGCAGGAGTTCGTCTGTCCTGGTATTGGGGGTGAGGTCGCGCTGTTTCTAGGAGAGCCATTACACAAAGCCCTCGGCCGAGGCAGGAGATTTACTGGTAGGTATTCCAGTAGTATCTCAGGGTGTTCTGGGCTACACTCCGACAGGACTTGTACCGCTTTTGGGGGTCTGACTTTTACCAACCCCCTAGGCCCGCCATGCGATACTCATAGACGAATGGACCGAACTTTACAGATATTGTCACTGACAGGCTCAGTAGGGTGTCAGCATGAGTTCGCTCACAGACGTCCCTTTTGGTCAATACCTAGTAGCCCGTTACGTATGGCTAATACCTCTGACGTGCTAGTGGTTAAATCCACAACCAAAGTATTGACGAGTCTTTAGAGTCCCCCACAGACCGTTTTCTCAAGTTTCGGGCGAAACGCTGTAGAGGCCGTATGGAGATATGGCAAGGTTCGATCTTATACGTGCGGTATTGCACGGATCAAGATCGGACGGATAATACTAGCGGGCTCTGGTTTAAGCCAGATCCTAGTATTGTACAGTGTAGATTTAGTCTCATTGCATTTGTATTCTGTCGGGATACAAATGCGGGTATGTATATACAGTAGCGGGGTTTTCCTGTAATTTATTACGGGATCAGTTTTTTGAAGTTGCCAGTTTGCTTTCTGTTTCAACCAGTTTTCCTTTGTTCCTTCACGGCCGGATTTTTGTGATGGGAGGGGCTAATTTGCAAATGCAGAAATTAGCATTGTGGAGGGGGTTTATTTATAAATGGAAAAGATTATGATAGCATCTTTCTTTTTTCTTCATCATGGTTTGCATTAATGAGATGTGAATTGATTTGGCTTTGGTGTGACCTTTATTCCTCATAATCTTCACATTTCTTTATGGTCACCACACACTCTCTTGTGCTCACCTCCCTTGCATTTCTTTTCCTATCTCTCATTTATGCATGGCCGGCCACACTTTGTGGAGAGAGAGTGGTTCATTTTGGTGTGGAAAAATTGCTCATCTCATATTATTTTGCTTACACCAAAATTCCCAAGTTCATTTAAAAGTTCATTTCCTCCATCAAAATGCAACTTCGCAACCCCATGAGACAAACATTACTACACTTAGCCTGCAGCATCTTTGGGCACGTCGACTCGCCAACTTCATGCTCGAGTTGCCTCGGTCCAGAGGTGGGAGCCCGTAAAAGAACCCGGCGATGTGGTGCCCGTTCCGACGAGGAGATGTGTTAGTTAAATGTATGCCCTAGAGGCCATTACTGTACATGAGATGTATATTGTAGTGGATGCTGGGACATATATAGGTAGGACTTTCTTGCTCGACATGATAGTACGCTATCTGGTTGCTCTTTATCTTAACATGTAAACTTATTATCTCTCTGTTACATGTTGATAAAGCCCTTAGGATGTGTACTCGACTTCCAGGACTGTGATGTAGATCATACTAGTGGGGCCTGGGCAGTCAATGAGTACATCCTTCAATGTTCCTAGTCGTGGGAATATCGAGACGGGCTATCGATATTCCAGAGTAGACTAGCGTATATCTTCTCGACCCATGTGATGGGCGATGGATGATCTCATATCCATTGGTGTTTGACATCAGAGATGGTATGCGGGTGCTCAGTGGTGACTGGGTACACTGAACGGATTCGCCGAGAACTCCCAGATGGTATTATACCTTACGTCAGATGGCAGTTCTCTGGTGACACTGGTACAGCTTAGTCTGTTGACCTGAGATCGTCATAGAGTCTTGTGTGTCTCCCACTGTGCTTTGATTTCCACCCTACCACGGCTCTACTGAGTCATACAAACAGGTGGTTTTTGGGTACATTCCCGATTCACATGGAGGTAATGAGCGATAGGAGGGGATTCGTCTCTCCCGGTATTGGGGGTTGATGTTGCGCTATGCTCGACTGGCCATAACTGGAAATCCCTGGCCAGGGTTGCACTGATTTACTGGTAAGTGTTATCAGTAGTTTCATGGTTGTTATGGACCTTACATCGGCATGACTTATCAAGCTGCTGTGGTCTGACGTTTACCACCCCTAGGCGAGATATGCGACATATCAGACGAACAGACCGGACTGTACGGTAAGTGTTACTGATTGGATTCGCAGGAGCACTAGCGGGCTTGCTTGTTGATCTTCTGATCGCTCAATACCCGGGTGGCCGTTACGTTTAGCAGACCGCTTGCGGCTTGTGGGTGTTTGATATGATCATCATCTACTACCGGCGTATTGACGAGTCATCAGAGTCCTACACAGGGGTTTCCTGGCTCAAGCGAAACGGAGTAGGAGCACATATGTGATATGTGCGGGACCGAGATTAATACGATATGAGATACCGTATTCTATTCTCGCGATTCGTGACATTGATCGGTTGTGTGCGATATAGCCGGGTTATCGGATCAAGTGTTGATTCGATAAGTTGTTACACAACATATTAATCGGTTTTAGCCGGGTTATTAAATCAATAGTTGATTTAATAATTTAATGTATAATTATATATTTGATATATTACATTACATTAACTAGTATTAGCTCACTTATGATTTATTTTCTCACTAGTATGTGCACATTGTTTATATGTGATATATGCAAGTGTACATGTTTGTATCATGCTTGATGATACATACAAGTTGGGTGTATGAGACTTAAACCAAATCAAGGTTAAATTAGGGTTTACTAATTTCCTAACAAATAACAAAAGAGATGAGACTTTGGTCAAAGTTATCAAGCTTCATGAAGCTTGAAGAAACATTGACAAAGTCAACTTTTTTGTCATTCCTTAGGATATTAGTTAACCCAACCCTTAACCTCATACTTTGGTTAATTCTCTACATGAGTTAAGCATGAGGGCTTAACTCAACCACGGTGCAATAATTAAAAGGATAAGTTTTCATTTGGATGAATTATCCTTTCTTCTTCTTCTTCTTCTTCATCAAGCTCCATGAAAAGCTTGCTAGCTCTAATGGTGCCATGAGAAAAAGTGTGAGAAAATCAATTCTAAAGTGAGCCCACTTCCTACTTCTTCATCCTCTACTACTTGCCATGTAGTATAGGGTGTTCTCTTCACAAAGTTCATGACCAAGTGAAGGAATAGCTTGAGTTAGTGTCTCCCTGACGTAGATCATCTTCGGTCTCGAAGTCATCGAAGCAAGCACGTTCGTTCTTCTTGTGAAGATTCTCTAGAGTCCGGATTTTACGATCGTAGCGATGGGGACATCTATACGGAGCTAATGAAGTGAAGGACCGGATCTACAAAGGTTGTAATCCTTTTCACTTATTGTTAAAGTTGTTTGCTTGCTAGTTTTCGCCTAATCTCTAGTCCACGATCTTATCTAGGGTTGTTCGGCACTTGAAAAATTTGATTTTGGCATGGTTGATGCCTTGTAGAACCTTGTTAGAGTGCCTAGGAACCCTACAGTGGTATCAAAGCCTAGCTAGAGCTTCAGGCGAAGTGTAGACGAAGTTAGAAATCCGATCGAACCCCGAAACCCTAATCTATACCCTTCTCTGTACATTTTTTAAAACCGTGGATTTTTCCTAATTAAAAATGCTCAAAAAAATCAGCAGGGATTTCTAGGAATTACTGTGCAGCACGTGTCCCCGATTCAATCAAGGAGCCGCAGAACCACGGCCGTACCCTAGGTTGCGCGGCGGTTCCGCGACTATTCTGTATCCTCTTGCTTCACTGTTTGCACAGTAATGTCCTTATCTAATTCCTGTGTTTTCTGGGTATTTTTAATTTATACTCAAGAGTTGAGTTTTTTGGGGTTGTATTGGGAGTTCGTTGATTCGATCAGGAAGTTTAACTTTGTCTATGTGTTTTTCCGGGTAATTTTAGAAAGTGTTAAAAAGTTCGACCGGATATCAATAACTCACTTTTTCCCGACCCGGAAAATTTCCAAGTGTTGGATTTTTCCCCTGTTTAAGAACGTCTAAATCGTGCAAGTAACACGATGGACCCTCTAGAAGACAACAAACCTTAACTCGATTATGTGACCGTATTGAACTGCCTTTTGAACCTTAGGGTTTGGGGCAGTACGGCGTGCCACATGTGAGGCGTTGGCTTGACCCTTCTACGGCTGGACCGTTGGTACTGTGGCATGAAATGGATATTTTTAAACTCCCCTCAAGTGTTGAGCTATTTGGGAAAACTTGGGTGTTTGATTATTCGATCGGAAAGTTTAACATTGTATATTTATCTGGAATGTGATACAATATTTGGAATCCACAGATAGTTATGAGATAACTGATTTGAATATTATAAACATAGAACTTTAGTCTCAATTGATCGGTTGCTACGGAATTTTGATGCGATCAAAAGTCCGTCGCAATCACGTAGTGTACGCGGATACTCGCCGGATAAACTTAATAGACAACCACGCTTCATAGCCCCGACCAACTGACTGTAGGAGAACCCCGTAGCCAAAAGCATCCGTTCGGGTGCTCGCGGCAGTGGTGTTCCGCCTTAGTGCACTTTGTCGACGGCATCCGGGGGTGCGGCCGTCTACTAAAGTTTGCGACGAGCATACGATCAGGATGTCGGGAATCTTGTTGAATTGCCCGACTTGATATTGAAAAGAGTTTTCGATAATGAGACTAAAATGCGGGGCTTATAATTGTTAGGCATACGATGTCTAAGGAATTCATTTGATTAGGCATGCGATGTCTAAGGAGGTTGCGGATTCCAACTGTTGTAGTTTTACACTTTCTTTTTCTGCGACCGTAAGTGTAATATGTGATATCGCCGGTTTTGTTGCTATATGTCAACGACAATTGGGATGGGCATATTTAATTACGTTGATGACATGTGATGTTATGTGTTGCTGGATATGTTATATTGGATCGTCGTGTTTGAATAGCCGGGTTTTTTTTTATGTGAGATGAGTATTGTTCATTTTCATTCATGTAAAAAAACTTGTATGTAATATTCTTTATTGGGGCACTTCCGGGCTGAGGATGATGTCACCATTGTATATTATTTACTTTTCCGCATTAGGATAGACCCAAGGACGGGAGCACAAGTAACCGGGTTCTAGGGTCCAGTGGGAGACCATCTCGAGGAGTCGGGTCCAGGTCTCCTAACTCTAGAATTGGTAGGGTTGCTTGCTGCTCTCGTAGGGGTCTACGGGTGTGGGATTGGCTATTCATCACGGCCGTGGAATCCGTGTTTTATATAGGCTCAAAATAAAACACGGACGTCCTAGTATATCAAATATTTCATATGATATTTTCTGCTGCGTTATCTGTGATCTGATCATGTGATATGTTCAGATAGATACTGTATATAGTATTTATGATATATTATATAGACGTTGCTTATGTTTTATACCCGCGCTAGCCCTGCCCCGCTCTGCCGTTAGATACCTAACATAACGGTGCAGACGGGACATTGAGGCGAATGCGGATGGCATAAGCGTACGTTGTATTTATCTGTGATGTTTAGGTGGACTTAAATGATGGGACATTCATTAATGAGATTAATGAAAGAAAATAAACCTAAAAGATGTTGTGGAATCGAATTTCAAAAATAAGGTAGCTCTAGTTATTGCTTTGCATAGCGGTGTTCCTTGTAGAACATCCAGCACCTCATTCGACTAGAGCCGAGATCCCTTCACCGGGAGTGGCCTCTTTAGCAATGACTAGCAGGTGCTACTACCTTCGGTTTGTCTTTTGACTGCTTTTCTAGTTCTTGCTTTGCATAGTGGTATTGTGAATATCCTGCACCTCATTCGACGAGGAAAGAGCCGAGATCCCTTCACCGGGAGTGACCTCTTTAGCGAAACTAGCAAAAGCCTAAAAAACACTCCATTTAAAAACCATTTGATTCCGCAACGAGATCAAGTTCAAAGCGTTAAAGGTTTTCTTAAAAACCATCAGCAACTCTCCGTCATTTTAGGAAGTAGAGTACTTAGTATTCGTGCTGCGTTTGTCAACCATAGCCGAGGCGTAGTGTACGGTAGCTAAGTGATGTCTTCCTACACAGCATATGATGCGATTAGTTAGGACAGTCATATGACTTTGTTGACCTTAGCCAAGGGTTATGTGGGTGTGTCTAATTAATCACGAAATGAGGTAGAACTTGACTAGTGCTTATGATTTGTTGACCATAGCCAAGGTCATAGGTGCTAGGGGTAAAAACCTTTATCGGGAGTTTCAAGTGTTGAAATTTGCAATGAGATTGCATACCTTCTATATGATAGTTGGATCCTGATACCCACTGCGAGTAAATGTTACTCCTGGGAGAGTTTTGCACTTTACAATTAGCCGATCAAGTAGGTGTCTAGAAAGGTGTCAACGGGGTTACGCCCTTGGGAAAATGAGGTTTATTTTAATTAGGTCCGTGCGAAAGCACGGGGAACCTCCTTCAAAGTACCGGCACTGGCCTGGCTGAAAGATTGGCAAACTTGTAGAGTGTAATTAATCCTGGCTAGTCTTTCCTTTTAGGGTTTGAAAGAGGATTTGATAAAAACAGTGGGAGCCATCCTGATTAGATAAAATATATAACCAATCTAATCTTGCAAGAGCGCACGCAGAGTGTTTTCTTCTCTCTCTCTCCAGGTAGCGACCATATCACGCCTTAATCAAGATAATAATATGGAAGTATTGACCGAACCCGCTTGTTATACTGAGCTGGGGAACGTTGGTCCCGCTCCAACTTATAATTGTTATAAGACAGAGCAGGAAATTGGGGATTACCAGAATTCCCGTGCCGCCCAAACGAAGAAAGTGCATGATGATGCATCTTCTTCGGGTGTGTTCATTATATAGAACTGTTTCTCAGTATCCTTTACGTCCTGGGTATGAGATACCGGATCAGGATCCCGCATATGTAATCTGTTATATGGGCTACAGAAAGGTAGAGAACTGAGAACGGGTGATAAGTTTCATGAGACAGAAAACGGTGCAAGTGTTGCAGCCAAGTCTGTTGGTCACTATCACCCTGTATTACCAGAATACATTGATTCTGAACGAATGTTATTAGATACCGAACCTGATATACAACATCATATCAGTCTCTTTATTAGTAAAGAAAGGATATAATTTTGTATTATTGGATAATGTTTTGAACATTTCCTATATCAAGAGTTGATCGGTTCAGGCACGTTATCTAAAAGCATTGACGTTCTAAATCAAACTACAGTTCTTAGTATACGGAACACACACAAGAGGAAGAGTTCAGAAATGAATGAATCCTTCTTGAGGTATTGTAGACTAGGTCATATCAATATGACCCGACTAGCTAAAGTTACATTTTGATGCATATTTAAATCAGTTTGAATTTACATCTTGTGAAACTTGCCAGTCATGTCACAAAGTTAAGATGACCATAGCTCTGTTTACTCGAAACAGAGAAAGAGTTAGTAAACTCTTGGGACTAATACATAGTGATGTATAAAGGTCCCCAGTCTACATATGCCAGAACTGGTTCTTTGTACTTCCTTACATTCATTGATGATCTCTCAAGATTCGGACACATGTTCCTGTTGAAACACATGTCTGAAGCTTTTGAGAAATTCAAAGAGTATAAGTCAGAAGTAGAGAACCAATACAGGTATAAGTATTATGTCCTATGATGAGATAAGGGAGGAGAATACTTGTGCATGGAATTCTTGGACTATTCTAAAGGAGAATGAGATTCTCTCTCTGCATTACTCCTCCGTATAGACCACGGCACGTAGGCGTATCGGGGTGGAGAAATCGCACCATATTGGATATGGTGTGCTCTATGATGAGTATTACTGAGTTACCTGTTTCCTTTTGGGGGTATGCACTTGAGAAGCTGCATACCTATTGAATTGGGTTCGAATCAAATCAGTGCCTACCACTCCATATGAGATATGGCATGGGAAGAACCCATCTCTTAAGCAAGTTAAGATTTGGGGTTGTCTGGCCTATGTCAAAAGCAAAATCCGGACAAGATCGAGGCAAGGTCAGTTCTGTAGAACTGGAAGGATTTCCAGCTATACAAACTACAGCTGATGATTTGATAGAACCAAAGGATTCAATAGTCTCCGACGAACCTCAGCCTCTCTGCCGATCTAGCAGGGTTTCTCATCCGCCTGAGAGATACTTCGGTTTCTCGATGACAGTGGGAGCGAGGATTGCATCATGAGATGATGACCCAACTAGTTTCGAGCAGGCCATCAAGAGTGGAGACTCTGTAAGAATGGCTGGGTGCTTAGAAATCTGAGATGGAATCCATGTACACCAACAAAGTATGGACTTTGGATGCTATATCTGAAGGGTTAAATCCCCATCAGGAGCAAGTATATCTTGAGAAGATTACTTGGTGTAGATGGAAAAGTTGAGACTTTCAAAGCTTGACTTGTTAAAGGTTTTCGTCATCAACCAGGCGTAGATAATGATGAAACCTTTACCAGTGGCTGTGCTTAAGTCCATCCAGATCCTACTTGCCATTGCTATATACCATGATTATGATATCTGGTGGTTGGGTGTCATGAATGCTTTTCTAAATATTGATTTAGAAGAGAGCGTCTATAAGTACACAGCCAGGGGGCTTCGTAGACAGTGGGAGCAGTGAAAACGTGTGTAAGTTGCTTTACAGAATAAAGCAGGCATCGCGGAGTTGGAACATCTGTTTTGATGTGGTAGTCAAAAAGTTTGACTTCATCAAAATAGTAGATGAACCTTGTACATACAAAAAGGTAGTAGAGAGTAAGGTGATGATCCTTGTATTGTACGTGGACAGCATGCTCTTGATGGGAAAAAAGTTTCCTATGCTACGCACGGTCAATCTCCTCTTATCACAAGGATTCTCTAAATAGGTTAAAGGTGATACCTCCTAAATCCTGAGTTTTGGATCTATGAGATAGATCTAAATGGATATTAGCATTCTCACTAGATGTAGTAAGTTGGTATCAATCGATCCTGGAGAGAATCACTGGAAAAGTTCCAGGGTGATAAGGACGACTGAATGTCAGTCGCAGGCATTGTCTTTACCCTCAGTGGAGGGACGGTATGTTGGAAGAGTTCCAAGCTGGATACTGTGGCAAACTAGACGATAAAGGCTAGTGACATCGCTATCAAAGATACTACCAAAGAGGCAGTTTGGGTGTATATTAGTTCATGAGATGAGCTAGGTTCCTACCATTGTGTGACAATGGAAGTGTGGCTTTGGCCCAGGAACCCCGGTCCCATCTGTGACCCAGACATATTCTGAGGCAGTATCACCTGATCAAGGAGATAATTGATCTCCAGGGTGATCGAGGTTAGGAGAGTAGACTCAGAGGACAACACGACGGATCCACTCACAAAGGCCTTTTCCCAGAGAAAGACTTTTATGGGATGGTTGAGTATGAGATACTGCAACCACTGCTACAGATGGCTCTAGTGCAAGTGGGAGATTGTTAGTTAAATGTATGCCCTAGAGGCCATTACAGTACATGAGATGTATATTGTAGTGGATGCTGGGGAATATATAAGTAGGAATTTCTTGCTCGACATGATAGTACGCTATCTGGTTGCTCTTTATCTTAACATGTATACTTATTGTCTCTCTGTTACATGTTGATAAAGCCCTTAGGATGTGTACTCGACTTTCAGGACTGTGATGTAGATCATATTAGTGGGGCCTGGGCAGTCAATGAGTACATCCTTCAATGTTCCTAGTCGTGGGAATATCGAGACGAGGCATCGATATTCCAGAGTAGACTAGCGTATATCTTCTCGACCCATGTGATGGACGATGGATGATCCCATATCCATTGGTGTTTGACATCAGAGATGGTATGCGGGTGCTCAGTGGTGACTGGGTACACTGAACGGACTCGCTGAGAACTCCCAGATGGTATTATACCTTACGTCAGATGGCAGTTCTCTGTTGACACTGGTACAGCTTAGTCTGTTGACCCGAGATCGTCATAGAGTCTTGTGTGTCTCCCACTGTGCTTTGATTTCCACCCTACCATGGCTCTACTTGAGTCATGCAAACAGGTGGTTTTTAGGTACATTCCCGATTCACATGGAGGTAATGAGCGATAGGAGGGGATTTGTCTCTCCCGGTATTGGGGGTTGATGTTGCGCTATGCTCGACTGGCCATAACTGGAAATCCCTGGCCAGGGTTGCACTGATTTACTGGTAAGTGTTATCAGTAGTTTCATGCTTGTTATGGACCTTACATCGGCATGACTTATCAAGCTGCTGGGGTCTGACGTTTACCACCCCTAGGCGAGATATGCGACATATTAGACGAACAGACCGGACTGTGCGGTAAGTGTTACCGATTGGATTCGCAGGAGCACTAGCGGGCTTGCTTGTTGATCTTCTGATCGCTCAATACCCGGGTGGCCGTTACGTTTAGCAGACCGCTTGCGGCTTGTGGGTGTTTGATATGATCATCACCTACTACCGGCGTATTGACGAGTCATCAGAGTCCTACACAGGGGTTTCCTGGCTCAAGCGAAACGGAGTAGGAGCACATATGTGATATGTGCCGGACCGAGATTAATACGATATGAGATACCGTATTCTATTCTCGCGATTCGTGACATTGATCGGTTGTATGCGATATAGCCGGGTTATCGGATCAAGTGTTGATTCGATAAGTTGTTACACAATATATTAGTCAGTTTTAGCCGGGTTATTAAATCAAGAGTTGATTTAATAATTTAATGTATAATTTTATATTTGATATATTACATTACATTAACTAGTATTAGCTCACTTATGATTTATTTTCTCACTAGTATGTGCACATTGTTTATATGTGATATATGCAAGTGTACATGTTTGTATCATGCTTGATGATACATACAAGTTGGGTGTATGAGACTTAAACCAAATCAAGGTTAAATTAGGGTTTACTAATTTCCTAACAAATAACAAAAGAGATAAGACTTTGGTCAAAGTTATCAAGCTTCATGAAGCTTGAAGAAACATTGACAAAGTCAACTCTTTTGTCATTCCTTAGGATATTAGTTAACCCAACCCTTAACCTCATACTTTGGTTAATTCTCTACATGAGTTAAGCATGAGGGCTTAACTCAACCATGGTGCAATAATTAAAAGGATAAGTTTTCATTTAGATGAATTATCCTTTCTTCTTCTTCTTTTTCATCAAGCTCCATGAAATGCTTGCTAGCTCTAATGGTGCCATGAGAAAAAGTGTGAGAAAATCAATTCTAAAGTGAGCCCACTTCCTACTTCTTCATCCTCTACTACTTGCCATGTAGTATAGGGTGTTCTCTTCACAAAGTTCATGACCAAGTGAAGGAATAGCTTGAGTTAGTGTCTCCCCGACGTAGATCATCTTCGGCCTCGAAGTCATCGAAGCAAGCACGTTCGTTCTTCTTGTGAAGATTCTCTAGAGTCCGGATTTTACGATCGCAGCGATGGGGACATCTATACGGAGCTAATGAAGTGAAGGACCGGATCTACAAAGGTTGTAATCCCTTTCACTTATTGTTAAAGTTGTTTGCTTCCTAGTTTTCGCCTAATCTCTAGTCCACTATCTTATCTAGGGTTGTTCGACACTTGAAAAATTTGATTTTGGCATGGTTGATGCCTTGTAGAACCTTGTTAGAGTGCCTAAGAACCCTACAAGATGAAGATCGGAGATTCCGCGAGGAGATCGGAGTGGAGGCCGAAAACCGAAGGACACGGATCGCTCGGTATAGAATTCTACCCCTTCTTTTGTTAGCTGGTATAGGTTAATGGTTATGATCTGGATTTTTAGGATGCGATAGTGCCGGTTTAAAGTCAAGAAAAATTTTCGTTTCCGCATTTTGGCCTCGGAAAGACGGCCGGGACGCTACCGTAGCCTAACACAAGCCCCTGCAGTTAATTACGCTACCATATCGCGGTAACAACTTTCTCCTTCTCCATATGGTCACCTCGTGTCGTGGGTGTTTGTTTTGTGTTTAGTTGCCCGTGGATTGTATACGGAGACTAAGTTATGTTGTCGCCCGTAGGGTATGGACTAGTCCAAATCCGTATCATTCTTAGATTTGGGTTTGGGGGTTGTGTTTAAGGACACGTTAGCCTTATTTGAGGCTAAGATCAACTTAAACGTTTGTTAAGGATACGTTAGTCTAATTTCAGACTAAGATCAACTTAACGGGATCGTTTAGATCCAACAAAAGAGTAATTGGGGGGGGGGCTCTATTGTTTAGTTTAGTGACGTTGCGGTCGATAGGTAGTTTAAGGACATTGCGGTCCAATGTTAGTTTTAAGACATTGCGGTCAAGGTTAAGGACATCATAGTCCGGGAGTTTAAGGACCTCACAGTCCGGTGTTAGTTTTAAGACATCACGGTCAAGGTTAAAGACATCATAGTCCGTTGTTAGTTTTAAGACATCACGGTCAAGGTTAAGGACATCATAGTCCATGAGTTTAAGGACCCCACAGTCAGTGAAATGTATGGTTGTTGGGACCCGTCACCTCTTTGAAGACGTTGAGGAATTACAACGACAAATATCAAAGGAGTGAAGAAATGTACCCTTGAACCAAGGTAGATTAAATGATCTGTAGCCCAATTTGGAACCAAGACCAATTAATTATATTGTTAGCCCATTGGCTCAGTTAAGCCTGGCCCTTTGTTGGACTGTTTAACATTTGTCTGGTTCCAGTCCACAAAAGTTTTGAGGGGCTTGATAACATTTCTGTTGTAGCTCTGGATGTTATTCAATTTTGAGGTTCAATTGAGGGGGAGGCTTTGCCTATGAAAGATTAGCCAATTTGGCTGAAAGTAGTGTTAAACACTAAATAACAAAAGTGTTAAACACTAGAGACATAATTCTCGAACTAGTGTTAAACACTAAAAGAACAATCAGTGTTAAACACTGGAAATATAGTTTTCGATTTAGTGTCAAACACTAGAAAATAATCAGTGTTAAACACTACAAATAGGGTTTTCAAATTAGTGTTAAACACTAAGAAAAATCAGTGTTAAACACTGGGAATAAAGATCTCCAATTAGTGTCAAACACTAAAGAAAGAGGGGTCATGTGTGGACACGTGAGAGCGCCCAAAGGTGGGACCAGATTCCCTTTATTCTGTTCTGCAAAAAAGTATCGAATACTTTATATTTTTGATTTTGGAGTATCACGTGCTGACACGTGATGGGGATTTGTGTGCTGGGTTACCAAGGGGTCACTTGGTAACACGTGAGAGCGCCCAGAGCTTCTGTTTCTTTTGCTTTCTCTTTCTATGCTTAAGGGGTCACGTGGAGCACGTGAGGCGTTGCCTCTGGGTTCTTTTCTGCGGATCTTTACAGGGGTCATGTGGGGACACGTGACCCTGCTTCTTGCCTGTTTGAAGACCTCTTTACCTTTTTAAGAATTAAATTCTTCATAGGGTTAAACCCTAGCTATAACTTTGGAGGAATTAAATTCCTATTTTCTTTGGAAGAATTACATTCTTAGGTAGGGTTAAACCCTAATTTTCCTTTCGTGGGAATTAAATTCTCATATATGTAAAGAAACAAGTTCTGGCATAGAGTGAAACCCTAATTTCATTTTAAGAGGAGTAAAATTCCTGCGAGCTTGAGAGAATTAAATTTTCAATTAGGGTTAAACCCTAGTTCTGTCCATCTTGAAGGAATTAAATTCTATAATTTTGGAGAATTGAATTCCCATATAGGGTACCCTAATTTTATCTTGGAGGAATTAAATTCCTATAATTTTGGGAGACTTAAATTCTCCAAACTCAATTCTTCCTCTAAATTTTAGATCTGCATGGCAGGATCTCGACCCGATGAGAATTAAATTCTCAACTTATGGGGAGATGTGCACTTTGCAGATCTTCAACCAGAGAAAGAACTAAGTTCTTTGCAAAAGAGTTAAACTCTTAGATCTTTGAGAATTAAATTCTCTTTTTTCTGAAGTTTTGATCCTCTTTCTTTTTCTTACCTAGGGTTTTCTTTCTGAATTTTCAAGATGCTAAAATTCTCTTCAAAGTTTTCTCTCCAAAATTTTGTCTCTCCTCCTTTTTTTAATTCTCCCTTCTCGACTCCTATTTATAGGAGGAGGAAAAGAATCCATTTGTTTAGTAAATCTCTCATTGAAAGATTTGATTTGTTTTCATCATTAGTCTGAGCCTTTAGATTACTAGGTGAATTTTATTCACCGTTGGATGTTTTAATCCAAAGATATTCTATTTGTTATTTCGGTGAGATTTAGGGGAAATCTTTCCTTTTCCAAGATTTTTCCATAAATTGGTGATATTTAATCACCCTTGGATTCTTAATCAACGGTTCTCCTTAATTCTCCTCTATTTTGGAAAGATTTAAATGATCTTTTGGAATTTAATTCTATTAAACCGTAAGGCTTTTAAAGCCAGTCACGTGTTGACACGTGACCTTTGGTCACGTGTGAGCATATGACCCCTGGTCACGTGTGAGCACGTGACCCCCCGAATGGACTCCTCTTCTGTGCTCTATTTTGTGCCGCTGCTTTAACCATCACGTGCCGACACGTGACCATTGGTCACGTGTGAGCACGTGATGTCTCTTTTTATGTTTTTTCCTGATTTTTAATCAGGGAACAAATGCCCCCACAGCGTTGCTCTCACGTGTCTGCACGTGAGTGCACCGCTGTCACTTTTGTGACCGTTGGATCCATCTAGGGAATCGGGGAGATGAAGCGTTTCCTATCACATCCTATAAATGCAGGGGTCTCTTCAGAAGCGCCTCCACTCTTTCCATCTTCCTCCTTTGGCCGTCTTTTCTTTTGAGAATTTAATTCTCGTTTCTCAGAGCTTAATTCTCTGTCTTGCAAATTTTCCAGAGTTTAACTCTGTTGAAGAAAGACCCATCTCTTCAAGTAATGCTCTTGAACGAGCGAAGAACTTTCACAGAAATCACCACGGGATTTCAAATTCACACCAAGGGTTTTCCCTTTTGACAAGAACCTATTATTTTTAAGTTCCTTAACAGAAATAGAAAACCATCTAATCTTCAAATACTAGATATTTTAAAGTTTCTCTGGTCTTCAGGGATCGGTGGTGGTGTCTGTCTTTTCCGTGGAATTTAATTCCATAGTCAAGGAGCTCTGGCTCTGGAACAAAAAATTTCTGGGAATTTAATTCCCTTTTTCAAAAAGGAATTTAATTCCTATGAGGAACTAAGTTCTTCCCATGGGGACTTCTTGGGGTTTCATTGCCCTGAGCTGTCTCTTTCACATCCGAGAAGAAGTTTTCCATGTCTTTTCCTGGGAATTTAATTTCCTTGATTCTGTTTGATTTGTCACAGAGTCCAAAATAGATTTCTTTTTAGGGGGGTGTGTAGGGTCACTTGAAATCCACTGCTTATTTAATGAGAATCTCCTTTTTGTCTCCTTATAATTGCTTGGCCTCATTATTAACGAGCCGCCACCTTGATTCTGTGGGACCCATGTGTTTTGTAGCCAATGGTCCCATAAAAAAGGAGTCTGCTGTCGCTTTCTTCAACTGTCTTTATATATATATATATTTATAGTCATATATATATATATATATTGCTGGCTTCGCTTTTAACAGTTTTCCCCTATTTTATTTTAGGTACAATGATTTCTGTTCCGTACTTTCCTTTCACTCGCTCGGAGGCCGCCTTTCTTCAGTCACCATCTGATGAGGAAGTGATGGCGTTGATCAAGGCTCATGACCCGACCTGCACCAACTTGCTTTTGTGGGGGACTTGGTAAGGTCATATTATCCAGGGGCGCCGAAGCTTCCTTTGCGAAGTACCAACGGAGCGCACCTTTCCATTTCTACCAATGGACCCCCAAGGACAATCTTTGCCGTGGAGATGCCGAATTGGACTCCGATGGGGCGGCTCGAGCCTTCGACGACTGGTATCCCGAACCATCCGATCCCAGCTATAGATATTCTGGGACGGCGTATTTGCCAGGGTGAGGCCCAACCATGGGGACAAATCTACAAGATAGGGCTCACCCCTCGACACCCTGCGGGCTACCTCCTCTGGGCTTGTTACATCCTTTCTGCCCATCGCGTGCGGCTGCAGAAGGTCGGGCTTTACCAGGCGATGTATTCGTCGCTCTTCCACTACCAATCCCTGCATGTCTGGTGGGTTAAGGCGTTCTTGAACCAGTGGAATCTCCCTACCAACACTTTTCTTCTAGGAGACCGAGAGGTTTCGATCTCTTTGGAAGAATTTTATGAGATTTCGGGGCTGCCAATCCGGGGGACACTTTATGAGGAGTTGCTGCCTCCCGATGAGTACGTCTTTGAGATCGAGCCTGCAATCCTAAACGGCTTGTCAAGCGAGAATGTCGTCCGCCACAAGCGTCCAAATCTGGTCAAGGCGTTGGGTATCTTCGACCGGCTGTTCACAGAATCTGAGGAGCAAGGCGTCACTTTTAAGAGCTTCATCGCTTGCTTCCTTCGCGAGGATGTCCTGTCGAAGACGGCTCCATAGTTCGCAAATATTAATGACCCCTTCGGGTTTGGTCCGAAGAAGCCGCCGACCAAGGAATCGGATTTACCACAGTACTACATTCCCAATTTGTCGCCGGTGTCTTTCGAATCCATTGCAGCACCCGGCATGGATGAGGAAACGTTCTTCGTGGGCTTCTTCAGCGTCTGGCTCAGCTGGTTCGTCATCCCCATGCATCGCCGCTTCATGAGAGTCTCGGTTATCTATCCGGCTCATCGTATAGCTGAGGGGACACGGCTGGTCGTCGGCATCCCGGCATTGGCGCATCTCTATCACGGTTTGGGCGCTGCGGCTAATACTTCTACTCCTGGCATAGATGTAGTAAACTTTTCGCTTCATTACTTCACGTCTTGGATCAAAATGCACGTGTTGGGTGCTTTTGCTATGCATCAGAGGCCCGCATTTTACGCGCCTACACCTTCCCGCGACTTATGCGATTGGTGAATGTTTCTGCCTCCAACCCAACTCAATTTAGGGCCATTCGGGCGTTGATTGCCCCTTATGCTACTGCTGGCGGATTGGTGTTTACCGACCGGGTTTTATCTTCTCCCTCAGGTCCAGCTCAACAACTCTGGGACCGGTCAAAAGACAATGTGCTTTCTTTGAGACCCCGGGAAGCCATGCACTTGTATGTAATTAGACCAAGCTATCTGGTATTTCGTCAGGATAGTGCGGCCCTTTTCATGCGGTACAACCCGCATCGCTTCGCTCGGCAGCTTGGATACGACCAGGGCGTCCCTTTCGAGGCTTTCATAGTTGTGCCGGTCCCTTCACTCGAAGCCGTTCACGATGCAGCTCACCATTTCGTGAAGTTGAACACCGGCTCCCACTTCATGATCCCTAAAGCTGACCATCTTCCCTGGTGCGCAGGGTTGTTTACGGGTTGGTACCTTCATCGGGTCAACCGGATTATTGTTAAGGAGAGAAAGGTACTCCTTGGCCATGGTGCTCTTACTCAGGTTCTGGCCACAGGAGCTACGCTGCGTCCACGCGCCCCGGTCCGCTTTCCTCTGAGATACCGGTGTTGCGCTTATTCCGGGAGAGTCGGGAGTAGACCTCATTCCCACAGTTGGTATGCCATTGGGCACCCGGTCATGAGCTAATCGGGCTCCGGTAGTAGCACCACCACACGTGGCGTCGATAATGGCCGTGTCATCCTCAGTTGTGGCGCCAAGCGAGGGTGGTAGGGACGAGGGTGTTGAAGGTGAAGTGGGTCATCGTCGTGCTAATGCTCCATGGGGTAGGAAACGGTCGTCTTCGGCGGCCGGTTCTAGATCTAAGCGGCGGAGGAAGGTAGCCACTCGATTCTTTAGCAGAGTTTGAGCCCATACTTCCAGATGAACCGTTGGTCGTGCAAGAGTCGGATGATGGCCTTCTTTTCCCAGGTTCGGCTGCCGAGGAAGCCGCACAATTGGCTGAGGCTATAAGACGTTCTAAAGATGAATCTCAGAACGTAAGGGTTCCAAAGAAACCCTATCCTGCCGTAATCTTCAATGAAGACCCCTCGTGGATCCGGCGGCGGTTTATTGGCCCTTTGGAGGAATGAGGATAAAGGGCCTTGAAGCAGGCTACTTCAGAGGATGCTGCAGACGCGCTTTCCTTGTGGACCGGCGGTCACGATTCCACCCTCAAACCCCGGCGAGCACACCTCCTTGAGAAGGAGCATCGGCTTGAAGAAGCCATATTGAAGGCTTCCTTATGCATTGGTATGTTCTTATACTTCTTTGCAGCACTTCATATTGTTTACACTTGTATATATGTATCCTTATTCTTGCGCGAATTGTGCAGAGACTTCGGCGATGAGGGAGGTTCCTATGGGCTTGTTGAAGATAGAGCCTATTGATATTCCCAATGAAACATTGCTCGGTGTGGAGGGGGTTGACGACGTTGCTCCTCTTACAATAGAGCCTCCGGTGGCGGTTCTTGATCCCGGAGCACTCGCTCCTCTGGGAAAGGCTCCTTTGGTGGTCACCGCCCTAACGAATCTTCCTGAGGGTGGCCCAGAGCCTGGGATGGAGGTAGTCGGGACCACCCTCCCTTTGTTGGAGCCCGAGGTCATGTCGGAGGCCGTTGAAGCTGCTATCCCATCAGCTCAGAATATGAGGAGCGTCGAAGGTAACCTTCTACATTTTAAGCTAGTAACCTTTCTGTTGTCTGAACTCTTTTATCTTTTCAGTATTGCGCGAGCTGGCGGCCTCTATTGCCGATCTGTCTCCCCGGCAATCCTTTCAGCGTCTGCTGGAGATGGCCGCTCCGCAGGCGATATCTCCTCAACGCATCGTCCTCTCGTCTGGGCAAGGTTAGTGTCGTCCACCATCTTTTCATAGCATCGTTGTTATTTTTGCGGAATGACATTGATGCCCTTTACAGTTCTGGAGGCTGATGACGAGGTTGAGGTCCTCAAAGGGCCAGGGGAACCTTCAGCCCCTTCTTGCATGACCGTGGGTAAGTGACGTCTCAATATGGTCCCACTTGTTCCTTTGTTTAAGAGTTTCACTGACATTTTTCAAACCTGAACAGCCCTGCCAGCTCCCACAGCGCTGGAGTCGCGCATCGCCATGCCACCCGGCCCTTATGCTTTGCGAGCCTCAGAACGCCTGGCCAAGTTAAGCCTTGTCTCCCTATCGTCTTTGATCAAGAAGCTTCGCGCTGGCAACGCAATCACAGCTGAAGCATTTGCTGCCGAAGCTAACGGTTCTCTTCCTTTTCTTGCCACCTACCATAGCGAAGTGGTTGTAGGGTTACTAGGCACTCTAATAAAGTTCAACAATGCATCAAACATGCCCGATTAAAATTTTAGCCGTGCCAAATAACCCTAAACAAGATCGTCGCTAGATTATTAGGGTTTCACAAGCTAGTAAACTACATTTACTACTAAGGGAATACGAAATACAACCTTTGTAGATCGGTCCTTCACTTCTAAAGCTCCTTGTTGAAGTCCCTTCGCTGCGATCGTAGTTCTCCCGGACCCTTGCATGGCTTCACGAGGTGAAAGACGCGTCCTTACTTGAAGTCTTCGAGGCCGAAGATGATCTACGTCGAGGGGATGCCAACTCGAGCTTCTACTTCACTAACTTAAGAATTAGTGAAGCAAACACCCTAAACTAAAGTGCTAGTCTAGTAGAGGATGGAGAAATAGGAAGTGGGTTCTCTTTAGAATTTTTTTCTCACAATATTTTGCTCTCACTTGAAAACCCTAGCTAGCTTTTCTTTTGCTCAAAGAAGAAGAAGATGAACAAAATAAAAGATGAAGATAATGATCAAGTGAGTGAGCTAACCATGGTGAGTGGGTATCATATACTAACTCATGTAGAGACATAACCATAGCTAATTCAAAATGGTTAGGTTAATAAAAATCTAAAGTAAAACAAATTTGTGGACTTTGTCAAAGCATCCACAAGTTTCTACAAGCTTCATGCTTATGACCTAAGCTCCACTAATTTGTAATTACCTTAAATAAATATTAACCACCATCTAAGATAGTATGGTGTATGTCTTGTACACCCATGTCAAGTGTATCATCAACCATGTTACAAAAAGAAAACACATTTTAATATATATCACATATATATTAAAGTTGTGTACATGTGAGATAAAAAACCTAAAGTGAACAAGTGTTAGTTAATGTAAACTAGTATATCAAATATACAATTATACAATAAATTATTAAATCAACACTTGACTTAATAATCCGGTCATATCACATACAACCGACTAACATCCAATATATCGACTTATCGAATCAACATTTGATTTGATAACCCGGCTATATCATATATAACCGACTGATATAAAAAGTCGCGAGAATAGAATACGGTATCACATACACGCATTATTCTCGGTCCCGCACATATCACATACGTGCTCCTATTTCATTTTGCCTGAGCCAGTAAAACCTCTGTGTAGGACTCTAAAGACTCGACAATACGCCGGCAGTAGGTGATGATCACATCAAGCACCCACAAGCCGTCAGCGGTACTAGCTGGACGTAACGGCTACCCGGGTATTGATCGATCAGAAGATCAGCAAGCAAGCCTGCTCCAACTCTGTAAAAAGCCTGCCGGTAACACTTCCCGTACAGTCCGGTCTCCTCGTCTGATATGTCGCATATCAAGTCTAGGGGTGGTAAACGTCAGACCCCAATAACCGATAAGTCGTGCCGATGTGAGGCTCATAACGGGTTGAGAATCTACTGGTAACACTTACCAGTAAATCTCTAAATCATCCCTGTCCAGGGACTTCCCTGTTACGGCCAATCAAGCACAGCGCAACATCAAACCCCAATACCGGGAGAGACGAAACCCTTCCTATCGCTCATTGCCTCCATGTGACTCGGGACTGTACGCAAAAACCACCGTTTTGCATGCCCTCTTGGACATAGTAAGGTGGAAATCAAAGCACAATGGGAATCACACAAGACTCTATGACGATCTCGGGTCTACAGACTAACCTGTACCAGTGTCACTAGAGAACTGCCATCTGACGTAAGGTATAATACCATCTGGGAGTTCTCGGCGAGTCCATCCAGTGTACCCAGTCTCCACTGAGCACCCGTATATCATCTCTGATATCAAACACCAATGGATATGGGATCATCCATCGCCCATCTGTATGGGTCGAGAAGGCATACGCTAGTCTACTCTGGTATATCGATGCCCCGTCTCGATACACCCACGACTAGGGGCCTTGAAGGATGTACTTATGGACTACCATGTCCCCACTAGTATGGTCCGCATCATAGTCTAGGTAGTCAAGTACACATCCTAAGGGCTTTACCAACATGTAACAGAGAAACAATCAGTATACACGTTAAGGTAAAGAGTAACCAGATAGCATACTATCATGTCGAGCAAGAAAGTCCTCCCTATATATGTCCAAGCATCCACTACAATATACATCTCATGTATAGTAATGGCCTCTAGGGCATACATATAACTAACAATCTCTCACTTGCACTAGGGCCATCTGATAACAGTGGTTGTAGTATCTCATACTCAACCATCCCATAATAGCCTCTCTCTGGGAAAAAGCCTTTGTGAGTGGATCCGCCGTGTTGTCCTCTGAGTCTACTCTCCTTACCTCAATCCCCTGGAGATTAACTATCTCCATGATCAGGTGATACTGCCTTAGAATATGTCTGGATCACTGATGGGACGGGCGTTCCTAGGCATAAGCCACAACTCTATTGTCACACAATGGTAGGAACGAAGTTCATCTCATGAACTAATATACACCCAGACTGCCTCTTTGGTAGTATCTTTGGTAACGATGTATCCAGCCTATATCGTCTAGTATGCCTCGGTATCTAACTTGGAACTCTTCCAACATACCGTCCCTTTACTGAGGGTAAAGACAATGCCTGCGACTGACATTCAGTCGTCCTTATAACCCTGGAACCCTTCCAGTGATTCTCCCCAGGATCAATTGATACCCTCTCACTACAGCTAGTGAGTATCCTAACATCCAATTAGATCTATCTCATAGATCCAAAACCCAGGATTTAGTAGGTATCACTTTGATCCTATGTGGAGAATCATTGTGATAAGCGGATATTGACCGAGTGTAGCATAGGAAACTCCTTCCCCATCAAGAGTATGTCATCTACGTACTCTATGAGGATCACCACCATACTCCCTACTACCTTTTTGTATATACAAGGTTCATCTACCATTTTGATGAAGTCAAACTCTTTGACTACCACATCAAAACAGACGTTCCAACTCCGCGATGCCTGCTTTATCACATAAAACATCTTGCACACGTTTCCGCTGCTCCTACTTGTCCACGAAGCCCTCTGACTGTATACTTATAGACTCTTTCTTCCAAATCAACATTTAGAAAAACAGTCATGATACCCAACCGCCAGATATCGTAGTCATGGTATGTAGCCATGGCAAGTAGGATCTGGATGGACTTAAGCATAGGTACTTAGAAAAGGTTTCATCATAATCCATACCTGGTCAATGATGCAAATCTTTAACAAGCCTAGCTTTGAAAGTCTCAACTTTTCCATGTACACCAAGTAATCTTCTCAAGATATACTTGCTCCTGATGGGGATTTAACCCTTCAGATAAAGCAACCAAAGTCCATACTTTGTTGGTGTATAAGGATTCCATCTCAGATCGCTAAGCATCCAACCATTCTTATAGAGTCCCACTCCTGATGGCCAGCTCAAAACTAGTTGGGTCATCATCTCATGAAGCAATGCTCACTCCCACTGTCATAGAGAAACCAAAGTATCTCTCAAGTGGGTGAGAAAACCCTACTAGATCGGCGGAGAGGCTGAGGTTCGTTGGTTACTATTGAATCGTTTGGTTCTACCAAATCATCAGCTGCAGTTTGTATAGCTGGAACTCTTTCCAGTTCTACCTCATGACCACAAATTTGTTTCCAAAATAAATTCCTTTTCCTAAAAAGGTGGCATGCCGAGAAACAAAACATCTTTTGTTCCTCGGTGTGGTAGAAGATATTCCTTTGCGAATACTTGGGATATCCAACAAACTTCTACAGAACTGACCTTACCTCGAGCTTGTCCGGATTATGCTTTTAGACACAGGCTGGACAACCCCACATCTTAACTGACTTAAGAGATGGGCTCTTCCCTTTCCATATCACATATGAAGTGGTTAGAACGTTATTCAATAGGTATGCAACTTCATAAATGCACAACCCATAAGGAAATAGGTAACTCAGTAGTACTCATCATAGAGCACACCTTATCACATAGGGTGTAATTGCTCCGCCCCGATACACCGACGTGCTGTGGTGTATACGGAGGAGTAATACTGAGAGAGAATCTCATTCTCCTTTAGAATAATCCAGGAATTCCATGTTCAAGTATTCTCCTCCTTGATCACATCAAAGGACATAATATTTATACCCGTTTTGGTTCTCTACTTCTAGCTTATATTCTGTGAATATTTCAAAAGGTTCGGAGTTGTGTTTCAACAGGAACATATGTCTGAATATTGAGAGATCATCAGAGAATGTAATGAATCCGTCTGGACCCGGAATCAACTTACAAAGAACCGGTCTTGGCATGTGTAGACAGGGGACCTTCATACATCAATATGTATCATCCCAAGAGTTCACTAACTCTTTCTCTGTTTCCAATAAACGGAGCTGTGATCATCCTATCTCTGTGACATGACCGGCAATTTTCACAAGATGTAAATTTAAACTAATTTAAATATGCATCTTTATGTAACTTCAGCTAGTCGGGTCGCATTGATATGACCTAGTCTACAATACCTCAAGAAGGATTCGTTCATTCGTGAACTCTTCCTCTTGTGTGTGTTCTGTATACTAAGAACTGTAGTTTGATTTAGAACGTCAATGTTTTTAGATAACATGCCTGAACCGATCAACTCTTGATATAGGAAATGTTCAAAACATTATCCAAACAATACAAAATTATATCCTTTCTTTACTAATAAAGAGACTGATATGATGTTGTATATCAGGTTCGGTATCTAATGACATTTGTTCAGAATCAATGTATTCTGTTAATACAGGGTGATAGTGACCAACAGACTTGGCTGCAACACTTGCACCGTTTTCTATCTCATGAAACTTATCACCCGTTCTCAGTTCTCTACCTATCTGTAGCCCATGTAACAGATTACATATGCGGGATCCTGATCCGGTATCTCATACCCAGAACGTAAAGAATACTGAGAAACAGTTCTTTGTAATGAACACACCTGAAGATGATGCATTATCATGCACGTTCTTCGTTTGGGCGGCACGGGAATTCTGGTAATCCCTAATTTCCTGCTCGGTCTTATAACAGTTATAAGTTGGAGCGGGACCAAAGTTCCCCAGCGCAGTATAACAAGCGGGTTCGGTCAGTACATCCGTATTATTATCTTGATTAAGGTGTGACATGGTCGCTACCTGGAGAGAGAAAGAGAGAAGAAAACACTCTGCGTGCGCTCTTGCAAGATCAGATTGGTTATTATTTTATCTAATCAGGATGGCCCCCACTGTTTTTATCAAATCTTCCTTCAAACCCTAAAAGGAAAGACTGGCCGGGATTAATTACACCCTACAACTTCGCCAATCTTTTAGCCAGGCTAGTGTCGGTACTTTGAGGGAGGTTCCCCGTGCTTTCGCACGGACCTAATTAAAGTAAACCTCGTTTTCCCAGAGGCATAACCCCGTTGACACCTTTCTAGACACCTACTTGATCGGCTAATTGTAATGTGTAAAACTCTCCCAGGAGTAACAATTACTCGCAGCGGGTATCGGGATCTAACTATCTTATAGAAGGTATGCAATCTCATTGCAAATTTCAACACTTGAAATTCCCGATAATTTTGTCCCTAACCTCCTATGACCTTGACAAAGGCCAACAAATCATAGGATGCTAGTCAAGTTCAACCCGTCATTTCTTGATTGAATTAAACCCACCCGCACGACCCTTGACAAAGGCCAACAAGGTCGTACGACTACCCTAACCCAATCTGCATCATATGCATAAGCAGATAAGCACTAGTTAGCTACCGCACACTACGCCTTAACAAAGGCCAACAAACGCAGCACGAATACTAACTACTACTTATCTGAAATGACGGAGGGCTACGACAGGTTTTTCTGAAAACCTATTGCGTAATGAACTTGATATCGTTGTAGAATCAAATGATTTTTGAAATGGAGTGATTTTGAGGCTTTTATTAGTTTTGCTAAAGAGGTCACTCCCGGTGAAGGGATCTCGGCTCTTTCCTCGTCGAATGAGGTGCAGGATATATCATATATATCACTGTGCAAAGCAAAACTCTAAAAGCAATCAAAAGACAAACCGAGGGGTGTAGCATCTACCAGTCATTGCTAAAGGGGTCACTCCCGGTGAAGGGATCATGGCCCTTTCCTTATCGAATAAGGTGCGGGATGTTCTATAAGGAACACCGCGATGCAAAGCAAGAATTGTAGCTACCTGTTTTTGAAAATTCGATTCCACAACATCTTTTAGGTTTCTTTTCTTTCATTAATCATATTAATGAAGTCCTATCATTTTGTTAGTTGTATGTATTCCCTAGAGGCCAGTATTGTACAGATGATGTATATTATATTGGATGCTTGGACATATATAGAGATGACTTTCTTGCTCGATATGATAGTATGCTATCTGGTTGCACTTTATCTTAACATGTACACTAGTCTCTTTAAACTGTCTTATAGTTACATGTTGGTAAAGCCCTTAGGATTTGTACTTGACTACCTGGACTGTGATACGGATCATACTAGTGGGGACATGGTAGTCTATAGGTACATCCTTCAAGGTCCCTAGTCGTGGGTGTATCGAGACGGGGCATCGATATACCAGTGTAGACTAGCGTATATGCTTCTCAACCCATAAGATGGGCGATGGATGATCCCATATCCATTGGTGTTTGACATCAGAGATGGTGTACGGGTGCTCAGTGGAGACTGGGTACACTGGACGGACTCGCCGAGAACTCCCAGATGGTATTATACCTCACGTCAGATGGCAGTTCTCAGGTGACACTTGTGCAGGTTAGTCTGTAGACCCGAGATCGTCATAGAGTCTTGTGTGATTCCTACTGTGCTTTGATCTCCACCTTACCACGTCCATGAGGGCATGCAAAACGGTGGTCTTTGGGTACAGTCCCGAGTCACATGGAGGCAATGAGCGATAGGAGGGGTTTCGTCTCTCCCGGTATTGGGGGTTGATGTTGCGCTGTGCTCGATTGACCGTAACAGGTAAGTCCCTGACCAGGGCTGATCAAAGATTTGCTGGTAAGTGTTACCAGTAGTTTCTCGACCCGTAATGAGCCTCACATCGGCACAACTTATCGGTTATTGGGGTCTGACGTTTACCACCCCTAGACTTGATATGCGACATATCAGACGAACAGACCGGACTGTACGGTAAGTGTTACTGGTTGGATTCACAGGAGTGTGAGCGGGCTTGCTCGTCGATCTTCTGATCGCTCAATACCCGGGTGGCCGTTACGTTTAGCAGACCGCTTGCGGCTTGTAGGTGCTTGATATGATCATCATCTACTGCCGGCGTATTGACGAGTCTTTAGAGTCCTACGCAGAGGTTTCCTGGCTCAAGCGAAACGAAATAGGAGCGCATATGAGATATGTGCGGGAGCAAGAATAATGCGTGTATGTGATACCGTATTTCATTCTCACGATGAATGTATCGATTGGTTATATGCGATATAACCTAGATATCGAATCAAGGATTGATTCGATAAGCCGATACATAAGATACTAGTCGGTTATATGCGATATGACCGGATCGTTAAATCAAGTGTTGATTTAATGATTTAATGTATAATTATATATTTGATATATTACTTTGCATTAATAAGTATTGGTTCACTTTAAATGGATTTTCTCACTTGATGTGCAAGTTGTATATGTGATATACTTTTATGCACATGTTTGTATCATGTTTGATGATGCTTGCTCATTTGGTTAAGTGTAAAGAATTAAACCTTGGTTAAGTAAATGATTAGGGTTTTTATTTATTTATACTTTTATCTTTTTAATTTGGATTAAAAAGAAATGGCAAAAGAAAACAAAAGGGTTGCTTTCATTCTTGAAGCTTGTTGAAGCTTCATGAAGCTTTGACCAAAGTGACCATTTTGTCTTCATGCTTAACCCTAACCATTCATCTAACCTTAGTCAATTCTCTACACCTAACCATGGTTTGCATTATGATAAGTATTCATTTTCTTTTTCATTTTAAAAGACTTATCATAATATTCTTCATCTTCTCCTTCTTCTTCTTCAAGAAAAACCTTGCCTTCATCAATGCCAACTTGAGCAAACAAGTGAGAAATCCAATTCTAAAGTGAACCCACCTCCTATTTCTTCACCCTCTACCTCTTGCCAAGTAGTATAGGGTGTTTTCTTCACAAGTTTCATAACTTGGTGAAGTTGGAGCTTGAACTTGTGTTGCCTCGACGTAGATCATCTTCGGCACGAAGCCGACGACCTTGCCCGCCCATTTCTCCGATGAAGCCGAAGCTTGAGTCCGGGATTCAAGACGGACAGCGAGAGGACGTCTACGTAGAGCTAAGGAAGTGGAGAACCGGATCTACAAAGGTTGTAGCATCTTTCTTTTAGTTAAGTAGTTAACTAGTTTCACTTTGTCGCCTAAAATTCTAGTTAACGATCTAGTCTAGGGTTTCTCGGCACCGTAAAATTTGAAATTGGCATGGTTGATGCATTGTGAGAACTCTTGAGAGTGCCTAGGAACCCTACAGATTTAAATCACCTAAACATCACAGATAAATACGACGTACACTTATGCTATCCGCATTCGCCTCGATGTCCCCTCGTGCACCGTTAGGTTAGGTAACTAACGGCAGAGCGGGGCAGGGCTAGCGCGGGTGTAAAACATAAGTAACGTCTATATAATATATCATATATACTATATACAGTATTTATCACAACACATCAAATGATCACATCACAGATATCGCAGTAGAAGAAACATATGAAACATTGGATATACTAGGACGTCCGTGTTTTATTTTGAGCTTCTATAAAACACGGATTCCACGGTCGCGATGAATAGCCAAACCCACACCCCTAGACCCTTACGAGAGCGGCAAGCAACCCTTCCAATTCTAGAGTTAGGAGACCCGGACTCGACTCCTCGAGTTGGTCTCCTACTGGACTCTAGAACCCGGTTACTTATGCTCTCCTCCTTGGGTCTATCCTAGTGCGGAAAAGTAAATAATATATAAATGGTGACATCGACCTCATCCCGGAAGTGCCCCAATAAAAGAATATTACATACATTTAATTTTACATGAATGAAAATAAAAACTCTCATCTCACATAAAAACCCCCGGCTATTCAGAATGCGACGATCCAATATAACATATCCAGCAACACATAACATCACATGTCATCAACGTAAGTAAATATGCGCATCCCAATTGTCGTTGACATATAGCAACGAAACCGGCGATATCACATATTACACTTACGGTCACAGAAAAGAAAGTGTAAAACTACAACATTTGGAATCCACAATCTCTTTAGACACCGTAAATCCGAAATATCACATACTTCGCATTTCATGTCTAACTGTATGAATTCCACATATTGTATCACATTCCAGATAAATAGACAGTATTAAACTTTCCGATCGAATAATCAAATACCCAAGATTTCCTAAATAGCCCAACACTTGAGCGGAGTTCAAAAATTCCATAATACGTCACAGTAGCAACGGTCCAGCCGTAGAAGGGTCAAGCCAACGCCTCACATGTGGCACGCTGTACTGCCTCAAACCCTAAGGTTCAAAAGGCAGTTCAAGATGGTCACATAATCGAGTTAAGGTTTGCTGTCTTCTAGAGGGTCCATCGCGTCAACATGCACGTTTTTCTGAAAGATTTAAACCCGAGAAAAATTCAACACTTGAATGTTTTTCATGCCGGGAAAAATTGAGTTAATGATATCCATTCGAACATTTTAATACTTTCTAAATTATCCGGAATACAATAACGAATTTAAACTTTCTGATCGAAACAACGATTACAAAATAAACCCTAAAATACTCAACACTTGAGTTAATTTAAAAATACCCAGAAAATACAAATAACAGAAATAGTAATTACAGTGAAAAAATGAGTGCATGATTCCTCATTACTGCCGCGGATCCGCGTCCCAAGGGAAGTACGGCTGCGGTTCCGCGGCGGAGTATACGGATCGTGCGCTCAATTTTCACCGTAGTTCTTAGAAAACCCTGCTGAATTTTTTAGGTATTTTTAATTATGAAAATACACAGTTTTGAAAAAATGTACAGAGAGGGGGTTAACTTTGACATCTCCGGGTTCGATCGGGGTTTTAACTTCGTTAACACATCGCCTAATACTCTAGCTAGGCTCTGATACCACTGTAGGGTTACTGGGCACTCTAATAAAGTTCTACAATGCATCAAACATGCCCGATTAAAATTTTAGCCGTGCCAAATAACCCTAAACAAGATCGTCGCTAGATTATTAGGGTTTCACAAGCTAGTAAACTACATTTACTACTAAGGGAATACGAAATACAACCTTTTAAGATCGGTCCTTCACTTCTAAAGCTCCTTGTTGAAGTCCCTTCGCTGCGATCGTGGTTCTCCCGGACCCTTGCATGGCTTCACGAGGCGAAAGACGCGTCCTTGCTTGAAGTCTTCGGGGCCGAAGATGATCTACGTCGAGGGGATACCAACTCAAGCTTCTACTTCACTAACTTGAGAATTAGTGAAGCAAACACCCTAAACTAAAGTGCTAGTCTAGTAGAGGATGGAGAAATAGGAAGTGGGTTCTCTTTAGAATTTTATTTCTCACAATATTTTGCTCTCACTTGAAAACCCTAGCTAGCTTTTCTTTTGCTCAAAGAAGAAGAAGATGAACAAAAGAAAAGATGAAGATAATGATCAAGTGAGTGAGCTAACCATGGTGAGTGAGTATCATATACTAACTCATGTAGAGACATAACCATAGCTAATTCAAAATGGTTAGGTTAATAAAAATCTAAAGTAAAACAAATTTGGTGGACTTTGTCAAAGCATCCACAAGTTTCTACAAGCTTCATGCTTATGACCTAAGCTCCACTAATTTGTAATTACCTTAAATAAATATTAACCACCATCTAAGATACTATGGTGTATGTCTTGTACACCCATGTCAAGTGTATCATCAACCATGATACAAAAAGAAAACACATTTTAATATATATCAGATATATATTAAAGTTGTGTACATGTGTGAAAAAACCTAAAGTGAACAAGTGTTAGTTAATGTAAACTAGTATATCAAATATACAATTATACAATAAATTATTAAATCAACACTTTACTTAATAATCCGGTCATATCACATACAACCGACTAACATCCAATGTATCGACTTATCGAATCAACATTTGATTCGATAACCCGGCTATATCATATATAACCGACTGATACAAAAAGTCGCGAGAATAGAATACGGTATCACATACATGCATTATTCTCGGTCCCGCACATATCACATACGTGCTCCTATTTCGTTTTGCCTGAGCCAGTAAAACCTCTGTGTAGGACTCTAAAGACTCGACAATACGCCGGCAGTAGGTGATGATCACATCAAGCACGCACAAGCCGTCAGCGGTACTAGCTGGACGTAACGGCTACCCGGGTATTGATCGATCAGAAGATCAGCAAGCAAGCCTGCTCCAACTCCTGTAAAAAGCCTGCCGGTAACACTTCCCGTACAGTCCGGTCTCCTTGTCTGATATGTCGCATATCAAGTCTAGGGGTGGTAAACGTCAGACCCCAATAACCGATAAGTCATGCCAATGTGAGGCTCATAACGGGTCGAGAAACTACTGGTAACACTTACCAGTAAATCTCTAAATCATCCCTGGCCAGGGACTTCCCTGTTACGGCCAATCGAGCACAGCGCAACATCAACCCCCAATACCGGAAGAGACGAAACCCCTCCTATCGCTCATTGCCTCCATGTGACTCGGGACTGTACCCAAAAGCCACCGTTTTGCACGCCCTCTTGGACGTGGTAAGGTGGAAATCAAAGCACAGTGGGAATCACACAAGACTCTATGACGATCTCAGGTCTACAGACTAACCTGTACCAGTGTCACCAGAGAACTGCCATCTGACGTAAGGTATAATACCATCGGGAGTTCTCGGCGAGTCCATCCAGTGTACCCAGTCTCCACTGAGCACCCGTATATCATCTCTGATGTCAAACACCAATGGATATGGGATCATCCATCGCCCATCTGTATAGGTCGAGAAGGCATACGCTAGTCTACTCTGGTATATCGATGCGCCGTCTCGATACACCCACGACTAGGGACCTTGAAGGATGTACTTATGGACTACCATGTCTCCACTAGTATGATCCGCATCATAGTCCAGGTAGTCAATTACACATCCTAAGGGCTTTACCAACATGTAACAGAGAGACAATCAGTATACACGTTAAGGTAAAGAGTAACCAGATAGCATATTATCATGTCGAGCAAGAAAGTCCTCCCTATATATGTCCAAGCATCCACTACAATATACATCTCATGTATAGTAATGGCCTCTAGGGCATACATATAACTAACAGCGGTGGTGCGAGTTTGGGTTGAGTTCTGTCGGCAGGTGGAGGCTTGCTTGCACGTACTTGAGTGTTCCCGCCTTTCTTCGGAGGCCGTGGCTGCAAAGGCGGACTTGCGGGGCTTAATCGAGCGGTGCGTGGCGAATATGGTGTCATGCGAGAAGTGGCTCGGCCGCAAATTCTTAGAGAGGGAGCTGTCTTTGAAAGCATTGAATGAGCTCCAAGACAACCTTACGGCCAAGGCCAACAAGGTGTATGAACTCTGGCGAGTGCTTTAGGAGTTTATCAAGGAGGTGGTGGCCATCAATAAAGCCGCTGTGTTCACTCGTGAAAGGGTTGAGGCTCACAAGGCTACCGAGAAAGAGCTTGTAGGCCGGCTCGCCTCATATCAGTCCCAGCAGGCTCAGGCGGAGGCCCGTCTTCTGGCGATATTGAACCATGAAGGCGAGGCCCAGCGAAAGAGGGATGAGCTGATCAATCTGCTAAATCGCCCCCCGGCTTGAGGACTTGTAGATGTATATTTTTATTCTTTCTTTGTATATACTCCTGAATAAGAGTATTTTTTTACTTCTTTTGTGAATTGTACCTTGTATTCATTTCGATTCATGAATAAAAGATATATTTTTCTTCATAACGACGCGTCTCTTTTATTGAATGTATTCTGTGAACGGTCTGTCTCGATCTCTTTGCAGGACAACAATGGCTTATGATTCAGGGTTAAGATCTGCTTCCTAAGACTTTTCAACTTTACGAGCCGTGAGGGTCTCATAAAGAATTTTCTCCCTACCGGTCGAGAGGATCCCGTAGGTGTAATTTCTCCTTAGGAATCGTGAGGATTCCTAAGTGTGCTTTTCTCCTGGGAGTCGTAAGGATCTCAGAAGAGAATTTTGCTTCCTTACGAGTCGTGAGGACTCGTAAGTGATGGGTGAAGTTGTCCTTATCCGCATTTCGCTGGGTCAGGGGTTGCTCTAGATGTTTTCCGGGGTACCGTAGTTTAAAGACATCGCGGTCAAGGTTAAGGACATCATAGTCCGTGGGTTTAAGGACTCCACCTTCCGTTGCTAGTTTTAAGACATCACGGTCGAGGTTAAGGACATCGTAGTCCTTGGATTTAAGGACTCCACAGTCCAACGTTAGTTTTAAGACATCATGGTCAAGGTTAAGGACATCATAGTCCGTGGATTTAAGGACTCTACAGTCCGATGTTAGTTTTAAGACATCACGGTCAAGGTTAAGGACATCATAGTCAGTGGATTTAAGGACTCCACTGTCCACGAAGTGTGTGGTTACTGGGACCCGTCACCTCTTTGAAGACGTTGAGGAATTACAACGACAAATATCAAAGGAGTGAAGAGATGTACCCTTGAACCAAGGTAAAACAAGTCTAGAATCATTATGGTTGATCGTTAGTTTTAAGACATTACGGTCGAGGTTAAGGACATCAAAGTCCGTGGATTTTAAGGACTCCACAGTCCGATGTTTGCTCTGGATGCTTCACACGGGTTCACTGCCGTGCTCTGCGAGGACCAGGCTCCGCTCTGGACGTTTTCCGCGGGGTCAAAGAGTGACATTATCCGCGTTCCACGTGACTAGGAATTTTGCTCTAGATGCTTCCCACGGGTTCACTGCCGTGTTCGGCGAGGACCAGGCTCCACTCTGGATGCTTCACACGGGTTCACTGCCGTGCTCTGCGAGGACCAGGATCCACTCTGGACGTTTTCCACGGGGTCAAAGAGTGACGTTATCCGCGTTCCACGTGACCAGGAATTTTGCTCTAGGTGCTTCCCACGGGTTCACTGCCGTGTTCGGCGAGGACTAGGCTCCGCTCTGGACGTTTTCCACGGGGTCAGAAGTGACGTTATCCGTGTTCCACGTGACCAGGAATTTTGCTCTGGATGCTTTCCACGGGTTCACTGCCGTGTTCGGCGAGGACCAGGCTCCGCTCTGGACGTTTTCCACGGGGTCAGAAGTGACGTTATCCGCGTTCCACGTGACCAGGAATTTGCACTAGATGCTTCACACGGGTTCACTGCCGTGTTTGGCGAGGACTAGGCTTTGCACTGGACGTTTTCCATGGGGTCAGAAGTGACGTTATCCGTGTTCCACGTGACCAGGAATTTTCCTCTGGATGCTTTCCAGGGGTTCACTGCCGTGTTCGGCGAGGACCAGGCTCCGCTCTAGATGTTTTCCACGGGGTCAGGAGTGACGTTATCCGCGTTCCACGTGACCAGGAATTTTGCTCTGGATGCTTTCCACGGGTTCGCTGCCGTGTTCGGCGAGGACCAGGCTCCGCTCTGGATGTTTTCCACGGGGTCAAAAGTGACGTTATCCGCGTTCCAAGTGACCAGGAATTTTGCTCTGGATGCTTTCCACGGGTTCACTGCCGTGTTCGGTGAGGACCAGGCTCCGCTCTGGACGTTTTCTACGGGGTCAGAAGTGACGTTATCCGCGTTCCACATGACCAGGAATTTTGCTCTGGATGCTTTCTACGGGTTCACTGCCGTGTTCGGCGAGGACCAGGTTCCGCTCTAGACGTTTTCTACGGGGTCAGAAGTGACGTTATCCGTGTTCCACGTGACCAGGAATTTTGCTCTGGATGCTTTCCACGAGTTCATAGTCGTGTTCGGCAAGGACCAGGCTTCGCTCTGGACGTTTTCCAAGGGGTCAGAAGTGACGTTATCCGCGTTCCACGTGACCAGGAATTGCTCTAGGTGCTTCCCACGGGTTCACTGCCGTGTTCGGCGAGGACTAGGCTCCGCTCTGGATGCTTCACATGGGTTCACTGCCGTGCTCTGCGAGGAACAGGATCCGCTCTGGACGTTTTCCACGGGGTCAGAAGTGATGTTATCCGTGTTCCAGGAATTTTTGACTTTGTCTGTATTTCATGAAGTCGGAATTTGACTCTCGGTCAGCTGAACGCCGGCGAGTCATGGAACTGGGAGTTGCCGCCGTTTCGCTTTGCTTGATGTTCTGTCCGTTGTGATGGGACGAGTGTTGAGATGATCTTTAGGCTATCTGTGGACCATCGAGATTTAGCTTCTTATTCGGATGAAACCTGGAGGGGGGAATGTGATTCCTTCTTTGTTTGCGCCCCTGGATTGTATACCGGGATCGAAACGATATCACCTGCAGGGCATAAATTTCATTTTTATTTTATTTCTTTTTCCCGCGATGCTCTATTATTTCAGCTTTTTTATCGCGAAGGTCGCGATTGCCCTATCATTTCGGCTATTTTTCGCGGTGCCCAATCATTTCAGTTATTTGTTTTATATTTTACTCGCTGTTTTTTATTGTGAGTTGCCCAATCATTTCGGCTATTTTGCATGCATACATTTTTACTTGCTGATTTTATCTACAAGTTGCCCATCATTTCGGCTATTTCATATGCATGTGTGGCTTGCTGGCTTTTCGTCGCAAGCTCTGGATTAGACACCGATTTCGGCATCAGCACCGCTACAACTGGGATATTGCCAGGAGCGAATCATCATTTGCCTCTGTCGATGTCGAACAAAGGTGGCTTAGTAAACAGGGTTAGGGTCCTGTCGACTAAGGCTTTTGACTTCGTGAGCCGTAAGGGTCTCACAAAGGTATTTCTATCTACAAATCGTGAGGATCTTGTAGGTGTGTTTTCTCCTTGAGAATCGTGAGGATTCCTAAGTGCGTGTTCCTTTGTAAGTCGTAAGGATCTTACGAAAGGGTTTTCTCCTTATAAGTCGAGAGGACTCACAAGGGTTGTTCACCGTGCGAACATATCCCCAGTCACGGATGGGACTCGGTTAGGGAAGTGTTTATTCGCGCCCGTGGATTGTATACAAGGGTCAGAATTGAGCCGCTTGTAGGGCAGTTTTGAAGGTTGTGTGTGGGGGGGGGTTGCTTAAGAACAGGTTCAGGTCTCTGTAACTTAAGACTTTCAAATCTTATGAGCCGTGAGGGTCCCATAAGAGAGTTCTCCTTACGAGTCGTGAGGATCTCGCAAGTGTAATTTCTCCTTAGGAATCGTGGGGATCCCCAAGTGTGTTGCTCCCTTGTGAGTCGTAAGGATCTCACGCAGGTGGTTTCTCCTCACAAGGTCGTGAGGACCTGTAAGTGTCTTTTATTGCGCCCTTTCGGGTTTTCACAAACACTCGCCGGTAGTCCTGCTGTTTTTACTCACGGAGCCCTTTCGGGTTTTCATCCGTGCCCATTTTGCCTATGGACATACCGTTTTATTTTATTTTATTCTTTTTTTTATCTAACGAGGTTGCGCCCTTTCGGGTTTTCACAAACACCCGCCGGTAGCCCTGCTGTTTTTACTCATAGAGCCCTTTCGGGTTTTCATCCGTGCCCATTTTGCTTATGGACATACCGTTTTTTTTATTCTTTCTTTCTTTTTTCTTTTTTTCTTTTTTATTTTAGTATCAGCTTTAGGATGCTGCAATCCACCATAGTTTATCGACATCTCGGCCAACAGCTAGTTTTAGGACATAGTGGTCCGTCGTTAGTTTAAGGACGTTTCGGTCCGCTGTTAGTTTAAGAACGTTTCGGTTCGTTGTTAGTTTTAAGGACGTTTCGGTCTGTTGTTAGTTTAAGGACGTTTCGGTCCGTTGTTAGTTTTAAGGACATTTCGGTCTGTTGTTAGTTTAAGGACGTTTCGGTCCGTTGTAAAGTAAGCCAGTTACTACTTATAGAGTTTGGGCTTAGGAAGATAGCGAGCGGACATATTCGTCATCATCTATCATTGACCTAGACCGTAACTAGTTAAGCGTAGTACTTCTTCAGGAAGCGACAGTTTATTGGCCTGAAAGGTCTTTCACCATGCATGTCCATAAATAGATAGGCCCCACCCTGGTAGACCTTGTCTATGATATATGGGCCTTCATAGTTTGGCTCGAATTTTCCCCGCTTGGCGTGATTGGGGATCATAGGTCTTTTGACCACTAGCACGAGTTCGCTTTGGCTGAATGTCCTCGCTCTGGTCAATCTTTCATATGAGCACGTCATCTTCGCTTTATAAGCTTCCAGATTTTGTTGCGCTATGAGCCGGGTTTCATCAAGGGCATCGAGCTCCTCAAGCCGAAGGTGAGCGTTCTTTTCATCTGTTAGCTCATAATGGACTGGCACTCGTAGAGAGGGTAACTCTATCTCGAGGGGAAGTACCGCTTCTATGCCGAATACCAACGCGTACGGCGTTGTGTTCGTGGCCGTCTTGAACGTGGTTCGATACGCCCAGAGAGCTTCTTGCAGTCTCTCGTGCCAGTCTTTCTTGTTTCGAGACACCGTCTTCTTTACGATCTTCATTAAGGTCTTGTTGAAAGCCTTAGCTAGACCGTTAGCTCGGGGATTATAAACTGAGGAGTATCTCCAGTCTATGTTGTGCTGTTGTGCGAAGCGACTAATTTTATGGCTTCTGTAGGCTGGCCCGTTATCGGATATAATCCGTCGCGGAGTCCCAAACGATAAATGACGTGCGTCTTGAAGAAATGGTGGATATTCTCCGTCTTCACTTCCCTCAGCGGTACTGCTTCTGCCCATTTGGAGAAGTAGTCAGTTGTCGCCAAAATGAATCGATGTCCCCTGGACGACGCTGGTTCGATGGGGGCCAATTATGTCAGTTCCCCACATTCCGAATAGCCAGCTAGACACCGTTGGATGTAGTGGATTTGGATGTTGGTGGATAAAGTCCCCATGAATCGTGGGTCCGAGATTCTTTTCTAGAAACGTGCGATTGCGCAGCTGAATTTTTTCACAAGCCTTCGGTTCTTCCTCTTTCCCTAAGATGGATTCTTTAAAGAGAGGGCCAAGAGTCATTTCCTTGTCAGAGTCGCTCCCAAAGGTGAGAACCGGTGATCCTCCAGCGTTGACCTTGCGACAGTTACCGGTAGTTCTTTTATGCTCCTCGGTCGTACTTCTCTACTCCCGACGAGTTTTGCGTTTCGTCCGCTTAAAATGTTGCCGGTGAGCAACATATCCCTTCCACCATCTTTTAAAAGCGTCGCACTCCTCGGTGGGGTGCGAAATCTTTCGATGATATGAGTAGTAATTAGGATGCATCTCTGCTCCACCGAGAGTGTTTTCTTCAGAGGGTGGTAGCTTCATGCCCATTGATATAGCTTTAGCAAACCTTTTCCTCGTCTTGAATTTGTTTTTATCCGCAACGGATGTCTTTTGATTTGACGGGAGTGCCTCGACTCTTTCGTCTAGTCGCCGGCGTTTGGCTCCTTCCAATATGGCCATCTCACACTCCCGATTGGCTATACTTTTCAGACGAATCTCATTCAGGAAGGCGTCGATCATCTCGTCTGACGGCCATAGAAGTTCTGGTTCAGGACTCGCCCCCGGTTCCTCGGTGCAAGGAGCATCTTTATCATCTATCAATGAGTGAGAGATCACATGACAACTTGCTACGTAGTCCTCAGATTCATCTGATGAGTCTTCTCCATCATTTTCGTCCTTGAGGACGTGGCTGAGGAACTCTTGGAGCGTGATTGGAATCCGCGCCTTCTGGTTATACTCTTCCAGCGCGTCAATCCGTTTCTGCAAATCCGCGCGCTTGTCGCCAGGCTTCACGGGCTTCTTGGATTTCTTCTTGTTTTTCTTTGAAGATTTTAACGGCTGGGTGTGAGTGCTGGAGCCATCACCACCGATCTTTGGAGTTGGACGCGGCTTCAGCATCCTTTCGATGATCTGGGGTTCTAGCGGGTTCTTCCACCTGATTGCCGGGCATGTCTGGAGCTCATTCAGCATCCTTTTGGTTTTGGCTGGCAGCACGACCTCCCATGGAGCTTCTTCAACAAAAGAACAAGTTGTCCCTGGTGTGTCCGTCTTCTTTGGAGTGTGTGGTTGTGGTGGGTTTATTTTTCACTTCTCGGACAGCGCAAACTTGCCTTGTAGGTACTGATCTTCGATCCATCCTTTAAAGACAAAGCAATCCTCGATCGGGTGACTTACCGTTTGATGGTGAGGGCAGTAATTGGGGTTATTCACCTCGTTGGGTTGTGGCGGTCGCCTTGGATTTGGTAAGTTGATAAGCCTGTTGCGCACTGTCAGCTCGAACAGCCTCCTTGTTTTGTCCCGTGGGAATGAGTAAGGACGCTTCATTTTCTCATTGTAATAGCGTCGTCTTTCTTCCAATTGATCTGCTAGTTTTGGGGTATTGGGCTGCTGTTGGGTGTTCGCGACGAAGGTTGCCTTCCCTTTACCCTTGTCGTTTCGCGGTTCCCGCTTCGGGGGAGACGGTCTGTGACCCATTTGATCCATCTGAGCCAGCTTGTCGATTAGGGCCTGGAACGTGGTCGGTTTAAAGAACATCATGAACTGTGAAATAGTCGCATGAGGATCTAGAGTGCCTGCGAACATGCCCACCGCTGGTTCTTCTTCGATGCGCTTCTCGCACTTCGACCACAAGTTCCGCCATCGGATTGCATATTGAACCCAGGTTTCGCCCGGCTTCACCCTTGCATTAATTAATGCCGTTATCGGGGTGCGTTCGCTGGCGCTTGCGAAACACTGGGTAAACAATAACTCCATTTCAGCAAAATTTTTGACGGAGTCATTTAGAAGTTCGGAATACCACTCAAATGCCGTCTCCGATAAACTGCCGACGAATTGGCGAAGCAAGAGCTTATCATCGCCTCCGGTGTTGCCACAAAGAGCCCTGAACTGGGTAACATGTTGATGGGGATTGCCTGTCCCCTTGTAGACATGGAATTTTGGGATCGTGTATCCCGACGGGTATTTGATCTGATCATACCAGCTCGGATATGGTCGCCCCGTTTTGACAACTTGGTCGGCTGCCTCAGTTGCCTAGTGAACTCGTATCTGCTGGGCTATATAGTCATCCAGGGCAGCCTTAGAGATTGTTTCCTCTTTGGCTGTTGAAAGAGCCGGAGGTGGATTTGACGTTTCTCCTTTGTCATCTTCAACGATAATCGGAGGGTCTTCGGCTGAGGGATCCGGCTGGATCATCATACCCACCATGTCCTGGAACAGAAGGGCCGTTCGTTTTATATTGGCTGCTTGTTCCGCAGCCTCTCTGTCCTTCTTTTCAAGTATCGTGCGAAGGAATTCGGCATCGGTTTCTTGCTCCTGTCGCTGATCCGAGGATGCTTCTGGGCTTTCTTTTGGCCCGGTGAGTGCGGCCATCACGGTCATCATCTCTTGGAGCTTCTACTGCTGCTCTTGAGTCTTAGTCACTGATCGCGTAAGCGGTCGATGACCTGTGGATATACGGCTATCCTCTTTCCCGGACGCCATGTAGACGATATGTACCACCATGCCCCCGGACTTAGGGCATTTAGGCTTACTGCCTTTGACATTTGCCGCAGGCGTAGGGAATTTCTCCGGCCTTCTTCTCTTGTGGGCCATCGAAGTTGAGGAGGCCGTTGCTGTGGGCACCCAGGTGGCCGTCGTCTTCCGTTGCTTAACAGGGCAGTTTTCTTCCTATCGGACTTTCGACTTCTTATGCTGATGGGAGAAATTCGGATCAATCACCGATTCTCGGACTCGTCGCCAAATATTGTAGACTTTGGAAGACAGCCGTTGAGGAGACTGCCCTGGCTGTGTTTCTACGACGGTCTCTACGTGTGGCGGAGATCTTTTTATTACGGCAGTAGGCGAATTCCTGCATACCCTGTTCAACAGCTCAAAGCTGTTCCCGGTTGGAACAGCAACATTAATTTCTACCGTTGGAGCTGGTGAAGTTAGCCCAGAGGGGGAGTTGCCCCCATCCTTCCTTATCCGGCGCCAGTGGCGACGTCGAGTATGTTGAGCTGATGGAGTTGGCTCAGTGACGGGGATGGCTTTGTCTTGCCCCATGTTCAGGTGAGGGGCTGTTGCTGGTGTCAGCCTCATGAAGACTGACGTCCGTTGAGAAGCCGTGTCCAACCGGTCAAAGACAGATTTCTGAGCGGGAGTGGGAATGGGAGCAGTCAGTCTTGCAAAGACCGACCCTCGGGCAGGAGAAGCCGCCTTGATGACTTCAGGAGCAGGGATGGCTATCTTCTTTGGGATGGCCACTTTAGGTATTATGGGCTTCTTGGTAGGCCTTTTGGAGCTCGAGTTCAGCCTGGTGAGGACCGAGGGATTGGAATCGGGCGACCCATTGAGAGGGGCCGTGGTAGTAGCAAGTCGATCGAAGACCGACTTCTTTGAAGCTTCTGATACGGGTACAGGGATGGTGAAGCTCGCTGGCGGGAGCATAGTCCCGAAAAACAGCCCTGTAGTGGCTTGAGTAATCTGCTCCATGGGCATCGCAAACAAAGAGGCTGCTTGGGGCCCATAGGTTATGCCCCCAGTCGAGGCGGAGCGTAGGTTGCAGTTGCATATGGAACACTTTGAGCAGGTGCCAACCATTGATCCTTTTGCTTTCTGCAGCAAGCAAAACGCCAAATCTTAGTACCTCGAAACCCAAGGGCAACCATTAGCGAACCGCGATTGGTTCGCGAACACGACACACGAAGTGTGGAGTGGAAAAAGGAAAAGGTCCCACCGGGCATGCCAGAATCTGTTCCCCTCCGAAAGACGGCACGACAGGAACGTCTTGCCTGAGATTCGGGGAAGATGCTAATAGGTACTATCCGTCCACCTCTTTGAAGATGCCAAGTTGATTTATGGCATCATGTACCGAAGGTTTAAACGGATGCGGCCGATGTAGCAGACTTCGTCAGATTCCCCCTCGTTTGAGGGGTTTTTGATTATGGGGACGCTCTTCCCTGCAGGCGCAAGCCCTTGCAGTTAATTACGCTACCGCATCGCGGTAACAACTTTCTCCTTCTCCATATGGTCACCTCGTGTCGTGGGTGTTTGTTTTGTGTTTAGTTGCCCGTGGATTGTATACGGAGACTAAGTTATGTTGTCGCTCGTAGGGCGTGGACTAGTCCAAATCCGTATCTTTCTTAGATTTGGGTTTGGGGGTTGTGTTTAAGGACACGTTAGCCTTATTTGAGGCTAAGATCAACTTAAACGTTTGTTAAGAATATGTTAGTCTAATTTCAGACTAAGATCAACTTAACGGGATCGTTTAGATCCAACAAAAGAGTAATTGGGGGGCTCTATTGTTTAGTTTAGTGACGTTGCGGTCGATAGGTAGTTTAAGGATATTATGGTCCAATGTTAGTTTTAAAACATTGCGGTCAAGGTTAAGGACATCATAGTCCGTGAGTTTAAGGACCTCACAGTCCGGTGTTAGTTTTAAGACATCACGGTCAAGGTTAAGGACATCATAGTCCGTTATTAGTTTTAAGACATCACGGTCAAGGTTAAGGACATCACAGTCCATGAGTTTAAGGACCCCACAGTCAGTGAAATGTATGGTTGTTGGTGTAGGGTTTCTAGGCACACTCATGAGGTTCTACAACTGATCAAACATGTCCAATTCAAAATTTCCTATTTGCCGAGAAACCCTAAACAAAATCGATACTAGAGGTAAGGCAAAAGAACATGCAAGTTAACTACTTTAACTAAAAGTGAAAGGGACTACAAGCTTTGTAGATCCGGTCCCCAACTTCCAAAGCTCCATGACGACGTCCCTTCGCTGCGATCATCGGGATCCTGGACTCTATCGATGGTTTCGTCGGAGAAATGATCGGGCTAGGTTGTTGACTACGATGCCGAAAATGATCTACGTCGAGGCAACTCAAACTCGAGCTCCATCTTCACTACGTCATGAAACTTGTGAAGATAACACCCTATACAACATGGAAAGTGGTAGAGGATGAAGAAATAGGAAGTGGGTTCACTTTGGATTTGGATTTCTCACATGATTTCATCACCTAGAATTTTCTAGCAAGCTTTTCTTTTCTTCATGAAGAAGAAGAAGAAGAAGAAGAAAGAAAAAGAATTAATTCCTAAAAGAAAATTCAAATTATGTCTATCATATTGCAACCATGGGTGAGATAAACTCATGTAGAGAGTAAACTAGGGTTTAGGAGAATGGTTAGGTTAAGGAACAAAACAAAATGGTCAAGACTTTTTCAAAGATGCATGAAGCACCATGAAGCTTCTAGCATAAAACAAAAAAGCCACCATATTATTTTCTTTTGCCAAAAATAAATAAAGAAAATAAATAAAACCTAACCATTAACCTAAACATGGGTTAAAGCATACACACACCCAAGTTTGCATGTATCATCAAACATGATACAAACTAGTGTACAAACATATATCATATATGCAATGTGCACAATCAAGTGAGAAAAACATCTTAAGTGAACCAATACTAGTTAATGTAAAGTGATATATCAAATATATAATTATACATTAAATTATTAAATCAATACTTGATTAATGATCCGGTCATATCGCATATAACCGACTAATATCTAGTGTATCAATGTATCGAATCAACACTTGATTCGGTAACCCGGCTATATCACATATAACCGTCCGATGATACAAATCGCGAGAATAGAATTCAATATCACATACTGGTATTATTCCCGTTCCCGCATATATCTCATATGCGCTCCTATTTCATTTCGCTTGAGCCACGAAACCTCTGTGTAGGACTCTAAAGACTCGTCAATACGCCGGTAGTAGGTGATGATCATATCAAACACCCACAAGCTGCAAGCGGTCTGCTAAACGTAACGGCCACCCGGGTATTGAGCGATCAGAAGATCAACGAGCAAGCCCGCTCACACTCCTGTGAATCCAACCAGTAACACTTACCGTACAGTCTGGTCTCGTCGTCTGATATGTCGCATATCTCGCCTAGGGGTGGTAAACGTCAGACCCCAGTAGCTCGATAAGTCGTGTCGATACGAGGTCTATAACAGTTCGTGAAACTACTGGTAACACTTACCAGTAAATCTCAGCAACCCTGGCCAGGGATTTTCGGTTATAGCCAATCGAACACAGCGCAACATCAACTCCCTATACCGGGAGAGACGAATCCCCTCCTATCGCTCATTGCCTCCATGTGATTCGGGACTGTACCCAAAAACCACCATTTTGCACGCCCTCTTGGACGTGGTAAGGTGGAAATCAAAGCACAGTGGGAATCACACAAGACTCTATGACGATCTCGGGTCAACAGACTACTCTGTACCAGTGTCACCAGAGAACTGCCATCTGACATAAGGTATAATACCATCTGGGAGTTCTCGGCGAGTCCGCCCAGTGTACCCAGTCTCCACTGAGCACCCGTATATCATCTCTGATGTCAAACACCAATGGATATGGGATCATCCATCGCCCATCATATGGGTCAAGATGCGTATACGCTAGTCTACTCTGGTATTTCGATGCCCCGTCTCGATACACCCACGACTAGGGACCTTGAAGGATGTACTTATGGACTACCATGTCCCCACTAGTATGATCTGCATCATAGTCCAGGTAATCAAGTACACATCCTAAGGGCTTTACCAACATGTAATAGAGAGACAATCAGTGTACACGTTAAGGTAAAGAGCAACCAGATAGCATACTATCATGTCGAGCAAGAAAGTCCTCCCTATATATGTCCAAACATCCACTACAATATACATCCTATGTATAGTAATGGCCTCTAGGGCATACATATAACTAACTATCTCCCACTTGCACTAGGGCCATCTGATAGCAGTGGTTGTTGTATCTCATACTCAACCATCCCATAAAAGTCTCTCTTTGGGAAAAGGCCTTTGTGAGTGGATCCGCCGTGTTGTCCTCTGAGTCTACTCTCCTAACCTCGATCTCCTTAGAGATCAACCATCTCCATGATCAGGTGATACTGCCTTAGAATATGTCTGGATCACTGATGGGATGGACGTTCCTTGGCATAAGCCACAACTCCATTGTCACACAATGGGAGGAACTAAGTTCATCTCATGAACTAATATACACCCAGACAGCCTCTTTGGTAGCATCTTAAGAAGCGATGTATCCAGCCTTTATCATCTAGTAAGCCACGACATCTAGCTTGGAACTCTTCCAACATACCGTCCCTCCACTGAGGATAAAGACATTGCCTGCGACTAACATTCAGTCGTCCTTATCACCCTGGAACCTTTCCAGTGATTCTCCCCAGGATCCATTGATACCATCTTACTACACCTAGTGAGAACCCTAACATCCATTTAGATCTATCTCATAGATCCAAAACCTAGGATTTAGGAGGTATCACTTTGATCCTATATGGAGAATCCTTGTGATAAGAGGAGATTGACCGAGTGTAGCATAGGAAACTCCTTTCCTATTTCGAGTATGTCATCCATGTACTCTACGAGGATCACCACCTTTACTCTCTACTACCTTTTTGTATACACAAGGTTCATCTACCATTTTGATGAAGTCAAACTCTTCGACTATCGCATCAAAACAGACGTTCCAACTCCGCGATGCCTGCTTTAATCCTGTAAAGCACCTTGTACACGTTTTCGCTGCTCCCACTGTCTACGAAGCCCTCTGGCTGTGTACTTATAGACGCTCTCTTCTAATTCAATATTTAGAAAAGTAGTCATGGCACCCAACCACCAGATATCGTAGTCATGGTATGTAGCAATGGCAAGTAGGATCTGGATGGACTTAAGCATCGTCCCTGGAAAAGGTTTCATCGTTATCCACGCCTGGTCGATGACGAAAACCTTCAACAAGTCTAGCTTTGAAAGTCTCAACTTTTCCATCTACACCAAGTAATCTTCTCAAGATATACTTGCTCCTAATGGGGATTTAACCCTTCAGATATAGCAACCAAAGTCCATACTTTGTTGGTGTACATGGATTCCATTTCAGATCGCTAAGCATCCAGCCATTCTTACAGAGTCCCTGCTCTTGATGGCCTGCTCGAAACTAGTTGGGTCATCATCTCATGATGCATTCCTCGCTCCCACTGTCTACGAGAAACCGAAGTATCTCTCAGGCGGATGAGGAACCCTGCTAGTTCGACGGAGAGGCTGAGGTTCGTCGGGGACTATTGAATCCTTTGGTTCTATCAAATCATCAGCTGTAGTTTGTATAGCTGGAACCTTTCCAGTTCTACAAAACTGACCTTGCCTCGATTTTGTCCGGATTTTGCTTTTGACATAGGCCGGACATTCCCAAATCTTAACTTACTTAAAAGATGGGCTCTTCCCATACCATATCTTATATGGAGTGGTAGGCAGTGATCTGATTCGAACCTAATTCAATAAGTATGCAGCTACTCAAGTGCATAACCCCCAAAAAAGAAATAGATAACTCAGTAGTACTCATCATAGAGCGCACCATATCTCATAGGGTGCGATTGCTCCTCCCCGATACACCGTTGTGCTGTAGTGTATACAGAGGAGTAATGCTGAGAGAGAATCTCATTCTCCTTTAGAATAGTCCAAGAATTTCATGCACAAGTATTCTCCTCCCTGATCTTATCAAAGGACATAATACTTATAATTTTATTTGGTTCTCTACTTCTAACTTATATTCGGTGATTATCTCAAAAGTTTCAGACTTGTGTTTCAACAGGAACATATATCTGAATCTTGAGAGATCATCAGAGAATGTAATGAAGTACAAAGAACCGATCCTGGCATGTGCAGACAGGGGACCTTACATACATCATCATGTATCAGTCCCAAGAGTTTACTAACTCTTTCTCGGTTTCCAATAAACAGAGCTATGGTCATCTTATCTTTGTGACATGGCTGGCAAGTTTCACAATATATAAATTCAAACTGATTTAAATATGCATCTAAAATGTAACTTCAGCCAGTCGGGTCGCATTGATATGACCTAGTCTACAATGCCTCAAGAAGGATTCGTTCATTTCTGAACTCTTCCTCTTGTGTGTGTTCTGTATGCTAGGAACTGTAGTTTGATTTAGAACGTCAATGCTTTTAGATAACGTGCCTGAACCGATCAACTTTTGAAATAGGAAATGTTCAAAACAATATTCAACAATACAAAATTATATCCTTCTTTAATAAATAAAGAGATTGATATGATTTTGTATATCAGGTTCGGTATCTAATAGCATTTGTTCAGAATCAATGTATTGGTAATACAGGGTGACAGTGACCAACAAACTTGGCTGCAACACTTGCACCGTTTTCTGTCTCATGAAACTTATCACCCGATCTCAGTTCTCTACCTATCTGTAGCCCATATAACAGATTATGTATGCGGGATCCTGATCCGGTATCAAATACCCAGGACGTAGAGGATACTGAGAAATAGTTCTTTGTAATGAACACACCCGAAGGAGATGCATCATATGCACATTCTTCGTTTGGGCGGCATAGGAATTCTGGTATTCCCCTATTTCCAGCTCTGTCTTATAACAATTATAAGTTGGAGCGGGACCAACGTTCCCCAGCTCAGTATTACAAGCGGGTTCGGTCAATACATCCATTATCTTGATTAAGGTGTGATATGGTCGCTACCTGGAGAGAGAGAGAGAGAAGAAAACACTCTGCGTGCGCTCTTGCAAGATTAGATTGGTTATTTATTTTATCTAATCAGGATGGCTCCCACTGTTTTTATCAAATCTTCCTTCAAACCCTAAAAGGAAAGACTAGCCGGGATTAATTACACTCTACAAGTTCGCCAATCTTTCGGCCAGGCCAGTGTCGGTACTTTGAGGGAGGTTCCCCGTGCTTTCGCACGGACCTAATTACAATAAACCTCGTTTTCCCAGAGGTGTAACCCCGTTGACACCTTTCTAGACACCTACTTGATCGGCTAATTGCAAAGTGCAAAACTCTCCCAGGAGTAACAATTACTCGCAGTGGGTATCGGGATCCAACTATCATATAGAAGGTATGCAATCTCATTGCAAATTTCAACACTTGAAACTCTCGATAAAGGTTTTTACCCCTAGCACCTATGATCTTAACTATGGTCAACAAATCATAAGTACTAGTCAAGTTCTACCCATCATTTCGTGATTAATTAGACCCACCCACATGACCCTTAACTAAGGTCAACAAAGTCACGCGACTGTCCTAACTAATCGCATCATATGCGGTATAGGAAGACATCACTTAGCTACCGTACACTGTGCCTTGACTGTGGTCAACAAACACAGCACGAATACTAAGTACTCTACTTCCTAAAATGACGGAGGGTTGCGAATGGTTTTTAATAAAACCTTTAACGCTTTGAACTTAATCTCGTTGCGGAATCAAATGGTTTTTAAATAGAATGTTTTTGAGGATTTTCTAGTTTTGCTAAAGGGGTCACTCCCAGTGAAGGGATCGTCGGCCCTTTCCTCATCGAATAAGGTGCAGGATATATCATATATACCGCTGTGCAAAGCAAAAACTATAGAAGCAATCAAAAGACAAACCGAGGGTTGTAGCATCTGCCAGTTATTGCTAAAGGGGTCACTCCCGGTGAAGGGATCTCGGCCCTTTGCTCATCGAATAAGGTGCAGAATGTTCTACAAGGAACACCTCGATGCAAAGCAAGAACTGTAGCTACCTGTTTTTATTTTTGAAATTCGATTCCACAACATCTTTTAGGTTTATTTTCTTTCATTAATCTCATTAATGAATGTCCCATCATTTAAGTCCACCTAAACATCACAGATAAATATAACGTACGCTTATGCCATCCGCATTCGCCTCGATGTCCTGTCTGCACCGTTAGGTTAGGTAACTAACGCCAGAGCGAGGCAGGGCTAGCGCGGGTGTAAAACATAAGCAACGTCTATATAATATATCATATATACTATATACAATATCTATCTGAACAAATCACATGATCACATCACAGATAACGCAGCAGAAGAAACATATGAAATATTGGATATACTAGGACGTCCGTGTTTTATTTTGAGCCTGAATAAAACACAGATTCCACGGTCGTGATGAATAGCCAATCCCACACCCCTAGACCCCTACGGGAGCGGCAAGCAAGCCTACCAATTCTAGGGTTAGGAGACCCGGACTCGACTCCTCGAGATGGTCTCCCACTGGACCCTAGAACCCAGTTACTTATGCTCCCCTCCTTGGGTCTATCCTAATGCGGAAAAGTAAATAATATACATCAACGGTGACATCTTCCGCAACCTGAAAGTGCCCCAATAAAAGAATATTATATACAAGTTTTTACATGAATGAAAATGAAAAACACTCATCTCACATAAAAAACCCCCCGGCTATTCAAACACGACGATCCAATATAACATATCCAGCAACACATAACATCACATGTCATCAACGTAAGTAAATATGCGCATCCCAATTGTCGTTGACATATAGCAACGAAACCGGCGATATCACATATTACACTTACGGTCGCAGAAAAGAAAGTGTAAAACTACAACAGTTGGAATCCGCAACCTGCATAAACATCACATGCCTAACCAAATGAATTCCTTAGACATCGCATGCCTAACAATTATAAACCCCGCATTTTATTCTCATTATCGAAAATACTTTTCAATATCAAGTCGGGCAATTCAGCAAGATTCCCGACATCCTGAACGAATGCTTGTCGCAAACTTTAGTAGACGGCCGCACCCCCGATACCGTCGACGAAGTGCACTAAGGTGGAACACCGCTGCCGCGAGCACCCGAACGGATGCTTTCGGCGACGGGGTTCTCCTACAGTCACTTGGTCGGGGCTATGGGGTGTAGCTTTCTATTAAGTTTACCCGGCGAGTATCCGCGTACGCTACGTGATTGCGACGTATTTTTGATCGCATCAAAATTCCATGGCAACCAATCAAGTGAGACTAAACTACTATGTTTATAATATTCAAATCAGTTATCTCATAACTATTTGTGGATTCCAAATATTGTATCACATTCCAGATAAATAGAAAATGTTAAACTTTCCGATCGAACATTCAAACACCCAAGTTTTCCCGAAACAGCTCAACACATGAAATAAGTTTACAAACATTCACTTCATGCCACAGTACCAACGGTCCAGCCGTAGAAGGGTCAAGCCAACGCCTCACATGTGGCACGCTGTACTTCCCCAAACCCTAAGGTTCAAAGGGCAGTTCAAGATGGTCACATAATCGAGTTAAGGTTTGTTGTCTTCTAGAGGGTCCATCGCGTTACTTGCACTACTCAGAACGTTCTCAAACAACGGAAAATCCAACAGTTGGAAATTTCCCGGCAGGGGAAAAATTGGGTATTTATATCCGGTCGAACTTTTTAACATGTTCTAAAATACCCGGAAAAACACATAGACGAAGTTAAACTTTCGATCGAAACAACGAACTCCCAATACAACCCAGAAAACTCAACTCTTGAGTATAATTTAAAAATTCCCAGAAAACTCAGCAATTACAGAAAGAAATTACTGTGCAAACTACGTGTGAAGATTCCCTATTATGGCCGCGGAACCGCCGCGAAAGCTACGGTGGGGCCGCGGTTCCGCGGCGCAATAGTCGATACAGGAGCACGTGCTGCACAGTATTTCCTAAAAAACCCTGCTGATTTTTCTGCATATTTTTAATTCACAAAAATCCCAGTTTTGAAAAATTGTACAGAGAAGGGTTTCCAATTAGGGTTTCGGGTTCGATCGGACTTCTAACATCGTCTACAAATCGCCTAAAGCTCTAGCTAGGCTCTGATACCACTGTAGGGTTCCTAGGCACTCTAATGAAGCTCTACAAGGTATCGACCATGCCAGATTAAAATTTTAGGTGCCTAACAACCCGAAGCAAGATCGTTAACTAGAAATTAGGCGAAACAACAAGCTAGTAAACTACTTTACTAATAAGTGAAAGGGACCACAAGCTTTGTAGATCCGGTCCTCCACTTCCAAAGCTCCGTGACGACGTCCCTTCGCTGCGATCATCGGGATCCCGGACTCTATCGATGGTTTCGTCGGAGAAATGATCGGGCTAGGTCGTTGACTTCGATGCCGAAGATGATCTACGTCGAGGCAACTCAAACTCGAGCTCCATCTTTACTAGCTCATGAAACTTGTGAAGATAACACCTGTCACGACCCGAAAGTACGGAACATGACCGGCACTTAGACTACGAACGTCTCAAGGCGTACATATGCTAAGTAAGCCGAACCCAGAAATCTAAACCAAGAAAGTAGTAGAGAGTAGGAAGAACCATAACAATCAACCTGTAAGAAACATAGTATACAACGCCTAAAGGCGAGGATCATAACAGAAATGAAACTCAATCAGCAAGAAACCCATAGAAATATAACACGCGGCTCTAAGGTCGAAAAAATATACATCACTGGTCTCTATCTCAAATAAGTACAAGTTTGGTTGATGGAAATTCTAGATACAACTGAAATATAATATACAATGTATAATGATGGGTGCGATGCAATAAACCCACCTACTAACAAGTCACCCGAAAGGAATAGTGCCCGTAAAGCCGTAAAGAATCCTGTACGGCAAACCTGCAAGAAACTGGGGCACAACGGGGGTGAGTTGCCAACTCGTGAGTAGAAAAAGATCTACGAACAGAAAATCGCATGTATGACGCAATCCTAGGTCATACGATCATAATAAATAATCCTCAAATGAATAAATCTGAAACATGCTAAGGTGGTAATGTAACATCTATACATGTATGTAGTGCCAAGTGCTCGTGCCAGTGCCTCAGGTAATAACATGTCATAAATAAGAGGTATGTCTGCATGAAGTAATGTGGTGAAGTATCAAATGGATATCAATACACATATATTAGCGTCCCATTCCACTAATATTGGTGTAAAGGTATATATAACAGCGCCCTCATACCCTATTATATATACAAATAAAGTATGATCAATGTAATCAATGTCTGTATGTAATCAAAGTCTGTATAAATGTGGATCCCGTCCACCCGTCACTCAAATGACAATAAGTATCATGCACGTAAATATCATAAGTATATGCATGGAAGTACGAGGATATAATCAAAATCATGGAACCGGAGTGCCCAGCATCGACATTCGAAAACATCATGAACACTGTGCCCAGCATCGGCACGTAAATCCTCATATATCGGGCACCCGTCAGTCAGGGTCAGCCCACGGGCTCCGTCTGCGGTATCGGCCCTCGGCCCCGGCAGTACGAGTCGTCCCGTATCCATCTCTCGACTCTGGTCAGTATCCTCCGGATAACCGCCAAGTCCAACCAATCACCGGTAGGTAGTAGTCCCTCTGCCAGGCTCACCGTCTATTGCACAGCGATCCGTTCTCACCCCGGGGTACCGTACCGGGTCCACCATATACTCGTATTCGGCCTCATCCGCCTCCTCGAATCGGGTTCCACATGTCGCTCTAGCACCGAGAAAACACATGGTGGACGCACTGAAATATCATATCAAGGGTAACCGGGTTTTTAAAACAATTACATATTTTCTTTTGAAATATCCACGGTTCCCAAATCCAGAAATATCATGGAAACAATATATCTCAATGCGTATAATCGAATGCATGATATAGGCGATATGTAAGAGAATGCAACCACATCTTTCTATCATGCAACCTGGAATGGTAATATGCACATTTTGAGGGAATCCGCTCTTTTAAAATGAATCAGTTTTGAAGAGTATCTTGCGGTTCCTAAAAATTATAAATATCATCTATGTATGTGCAAACATGTATGTGTACAAGTATGAGTATGTGCACAAATATAAGTGTAAATGAGTATGCCATGCAAGGATCGTATTCTGAATGCAACAATACTATAGTGTAGTGACATGGCAATTATCGATGATGAAGTGTGTGAGCCGGCAAGCAAGTGTACGTGGAACATACGCATCATCGATAATGGTGCTGGTGTCCTAACAGCATGATGGTAATATAGCAATAGCAGATGAAATGAAATGTGAATAGCAATGATCATGCGGAATCGAATAAATCAACGCAACCATGAAAGGTCTACCTCAATATGTATATGTCATGAAATTGTGCCATTTGAAATAAGACAGATCGGGTTTTTTTTTTAAATAAAATAAGGGTTACGGAGTTTTTAAGAAAGATACGTCCTTTGAAAATATCCGTAGACTCCCTTTACTTGTTTTAAAGATATTCCCGATCCATAAGTTTTTGAAATAGGTATGACTCGGGTCTAGCCTAACATCTACTATACTAACTACTGATCTAACTATCAAGTCAATCGGGAGGGGTATGGAAACCTCCTAAATCTGAGTCGATATATATATATAAATATAATATAATAGTCAGTGATCCCGCCTCAATAGTATCGCGTACGATACCGTATATCATCTGACATCCTCGAGTCATGAGTGCGGATCAATCATCAAAATACAGCTCGTACGGTAAGTCGTCGTACGGCATCCCATTAGCTGGGTACGGGTCGATATTACATTCACCACACTATTTATCTGACATCCTCTTTTATCAAGATCATCATCCAAGATACTGACCTACGTCTAGTACAACCCTAATATCATCAATCCAATCATGTGTTAGTGTATATGCCCTAGAGGCCATTACTGTATCATACTAGTTTGTATATTACTTAATGGAAGCTTGGGATATTCACCTTGTATAAACAATCTTGCTCAATATAGTAGTATGCTACTTGGTTTGTTTCTACTTCAATGTGTACTTGTGTTTATTTCAGTATATCACTTATACGCATTAGTGGAGCCCTTAGGATCTTTGCTTGATTACCAGCGTTGTGATGGCAGTCACACTAGTGGGGGCTGGGTAATCTATAGGCACATCCTTATACAGGTCCCTAGTCATAGGACTATCGAGATAGGGCATCGATACTCCGGAGTAGACTAGCGTATGCGCTTCTCATCCCAGTGTGGGAGATGGTCTGTCCCACAGCCATCAGTACGTCGTACTGGAGATAGTATACGGGTGCTCGTTGGGTTACGAGTACACTGGACAGGACTCGTCGGGAACTGACAGGTTGGTATTATACCTATCGTCAGTTATCAGTTCCCAGGTGACATGAGTACAGCTTAGTCCGCTGACTTGACACTGGCACTTCGCCTCGAGTGTGTTCCCACTGCACTTTGATCACTACCCTACCAAGGCTCAAAGGAGTCGTGCAAACAGGTGGTGGTTGGGTGCAGTCCCGAAGCACTTGGAGGCAGTGACGGTTAGACAGGATTCGTCTCTCCCGGTATTGGGGGTTGACATCGCGCTGTGTCTAGGAGAGCCATTACACGAGTAGTCCCTGGCCAGGGCAAGCGAGACATACTGGTAGGTTCCAGTGTTATCTCAGGGTGTTTTGGGCTTCACTCCGACACGACTTGTACCGCTATTGGGGGACTGACGTTTTACCGCCCCCTAGGCCCGACATGCGATGTATCAGAGGAACAGACCGGACTGTACGGAGAATGTCACATTCAGACTCAGTAGGAGTTCAGATGGGGTTTCACCTCGTCAGCCTTCTTGTCGGCATCTACCTGGGGACCGTTACGCACAGCTAGTGCCGCTTGCGGTCTGTGGTTAAACCCACTGCCAGCGTAGTGTCGAGTCTTTAGAGTCCCACACAGAGGGTATTCGCCTCTGGGCAAAACAGAGTAGAGGTCGCATGGTTTTGCGACAGGGTTCGTTCTCATCCGCTCACTTGTGCACGTTTGGAGTCCGGACGGATTATACTGGCAGGCTCTGGTTTGAGCCAGATACTGGTATATGTTTTGGGGGTTGCTTTTATCTCTTGGTATTCTTGTTCCTCGGAACGAGAATGCAGGTGTGTATGCACAGTTGCTTGAGGCGGAGGGTGAGGTATTTCATTAGGGTTTCGGAACGGGTGCGTATGCACAGTCGACAGTCTTCATTTTCCAAACCCTAATGGATTTATGAATTATCTATTAATAATAGTAATTAAATGAGAATTATGTTATGGTTGATTTTTTGTTGACTTGTTGACCATGGTTGACTTGTTGACCATTGACCACCATCATGCTTTAAAAAGTCCTCCTTGATTCATTCTTACATTTCTTTAAATGAAGCATGGTTGTGGTCATTCCAAATTGCCATCAACTATTTTCATTTTAAATTATTATTATTTAGATAATTGTTTTTCTTTTGGCATTATGGTTGCAAGAAAGAGAAACATAGCTCATTATCTCATTCTTCTTCTCTCTCTCCACTTCATCCTCTTCTTCCTCTAGCAAAGAGAAACCTTCTCATGTGTTGAGAATCCTTCTCTTTAAAAAGAAAAGCAAACCCTAGTCACTCTCTACTCACTCTAGGTTAAAGGTTTAGCAAGCCGGAAACCCTAGTTCACTCAAAGATCGAGGAAGAGCCCAAAGGTCGAACCTTCGAGGTGGATCCATCTTCGACGGAAGAAGGCGACGAAAAGAGAACCATCAACCCCTACAAGATTTCAAGAAGAAGGAGTTCAAGTTTAGGTATAACCTTCATCCGAGTAGCTAACTCTCTTTAGCGTATTTGCTAGTTTAGTTTAGACAACGATCCCGACCTTGTTTAGTCCATGTTGCCTCTTGCGATAAAAAATTGTTTTTTATACCGTTTCCGCCTCCCCGTAAGCACCGGGGGTCGCAATATGGACTTACAGTGGTATCAGAGCCTAACTAAACTTAAACTAGCTTGGTAGTGAAGTGTAACGAAGTTCGGAACCGAAAAAATCACAAAACCGGAAAAACAAAACCCTAAGTTTCTGTTAAATTTTTTTCTGCTCTAAATGAAAAACTTTATACTTGTAAATTCGGCTCAGGGTTTTGTGTGAACAACCATGAAAAACGTTGCCCTAATTCATTCAAACCGCCGCGCTTCCACCGCACGAGGTAGGCATGTGCCGCGGAAGCGCCGCGGTTTGTCGTCTTCTGTGCATTGTTTTTCGTGCAGTGTGTGTCTGTGTTGGTTTTGGGATTTTTAAAATGTATTATATGTACCCAGATTTTCCAGAACAGAAATTCACTTTTGGGGTCCTATAATTCCGTATTTTTTCCGAACTTCACTGCACTTTGACTATGGTGGTTATATCTGTGATGCTTGCATGTATTGAACGTCGGCAAATCGCTATAAGACGATTAGTCGGGGTTATACATGATCTGTGTTTGATATTGGAATGTGTATATGAATGTGTTGGACTGTCGCGGGTGAATAGCCGGGGTGGATGTGAGATGAGCTTTTGTTTTTCTTTCATTCATTGTAAATGTAAATTGATGTAATAATTATTATTTGTTTGGCCGCACAACCGGGTCGGGGTTGTAGCCGTCATTGTATAATTCTTTTTACTGTTTTTGCTCCTAGGATAGACCCATGGAGGGGTGCACAAACTACCGGGGACTTGGCGGGTAGTTTGCCGCACCCGTAGGGGTCTTGGGTGGGGTATTTGCTATTCACCGCGACCGTGTAATCCGCTTTTCGTTGCAGGCTCGAAAGGATTGCGGATTGCTAGTATATCCAATGTATTCATCTGTGATCTGTAATGTCTATCATTGCTTTCTATTTAGGCGTTGCTTATGTTTTACAGCCGCGCTAGCCCAGCCCCCGCTCTGTCGTTAGTTAAGTAACCTAACGAGTGATGACGGGACCCCGTGGCGAATGCGAATGGCATAAGCGTACGTCATATTTTGGTTGTTTTCTGCAATGGTAGGATTAAATGATGGGACGCATTAAAAGAACTAATGCAAGAATATCACGCATTAAAAGAACTAATGCAAGATAATAAACCAAGTTTAAGTCGATGGAACACTTTCGAAAAACCACTCGGTTCTTTTCAAAACTAACTTTTAAATGCGGAGCTTGAGCCACTCCTTCTAAAAGCTATCTCGTTCCATCGATTATATCAAGTTCACTACGTTCACGGTTTCGCCAAAACCATCCGTAGCCCTCCGTCGTTTCATATGAATATTCAACAGTATTCAAGCTGTGTTTGTTGGCCTTAGTCAAGGCACAGTGTTTGGTAGCTGGTGGGTATTCATATGTTGCATAGATAGAATGCGTTGGTTTGGGACAGTCGTATTGCCTTGTTGGCCATAGTCAAGGGTATATACGGGTGGGTTCAAATTAACCTGGATAACGACGGGAAGAACTTGACATGTGACTTATGATTTGTTGGCCTTAGTCAAGGTCATAAGAGCATGGGGCAAAAATCCACATCGGGAGTTTCATAAGTACTGAAACTTGCTAGATTTGCATACCATTTGGAGTGTGATGATTATGGTAGGATTCCTTCATTTTCGTCACGCGATGATATTTGGATCCCGATCCTACTGTGAGTATATGCTACTCCTCGGGAAATTTCTCACTAAACGATCAATGCTATAAACCTAGTAGGTGCCTAGAAAGGTGTTAGCGGGGCTACGCCCCCAGGGAAAAGAGGTTATTTAATTAAGGAACTTCGCGAAAGCGTTGGAAAACCTCCCTCGAAGTACCGACACTGGCCTGGCTGAACGGTTAAGCAAGTATTGTGCGATGGGATTGATCCCGGCTAATTCTTCCTTTGTGGTTTGAGGAGGGATTCGAGAGACAGTGGGAGCCATCCTGTTTAGACAAATTAAAAACCATTCTAAACTTGCAAGAGCATCGTGCTATAGTGTTTCTTCTCTCCCCCCTGCAGCGACCAAATCGAAATGACTGGACTTAAGTTACTTCTAGATAAAAACATATTGACAGGGCCAAACTACAAAGATTGGCTCAGGAATGTCAAATTGGCAATCTCTTACGACAAGCTGGGGTATCTTCTTACCACCAAAGCTCCCCCCGTCCCAGGACCCACCTCCAGCGTCGCGGATAAGGAAATCCGTAAGACTTTGGAGATTGACAGCGCGAAGGCCAGATGCCTCGTACTTGCCTCGATGGACAACGACCATCAGAGGAGGCACGAGAATATGGATTTGGAATCCATATTTCTTCATACAAAAGAACTGTATGGAGAGCAGTCTCGTATCGCAAGATACGAAGTGTCGAAGAAGCTATTTTCGACAAAGTTGACCGTCGGATCATCGGTAGCGGACCACGTGCTTAAGATGATTGGCTACACTGAAGAGCTCGCGGAACTTGGGACCACGTTGGACAGTGAACTCTATACGGATATAATTCTCCAGTCCCTTCCATCCACTTACGCCCAGTTCATACTGAATTTCAACTTACAAGAAAAGGAAGTTGAACTTTCAGAACTCCTCAACCTGCTGAGGAGCGCAGAGGGCACCCTACAGAAGGGTAGGGAAACACCCGCTTTGTTTGTAGGAGGATCTTCTTCCTCTAGGTCCAAGGCGAAAGCCAAGGGAAAGAGGAAGAAAGCCCCCGCCAAACCAAGAGGCGGTGTTAGTAAAGTGGGTGCGAAGGGAAAGGAAAAGGCAACAAAGATAGCGGGGAAGCTTGTTGGTAAAGAGGAATGCTTCTATTGTCACAAGAGTGGACACTGGAAGAAAGATTGCAGGGCTTGGAAAGCCAGGACACAGGAACTGAAGCAGGTTGCGGCTTCAGCTTCAGGTGTGTATGTTATTGAAAACTGTCTTTCTATAAACTCTACTTCCTGGGTATTGGATACCGGATCAGGATCTCATATCTGTAATTCTTTGCAGGCGTTGAGAAACCGTAGGGTTTTGAAGGTAGGTGACATGACCCTCAGAGTTGCGAACGGAGCTAGCATGGATGCTAAAGCCGTGGGGGACTATCACCTGGGAATGACAGATGGGCATGTTTTGGTTTTGCGTAATTGCTTTTTTGTACCCAACGCAACTTGTAATATCATTTCTGTATCTTTGGTTTCTAAATAAGGTTATGAATTTGCGTTTGTAAGTAATGTTGTAAACATTCACCTTAATCAAGTTCTGATTGGGTCAGGTACACTGAGCAATGGTATATACGTATTAAACCAACCACAGATTTTCAATGTCCAGAATACACACAAAAGAAAGTCTCCAGATATCAATCAGGCTTTCTTATGGCATTGTAGACTGGGTCACATCAATGAGACACGGTTGACTAAGTTACATAAAGAAGGATACTTGGATCCGTTCGAGTATCAGTCTTATGCCACTTGTGAATCTTGTCTCATGGGAAAGATGACAAAGACTCCGTTCACTGGACACGGAGAAAGAGCGAGCGAGCTCTTGGGACTCATACACAGTGACGTGTGTGGTCCAATGTCTACACATGCGCGAAGCGGTTATTCATACTTCATTACTTTCATAGACGATTTCTCTAGGTATGGACATGTCTTCTTAATGAAGCACAAATCCGAGGCCTTTGAGAAATTTCGGGATTACAAGAATGAAGTTGAAAAACAAACCGGCAAAAGTATCAAGATTCTAAGATCGGATCGAGGTGGAGAATACTTAAGTGCCGAGTTCCTGAATTACTTAAAAGAGAATGGGATTCTCTCTCAGCGTACTCCTCCATACACTCCGCAACATAACGGTGTATCGGAAAGGAGGAATCGAACCCTATTGGATATGGTTCGTTCCATGATGAGTAAGGCTGAGTTACCGCGATCTTTCTGGGGATATGCACTAGAAACAGCTGCACATCTCTTGAACCAAGTTCCTACTAAGACTGTGCCTACCACACCATATCAAATGTGGAGTGGGAAGAAACCCTGTCTTAAAGCCTTTAAGACATGGGGATGTCCGGCTTTTGTAAAAAAGCAGCATGCGGACAAGCTCGAGGCACGCTCAGTACAGTGCAAGTTTGTGGGATACCCAAAGAACTCCAAGGGGTATCTATTCTATTACGCAGAGGAGCAAAAAGTCCTTGTTTCTCGTCATGCCCACTTCTTGGAAACTGAGTTTTTGGAAAATCAGATAAGTGGGAGCGCAGTAGAACTGGATGAAATTCCAGAACCTCAGACTATTACTGAAAGCTTAGTGGAACCAGAGGGTTCAAAAGAACAGGACATTCCTATGCCGCTCCGTAGGAGTAGTAGGCAGTCTCATCCGCCCGAGAGATACTACGGTTTTCTCATAGACGGGGATAGAGAGGATTGCATCATAGACTATGATGAGCCTACTAGCTTCCAGCAAGCCGTTCAGAGCGTTGACTCAGTAAAATGGCTGGATGCAATGCGGACCGAAATGGAGTCCATGTACACCAACAAAGTATGGACGTTGGACATTGCTCCAGACGGGGTAAAACCCGTAGGATGCAAGTGGATCTTCAAAAGGAAGATTGGTGTAGATGGACAGGTTGAGACCTATAAAGCTAGACTTGTAGCAAAGGGTTTCCGTCAAAGACCTGGCTTGGACTATGACGAAACCTTTTCTCCAGTGGCTATGCTGAAATCCATTCGGATCCTTCTTGCCTTTGCTGCCTTCCACGATTATGAGATTTGGCAGATGGACGTAAAAACCGCTTTTCTAAATGGAAGTTTAGAGGAGTGTGTCTATATGGATCAGCCAGAGGGTTTCATTCAGAGTGGGAGCAGCGGAAAGGTGTGCAAGTTGCTTAAGTCCATCTATGGACTAAAGCAGGCATCGCGGAGTTGGAACATCTGTTTTGATGAGACAGTCAAGGAATTTGACTTTATCAAAAATCCAGATGAACCATGCATATATAGTAGATTTGTAGCGAGAACTGTAGTATTCCTTATTTTATACGTGGATGACATTCTCTTAATAGGAAATGACATTCCTATGCTACAATCTGTCAAAGGTTTCTTGTCACACAGGTTCTCCATGAAAGACCTGGGTGATGCCTCTTACATCCTGGGGATCCGGATCCATCGTGATAGATCCAAGAGGATATTAGGACTTTCACAGTCCAGGTACATCGACACCGTACTGAAAAGATTCAGTATGGAAGATTCCAAGCGCGGTAACCTACCGGCTTGTCACGGGATCACCCTCTCTAAAGAGATGTCTCCCAAGACTGATTTGGAGAGGGATCGCATGTCTATTATACCCTACGCTTCTGCGGTAGGCTCTATAATGTATGCGATGTTGTGTACCAGACCGGATGTAGCTTATGCACTGAGTGTGGTAAGCAGGTATCAGTCAAACCCTGGGGAGAAACACTGGATAGCGGTAAAGAACATTCTCAAGTACCTGAGAAGGACTAAGGAGATGTTCTTGGTGTATGGCGGAAAAGACCTCCAGATTGAGGCCTTTGCTGACTCCAGCTTCCAGAGTGACAAGGATGATTCCAAGTCCATGTCGGGTTTTGTCTTTACCCTCAATGGAGGGGCGGTGTGTTGGAAGAGTTCCAAACAGGAAACCGTTGCAGACTCGACTATGGAAGCGGAATACATCGCTGCATCTGATGCCGCAAAAGAAGCTGTCTGGATAAAGAAGTTCTTGAAAGAACTTCAGGTGGTTCCGTCCATTGTTGACCCAGTACCTCTGTATTGCGACAACAACGGGGCTATAGCTTTAGCAAAGGAACCCAGGTCCCATCAGAGATCCAGGCACATCTTGAGGCGGTATCACCTGATCAGGGAGATCGTGGATCGCAAGGAGATCGAGGTTCGGAGGGTTGCTTCAGAAGAGAACACTGCAGATCCATTCACCAAGGCCCTACCCCAGACTCAGTTCGAGCGGCTGATCGAGATGATAGGTCTTCGATACGCCAGTACATGGCCTTAGTGCAAGTGGGAGATTGTTAGTGTATATGCCCTAGAGGCCATTACTGTATCATACTAGTTTGTATATTACTTAATGGAAGCTTGGGATATTCACCTTGTATAAACAATCTTGCTCAATATAGTAGTATGCTACTTGGTTTGTTTCTACTTCAATGTGTACTTGTGTTTATTTCAGTATATCACTTATACGCATTAGTGGAGCTCTTAGGATCTTTGCTTGATTACCAGTGTTGTGATGGCAGTCACACTAGTGGGGGCTGGGTAATCTATAGGCACATCCTTATACAGGTCCCTAGTCATAGGACTATCGAGACAGGGCATCGATACTCCGGAGTAGACTAGCGTATGCGCTTCTCATCCCAGTGTGGGAGATGGTCTGTCCCACAGCCATCAGTATGTCGTACTGGAGATAGTATACGGGTGCTCGTTGGGTTACGAGTACACTGGACAGGACTCGTCGGGAACTGACAGGTTGGTATTATACCTATCGTCAGTTATCAGTTCCCAGGTGACATGAGTACAGCTTAGTCCGCTGACTTGACACTGGCACTTCGCCTCGAGTGTGTTCCCACTGCACTTTGATCACTACCCTACCACGGCTCAAAGGAGTCGTGCAAACAGGTGGTGGTTGGGTGCAGTCCCGAAGCACTTGGAGGCAGTGACGGTTAGACAGGATTCGTCTCTCCCGGTATTGGGGGTTGACATCGCGCTGTGTCTAGGAGAGCCATTACACGAGTAGTCCCTGGCCAGGGCAAGCGAGACATACTGGTAGGTTCCAGTGTTATCTCAGGGTGTTTTGGGCTTCACTCCGACACGACTTGTACCGCTATTGGGGGACTGACGTTTTACCGCCCCCTAGGCCCGACATGCGATGTATCAGAGGAACAGACCGGACTGTACGGAGAATGTCACATTCAGACTCAGTAGGAGTTCAGATGGGGTTTCACCTCGTCAGCCTTCTTGTCGGCATCTACCTGGGGACCGTTACGCACAGCTAGTGCCGCTTGCGGTCTGTGGTTAAACCCACTGCCAGCGTAGTGTCGAGTCTTTAGAGTCCCACACAGAGGGTATTCGCCTCTGGGCAAAACAGAGTAGAGGTCGCATGGTTTTGCGACAGGGTTCGTTCTCATCCGCGCACTTGTGCACGTTTGGAGTCCGGACGGATTATACTGGCAGGCTCTGGTTTGAGCCAGATACTGGTATATGTTTTGGGGGTTGCTTTTATCTCTTGGTATTCTTGTTCCTCGGAACGAGAATGCAGGTGTGTATGCACAGTTGCTTGAGGCGGAGGGTGAGGTATTTCATTAGGGTTTCGGAACGGGTGCGTATGCACAGTCGACAGTCTTCATTTTCCAAACCCTAATGGATTTATGAATTATCTATTAATAATAGTAATTAAATGAGAATTATGTTATGGTTGATCTTTTGTTGACTTGTTGACCATGGTTGACTTGTTGACCATTGACCACCATCATGCTTTAAAAAGTCCTCCTTGATTCATGCTTACATTTCTTTAAATGAAGCATGGTTGTGGTCATTCCAAATTGCCATCAACTATTCTCATTTTGAATTATTATTATTTAGATAATTGTTTTTCTTTTGGCATTATGGTTGCAAGAAAGAGAAACATAGCTCATTATCTCATTCTTCTTCTCTCTCTTCACTTCATCCTCTTCTTCCTCTAGCAAAGAGAAACCTTCTCATGTGTTGAGAATCCTTCTCTTTAAAAAGAAAAGCAAACCCTAGTCACTCTCTACTCACTCTAGGTTAAAGGTTTAGCAAGCCGGAAACCCTAGTTCACTCAAAGATCGAGGAAGAGCCCAAAGGTCGAACCTTTGAGGTGGATCCATCTTCGACGGAAGAAGGCGACGAAAAGAGAACCATCAACCCCTACAAGATTTCAAGAAGAAGGAGTTCAAGTTTAGGTATAACCTTCATCCGAGTAGCTAACTCTCTTTAGCGTATTTGCTAGTTTAGTTTAGACAACGATCCCGACCTTGTTTAGTCCATGTTGCCTCTTGCGATAAAAAATTGTTTTTTATACCGTTTCCGCCTCCCCGTAAGCACCGGGGGTCACAATATGGACTTACATCATGATCTGGCTGCTGACCTATAGCCTCAAATAACTGATAACAACATCATATGTTGTTAGAGAGAAGGGTATATCACTCAATGCGACCCACTATAAATATCTAACCTGACATATCTCATATCTCGACCATATGTCAATTATTCAAGTATATCACTCTGATATGTATCGTCGTCTAAAGATCCGCTATCTTATCAGGGCGTATCTCTAATATGAGTCCTACCCTATCACCGATATCATAAGCTCAGAACATATCTCATCGACTCATCTCTAATGTCCTCCAATATCCTCATCGTCACTGTATAAACCTCGCAAATTCGCACGTGTGTGTGTGTGGGTGTAAACCTATTCTAGGTACTAGAAACTACCCTAGTTACTTTTAACTCTATCCTATGCATATTCCACCTAACACATCCTAAACAACTAAGTCACACATAAGCTAGCAATAAAACTGTATATATAATCAATATGGTATACTAGACATCGGACTGCGGGGGTGCTATACGCCATCCACCCAACTTCTCCCCGTAGATATAAATCTACTCACTTTGTTATGTGTGTGCCGGTGCCGATGTCGCCATTTGCACCTCCAACGCCTCGACGCCACCTGGGGTACCTACAAGGATATCATACGCTAAAACACATGAAAACCATGTCGGAAGCCAAAATGGTGCACGTTACGCCAATAAGTAAAAACCTATCGTCTTGCGTGCAAACACAGTCAATGCTCACTGGTCGTTGGTGTTCAAACGCCATCCGACGGAAACGAATCACCAAATACCAAAATCCCATGCTAAAACAAGTCGCAAATCATACGCCAACTCATGAAAATGAACCCAGATTTTACCCTAACAGGGAACAGTCAAAACTAGACATACATGGGGTCAAGTTTACATGAAATGGGGCTGTGCATGCAAAACGAGGCGATTCCACCCAGGTCTGGCCGCAAATTGCGGCCAGAGGGAATAAATCTGCGGCCGGGGTTTGGTGGTTTGGGCTAGGGTTTTGGGTACTGGTTTCTATCCTCCTGCATATCTCACTGCCATGTCAATTTTATTTTAGGAGGTCCGGACTGATAGCAGTTTCCAGAAAGGTCTATAAATCGACAAAAATGCTAAATACGCCAAGTATAACAAATCTGGTATTCTAACTAGAAATCTGGGGTTTCTTGGTTAAACTGGCCTCACACACACCCAATAAGACTATACTATCATTCCAAACCATCTCTTGGCCAAATCTCACTCAAAATCCCTAAACCAGCACTAGATCACGGATATAACAGTAACTATCAGCTAATAACCCAAAACTTAACAAGATAGGAGTTGGTTGCCCGATTATACCTCAAGGAGCCTTAGATGAAGGAGAAGGGAAGAAGGAAGGACTGTGCTGCATGTTGAGCTGCTCCTTTATGGCTCATGTTGCAGTTGCAGCTACTACTGCTGCTGTTTTCTTCAGCTGATGCAGTAAGAGTTTTTAACAGCAGCATTTTGCTGTTGCTGAGGTTTTTCTTTTGTTGTGGTTGGTGTTGTTGTTGCTGTGTGGAGGGTTGATGAGGGTTTGGAGTTGTTTTAAATGGAGTTGCTGCTGTGGCTTCAGAGGCTGATACAAATGGGCTGAAGTGTTGATATTGAGGCTGTTGTTTTGGATGGTACAGCTGTTGTTGCTGAAGTATCAGCAGATGAAAGGGGCTGTTTTGGTGGCTGATGTAGCTTTTGATGTTGATTGAAATTGGGGCTGATGTTGTTGTATCAATGGCTATTGCAGCAGCTGATGTCTACTGGGTAGTTGGCTGAAATGTGATGGTGTTGGGCTGAAGTGTGAGAGTGAGGTATTGTATGATAGTGGTGTATGGTGTTGTAGTATGTGATGTTGTTGAATGGGCTGCTGTTGCTGTAGTCAGGAGAGAGGTGAGTGTGAGTGAGTGAGGAATGATGTGATAAATGAGAGGGAATGGTATGAGTGAGAGGGAGGATGAAGAACACAAGGGATTATAGAATGAAATGGGTCATGGCTCACCCTAACCACCTCTCTCTCTCTCTTAAAGTTGCAAGCTCAAGCCATCATGGCTCTCTCCCTCTTCTCCTCCCCTAACCAAAGTCAACATAACCCTAATCCAATTGTAAACAAAGCCACACCCTTAATTAACCCCACTAACTTAACCAATACACTAATTAACCCAATTACCCTAATCGAATGGTTCACCCACCATGGTCACCGAAGCATGGTTCAACCCTAGGCTCAACATGGGTCCAAAACATGAGACAAGTGTGCAAGTGTAGAAAAATGTTATCTGCACATCTTTGCAAAAAAAGCCAAAAATCCAATTAGCGATTTTTAATCGCGATTAATGCCAAAATAATATATAATCTATCATAAAAACTATAGAATTTCCACAAAATAACTTAATTTAGAATTTCCATAATTTTCTCAGGAACTTTCACCATTTATCGGTATTTAATTATACCGACTATTAAAATATTCATTAAAATTTAATATTTAATTATGAAAATTCCCAAAAATAATATTTTATCTTTTTGAAATGTTACAGTCTTCCCCTCTTAAAGAAATTCGGTCCCCGAATTTAAATTTAAACCTCCAAATCCTAAAACCTTTCAATAAAATGTCCAAGTCAACGGGGCTCCGAAATCATCAATACATAAAAGGCATCATAGTGCAATACATGTGCACGAGTAACGAGCAGATAACTCGAAATCAAAACTCCGTCAAGCATCCCGCAATCATCGGAGTCAAGGTGAAATACAAATGCCAAATCCAAACAAAGCCGATATGCTATAAACCGGAACTATACGTGTAAATATATGAAGGAAATGCATGCCAAATTTCTTTAAAATCGATGTGCAATGCGCATAGACCTGCACAGTGGCCGACGTCTCTATAAGAAAATAATCATACATATATATATGTAGCGCCTTGAAAAGTCGTTTTGGTGTTTTCCTGAAAATCGGTGAAAATTCGGTATTTTTCCGTAAACCGTCTTTTTTGTTATTTTGCAGTTTAGGACTAATTATACCTAAAATGGATAGGTAATTGCTTGTTTTTAGTAGCTAATGAGTTACTTATGAAATTCTGGTCGTTTAAAAATTTTCCCTAATTTTTCAATTTTTAATATTATTTTAAGCCGGTAAGAAAATACATTAAATTAGCAATAAATACAAATTTAAATGGGATAAATTTAAGCTTTAAAATCATGTTAATTAAAATCTAGTTGTAACATAAATTTTTAGTAATTTATTTTAAGTTTTAACTAATTTTTATTATGGAAAACGAAATTTATTGAATTTAAGCTTAAACTTGCAATTTTGGACTTGTAGGGGGTCTTTTTGCATAAAATTTCTTTTGTAAAACCCCTCTCTCTTTTCCTTCACCCTAGGCCGGCCCATTTCCAGCAGTTCATGGAAAAAAATTCCATGCTCCTTTGACTTTTTATATTGTATGGGAATGAGGTTTTTTTTTTAAAGGATTTTGAATTGTTAATTGGGTATGGGTCTCTTGTGAGTTGGTAGGGGTTGACCATGACTTTTTCCCACACCCCATACCATCCCCCTTCCCTTGTTCTGGCCGAATTCCAGCAGCCCCCCCTTCATCTTTTTTTCTTTGCATCTTCTTGTTAAACTCTTCAAGTTTGCTCCAAATTTCAAGTTAAAACTCACAAATTAAACCCCATTTTTCATCCCCTTTCTCCTTAGCCTCTCTTGCTTGGAATCATGGTGCTATGAGGCCATCATTGAGGCAAATTCTTCTTGCTAGATCTATAAAATTTGAGGTATAATTTCTACTCATTTAAGTTCATTTGGTTAAAATTCTTTAATTGAGTTGTTTAGTGTTAATTTTAGTGCTAATTTCGAATCTAGTTTTTTTTTTAGTTCATGTCTTGAATTTTAGTTAGGGTTAGGAAACCATTATTTAGTTAATTAAATCTATTTAATTAATCTAGTTGTTTACTTAACCAATCTATAAGGTTACTTTGCTTAAGTGGCTTGATGTTATGCTAATCCAAGTTAATCTTGTGTGAAATTTTCTTTGTTTTGCTAATTACTAAAAATCAAGAGAAGGGTTGGTTGTAGAAAATATGTTTTGAAGCATAGTTAATGGTTTAAAATTAGTGTAGTGGCTATCTAATGGGTTGGTTTGGATTGTTGTGTTGGATTGTGTTAACTTTGTCGCTAAGTTTCGATGTTTGCACCAAATTGCAAATTTCTGGCTTACTAGGTTTTTATTAAAATATTGTGACGAATTAATTGCGATATCTAGATTATATTTTTGGCATATCCTATGACATTTAGGATGTGTGAGTGTGGATTTTTGAGTGATCGGGTTTTAGTTTTGCCGGGCGACCAAATCGGCGATTTTAGTTAGTTTTTGCGATTTTCGCGTGTGTTCCGCGCACCTCGTGCACGTTGTACCTAGCTTGTGAACGTTGGTATTTTCGTTTGGGATTGCGTCGTTTCATGGTATGTAACCTTATGTTTGGTATTGATGTAAATTCCAGGTTCGGTCGAGGAGACGTCAGACGCGGCACGAAAGGGGAAAGCGGTGATTGGACGTGACTAGCTAGGGATTCCGGTGAGTAGATGTAACATCTACGGGGGACTATCGTTGGATGGCGTAAGTCGCCCGATAGTTTTAGTAACTTAAAAGATTCTTAGTAATGTTAGTAATTAGGGGTGTAATACTTGTATGATTATTTGCTACATTCATGCCTTATATTGACATACATATGCGAATCCATTTTATAGGACACCTGCACCATTGCCAGGGTTTTTATATGCAGCACGAGCACTATTCATGCTTACACCCACGCCCTGGTGATTGCCATGCCACCACACTAGATAACCTTTAAATTGAAACCTTTTACTATAATTGATACTTAAACTTGTGCTATTGCCTTTAATTCCTTAAAATGAAATCGTAGGATTGCTATTCATGTGCATGTACCTCATCATATTATTTGTTCATGCCTAGTTTATTAATCACACATTGCAACTTGATTATTGATACCATATGCATTCATTATCATTGACATATGCACTTATGAGGGTTTCTTGAGATTTTATGATATTTCTGGATTTCGGGGGAAAGCCGCAAAATTTCTAAACCTATTATATTTTTAAAATATGTAAATTGCGGTTTTCTAGTGATGTAAGTGTCGTCCACTATGAATTTGCTGTGGTTTTCGAGACCCGTTTCGAGGAGTTGGATGAACCGTCTCGGGTACATGGTGGGCCCGGTAAGGTACCCCGGGGCAAGAAGCTCGTGGTGCTGACGATGAGCCTGGCAGGGGGCGGATTACCTACCGGTGACTGTTTGGGACGGCGGATATCCAGAGGATACCGACCGTGGCCGCGAGTTGATGAGATATTGATATTGAGATGGGTCAGCCGGATGGCTGAGGCCAGAGATACTATGACATGGATATATGAGATTTGTGATACTTTTGAGGTGTCGTTGCTGGACACAGGTTCTTGTTGATTTTAGTGGTATTATGCTGGTATTTCAAGAGGTTCCTAAAGGAAAAACATGATTCTTATACTTACACATTCAGATCATGAGTTGATTCACATTGCATTCATACCTGCTAGTATATTCATATTGCATACATACCTGCTATTATGTCCTGCCATACCTGTATTATAGATGCTAGGATGCTTGTGTGCATGCATTTGATAGCCTGTGTAGATGTTATTTATTACTCACGAGTTGGCAACTCACCCCCGTTGTGCCACAGCCTTTTTCAGGTCCTCTCCGTCAGTACAGTAGCGGCGGGCGCACTTGCTTCTTTTGCCTGGACTCGAGATTTTGCTCTTAGGTGGGTTATATTATTATTTTTGTACCACCTTGTATATTCTCTGTATCTAGTGTACTCCATCTACTGTATCTACCAGTATTGTTGTATATTGACCTAGAGATGAGACTGTGAGATTTGTGGACTTTTTATGCTGTATTTTGGGGTCGAGCTCACTTGAGTCGACATGCTATTTTTCTCATGCTCCTTTATGATTATTTTGCATGTTGTTGTTTTATATTGCGTGGGATTTGTGACCGCCTTGTGGCGAAGAGCTAGCTCCCGCTTGGGGATGCCATATTTGTTGGATTTATATATATTCTTGTTATACCCATTTTGGGGGCCAGTATTTACAAAGGAGACTCTGCCGAAATTTTCGGAAAAATTGATATTGTTTTTTAAAAAGGTTTTATATGACTTATTTGATAAACTCGCTTTCAATCGATTGGTTTTTCTTCACTCTTTTGCTTATTTGGTTTTGGGTTCTGGGCTTTGGCTTGCTTATTTTACGGACGTCTTGAGACGTTTCGTAAACTTAAGTGCCAGTCACGTTCCGTACCCTGCGGGTCGTGACAAAGTTGGTATTAGAGCGATAGGTTTTACCTTTTTGAGTGTAGGATGACCCTTGGTAGATGGAGTAAGTGACTTAAGTAGGGTAACGTAGCGTGTGTATGTCCGCGGCATACTTGCGATACGGTACTCCGCCTAAGTGACTTTAGGATATACTTGCTTGAAAATTCCTTCTTCAATTCCGTGTATCCTATGATCCTATTGCACTGTTCTTATTATCCATTTTCCTGTAACAGCCACTATACCGCCGAAGGCTACGAGGGCACAGAGGGCTGCCGCCCGAGACGAGATTCGAGCTGGCTCGTCCGAGACTAGGACTGAGCAGGGTGGTATGCCTACGCCGCAGGGACAGACCGATCCACCTTCCCCAGGCTGTATGGATAGGCTTGAGATTGGTATGGAGGAGTTGCGACAGATGATGGGGAGTATGCAGGAGCTACGTCAGATGGTAGGATCCCTAGTTGCAGCCAGCCGTACACCGAGGCCGGATGACGTACCTACTACATCACAGACGACCATGATACCTGCTCCTACTACTACCACCGTGGCCATTCCGGTTCCGTTACAGGATTTCATGAGGCTGAGACCTCCAGTACTCACCGGCACCGAGGCAGCGGAGGACCCACAGACGTTCCTTGACAGTTTAGCCAGGATCTGCCGTTCGTTGAGATGTTCGGATGATCGATGGGTAGAGCTTGCGAGTTTCCAACTAGAGGGTCTCGCGCAGACATGGTGGGAGTCAATCTTGAGAGGTCGAGCTGCAGGTCTACTGCCTATGACTTGGGCCGAGTTTACAGCGGTCTTTCTAGCTCGTTTCCTCCCAGAGAGCGTTCGTGACGCCAGAGCTCGTAGCTTCGAGGCCTTAGTCAAGACACCTGGGATGATGGTGTCTGAGTATGACATCCAGTTTACACAGTTATCCCGATATGCTCCGTATTTGGTGGATACCGAAGAGAAGATGGTGAAGAGGTGTTAGTGTATATGCCCTAGAGGCCATTACTGTATCATACTAGTTTGTATATTACTTAATGGAAGCTTGGAATATTCACCTTGTATAAACAATCTTGCTCAATATAGTAGTATGCTACTTGGTTTGTTTCTACTTCAATGTGTACATGTGTTTATTTTGCGATATCACCTATACACATTAGTGGAGCCCTTAGGATCTTTGCTTGATTACCAGCGTTGTGATGGCAGTCACACTAGTGGGGGCTGGGTAATCTATAAGCACATCCTTATACAGGTCCCTAGTCGCAGGACTATCGAGACAGGGCATCGATACTCCGGAGTAGACTAGCGTATGCGCTTCTCATCCCAGTGTAGGAGATGGTCTGTCCCACAGCCATCAGTACGTCGTACTGGAGATAGTATACGGGTGCTCGTTGGGTTACGAGTACACTGGACAGGACTCGTCGGGAACTGACAGGTTGGTATTATACCTATCGTCAGTTATCAGTTCCCAGGTGACATGAGTACAGCTTAGTCCGCTGACTTGACACTGGCACTTCGCCTCGAGTGTGTTCCCACTGTACTTTGACTACTACCCTACCACGGCTCAAAGGAGTCGTGCAAACAGGTGGTAGTTGGGTGCGGTCCCGAAGCACTTGGAGGCAGTGCCGGTTAGACAGGATTCGTCTCTCCCGGTATTGGGAGTTGACATCGCGCTGTGTCTAGGAGAGCCATTACACGAGTAGTCCCTGGCCAGGGCAAGCGAGATATACTGGTAGGCTTCCAGTGTTATCTCAGGGTGTTTTGGGCTTCACTCCGACACGACTTGTACCGCTATTAGGGGACTGACGTTTACCGCCCCTAGGCCCGCCATGCGATGTATCAAACGAACAGACCGGACTGTACGGAGAATGTCACATTCAGACTCAGTAGGAGTTCAGATGGGGTTCACCTCGTCAGCCTTCTTGTCGGCATCTACCTGGGGACCGTTACGCACAGCTAGTGCCGCTTGCGGTCTGTGGTTAAACCCACTGCCAGCGTAGTGTCGAGTCTTTAGAGTCCCACACAGAGGGTATTCGCCTCTGGGCAAAACAGAGTAGAGGTCGCATGGTTTTGCGATAGGGTTCGTTCTCATCCGCGCACTTGTGCACGTTTGGAGTCCGGACGGATATTGCCAGCGGGCTCTGGTTTGAGCCGGATACTGGTATATGTTTTGGGGTTACTTTTATCTCTCAGTATTCATGTTCCTCGGAACAAGAATGCAGGTGTGTATGCACAGTTGTTTGAGGCGGAAGAAGAGGTTTTTCATTAGGGTTTCGGAACGGGTGCGCATGCACAGTTGACAGTCGTCATTTTTCCAAACCCTAATGAATTAGTGAGATATCAATTAAAAATAGTAATTAAATGAAATTATGTTATGGTTGGTTTTGTTGACTTGTTGACCATGGTTGAATGTTTGACCATCATCATTACTTTGCAAGGATGCTCCTTGATTCTTGCTTACATTTCATTTAATGAAGTATGATAGTGGTCATTCCAAAACAACCATCAACTATTCTCATTTGAATTATTATTATTATTTAGATAATTCTTTTTCTTTTGATATGGTTGCAAAAAGGAAAAAGAGAGCTCATTTTATCATAACCATTCTCTCTCCTCACTTCATCTTCTTCTTCCTCAAGCTCAAGGAGAATCCTTCTCATGTGTTGAGAATGTAAGTGCGTGGCGGCGCCCCGGCCGTCAATCCGACGGCCAAATGCGGAAATGGTGATAAACTTTAATTTTGCGAACTTTGCAAACCGGCACCACCGCACACTAAACACCCGGATCGTAACCATTAACAAGTCTAAGCTACTAACAAGAAGGGAAGAGATGTACCGAATGATCCGAGTCCTCCGGTCTTCATCTCCACTCCGATCTCCTCGCGGGATCTCCGTCCGTCTCCTCCCCGTCGAAAAGGGCACCATGAAGCCGGGTACTTTTACGGGCTCCCACCTCAATACCGAGGCAACTCGGGCGCGAAGTTGGCTAGCCGACGCGCCCAAGAATTGCTGTAGAACAAATGTAGAACATGTCTCTTTGGGGTTGGTTGCCATAGATGGAGGAATGGTATAAAGAAAATTGGTGCTTTCAATTTTCTAGCAATGAAAATGAGATGAACAAAATGCACCACCAAATGAACCAAACTCTCTCATGAAATGAACTCTCTCCCTCTCTCAAAAATTTGGCCGGCCACTACAAAATGAGAATGGTGGAGCAAAATGAATCAAAAAGCATGAAGGGAGGTTATTGTAGGAGATTCAAAAGGGGTGACCATAAACAAACACCATCATCACAAAACCCATCCCCATTCTATCAAATCTCATTAATGCACAACATGGATGAAAAAGCAAAGATGCTTATCATATCAATACTTATGCAAGAAAACCCTCCACAATGTGTTATTTGCAAACTTGCAAATAACACCCTCCATCGGAAAAGTCCGGCCGGGAAAGAACAAACGAAAACCGGCCGGAACGGAATGCAAACTGGCAACTCCAGAAAACTGGTCCCGTAATAAATTACAGGAAAACCCCGATTCTGTGCATACACACCCGCATCTGTATTCCGACCGGATACAAATCCAATGAGATAAAATCTACACTGTACTAAATTAGGATCCGGCTTAAACCAAAGCCGGCTAGTAATATCCGTTCGATCCTGATCCGTGCAATACCGCACGTATCTGATCGAACCCCGCCATATAACTATACGGCCTCTAGTACAAATCGTCCGATCCTGATCCGTGCAATACCGCACGTATCTGATCGGACCCTGCCATATCTCCATACGGCCTCTACAGCGTTTCGCCCGAAAGCTTGAGTGGTGGACTCTAAAGACTCGTCAATACTATGGCTGTAGATTTAACCACTAGCACGTCAGAGGTATAAGCCAATACGTGACGGGCCACCAGCTATTGACCAAAAGGGACGTCAATGAGCGAACTCATCCTGACACCCTACTGAGCCTGTCAGTGACAATATCCGTACAGTCCGGTCCGTTCGTCTATGAGTATCGCATGTCGGGCCTAGGGGGTTGGTAAAAGTCAGACCCCCAAAAGCGGTACAAGTCGTGTCGGAGTGTAGCCCAGAACACCCTGAGATACTACTGGAATACCTACCAGTAAATCTCCTGCCTTGGCCAAGGACTTCGTGTAATGGCTCTCCTAGACACAGCGCGACCTCACCCCCAACACCGGAAGAGACGAACCCCCGAAGATCCGCTCACTGCCTCCATGTGGCTCGGGACTGTACCCAACTAAAACCTGTTTGCACGACTCCTTTGAGCCATGGTAGGGTAGTAATCAAAGCACAGTAGGAACTCACACGAGACAAATGACGATCCCCAGGTCGATGAACTAACCTGTACACATGTCACCTGGGAACTGCTATCTGACGTCAGGTATAAGACCAACTAGCATGTTCCCGACGAGTCCTGTCCGGTGTACTCATAACCCAATGAGCACCTGTATACATCTTAGGTGAACCAACTGACACCAGTGGCTTGTGAGACCGGCCACCGCCCCTCGTCGGGGTCTCGACTGTATACACTAGTCTACTCTGGAGAATCGATGCCCTGTCTCGAAACTCCCACGACTAGGGACCTTTTAAGGATGTGCTTGTAGACTCCAGCTCTCACTTATATGATCGCCCTCATACTGCTGGCAGTCAAGCAAGAATCCTAGGGGCTCTATCAACGTGCAATAGCGACCTGTCAGGTCACCTAAAGCAGTACACGATGATAAAGGTAAACCAGATAGCAAACTATCATCTCGAGTAAGACTATCGTACCGGGATAGGTCCTCCCTCAATCATTGCAATCACGTGCCTGTGATCCAATAATTGACTCTGAGGGCACTATCTCCAACAGAGAATCCCTCTCCTTAAAAAGAAAACACCCCTTAGACACTCTCTACTCACTCTAGGATCAAAGGTTTAGCAAGACGAAGTTTCTAGTTCTCTCAAAGTTCGAGAAAGAGCCCGAAGGTTGAACCCTCAGGTGGATCCATCTTTGACGGAAGAAGGCAACGAGGAAAGCACCATCAACCTCTACAAAAGTTTGAAGAAGAAGGAGTTCAAGTTTAGGTATAACCATCTTTCCGAGTAGCTAACTCTCTTTAGCTTGTTTTGCTAGTTTTAGTTTAGGAAAAGATCCCGACTTTGTTAGTCCATGTTGCCCCATGCGCTAAAAATTTGATTTTTATACCGTTTCCGCCTCCCCGTAAGAACCGGGGGTCGTAACGTGGACTTACACTGGTATCAGAGCCTAACTAAACTTAAACTAGCTTGGTAGCGAAGTGTATGGAAGTTCGAAACCGAAAAATCACAAAAACTAAAAATCTAAAACCCTAAGTTTCTGTTGAAATTTTTTATGCTCTAAAAGTAATACTTTTTACTCCTAAAATCGGCTCAGGGTTTTTTGAGAACACCCAAGAAAAACGATCCCATGAATCCTTCAAAGAGCCGCGGATCCGCGGCCTCATCTATTCTCTTAGCCGCGGATCCGCCGCCGTTTAGCCTCTTCATGTGATCGTGTTTTGTGCAGTGTTCATCTGGTGGGTTTTTAGGATTTTTCAAATATGTTATATGTGCCCAGATTTTCCAGAAAAGAAATTTACTTTTGGGGTCCTATAAATTCGTATTTTTTCGAACTTCGCTACACTTTGGCTATATTGGTTATATCTGTGATGTTTGTATGTATTAAACGTCGGCTAATCGCTATAATTCGATTAGTCGGGGTTATACATCTCTGTGATCTGTGTTTGATATTGGAATGTGTATATGAATGTGTTGGACTGTCGCGGGTGAATAGCCGGGGTGGATGTGAGATGAGCTTTTGTTTTTCTTTCATTCATTTGTAAATGTAAATTGATGTAATAATATTATTTGTATGGCCGCACAACCGGGTCGGGGTTGTAGCCGTCATTGTATAATTCTTTTTACTGTTTTTGCTCCTAGGATAGACCCATGGAGGGGTGCACAAACTACCGGGTACTTGGCGGGTAGTTTTCCGCACCCGTAGGGGTTTTGGGTGGGGTTTTGGCTATTCACCGCGACCGTGTAATCCGCTTTTCGTTGCAGGCTCGAACGGATTGCGGATTCCTAGTATATCCAATGTATTCATCTGTGATCTGTAATGTCTATTATTGCTTTATATTTAGGCGTTGCTTATGTTTTACAGCCGCGCTAGCCCAGCCCCCGCTCTGTCGTTAGTTAAGTAACCTAACGGGTGATGACGGGACCCCATGGCGAATGCGAATGGCATAAGCGTACGTCATATTTTGGTTGTTTTCTGCAATGGTAGGATTAAATGATGGGACGCATTAAAAGAACTAATGCAAGAATATCACGCATTAAAAGAACTAATGCAAGATAATAAACCAAGCTAAAGTCGTTGGAACACTTTCGAAAAACCACTCGGTTCTTTTCAAAACTAACTTTTAAATGCGGAGCTTGAGCCACTCCTTCTAAAAGCTATCTCGTTCCATCGATTATATCAAGTTCACTACGTTCACGGTTTCGCCAAAACCATCCGTAGCCCTCCGTCGTTTCATATGAATATTCAACAGTATTCAAGCTGTGTTTGTTGGCCTTAGTCAAGGCACAGTGTTTGGTAGCTGGTAGGTATTCATATGTTGCATAGATAGAATGCGTTGATTTGGGACAGTCGTATTGCCTTGTTGGCCATAGTCAAAGGTATATATGGGTGGGTTCAAATTAACCTGGATAACGACGGGTAGAACTTGACATGTGACTTATGATTTGTTGGCCTTAGTCAAGGTCATAAGAGCATGGGGCAAAAATCCACATCGGGAGTTTCATAAGTACTGAAACTTGCTAGATTTGCATACCATTTGGAGTGTGATGATTCTGGTAGGATTCCTTCAGTTTCGTCACGCGATGATATTTGGATCCCGATCCTACTGTGAGTATATGCTACTCCTCGGGAAATTTCTCACTAAACGATCAATGCTATAAACCTAGTAGGTGCCTAGAAAGGTGTTAGTGGGGCTACGCCCCCAGGGAAAAGAGGTTCTTAAATTAAGGAACTTCGCGAAAGCGTTGGAAAACCTCCCTCGAAGTACCGACACTGGCCTGGCTGAACGGTTAAGCAAGTATTGTGCGGTGGGATTGATCCCGGCTAATTCTTCCTTTATGGTTTGAGGAGGGATTCGAGAGACAGTGAGAGCCATCCTGTTTAGACAAATTAAAAACCATTCTAAACTTGCAAGGGCATCGTGCTAAAGTGTTTCTTCTTTCCCCCCTGCAGCGACCAAATCGAAATGACTGGACTTAAGTTACTTCTAGATAAAAACATACTGACAGGGCCAAACTACAAAGATTGGCTAAGGAATGTCAAAATGGCAATCACTTACGACAAGCTGGGGTATCTTCTTACCACCAAAGCTCCCCCGTCCCAGGTCCCACCTCCAGCGTCGCGGATAAGGAAATCCGTAAGACTTGGGAGATTGATTGCGCAAAGGCCAGGTGCCTCGTGCTTGCCTCTATGGATATGGAACATCAGAGGAGGCACGAGAATATGGACTTGGAATCCATATTTCTTCATACAAAAGAACTGTATGGAGAGCAGTCTCGTATCGCAAGATACGAAGTGTCGAAGAAGTTATTTTCGGCAAAGTTGGCCGTCGGATCATCGGTAGCGGACCACGTGCTTAAGATGATAGGCTACATTGAGGAGCTCGCAGAACTTGGGACCACGTTGGAGAGTGAGCTCTATACGGACTTAGTTCTCCAGTCCCTTCCTTCCACTTACGTCCAGTTCATACTGAATTTCAACTTGCAAGAAAAGGAAGTTGAACTTTCAGAACTCCTCAACATGCTGAGGAGTGCAGAGGGCACCCTACAGAAAGGTAGGGAAACATCCACTTTGTTTGTAGGAGGATCTTCTTCTTCTAGGTCCAAGGCGAAAGCCAAGGGAAAGAAGAGGAAAGCCCCCGCCAAACCAAGGGGCGGTGTTAGTAAAGTGGATACGAAGGGAAAAGCAAAGGCAACAAAGATAGCGGGAAAGCTTGTAGGTAAAGAGGAAGTCTTCTATTGTCACAAGAGTGGACACTGGAAGAAAGATTGCAGGGCTTGGAAGGCCAGGACACAGGAACTGAAGCAGGTTGCGGCTTCAGCTTCAGGTGTGTATGTTATTGAAAACTGTCTTTCTATAAACTCTACTTCCTGGGTATTGGATACCGGATCAGGATCTCATATCTGTAATTCTTTGCAGGCGTTGAGAAACCGTAGGTTTTTGAAGGCAGGTGACATGACCCTTAGAGTTGCGAACGGAGCTAGCATGGATGCTAAAGCCGTGGGGGACTATCACCTGGGAATGTCAGATGGACATGTTTTGGTTTTGCGTAATTGCTTTTTTGTACCCAACGCAACTTGTAATATCATTTCTGTATCTTTGGTTTCTAAAGAAGGTTATGAATTTGCGTTTGTAAGTAATGTTGTAAATATTCACCTTAATCAAGTTCTGATTGGGTCAGGTACACTGAGCAATGGTATATACGTATTAAACCAACCACAGATTTTCAATGTCCAGAATACACACAAAAGAAAGTCTCCAGATATCAATCAGGCTTTCTTATGGCATTGTAGACTGGGTCACATTAATGAGACACGGTTGACTAAGTTACATAAAGAAGGATACTTGGATCCGTTCGAGTATCAGTCTTATGCCACTTGTGAATCTTGTCTCATGGGAAAGATGACAAAGACTCCGTTCACTGGACACGGAGAAAGAGCGAGCGAGCTCTTGGGACTCATACACAGTGACGTGTGTGGTCCAATGTCTACACATGCGCGAAGCGGTTATTCATACTTCATTACTTTCACAGACGATTTCTCTAGGTATGGACATGTCTTCTTAATGAAGCACAAATCCGAGGCCTTTGAGAAATTTCGGGATTACAAGAATGAAGTTGAAAAACAAACAGGCAAAAGTATCAAGATCCTAAGATCGGATCGAGGTGGTGAATACTTGAGTGCCGAGTTCCTGAATTATTTAAAAGAGAACGGAATTCTCTCTCAGCTTACTCCTCCATACACTCCGCAACACAACGGTGTATCGGAGAGACCGAACCGAACCCTATTGGATATGGTACGTTCCATGATGAGTAAGGCTGAGTTACCGCGATTTTTCTGGGGTTATGCACTAGAAACAGCTGCACATCTCTTGAACCAAGTTCCTACTAAGACAGTGCCTACCACACCATATCAGATGTGGAGTGGGAAGAAACCCTGTCTTAAATCCTTGAAGACATGGGGATGTCCGGCTTTTGTAAAAAAGCAGCATGCGGACAAGCTCGAGGCACGCTCAGTACAGTGCAAGTTTGTGGGATACCCAAAGAACTCCAAGGGGTATCTATTCTATTACGCAGAGGAGCAAAAAGTCCTTGTTTCTCGTCATGCCCGCTTCTTGGAAACTGAGTTTTTAGAAAATCAGATAAGTGGGAGCGCAGTAGAACTGGATGAAATTCCAGAACCTCAGACTATTACTGAAAGCTTAGTGGAACCAGAGGGTTCAAAAGAACAGGACATTCCTACGCCGCTCCGCAGGAGTAGTAGGCAGTCTCATCCGCCCGAGAGATACTACGGTTTTCTCATAGACGGGGATAGAGAGGATTGCATCATAGATTATGATGAGCCTACTAGCTTCCAACAGGCCGTTCAGAGCGTTGACTCGGTAAAATGGCTGGATGCAATGCGGACCGAAATGGAGTCCATGTACACCAACAAAGTATGGACGTTGGACATTGCTCCAGACGGGGTAAAACCCGTAGGATGCAAGTGGATCTTCAAAAGGAAGATTGGTGTAGATGGACAGGTTGAGACCTATAAAGCTAGACTAGTAGCAAAGGGTTTTCGTCAAAGACCTGGCTTGGACTATGACGAAACCTTTTCTCCAGTGGCTATGCTGAAATCCATTCGGATCCTTCTTGCCATTGCTGCCTTCCACGATTATGAGATTTGGCAGATGGACGTAAAAACCGCTTTTCTAAATGGAAATTTAGAGGAGTGTGTCTATATGGATCAGTCAGAGGGTTTCATTCAGAGTGGAAGCAGCGGAAAGGTGTGCAAGTTGCTTAAGTCCATCTATGGACTAAAGCAGGCATCGAGGAGTTGGAACATCTGTTTTGATGAGACGGTCAAGGAATTTGGCTTTATCAAAAATCCAGATGAACCATGCATCTATAGTAGATTTGTAGCGAGAACTGTAGTATTCCTCGTTTTATACGTGGATGACATTCTCTTAATAGGAAATGACATTCCTATGCTACAATCTGTCAAGGGTTTCTTGTCACACAGGTTCTCCATGAAAGACCTGGGTGATGCCTCTTACATCCTGGGGATCCGGATCCATCGTGATAGATCCAAGAGGATATTAGGACTTTCACAGTCCAGGTACATCGACACCGTACTGAAAAGATTCAGTATGGAAGATTCCAAGCGCGGTAACCTACCGGCTTGTCACGGGATCACCCTCTCTAAAGAGATGTCTCCCAAGACTGATTTGGAGAGGGATCGCATGTCTATTATACCCTACGCTTCTGCGGTAGGCTCTATAATGTATGCGATGTTGTGTACCAGATCGGATGTAGCTTATGCACTGAGTGTGGTAAGCAGGTATCAGTCAAACCCTGGGGAGAAACACTGGGTAGCGGTAAAGAACATTCTCAAGTACCTGAGAAGGACTAAGGAGATGTTCTTGGTGTATGGCGGAAAAGACCTCCAGATCGAGGCCTTTGCTAACTCTAGCCTCCAGAGTGACAAGGATGATTCCAAGTCCATGTCGGGTTTTGTCTTTACCCTCAATGGAGGGGCGGTATGTTGGAAGAGTTCCAAACAGGAAACCGTTGCAGACTCGACGATGGAAGCGGAATACATCGCTGCATCTGATGCCGCAAAAGAAGCTGTCTGGATGAGGAAGTTCTTGAAAGAACTTCAGGTGGTTCCGTCCATTGTTGACCCAATACCTCTGTATTGCGACAACAACGGGGCTATAGCTTTAGCGAAGGAACCCAGGTCCCATCAGAGATCCAGGAACATCTTGAGGCGGTATCACCTGATCAGGGAGATCGTGGATCGCAAGGAGATCGAGGTTCGGAGGGTTGCTTCAGAAGAAAACACTGCAGATCCATTCACCAAGGCCCTACCCCAGACTCAGTTCGAGCGGCTGATCGAGATGATAGGTCTTCGATACGCCAGTACATGGCCTTAGTGCAAGTGGGAGATTGTTAGTGTATATGCCCTAGAGGCCATTACTGTATCATACTAGTTTGTATATTACTTAATGGAAGCTTGGGATATTCACCTTGTATAAACAATCTTGCTCAATATAGTAGTATGCTACTTGGTTTGTTTCTACTTCAATGTGTACATGTGTTTATTTTGCGATATCACCTATACACATTAGTGGAGCCCTTAGGATCTTTGCTTGATTACCAGCGTTGTGATGGCAGTCACACTAGTGGGGGCTGGGTAATCTATAAGCACATCCTTATATAGGTCCCTAGTCGCAGGACTATCGAGACAGGGCATCGATACTCCGGAGTAGACTAGCGTATGCGCTTCTCATCCCAGTGTAGGAGATGGTCTGTCCCACAGCCATCAGTACGTCGTACTGGAGATAGTATATGGGTGCTCGTTGGGTTACGAGTACACTGGACAGGACTCGTCGGGAACTGACAGGTTGGTATTATACCTATCGTCAGTTATCAGTTCCCAGGTGATATGAGTACAGCTTAGTCCGCTGACTTGACACTGGCACTTCGCCTCGAGTGTGTTCCCACTGTACTTTGACTACTACCTTACCACGGCTCAAAAGAGTCGTGCAAACAGGTGGTAGTTGGGTGCGGTCCCGAAGCACTTGGAGGCAGTGCCGGTTAGACAGGATTCGTCTCTCCCGGTATTGGGAGTTGACATCGCGCTGTGTTTAGGAGAGCCATTACACGAGTAGTCCCTGGCCAGGGCAAGCGAGATATACTGGTAGGCTTCCAGTGTTATCTCAGGGTGTTTTGGGCTTCACTCCGACACGACTTGTACCGCTATTAGGGGACTGAAGTTTACCGCCCCCTAGGCCCGCCATGCGATGTATCAGACGAACAGACCGGACTGTACGGAGAATGTCACATTCAGACTCAGTAGGAGTTCAGATGGGGTTCACCTCGTCAGCCTTCTTGTCGGCATCTACCTGGGGACCGTTACGCACAGCTAGTGCCGCTTGCGGTCTGTGGTTAAACCCACTGCCAGCGTAGTGTCGAGTCTTTAGAGTCCCACACAGAGGGTATTCGCCTCTGGGCAAAACAGAGTAGAGGTCGCATGGTTTTGCGACAGGGTTCGTTCTCATCCGCGCACTTGTGCACGTTTGGAGTCCGGACGGATATTGCCAGCGGGCTCTGGTTTGAGCCGGATACTGGTATATGTTTTGGGGTTACTTTTATCTCTCAGTATTCATGTTCCTCGGAATAAGAATGCAGGTGTGTATGCACAGTTGTTTGAGGCGGAAGAAGAGGTTTTTCATTAGGGTTTCGGAACGGGTGCGCATGCACAGTTGACAGTCGTCTTTTTTCCAAACCCTAATGAATTAGTGAGATATCAATTAATAATAGTAATTAAATGAAATTATGTTATGGTTGGTTTTGTTGACTTGTTGACCATGGTTGACTTGTTGACCATGGTTGAATGTTTGACCATCATCATTACTTTGCAAGGATGCTCCTTGATTCTTGCTTACATTTCATTTAATGAAGTATGATAGTGGTCATTCCAAAACAACCATCAACTATTCTCATTTGAATTATTATTATTATTTAGATAATTCTTTTTCTTTTGATATGGTTGCAAAAAGGAAAAAGAGAGCTCATTCTATCATAACCATTCTCTCTCCTCACTTCATCTTCTTCTTCCTCAAGCTCAAGGAGAATCCTTCTCATGTGTTGAGAATCCCTCTCCTTGAAAAGAAAACACCCCTTAGACACTCTCTACTCACTCTAGGATCAAAGGTTTAGCAAGCCGAAGTTTCTAGTTCTCTCAAAGTTCGAGAAAGAGCCCGAAGGTTGAACCCTCAGGTGGATCCATCTTTGACGGAAGAAGGCAACGAGGAAAGCACCATCAACCTCTACAAAAGTTTGAAGAAGAAGGAGTTCAAGTTTAGGTATAACCATCTTTCCGAGTAGCTAACTCTCTTTAGCTTGTTTTGCTAGTTTTAGTTTAGGAAAAGATCCCGACTTTGTTAGTCCATGTTGCCCCATGCGCTAAAAATTTGATTTTTATACCGTTTCCGCCTCCCCGTAAGAACCGGGGGTCGCAACGTGGACTTACAAGAGGTTCGTACAGGGACTCGATGCCCAGCTATATCTTGCCATTGGCGCCCAGCACTACGACACTTATTCAGCTGCTATGGATGCGGCATTACGGATGGAGGCACGCATATCACAGACTTCGGCCGTTTCTGGGCCGAAGAGGATTCGCACCGATGTACCGTCTCAGAGGCAGCGCGCCAGATTCTTTCCGAGAGATAGGCCTGGCAGAGGATTTGGACGGGGACAGTTATATGGTTCTTATCCCCAGGGACAGCAGCCGTCGCCAGGGTGTTTTGGGTGCGGGAGTCCACACCATCTTGTCAGAGACTGTCCGGCGAGACGACAGGGAGCGGCGAAAGTTCCGCATGTGACCCTACCACCATCACCACCCCCTCCTCAGAGAGCCCTACTTCCTACCACAGGCGATGCTCCACGCCAGTTAGGTGCACCCAGAGGCCGTGGACGCGACGGTCCTGTTCAGAGAGGACGAGGAGGCAAAGGCCGAGGTCGAGGTCAGCCCGCTATCGGTGGAGGACAGGCCCGAGTATTTGCTTTGACACTGCAGGATGCGCAGGCATCCAATGCCGTTGTGACAGGTACCTTGCCAGTTTGCTCTTTTGACGCACGGGTATTATTTGACCCAGGTTCCACACATTCGTACGTCTCTACACACTTTGCACCGATGTTGGGCCGTGAGTCGTCGTCGTTAGATCATCCGCTTGTTGTTGTTACCCCGGTAGGCGAGTCGTTTGTCGCTCGTTTTGTATTTCGATTGTGTTCCGTTCATATCGGGGAGAGGGATTCATCAGTTGATTTGATTCTCTTCGATATGTTGGACTTTGATGTGCTTCTGGGCATGGATTGGCTAGCCACTTGTTATGCTTCGGTGGACTGCCGTGAGAAGGCAGTCATATTTAGCTTTCCGGGAGAGCCAGTCCTTGTTATTCAGGGAGACCGCAGCGTCACCCTTCCCAGCTTGATTTCGTCTCTTCACGCTGGTCAGCTCTTGCAGAAGGGATGTCAGGGATTCTTAGTGTATATTTGTGATACTCGAGCTGCAGAGATTCCGTTGGACCGGGTCCCGGTTGTTTGTGAGTTCCCTGATGTTTTCCCTGATGAGCTACCTGGGCTACCACCTGAGCACGACGTTGAGTTCTGCATCGATTTGATTCCCGGTTCGGGGCCTATTTCTATACCGCCTTATCGGATGGCCCCGGCGGAGCTTCGAGAGCTGAAGGATCAGTTACAGGATTTGTTAGATAAGGGGCTTATTCGACCTAGTGTTTCTCCGTGGGGTGCTCCGGTCCTGTTTGTCAAGAAGAAGGATGGAAGTTTGCGCTTATGTATCGACTACCGCCAGCTGAACAAAGTTACCGTTCGGAACAGATATCCGTTGCCACGCATTGATGATTTGTTCGACCAGCTTCAGGGTGCGGGGTATTTTTCGAGGATCGACTTGCGATCAGGATACCATCAGCTGCGAGTTCGACAGGAGGATATACCGAGTACAGCTTTCCGCACGTGCTACGGCCATTATGAGTTTTTGGTGATGTCGTTCGGACTCACCAACGCCCCAGCAGCATTTATGGATTTGATGAACCATACATTCAGGCCGTATCTTGACTTGTTCATCATCGTGTTTATCGACGATATCTTGGTGTGCTCCCGGAGCAGAGAGGAGCACGAGCAGCACTTGCGGATTACGTTACAGACTCTAAGGGAGCACCAGCTGTTCACAAAGTTCTCCAAGTGTGCATTCTGGCTGGATAGCGTCGGATTCTTGGGTCACGTGGTTACGAGAGACGGCATATGTGTGGACCCGAAGAAGATTGAGGTTGTTCAGCAGTGGCCCCGACCTACATCGGTTACTGAGATCCGTAGTTTTCTAGGCCTGGCGGGCTACTACAGGCGTTTTGTTCAGGACTTCTCCCGTATAGCTGCACCTTTGACCGGTTTGACCCGGAAGGGAGTTCCTTTCGTTTAGACAGAGGAGTGCGAGCGCAGTTTTCAGCAGCTACGGACTTGTTTGACTACGGCGCCGGTATTATCTTTGCCTTCGGGATCAGGCGGATTTGTGGTCTACTGTGATGCTTCGCGAGTGGGGTTAGGATGCGTATTGATGCAGCCTGGCCGGGTGATCGCATATGCTTCTCGGCAGTTGAAGAAACATGAATAGAACTACCCCACTCACGATTTGGAGATGGCTGCAGTGGTCTTTGCATTGAAGATTTGGCGACATTACCTATATGGCGAGTCGTGCCAAATATTCACAGACCACAAGAGCTTAAAATACATATTTCAGCAGCGAGACCTGAACCTCAGACAGCGTCGTTGGATGGAGTTGGTGAAAGACTACGACTGCGATATCTTATATCACCCAGGCAAGGCGAATGTAGTGGCGGATGCGTTGAGTAGGAGGCCCGGGGGTAGTCTATCGTGTTTGCGCGCAGTGCAGAGGCAGTCGTCAGCAGATTGGCAGATGTTATGCGACAGCCGAGTTGAGTTCGAGTTCACTCAGACAGGGGAACAGCTCGCGCATATTCGTGCACGCCCACAGTTGCTTGACCGTATATATGAGGCACAGCGCAGTGACGACCGTTGCTCAGAGATCATGGCACAGATGGGACAGGGCAGATTTTCCGAGTTCGTGATTGACGATCAGGGGATTTTACGATATGGATCTAGACTGTGCGTACCAGATGCTGATGGATTGCGTCGCGACATTCTTGAGGAGGCACACCGATCAGTGTATAGTGTCCACCCCGGTTCCACCAAGATGTACCATGATATGAGAGAGACCTACTGGTGGGACGGGATGAAGAGGGACATTGCGGAGTTTGTATCGAGATGCCTGACTTGTCAGCAAGTCAAGGCCGAGCACCAGAGGCTCGCAGGAGAGCTACAGCCGTTACCCATTCCGGAGTGGAAATGGGAGCAGATTTCGATGGATTTCGTTGTAGGTCTACCCAGGACCAGTCGAGGGTATGACTCCATCTGGGTGATCGTAGATCGATTGACGAAAGCGGCTCACTTCCTGCCAGTGAAGACGACTTTCAGCTTCGCTCAGTATGCCCAGTTTTACATCGACGAGATCGTGCGGTTGCATGGCGTACCGACTTGTATCATGTCAGATCGAGGCACCCAGTTCACCAGCCGACTTTGGCAGAGACTTCAGGAGGCTTTAGGCACTCGTTTGAGCTTCAGCACAGCGTTTCATCCACAGACCGACGGACAGTCAGAGCGGACCATTTAGACTCTCGAGGACATGCTCAGAGCGTGCGTTTTAGACTTCGGCGGTAGCTGGGATCGTCATTTACCTCTAGTGGAGTTCTCCTACAACAACAGCTTCCAGGATACTATTCAGATGGCACATTTCGAGGCATTGTATGGAAGGAGATGCAGATCGCTCGTTTGTTGGACAGAGCTCAGCGAGAGCAGTATACTGGGGCCGCAGCTTTTTGAGGAGACGACAGCGAAGATACAGTTGATCCGAGACCGGATGAGAGCGGCTCAGAGCAGGCAGAAATCGTATGCAGACAGGCGCCGTCGCAGATTAGAGTTCGCAGTTGGTGATCATGTTTTTCTGAGGGTCTCTCCGATGAAGGGCGCGATGCGTTTTGGGCGAAAGGGGAAGCTTAGCTTTAGATTTGTAGGTCCCTTCGAGATCCTCGAGCGTGTCGGCGCTGTTGCATATCGTTTGGCTCTTCCACCCAGCTTTCCCGATGTTCACCCCGCCTTCCATGTTTCGATGCTCCGCAAGTACCTTCACGACCCTTCGCATGTGATTCAGCACCCGACAGTCCAGCTAGAGCGCGACCTTTCTTTTGCAGAGCAGCCGGTGGCCATCCTGGATCGGCAGGTGAAGAAGTTGAGATCGAAAGTTATACCGACCGTCAAGGTCCTTTGGCGTGGCCCGAGCAGTGTGGAGGTTACCTGGGAGACCGAGGGCGAGATGAGGAAGAAATATCCCTATCTCTTTGAAGGTACGCGTAGTTATATTTTTAAATTCGTGGACTGAATTTCTTTAAGGGGGGAAGATTGTAGCGCCTTGAAAAGTCGTTTTGGTGTTTTCCTGAAAATCGGTGAAAATTCGGTATTTTTCCGTAAACCGTCTTTTTTGTTATTTTGCAGTTTAGGAATAATTATACCTAAAATGGATAGGTAATTGCTTGTTTTTAGTAGCTAATGAGTTACTTATAAAATTCTGGTCGTTTAAAAATTTTCCCTAATTTTTCAATTTTTAATATTATTTTAAGCCGGTAAGAAAATACATTAAATTAGCGATAAATACAAATTTAAATGGGCTAAATTTAAGCTTTAAAATCATGTTAATTAAAATCTAGTTGTAACATAAATTTTTAGTAATTTATTTTAAGTTTTAACTAATTTTTATTATGGAAAACGAAATTTATTGAATTTAAGCTTAAACTTGCAATTTTGGACTTGTAGGGGGTCTTTTTGCATAAAATTTCTTTTGTAAAACCCCTCTCTCTTTTCCCTCACCCTAGGCCGGCCCATTTCCAGCAGCTCATGGAAAAAAATTCCATGCTCCTTTGACTTTTTATATTGTATGGGAATGAGGTTTTTTTTTTAAAAGGATTTTGAATTGTTAATTGGGTATGGGTCTCTTGTGGGTTGGTAGGGGTTGACCACGACTTTTTCCCACACCCCACACCATCCCCCTTCCCTTGTTCTGGCCGAATTCCAGCAGCCCCCCTTCATCTTTTTTTCTTTGCATCTTCTTGTTAAACTCTTCAAGTTTGCTCTAAATTTCAAGTTAAAACTCAAAAATTAAACCCCATTCTTCATCCCCTTTCTCCTTAGCCTCTCTTGCTTGGAATCATGGTGCTATGAGGCCATCATTGAGGCAAATTCTTCTTGCTAGATCTATAAAATTTGAGGTCTAATTTCTACTCATTTAAGTTCATTTGGTTAAAATTCTTTAATTGAGTTGTTTAGTGTTAATTTTAGTGCTAATTTCGAATCTAGTTTTTTTTTAGTTCATGTCTTGAATTTTAGTTAGGGTTAGGAAACCATTATTTAGTTAATTAAATCTATTTAATTAATCTAGTTGTTTACTTAACCAATCTATAAGGTTACTTTGCTTAAGTGGCTTGATGTTATGCTAATCCAAGTTAATCTTGTGTGAAATTTTCTTTGTTTTGCTAATTACTAAAAATCAAGAGAAGGGTTGGTTGTAGAAAATATGTTTTGAACCATAGTTAATGATTTAAAATTAGTGTAGTGGCTATCTAGTGGGTTAGTTTGGGTTGTTGTGTTGGATTGTGTTAACTTTGTCGCTAATTTTCGATGTTTGCACCAAATTACAAATTTCTGGCTTACTAGGTTTTTATTAAAATATTGTGACGAATTAATTGCGATATCTAGATTATATTTTTGGCATATCCTATGACATTTAGGATGTGTGAGTGCGGATTTTTGAGTGATCGGGTTTTAGCTTTGCCGGGCGACCAAATCGGCGATTTTAGTTAGTTTTTGCGATTTTCGCGTGTGTTCCGCACACCTCGTGCACGTTGTACCTAGCTTGTGAACGTTGGTATTTTCGTTTGGGATTGCGTCGTTTCATGGTATGTAACCTTATGTTTGGTATTGATGTAAATTCCAGATTCGGTCGAGGAGACGTCAGACGCGGCACGAAAGGGGAAAGCGGTGATTGGACGTGACTAGCTAGGGATTCCGGTGAGTAGATGTAACATCTACGGGGGACTATCGTTGGATGGCGTAAGTCGCCCGATAGTTTTAGTAACTTAAAAGATTCTTAGTAATGTTAGTAATTAGGGGTGTAATACTTGTATGATTATTTGCTACATTCATGCCTTATATTGACATACATATGCGAATCCATTTTATAGGACACCTGCACCATTGCCAGGGTTTTTATATGCAGCACGAGCACTATTCATGCTTACACCCACGCCCTGGTGATTGCCATGCCACCACACTAGATAACCTTTAAATTGAAACCTTTTACTATAATTGATACTTAAACTTGTGCTATTGCCTTTAATTCCTTAAAATGAAATCGTAGGATTGCTATTCATGTGCATGTACCTCATCATATTATTTGTTCATGCCTAGTCTATTAATCACACATTGCAACTTGATTATTGATACCATATGCATTCATTATCATTGACATATGCACTTATGAGGGTTTCTTGAGATTTTATGATATTTCTGGATTTCGTGGGAAAGCCGCAAAATTTCTAAACCTATTATATTTTTAAAATATGTAAATTGCGGTTTTCTAGTGATGTAAGTGTCGTCCACTATGAGTTTGCTGTGGTTTTCGAGACCCGTTTCGAGGAGTTGGATGAACCGTCTCGGGTACATGGTGGGCCCGGTAAGGTACCCCGGGGCAAGAAGCTCGTGGTGCTGACGATGAGCCTGGCAGGGGGCGGATTACCTACCGGTGACTGTTTGGGACGGCGGATATCCAGAGGATACCGACCGTGGCCGCGAGTTGATGAGATATTGATATTGAGATGGGTCAGCCGGATGGCTGAGGCCAGAGATACTATGACATGGATATATAAGATTTATGATACTTTTGAGGTGTCGTTGCTGGACACAGGTTCTTGTTGATTCTAGTGGTATTATGCTGGTATTTCAAGAGGTTCCTAAAGGAAAAACATGATTCTTATACTTACACATTCAGATCATGAGTTGATTCACATTGCATTCATACCTGCTAGTATATTCATATTGCATACATACCTGCTATTATGTCCTGCCATACCTGTATTATAGATGCTAGGATACTTGTGTGCATGCATTCGATAGCCTGTGTAGATGTTATTTATTACTCACGAGTTGGCAACTCACCCCCGTTGTGCCACAGCCTTTTTCAGGTCCGCTCCGTCAGTACAGTAGCGGCGGGCGCACTTGCTTCTTTTGCCTGGACTCGAGGTTTTGCTCTTAGGTGGGTTATATTATTATTTTTGTACCACCTTGTATATTCTCTGTATCTAGTGTACTCCATCTACTGTATCTACCAGTATTGTTGTATATTGACCTAGAGATGAGACTGTGAGATTTGTGGACTTTTTATGCTGTATTTTGGGGTCGAGCTCACTTGAGTCGACATGCTGTTTTTCTCATGCTCCTTTATGATTATTTTGCATGTTGTTGTTTTATATTGCGTGGGATTTGTGACCGCCTTGTGGCGAAGAGCTAGCTCCCGCTTGGGGATGCCATATTTGTTGGATTTATATATATTCTTGTTGTACCCATTTTGGGGGCCAGTATTTACAAAGGAGACTCTGCCGAAATTTTCGGAAAAATTGATATTGTTTTTTAAAAAGGTTTTATATGACTTATTTGATAAACTCGCTTTCAATCGATTGGTTTTTCTTCACTCTTTTGCTTATTTGGTTTTGGGTTCTGGGCTTTGGCTTGCTTATTTTACGGACGTCTTGAGACGTTTCGTAAACTTAAGTGCCAGTCACGTTCCGTACCCTGCGGGTCATGACAATATATCTTTTTGTTTAATATGCACGTCCCGCCGTTTTGAAAATAATTTAGAAGGGTTTCCTGTTTTAAACGTTCCGTGTCATATCAGACACGTATGCCAATAATGAGACTATAGCTCGCTCTTGGAAATCCCTTTGAAATCTATCAATGCAAGCAAAATGTATCCAGGCACTGTCATCTGATCAGTCCTGCTTAGTACGAAAACAAATGGAAAATCTCATAAAACGTACTGCTCCATAGAAATCAATCCCCAAAAATGCATATGAAAACCCTATGCGTCCGGTGCGCACGGAAATCAAAATCCATACATGTGCCAAGCAGGTGCACAAAACGACATCAAAGTGCAACGGTTGTGCACACAACATCGGTCATAGGCAACGTGTGTGCCTGACCGCAAAATCAGGTGCATCTGACATGCACGAAAATCCCGATTTAGTGCATCTGGTGTGCACCAAATCACATCTCATAACAGGCGCCCAACATGCGCTAAAAATCCAAATCCGGTGTATCCATCATGCATGAAATCATGAAATCCAGTATCAAGTGTTGAACACGCGCAAAATCCAATCAGGTGTATAAAGTGCACAAAACAATGTCGAGCATCACCTTCGAAATCAAAATCCAGTGCATCCAAGTGCACAAAAATACATGTCACTGCATTGCAAGCATATATAAACTATACAGAGTGCAGGAACCAAATCGTGTGCGTGCATACGCATAAAATCTACTCAAATGCCTAAACCCATAAAATCACAAACACGTGAAACCAAAGCACGAAAACGATATTAAGTGTGGCGGACTAGTTTGGCTCAAGCACGTCCTCTAAGAATCTCTGGCCAACCGTCGCGGTCACTCGTAGGACGTCTCGTCGATGATTCTGAACCCTGGCCTGCTGGGATGCATAACATGACCACTCCTGGGTCTAAGTCTTCTATGTGGATTACCAATTTCACGATCCATCGGCTCATCGGCCCTGTCAAGTGTGCTAACGGGGTCGATTCCGTTCTGGCTCTTCTCTGGTCATTCCTCGGTCAATCCTGATGACCACGCGTAAAGCAGCATGTCACTGGCGTCGGCCTATGGCTCCTTGAGTGCGCATCACATCTGATCTTGGGTGCAAATATCCTTGCAGCCGTGTCTTAGAAGGAATCCTGCTCAAGGTCTCTTCTGATCTCGCCCATGCCAAACCGTACGGAGGCCGGTACTCTTATATAATCCTTTCTCTTTTCCGGTCATCTGGGTCCTCCGCATCGCATCTTCTCGAAAACTGCCCGTATCCCAATGCTTCTGTAAGTAAATCAGGTTTCTAGTCTTGATGGAAAGTAATGACCGCTCGTCAGCGTCTTGCACGAACCTCTGGTTTCGCTTGTCTTATCGTCATCCACTATGACGTCACACCGTGCTATCTACGCACTGTAACTGTCCTCGACCACGGTCTATCCGAAGTCTCTCGCACGGACTCGAAATCGCGTACTTCGTAGCTCCATCATCCTGTAGAAGATGTCTGGCTGAACAGGTCCTTTATCCAAGCCTGGTCAACTACCTCGTCGATGATGTCAAACTTTTCACTTCACTCGGCTCCAATGTCAACTGATTCGGACTCGTCTCGTCGTGGCTGCATGAACTGAGCTCCGATGGCTATCCTCGTATCTGGAGTCTTCTAAGAAATACATCTCACCACTTAGCATCCGAATTAAGTCGAGCCATCCGATCGATTCATCAAAACCTCATAATCCCCCAAGAGCTCAACATCTTGGGTACAGTATAAGAGTATCGAGTACATACCGCAGCATCGGTGGTCCAGCCGTAGAAGGGCAAACCCAAGCCTCACTAATGGCGCCGCAGAACCGCCGCAAACCCTAAGGTTCAAAGGTTTTCACACGGTCATTATGTCGAGTTAGGGTTTCATTCTTCTAGAGGGACCATAGAATTGCCTGCACGTCTTTCCGAATACTTTAAACTTAGAATAACAGGTTCCTGACATTCGATCGTCTCTGTCGACTCTCAACGTCTCTGCGTGAAGTCGTCTCTAGCTGGAATCAATCTTTCTGATGACCTCGCATCGGGGTAGCGAACGATCCACATGTCCTAGTCATTCACCCTTGGTGACTAGCGACCTTCTATCATCTCTTAGTACAACCTTGTACTGCAATAGCTCCAACATCTGGGCAACGTCTCGTCGCTCGCAGCAACAACTGGCTCATTCGTCTGTACACTGAACAACGCCTCAATCCTCCAGAAAAAGCGATACATCGGCGGTCATCTCTAAACCGGCCTGCTCTAGATCTGAGTAAGACTCTCCAAACTGGAAATCTTCAGCTCAACTTGGCCTACTCCGGCGCATAAATCGGGCGAATCCCCTTCGCCTCTCAAATCGAGATAGACTAGCTATCATCTGTCTCATATCTGCCAGGAAGCTCCAGCGATCTCAGCTCGTAAGCTCCGGAAGCGACATCCTATCGATCTCTGTGATATGCTGTGCATCGACAGTCCTCTCTCAACTGGCAGCTCTAACAATGGCCCGATCCTCTGGTGCTGATCTGCACGTCTGAGAAATCTCATACTGCAATCGATCCAACGCTCGTGGCACGAAAACACAATCAAAAGACACATCTCTAAAATCGTGTGTCGCCGGGATCATGCCCTGGTTAGTCCTCGTTCGCAACGAGCTCATGCTGACCGCAACTCTAGCCGTAGCTCTCCCTGCCCGTAATCGTGGCAACAAAACCATAACTGGTACCGATGAGGCTAGATCAGGAAGGAATATAATACTGAACAAGGAAATGTACATCCTAAGGCTTCTTAAGTGGAGTGGCGCATCGTAAATATGCCGCGGACATACCCACGGTACGTCACTCTACTTTAGTCACCTATTCCATCAACCAAGGTCATCCTACGCTCCGAAGGTAAAATCTAACGCTTTGATACCAACTTTGTCACGATCCGAAAGTACGGAACATGACCGACACTTAGACTACGAACGTCTCATGGCGTACGTATGCTAAGTAAGCCGAACCCAGAAATCTAAACCAAGAAAGTAGTAGAGAGTAGGAAGAACCATAACAATCAACCTGTAAGCAACATAGTATACAATGCCTAAAGGCGAGGATCATAACAGAAATGAAACTCAATCAGCAAGAAACCCATAGAAATATAACACGCGGCTCTAAGGTCGAAAGAATATACATCACTGGTCTCTATCTCAAATAAGTACAAGTTTGGTTGATGGAAATTCTAGATACAACTGAAATATAATATACAATGTATAACGATGGGTGCGATGCAATAAACCCACCTACTAACAAGTCACCCGAAAGGAATAGTGCCCGCAAAGCCATAAAGAATCCTGTACGGCAAACCTGCAAGAAACTGGGGCACAACGGGGGTGAGTTGCCAACTCGTGAGTAGAAAAAGATCTACGAACAGAAAATCGCATGTATGACGCAATCCTAGGTCATACGATCATAATAAATAATCCTCAAATGAATAAATCTGAAACATGCTAAGGTGGTAATGTAACATCTATACATGTATGTAGTGCCAAGTGCTCGTGCCAGTGCCTCAGGTAATAACATGTCATAAAACACGGATTCCATGGTCGCGATGAATAGCCAAACCCACACCCCTAGACCTCTACGAGAGTGGCAAGCAACCCTACCAATTCTAGAGTTAGGAGACCCGGACTCGACTCCTCGAGTTGGTCTCCCACTGGACTCCAGAACCCGGTTACTTGTGCTCTCCTCCTTGGGTCTATCCTAGTGCGGAAAAGTAAATAATATACAAATGGTGACATCTTCCGCAACCTGAAAGTGCCCCAATAAAAGAATATTACATACAAGTTTTTTACATGAATGAAAATGAAAAAACACTCATCTCACATAAAAACCCCCGGCTATTCAAACACGACGATCCAATATAACATATCCAGCAACACATAACATCACATGTCATCAACGTAAGTAAATATGCGCATCCCAATTATCGTTGACATATAGCAACGAAACCGGCGATATCACATATTACACTTACGGTCACAAAAAAGAAAGTGTAAAACTACAACAGTTGGAATCTGCAACCTCCTCAGACATCGCATGCCTGACCAAATGAATTCCTTAGACATCGCATGCCTAACAATTATAAACTCCGCATTTTAGTCTCTTTATCGAAAACTCTTTTCAATATTAAGTCGGGCAATACAACAGGATTCCCGACATCCTGATCGAATGCTTGTCGCAAACTTTAGTAGGCGGCCGCACCCCCGATACCGTCGACGAAGTGCACCAAGGCGGAACACCGCTACCGCGAGCACCCGAACGGATGCTTTCGGCGATGGGGTTCTGCTACAGTCACTTGGTCGGGGCTATGGGGCGTGGTTATCTATTAAGTTTACCGGCGAGTATCCGCGTACACAACGTGATTGCGACGGATTTTTGATCACATCAAAATTCCATGGCAACCGATCAATTGAGACTAAACTGTTAGATTTATAACATTTATTTAATTATCTCATAACTACTTGTGAATTCCAATTATTGTATCACATTCCAGATAAATAGAAAATGTTAAACTTTCCGATCGAACAATCAAACACCCAAGTTTTCCCGAAACAGATCAACACATGAAATAGGTTTAAAAACATTCACTTCATGCCTCAGTACCAACGGTCCAGCCGTAGAAGGGCCAAGCCAACGCCTCACATGTGGCACGCCGTACTGCCCCAAACCCTAAGGTTCAAAAGGCAGTTCAAGACGGTCACACAATCGAGTTAAGGTTTGTTGTATTCTAGAGAGACCATCGCGTTACTTGCACTACTTAGAACGTCATTAAACTACGGAAAAATCCAACAATTGGAAATTTCCCGGCAGGGGAAAAATTTGGGTATTTATATCCGATCGAACTTTTTAACATATTCTAAAATTACCCGGAAAAACACATAGACAAAGTTTGACAATCCGATCGAATCTACGAACTCCCAATACAACCCAGAATACCCAACTCTTGAGTAAAGATTAAAATTACCCAGAAAACACAGGAGTCAAATATAAACATTACTGTGCAAAGTGTGGTCAAAGAAGCAACAGTATGGCCGCGGAACCACCGCGCCACGTGGGGTACGGCCGCGGTTCCGTGGCAGTTTGACGGAGTTAGGACCCCATTTTGCATAGCAATTCATATAAAACCCTGCATATTTTTCTGCATATTTTTAATTTGGAAAAATGCACAGTTTTGAAAAATGTACATAGAAGGGGTCAGATTAGGGTTTCGTGTTTCGATCGGATTTAAAACATCGTCTACACTTCACCTAAAGCTCTAGCTAGGCTCTGATACCACTGTAGGGTTCCTAGGCACACTCAAGAGGTTCCACAAGGCATCAACCATGCCAAAATCAAATTTTTCTTGTGCCGAGAAACCCTAATGTAAGATCGATTACTAGAGGATAGGCGAAACATCAAGCAAGTTAACAACTTAACTACTAAGTGAATGGAAATACAACCTTTGTAGATCTGGTCCTCCAGTTCCTTGGCTCCGTGATGACGTCCCTCCGCTGCAACCATCAGAATCCTAGACTCTCGCGGTGGTTTCATCGGAGAAAAGATCGGGCTAAGTCGTTGACTTCAATGCCGAAGATGATCTACATCGAGGCGACTCTAACTCGAGCTCCATCTTCACCAAATCATGAAACTTGTGAAGAAAACACCCTATACTACATGGCAAGTAGTAGAGGATGAAGAAATAGGAAGTGGGTTCACTTTGGATTTGGATTTCTCACTTGATTTCATCACTTGACATTTTTCTAGAAAGCTTTTCTTTTCTTCACTTGAAGAAGAAGATGAAGAAGAAGAAGAAGAATATGAATTAATTTTCCAAATAGAAAATCAAGTGATGCCTTGTCATATAGCAACCATGGGTTAGTAAACTCATGTAGAGAATAAACTAGGGTTTAGGTAATGGTTAGGTTTAGGATAAAACAAAATGGAAGACCTTTTCAAAGATCCTTTGAAACTTCAAGAAGCTTCAAGCAAAAAAAGAAAAGGAAGCCACCATTTCATTTTAATTTTAAAAAATAAATGAAATAAAACAAATGAAACCCTAACCATTATCTAAACATGGTGTATAGCATACACACACCCAAGTTTGCATGTATCATCAAACATGATACAATCTTGTGCACAAAAATATATCACATATACAATGTGCACAATCAAGTGAGAAAAACATCTTAAGTAAACCAATATTAGTTAATGTAAGTAATATATCAAATATATAATTATACATTAAATCATTAAATCAACACTTGACTTAATGATCCGGTCATATTGCATATAACTGACTAATATCAATAGTAATAACTTATCGAATCAACACTTGATCCAATAACCCGGCTATATCGCATATAACCGATCAATGTCACATATCGCGAGAATAGAATACAGTATCACATACTGGTATTATCCTCGGTCCCGCACATATCTCATATGCGCTCCTATTTCGTTTCGCTTGAGCCAGGAAACCTCTGTGTAGGACTCTAAAGACTCGTCAATACGCCGGCAGCAGGTGATGATCATATCAAACACCCACAAGCCACAAGCGGTCTGCTAAACGTAACGGCCACCCGGGTATTGAGCGATTAGAAGATCAATGAGCAAGCCCGCTCACACTCCTGTGAATCCAACCAGTAACACTTACCGTACAGTCCGGTCTGTTCGTCTGATATGTCGCATATCTCGCCTAGGGGTGGTAAACGTCAGACCCCAGTAGCTCGATAAGTCGTGTCGATATGAGGTCTATAACAGTTCGAGAAACTACTGGTAACACTTACCAGTAAATCTCAGCAACCCTGGTCAGGGATTTCCGGTTATAGCCAATCGAACACAGCGCAACATCAACTCCCTATACCGGGAGAGACGAATCCCCTCCTATCGCTTATTGACTCCATGTGATTCGGGACTGTACCTAAAAACCACCGTTTTGCATGCCCTCTTGGACGTGGTAAGGTGGAAATCAAAGCACAGTGGGAATCACACAAGACTCTATGACGATCTCGGGTCAACAGACTACTCTGTACCAGTGTCACCAGAGAATTGCCATCTGACGTGAGGTATAATACCATCTGGGAGTTCTCGGCGAGTCCGTCCACTGTACCCAGTCTCCACTGAGCACCCGTATATCATCTCTGATGTCAAACACCAAAGGATATGGGATCATCCATCGCCCATCTGTATGGGTCGAGAAGGTATACGCTAGTCTACTCTGGTATATCGATGCCCCGTCTCGATACACCCACAACTAGGGACTTTGAAGGATGTACTTATAGACTACCATGTCCCCACTAGTATGATCCGCATCATAGTCCAGATACTCTAGTACACATCCTAAGGGCTTTACCAACATGTAATAGAGAGACAATCGGTGTACACGTTAAGGTAAAGAGTAACCAGATAGCATACTATCATATCGAGCAAGAAAGTCATCCCTATATATGTCCAAGCATCCACTACAATATACATCCTATGTATAGTAATGGCATCTAGGGCATACGTATAACTAACACTCTCCAGATCCCTTCATATGTCTTTAGTCATTACCTTCTGTACACCTTCTTAGGCTAAATGGTTTTCTTCCTTCTCTACCTTTCGGCACCAGCCTATTATTTGGAAGAAGACTATCCAATAAGCATAATGGGTGTACTGTCCTAATCCTAGGAGCACTCGCAATGCGAGAGAAGGTGAAGATAAAAGACAACCGAATAAACCTTATTCCTATTTCTCCTGAACCAGAATCCATCCCCGAACTGGAACAAGTTCCTTTCGAGTTCGTATATAACCATACGATGGAGTATCCAAATAACTGTGGATCTTCGTAGTGATACGGAGTGTTAAATACAAAGGTGAAGTGGGAGTAGTAATGAAATACTTGGTTTGGTCGTGAATAGCAGTCGTAGTTTACTTTGCCTTCTTACTAATCCCTTTATTTGTCTTAACTTAATACCTTATGTACACCACACTTAGGCTAATCGGCTTTCTTCATTCCTTACTATTTGGCACCTGCCTAAGGTTTGGAAGAAGACTATCCAATAGGCGTTACGGGTGTACTGTCCCCTAATCTAAGGAGCACTCGCAACCTGAGAGAAGGTAAACGGAAAAGACAACTGAATAGTCCTATTCGTTTTCTCCAGAACCAGAAACCATCCTCGAATAAATTCCTTCGAGTTCGTATATAACCATACGATGGTTTTATCCAATGGAAGTGGACGTTCGTAGTAATATGGGGTGTTCTGAAGAAAAGGGTAAAAGTAGGAGTGGCAATGAGGTATGCAACTCTGACAATCCAAAAGCCAGTGTTTAAGAAGGTTCGGTTAATTTTGGTCACTGAGTCATAGTCAAGGGTCGGGCCATGGTCGCTGCCAAAGAGAGAGAGAAAAGAAACACTCAGCATGCACTCTAACCTAGATTAGAATGGTTATCAATTTATCTAATCAGGAAACCTCCCATTGTAACCTCAAATTCTCCTTCAAACCTGAAAGGAGAATTAGTCGGGATCACCCGAGGAGTAAACCAACTCATCAGTAGAAATCGGGATCCAACTATCATCGCATGATAACGTGATGGAATCCGCTCACGTTATCACACTCCAGAAGGTATGCGCATATCTGGCAAGTTTCAGTTTCTTTAGAAATTCCCGATGTGATTTTTACCCCATGCTCTTATGACCTTGACGAAGGTCAACAAATCATAAGTCACATGTCAAGTTCTACCCGTCATTGTCCAGGTTAATTTGAACCAACCCATACAAGCCCTTGACGAAGGTCAACAAGGCTATATGACTATCCCAAACCAACGCATCTATCTATGCAGCAGAAAGGTAACAAGCAGCTACCATACACTATGCCTTGACGAAGGCCAACAAACATAGCATGAATACTACGTGCTACCCGTCTGAAATGACGGAGGGCTACGAATGGTTTTTGGCGAAAAACCTTTAACGTAATGAACTTGATATCGTTCGTTTACTTCGTACTTCAATTCAAGGCTCAAGTGCCTACTCATCCAAAAGAGGGCTTATACCTTATCGGGAAGGAACCTGATAGCTTTTATAAAATATAGTGGCAAAAACCTTTGCTAAAGAGATCACTCCCGGTGAAGGGATCTCGGCTCTTTCCCCGTAGAATGAGGTGCAGGATATTCCAACTGAATACCACGATGCAAAGCAAAAGTAATCGACTATAGTGAAGTTATTACCCTGACGCAAACTTCTGTCCAAGGGGTCACTCCCGGTGAAGGGATCTCGGCCCTTGCCTTATCGACTGAGGTGCTGGATATTCATAACCGAATACCACTGTGCAAAACAAAAGAGAACATCCTTGCAATAACAGCTTTTTGGAAAATGTTCCAACAACATCAGAATAGGTTTTTTTATCTTGCATTGATCCGAATCAATGCAGTCCCATCAATTGATCACACCAATAAAGAACGAAAATAATGATGTACGTATATGCCATCCGCATTCGCCACTGGGTCCCGTCATCACCCGTTAGGTTATTTAACTAACGACAGAGCGGGGACTGGACTAGCGCGGATGCAAAACATATACAACATCTACTAGTATATATATAAATATATAATATTCGCTCAAGGCGTGATAAAATGCAACATCACATAAATGTAATAAGCATCACAGAACAATACAAATATCTGGGATCCCCGGGTTTCATAGAGCCGCTACTGAAACCCGACGTTCCCCTGGTCGTGTGGATAGCCTGTGCAATGAAACTCTAGACCCGTACGGGTGCGGCAAGTTACCCGCCAAAACCTGAAGCGAGGCAGCCCCCTTCAACAACGTGAATGGACCACCCAGCACATCACAGAATCCAGTAACTTGGGCACCCCTCCTTGGGTCAACCTATACCCCCTACGAGTGCGGTGAATAACCCGCCAATTCTAGAGTAAAGCCCCTTCCGTCTCAATGCCATGAGATGCGGGTCCGTTGCCCTCTAGAATCCGGCTACCCGTGCACCCCTCCGCGGGGTAATCCTAGTACAGAAAGTAAAATATACAACGGGTACATCGACCTCAGCCCGGTCGTGCCCAAAAAGAATAATATACAAACAGGCAGTAGCGGCAATCCACATGTCGGACGCTCGCCCCGCAATATCAAATGTACATAATAACCAAACTGTACTACCATTGGATCCAGGCTATCCCCCACGACCAATCCTCAATATCACAGCACAACACAGAACATCGACGTGAATGTCACGTTCGCAAATCCGTCTAAAAGGGCTATAGCAGTTAGACAGGATTTACCGATCAAGTGACATTCACGGTCGCAGATATAATGTAAATATTGTGAACTAACATATTTAAAATTTTCGATCGACTAAATTTTCCGAAGTGGGCCTCAAGCACAACTGTAGCACTCAAAATAATCAGGGCCCAAACAAAATATTCCAGAAACCCCATTTTCAAGTCAGAGAACCACTGTAGAAATCTGGTGCATTGATGACACTGTTCCACGGTAGTACCGCGGCCAACAGGGGGTTACGGCCGCGGTTCCGCGGCTCTACAGTGGCATCACGTGACCATTTTTCTACAGTGTTCACAAAAAACCCTGCACGTATTTTTCCAATGTACCAAATAATTTTTTGAGCACTGGAAAAATTCGACAGAAACTTGACATGGAAACGCGGTTTTTGGAAAATCCGTTCGATCGAACTTGTAAACACGTTAGAGCAAGCTAGACTAGGTTAATGGCGTGGCTCTGATACCAATGTAAGTGCACGACAGCGCCCCGGCCGTCAATCCGACACCGGAATGCGGAAACGAAACTTTTACAAAACTTGTAAACCGGCACTACAGCGCACTAAAATCCCGGATCGGGCCATTAACCTAACGCTAGCTAACTAGAGAAAGGGAAGAAAGCTATACCGAGCGATCCGTGTTCTTCGGTTTTCAGCCTCCATCCCGATCTCCTCGCGGAATCTCCGATCTTCACCTCCTCGTCGGAAAGGGCATCACATCGCCGGGTTCTTTTACGGGCTCCCACCTCTGAACCGAGGCAACTCGGGCACGAAGTTGGCGAGCCGACGTGTCCAAGAAATGCTGTAGGCTAAGTGTAGAATCACTTGTCTCTAGCGGGTGTGAAGTTGCCATAATGAAGGAGATGAAGAATAATGAGCAAGAGGAAATGAGCTTTGGGATTTTTGATACAAGCATAGAAATGAGATGAAGAAATTTCCCACTCACAAAAATGAATTCCTCTCATTCCCTCAAATGTGTGGCCGGCGTCAAAAAAGGGAGGAGGGGGTGAGCACAAGAGGAGAAAGGGTGACCATAAGAGAAAGGTGGTGATCAAGAGGAAAAATGGTCACTTCCATTTATAATCAAATCTTATCAAAATCCATCACCATAAATGCACACACAAGAATCAAAGATGCTATTATTATCATAATCCCTCATATCACAAGTAACCCCCTCCACAAATGCTAATTTGAAAATATGCAAATTAGCCCCTCCATCAATTATCAGCCAACGAAAGGAAGAAAGGAAAACTGGCTGAAACGGAATGCAAACTGGCAACTTCAAAAAACTGATCCCGAAATAAATTACAGGAAAACCCTGCGGCTGCATATACATGCCCACATTTGTATTCCGACCGAATACAAATGCAATGAGACAAAATCTACACTGTACAATACTAGGATCCGGCTTAAACCAAAGCCTGCTAGTATTATCCGTCCGATCATGATCCGTGCAATACCGCACGTATCTGATCGAACCCTGCCATATCTCCATACGGCCTCTACAGCGTTTCGCCCGAAACTTAAGAAACTGCCTGTGGGGGACTCTAAAGACTCGTCAATATTTTGGCTGTGGATTTAACCACTAGCACGTCAGAAGTATTAGCCATACATAACGGGCTACCAGGTATTGAACAAATGGGACGCCAATGAGCGAACTCATCCAGACACCCTACTGAGCCTGTCAGTGACAATATCCGTACAGTCCGGTCCGTTCTTCTATGAGCATCGCATGGCGGGCCTAGAGGGTTGGTAAAAGTCAGACCCCCAAAAGCGGTACAAGTCGTGTCGGAGTGTAGTCCAGAACACCCTGAGATACTACTGGAATACATACCAGTAAATCTCCTGCCTTGGCCAAGGACTTTATGTAATGGCTCTCCTAGACACAGCGCGACCTCACCCTCAATACCGGGAGAGACGAACCCCCGCAGATCCGCTCACTGCCTCCATGTGGCTCGGGACTGTACCCAACTAAAACCTGTTTGCACGACTCTTTTGAGCCGTGGTAGGGTAGTAATCAAAGTACAGTGGGAACTCACACGAGACAAATGACGATCTCAGGTCGATGAACTAACCTGTACACATGTCACGAGGGAACTGGTATCTGACGTCTGGTATAATCCCAACTAGCATGTTCCCGGCGAGTCCTGTCCGGTGTACTCATAACCCAATGAGCACCTGTATACATCTTAGGTGAACCAACTGACACCAGTGGCTTGTGAGACCGGCCACCGCCCCTCATCGGGGTCTCGACTGTATACACTAGTCTACTCTGGAGTATCGATGCCCTGTCTCGAAACTCCCACGACTAGGGACCTTTTAAGGATGTGCTTATAGACCACAGCTCCCACGTATATGATCGCCATCATATTGCCGGTAGTCAAGCAAGAATCCTAAGGGCTCTATCAACGTGTAATAACGACTTGTAAGATCACCTAAAGCAGTACACGACGATAAAGATAAACCAGATAGCATACTATCATCTTGAGTAAGACTGTCCTATCGGCATAGGTCCTCCCTCAATCATTGCAATCATGTGCCTGTGATCCAATAATTGACTCTGAGGGCACTATCTCCAACATATAAGGCATCAACCATACCCGATTCAAATTTTAGACGTGCCGAACAACCCTAACCAAGATCTTAAACTATAGATTAGGCGAAACAAAGCATGTAAACAACTTTACATCTAAGATATAGTCGTCCTTATCACCCTGGAATCTTTCCAGTGATTCTCCCCAAGATCGATTGATACCATCTCACTACAACTAGTGAGAATCCTAACATACAATTAGATCTATCTCATAGATCCAAAACTTAGGATTTAGCAGGTATCAACTTGATCCTTTATGGAGAATCCTTATGATAAGAGGAGATTGGCTTAGCGTAGCATAGGAAACTCCTTCCCTATCAAGAGTATGTCATCCACGTGCAATACGAGGATCATCACCATACTCCCCACTACCTTTTTGTTTATACAAGGTTCATCTACCATTTTGATGAAGTCAAACACTTTGACTACCACATCAAAACAGATGTTCCATCTCCGCGATGCCTGCTTTAACTCATAAAGCAACTTGCACACGTTTCCGCTGCTCCCACTGTCTACGAAGCCCTCTGGCTGTGTACTTATAGACGCTCTCTTCCAAATCACTATTTAGAAAATCAGTCATGACACCCGACCACCAGATATCGTAGTCATGGTATGTAGCAGTGGCAAGTAGGATCTGGATGCACTTAAGCATAGTTTTGAAAGTCTCAACTTTTCCATGTACACCAAGTAATCTTCTCAAGATATACTTGCTCCTGATAGGGATTTAACCCTTCAGATAAAGCAACCAAAGTCCATACTTTGTTGGTATATATGGATTCCATCTCAGATCACTTAACATCCAGCCATTCTCACAGAGTCCCCACTCCTAATGGCCTGCTCGAAACTAGTTGGGTCATCATCTCATGATGCAATCCTCACTCCCACTGTCATAGAAACCAAAGTATCTCTCAGGTGGATGAGGAACCCTACCAGATCGGCGGAGAGACTGAGATTCGTTGGAAACTATTGAATCCTCCGGTTCTACCAAATCATCAGCTGCAGTTTGTTTTAGCTGGAACTACTTCCAGTTCTACCTTATGACCACTAATTTCTTCACAAGAAATTCCCTTTCCCAAAGGTGGCATGCTGAGAAAACATCTTTTATTCCTCAGTTTGGTAGAAGATATTCCCTTGCGAATGCTTGGGATATCCAACAAACTTCCACAGAACTGACCTTGCCTAGAGTTTGTCCGGATTTTGCTTTTAGACATAGGCCGGACAACCCAAATCTTAACATCCTTAAGAGATGGGCTCTTCCCATACTATATCACATATGGAGTGGTAGGCACCTGATTTGATTAGAACCCTATTCAATAGGTATGCAGCTTCTCAAGTGCATAACCCCCAAAAAGAAATAGGCAACTCAGTAGTACTCATCATAGAGCACACCATATCATATAGGGTGCGATTGCTCCGCCCCGATACACCGACGTGCTGTGGTGTATACGGAGGAGTAATACTGAGAGAGAATCTCATTCTCCTTTAGAATAGTCCATGAATATCGTGCTCAAGTATTCTCCTCCCTGATCACATCATAGCACATAATACTTATACCTGTTTTGGTTATCTACTTCTAACTTATATTCATTGAATATCTCAAAAGCTTCGGACTTGTGTTTCAACAGGAAAATATGTCTGAATCTTGAGAGATCATCAGTGAATATAATGAAGTATAAAGAACCGGTCCTGGCATATGTAGACAGGGGACTTTCATACATCAGTATGTATCAATCCCAAGAGTTCAGTAACTCTTTTGCTGTTTCCAATAAACGGAGCTATGGTCATCTTATCTTTGTGACATGACCGACAAGTTTCACAAGATGTAAATTCAAACTGATTTAAATATACATCTTGATGTAACTTTAGCTAGTAGGGTCGCATCGATATGACCTAGTATACAATGCCTCAAGAAGGATTCGTTCATTTCTGAACTCTTCCTCTTCTGTGTGTTCTGTACATTAAGAACTGTAGTTTGATTTAGAACGTTTACGCTTTTAGATAACGTGCCTGAACCGATCAACTCTTGATATAGGAAATGTTCAAAACATTATCCAACAATACAAAATTATATCCTTCTTTACTAATAAAGAGACTGATATGATGTTGTATATCAGCTTCGGTATCTAATAACATTCGTTCAGAATCAATGTATTCTGGTAATACAGAGTGGTAACTGCCAACAGACTTGGCTGCAACACTTGCATCATTTCCAACTCTTGAAACTTATCACCCGTTCTCAGTTCTCTACCTATTAGTAGCCCATGTAACAAATTACATATGCGGGATCCTGATCCGGTATCACATACTCAGGACGTAGAGGATATTGCGAAACAGTTCTCGGTAAAGAACACACCCGAAGAAGATGCATCAGAATGCACTTTCTTCGTTTGGGCGGCACGGGAATTATGGTAATCCCCTATTTCCTGCTCGGTCTTATAACAATAATAAGTTGGAGCCGGACCAATGTTCCCCAGCACAGTATAACAAGCGGGTTCGGTCAATACATCTGTATTATTATCTTGATTAAGGCGTGATATGGTCGCTACCTGGAGAGAGAGGGAAGAAAACACTCAGCGTATGCTCTTGCAAGATTAGATTGGTTATTAATATATTTAATCAGGATGTCTCCCACTGTTTTAGTCAAATCTTCCTTCAAACCATAAAAGGTAAGACTAGCCGGGATTAATTACACTCTATAAGTTCGCCAATTTTTCAGCCAGGCCAGTGTCGGTACTTTGAGGGAGGTTCCCCGTGCTTTCGCACAGACCTAATTAAAATAAACCTTGTTTTCCCAGGGGCGTAGCCCCGTTAACACCTTTCTAGACACCTACTCGATCGGCTAATTGTAATGTGTAAAACTCTCCCAGGAGCAACTCTTACTCGCAGTGGGTATCGGGATCCAACTATCTCATAGAAGGTATGCAATCTCATTGCAAATTTCAACACTTAAAATTCCCGATAATATTTTGCCCCTAGTACTTATGACCTTAACTATGGTCAACATATCATAAGCACTAGTCAAGCTCTACCCGTCATTTCATGATTAATTAGATCCACCCACATGACCCTCAACTATGGTCGACATAATCACATGACTGTCCTAATTAATCGCATTATATGCTGTATAGGAAGACATCACTTAGCTACCGTACACTACGCCTCAACTATAGTCGACATACGCAGCACGAATACTAAGTACTCTACTTCCTAAAATGACGGAGAGTTACGACAGGTTTTTAAGAAAACCTTTTGCGTAATGAACTTGATATCGTTGTAGAATTGAGTGATTTTTTAAAAGGAGTAGTTTTGAGGCTTTTACTAGTTTTGCTAAAGAGGTCACTCCCGGTGAAGGGATCTTGGCTCTTTCCCTATCGAATAAGGTGCTGGATATTCTACAAGGAATACCGCTGTGCAAAGCAAGAACTATAAAAAGCAATCAAAAGACAAACCGAATTTGTAGCATCTGCTAGTTTTGCTAAAGAGGTCACTCCCGGTGAAGGGATCTCAGCTCTTTCCTTATCGAATAAGGTGCTGGATATTCTACAAGGAATACCGCTATGCAAAGCAAGAACTAGAGCTACCAGTTTTCGAAACAAGTTTCTACAACATTTTTAGGTTTCTTTTATTTCATTAATCTCATTAATGAAGTCCCATTTAATTATGCTTCACAAGCATCACATTTGAAACGAAATCAACAATATACAATATATATCTCATATATATAATATAAACATTCGTCTCAGGCAGTAATATGATCTCATCACAGAACATAGCAGCAGGAGAACATATACGAAATATTGGATATACTAGGAGATCCGTGTTTTAATACGAGCCTGTATAAAACACAGATTCTATGGTCGCGATAAATAACCAATCCCAGAACCCTAGACCCCTAACGAGAGCGGCAAGCAACCCTACCAATTCTAGAGTTAGGAGACCCGGTCTCGACTCCTCGAGATAGTCTCCCACTGGACCCTAGAACCCGGTTACTTGTGCTCCCCGCCTTGGGTCTATCCTAATGCGGAAAGTAAATAATATACAATGGTGACATCATCCTCAACCCGGAAGTGCCCCAATAAAAGAATAATACATACAAATGAATTTTACATGAATGAAAAAGAAAACTCTCATCTCACATAAAACCTCGGCTATTCAAAACGCGACGATCCAATATAACATATCACAGCAACAAATAATATCTCATATCATCAAGCAAGTATGCGTATCCCGATTGTCGTTGATGTATAGCAACGAGGCCGGCAATACACCACATACTACGCTTACGGTCACAGAAAAGAAAGTGTAAAACTACAACATTTGGAATCCACATTCACTTTAGACATCTTAAATCCGAAATATCACATACTTCGTATTTCATGCCTAACTATATGAATTCCACATATTGTATCGCATTCCAGATAAATAGACAATGTTAAACTTTCCGATCGAATAATCAAACACCCAAGATTTCCCAAATAGCTCAACACTTGAGCGGAGTTCAAAAATCCCAGAACATGTCACAGCCCTAATGAACCAGCCGTAGAAGGGTCAAACCAACGCCTCACATGTGGCAACGCTAAACTATCACAAACCCAAAAGTTCAGTGGCAGTTTTGACGGCCACATAATCGAGTTAAAGTTACGTTCTTCTAGAGGGTCCACAGATACGCTAGCATGATTTCCCGAAAGTTTTAAACTGAGGAAAAATTGAGTTATTGATATCCGTTCGAACCTTTTAACACGTTCTAAATTACCCAAAAAACTAAACGATGTTAAACTTTCTGATCGAATCAACGAATTTTAAGATCTCCAGAAAACTCAACACTTGAGTATTAAAAATTCCCAGAAGCATGTAGTAATACCTACAGATGTTACCTAGAAATATCTATCCCTGATACCCAAGTGCGGCCGCGGAACCGCCGCGAAAAGCCAGGTATTGCCGCAGTTCCACGGCGACTTGAAGGAATTAGGGGTTTGTATTTCACAGTTATCTATAGAATCACCTGCTTATTTTTCTGAGTATTTTTAATACGGAAAAAACATCTTTTTAAAAAATTTCCAGAGAGGGGGTCAAATATGACGTTTCGGGGTTCGATCGGACTTTTAATTTCGTCTACACATCACCTAATGCTCTAGCTTGGCTCTGATACCACTGTAGGGATCGCATAGCACCTTGAGAAGGTTTCGGCAAGCATCAATCATGCGACTTTAAAATTTTTGGGGTGCTAAACAAACCCTAACCAAGATCTTAATTAGAGAATTGGGTTAAACTTGCATGTAAACAACTTTACATCTAAGAGAGAGGGATTACAATCTTTGTAGTCCGTTCCTTCGCTTCATAAGCTCCGAGTAGTAGTCCCTTTGCCGCGATCCATGAACTTCCGGACTCTAGAGAGGCTCCACAAGCCGAATGATCCATGCTTGCTTGAAGTCTTTCTGTTCGAAGATGATCTACCTTGAAGAATCTTTAACCCAAGCTTACACTTCACTAAACAACTTATTAGAGAAATGAACACCCTAATCTAAGTGTCTAGAATAGATGAGGATGATGAAGTAGGAATTTAGCTCTCTTTTATTTTCAATTTCTCACTTTATTTCATCACATCACAAAAAGCTAGAAAGCTTTTTTCAAGAGGAAGAAGAAGAAGAATTTCATTTGTGATGAATAATGAATTATTTTGTGGTTAGAATTGCAACCATGGGTTAAGAATGAAAGCTTAACCCTTGTAGAGAATAAACTAGGGTAAAGGGTTTTGGGTTGGGTTAAGAAACATCTTCACAAAATATCTTAGCTAAAAACAAAAGAAAGCTTCATGAAGCTTCATGAAAAAGCTAACCCAAAAGCTTGTTAGTTATATATATGCCCTAGAGGCCATTACTGTACATACGATGTATATTGTAGTGGATGCTTGGACATATATAGGGAGGACTTTCTTTCTCGACATGATAGTACGCTATCTGGTTGCTCTTTATCTTAACATGTACTCTGATTGTCTCTATGTTACATGTTGATAAAGCCCTTAGGATGAGTACTTCACTACCAGGACTATGATGCGGATCATACTAGTGGGGACAGTGTAGTCGCCAAGTACATCCTTCAAATATTCCTAGTCGTGGGAGTACCGAGACAGGGCATCGATACTCCAGAGTAGACTAGCGTATACGCTTCTTAACCCATATGATGGGCGATGGATGATCCCATATCTATTGGTGTTTGACATCAGAGAAGGTATACGGATGCTCAGTAGAGACTGGGTACATTAGACGGACTCGCCGAGAACTCCCAGATGGTATTATACCTCACGTCAGATGGCAGTTCTCTGGTGACACTGGTACAGGTTAGTCTGTAGACCCGAGATCGTCATAGAGTCTTGTGTGATTCCCACTGTGCTTTGATTTCCATCATACCAAGTCCAAAAGGGCATGCAAAAAGGTGGCTTTTTGGTACAGTCCCGAATCACATGGAGGCAATGAGCGATAGGAGGGGTTTCGTCTCTCCCGGTATAGGGAGTTGATGTTGCGCTGTGTTCGATTGACTATAACTGGAAATCCCTAGCCAGGGTTGCTGAGATTTACTGGTAAGTGTTATCAGTAGTTTCTCGAACTGTTATGAATCTCATATTGACACGACTTATCAAGCTACTAGGGTCTGACGTTTACCACCCCTAGGCGAGATATGCGACATATCAGACGAAGAGACCGGACTGTACGGGAGTGTTACTGGTTGGATTCACGGGAGAATATGAAGGCTTGCTTGTTGATCTTCTGATTGCTCAATACCTGGTTGGCTGTTACGTTTAGCTGACCGCTTGTAGCTTGTGGGTGTTTGATATGATCATCACCTACTGCCGGCGTATTGATGATTCTTTAGAGTCCTACACAGAGGTTTTCTGGCTCAGGCAAAACGGAGTAGGAGCACATATGTGATATGTGCGGGACCGAGAACAATACGTGAATGTGATACCGTATTAGATTCTCGCGATATGAGATATTGGCCGGGTATATATGATATAGCCGGGTCATCGGATCAAGTGTTGATTCGATGAACTGATACAGATTATATTAGTCGGTTATTTGTGAAATAGCCGGATTATCGGATCAAGTGTTGGTTCGTTAATTTAATGTATAATTATATATTTGATATATTAAATTACATTAACTAATATAAGCTCACTAAAAGATTCTTTTTCTCGCTCGGATAATACATTGATATATATGCGATATATGTTAATTGTATTATTTTATTTTGTTACAATAAATATTGTATATGTGATATATAATATTGTAACATGTTATGGTTATAAATGCAACATGATTAGTGGAGATTAAACATGGTTAGGATTTGATTTGGGTTAATCTTTTCTAGAAACTTCTAGAAGCTTTGCTTTTGGTTTTAACTAAAAATATTTTGTTGATATTTATTAACCCAACCCAACCCTTCACCCATGGTTAAGTCTCTACATGGGTTAAGTTATCATACTTAACCCATGGTTGCATTACTAACCTCACAACACAATTCATTATTCATCATAAAACAATTCATCTTCTTCTTCCTCCTTGCAAAGCTTTCTAGCTTTGAGTTTAGTGATGAAAATGAGTGAGATTAAGAAAACAAATGAGAGCTAAATTCCTTCTTCATCATCTTAATCTATTCTTGCCAATTAGATTAGGGTGTTCACTTCATTTAGTGAGTGAGAGCTTGTGTTAAAGAAATTTCAAGGTAGATCATCTTAGTTATCGAAGATCGGAAGCAAGCTTGCATCTTTCTCTTCGTGGAGCCTCTCTAGAGTTCGGGAACTTGATGATCGCAGCGAAGGGACCACAACACGGAGCTTTAGAAGTGAAGGAACGGACAACAAAGGTTGTAATCCCTATATCTTAGATGTAAAGTTGTTTACATGCTTTGTTTCTCCTAATCTATAGTTTAAGATCTTGGTTAGGGTTGTTCGGCACGTCTAAAATTTGAATCGGGTATGGTTGATGCCTTATATGTTGGAGATAGTGCCCTCAGAGTCAATTATTGGATCACAGGCACGTGATTGCAATGATTGAGGGAGGACCTATGCCGATCGGACAGTCTTACTCAAGATGATAGTATGGTATCTGGTTTATCTTTATCGTCGTGTACTGCTTTAGGTGACCTTACAAGTCGTTATTACACGTTGATAGAGCCCTTAGGATTCTTGCTTGACTACCGGCAATATGATGGCGATCATATACGTGGGAGCTGTGGTCTATAAGCACATCCTTAAAAGGTCCCTAGTCGTGGTAGTTTCGAGACAGGGCATCGATACTCCAGAGTAGACTAGTGTATACAGTCGAGACCCCGACGAGGGGCGGTGGCCGGTCTCACAAGCCACTGGTGTCCGTTGGTTCACCTAAGATGTATACATGTGCTCATTGGGTTATGAGTACACCGGACAGGACTCGCCGGGAACATGCTAGTTGGGATTATACCAGACGTCAGATACCAGTTCCCTCGTGACATGTGTACAGGTTAGTTCATCGACCTGAGATCGTCATTTGTCTCGTGTGAGTTCCCACTGTACTTTGATTACTACCCTACCACGGCTCAAAGGAGTCGTGCAAACAGGTTTTAGTTGGGTACAGTCCCGAGCCACATGGAGGCAGTGAGCGGATCTGCGGAGGTTCGTCTCTCCCGGTATTGAGGGTGAGGTCACGCTGTGTCTAGGAGAGCCATTACATGAAGTCCTTGGCCAAGGCAGGAGATTTAGTGGTATGTATTCCAGTAGTATCTCAGGGTGTTCTGGACTACACTCCGACACGACTTGTACCGCTTTTGGGGGTCTGACTTTTACCAACCCTCTAGGCCCGCCATGCGATGCTCATAGAAGAACGGACCGAACTGTACGGATATTGTCACTGACAGGCTCAGTATGGTGTCTGGATGAGTTCGCTCATTGACGTCCCATTTGGTCAATACCTGGTAGCCCGTTATGTATGGCTAATACCTCTGACGTGCTAGTGGTTAAATCCATAGCCAAAATATTGACGAGTCTTTAGAGTCCCCCACAGGCAGTTTCTTAAGTTTCGGGCGAAACGCTGTAGAGGCCGTATGGAGATATGGCAGGGTTCGATCAAATACGTGCGGTATTGCACGGATCATGCTCGGACGGATAATACTAGCGGGCTTTGGTTTAAGCCGAATCCTAGTATTGTACAGTGTAGATTTTGTCTCATTGCATTTATATTCGGTCGGAATACAAATGCGGGCATGTATATGCAGTCGCAGGGTTTTCCTGTAATTTATTTCGGGATCAGTTTTTTGAAGTTGCCAGTTTTCATTCCGTTTCAGCCAGTTTTCCTTTCTTCCTTTCGTTGCTGATAATTGATGGAGGGGCTAATTTGCATATTTTCAAATTAGCATTTGTGGAGAGGGTTACTTGTGATATGAGGGATTATGATAATAATAGCATCTTTGATTCTTGTGTGTGCATTTATGGTGATGGATTTTGATAAGATTTGATTAGAAATGGAAGTGACCATTTTTCCTCTTGATCACCACCTTTCTCTTATGGTCACCCTTTCTCCTCTTGTGCTCACCCCCTCCTCCCTTTTTTGACGCCGGCCACACATTTGAGGGAATGAGAGGAATTCATTTTTGTGAGTGGGAAATTTCTTCATCTCATTTCTATGCTTTTATCAAAAATCCCAAAGCTCATTTCCTCTTGCTTATTATTCTTCATCTCCATCATTATGGCAACTTCACACCCTCTAGAGACAAGTGATTCTACACTTAGCCTACAGCATTTCTTGGACACGTCGGCTCGCCAACTTCGTGCCCGAGTTGCCTAGGTTCAGAGGTGGGAGCCCGTAAAAGAACCCGGCGATGTGGTGCCCTTTCCGACGAGGAGGTGAAGACCGGAGATTCCGCGAGGAGATCGGGATGGAGGTCGAAAACCGAAGGACACGGATCGCTCGGTATAGCTTTCTTCCCTTTCTCTAGTTAGCTAGCGTTAGGTTAATGGCCCGATCCGGGATTTTAGTGCGCGGTAGTGCCGGTTTACAAGTTTTGTAAAAGTTTCGTTTCCGCATTCCGGCGTCGGATTGACGGCCGGGGCGCTGTCGTGCACTTACATTGGTATCAGAGCCACGCCATTAACCTAGTCTAGCTTGCTCTAACGTGTTTACAAGTTCGATCGAACGGATTTTCCAAAAACCGCGTTTCCATGTTAAGTTTCTGTCGAATTTTTCCAGTGCTCAAAAAATTATTTGGTACATTGAAAAAATACGTGCAGGGTTTTTTGTGAACACTGTAGAAAAATGGTCACGTGATGACACTGTAGAGCCGCGGAACCGCGGCCGTAACCTCCTGTTGGCCGCGGTACCACCGCGGAACAGTGTCATCAATGCACCAGATTTCTACAGTGGTTCTCTGACTTGAAAATGGGGTTTCTGGAATATTTTGTTTAGGCCCTGATTATTTTGAGTGCTACAGTTGTGCTTGAGGCCCACTTCGGAAAATTTAGTCGATCGAAAATTTTAAATATGTTAGTTCACAATATTTACATTATATCTGCGACCGTGAATGTCACTTGATCGGTAAATCTTGTCTAACTGCTATAGCCCTTTTAGACGGATTTGCGAACGTGACATTCACGTCGATGTTCTGTGTTGTGCTGTAATGTTGCGGATTGGTCGTGGGGGATAGGCTGGATGCAATGGTAGTACAGTTTGGTTATTATGTACATTTGATATTGCGGGGCGAGCGTCCGACATGTTGATTGCCGCCACTGCCTGTTTGTATATTATTCTTTTTGGGCACGACCGGGCTGAGGTCGATGTACCCGTTGTATATTTTACTTTCTGTACTAGGATTACCCCGCGGAAGGGTGCACGGGTAGCCGGGTTCTAGAGGGCAACGGGCCCGCATCTCATGGCATTGAGACAGAGGGGGCTTTACTCTAGAATTGGCGGGCTATTCACCGCACTCGTAGGGGGTATAGGTTGACCCAAGGAGGGGTGCATAAGTTACCGGATTCCGTGAAGTGCTGGGTGGTCCATTCACGTTGTTGAAGGGGGCTGCCTCGCTTCAAGTTTTGGCGGGTAACTTGCCGCACCCGTACGGGTCTAGGATTTCATTTCACAGGCTATCCACACGACTAGGGGAACGTCGGGTTTCAGTAGCGGCTCTATGAAACCCGGGGATCCCAGATATCTGTATTGTTCTGTGATGCTTATTATATTTATGTGATGTTGCATTTTATCACGCCTTGAGCGAATATTATATATTGATATATATACTAGTAGATGTTGTATATGTTTTGCATCCGCGCTAGTCCAGTCCCCGCTCTGTCGTTAGTTAAATAACCTAACGGGTGATGACGGGACCCAGTAGCGAATGCGGATGGCATATACGTACATCATTATTTTCGTTCTTTATTGGTATGATCAATTGATGGGACTGCATTGATTCGGATCAATGCAAGCTAAAAAAAACCTATTCTGATGTTGTTGGAACATTTTTCAAAAAGCTGTTATTGCAAGGACGTTCTCTTTTGTTTTGCACAGTGGTATTCGGTTATGAATATCCAGCACCTCAGTCGACGAGGCAAGGGCCGAGATCCCTTCACCGGGAGTGACCCCTTGGACAGAATTTTGCGTCAGGGTAATAACTTCACTATAGTCGATTACTTTTGCTTTCCATCGTGGTATTCAGTTGGAATATCCTGCACCTCATTCTACGGGGAAAGAGCCGAGATCCCTTCACCGGGAGTGACCTCTTTAGCAAAGGTTTTTACCACTATATTTTATAAAAGCTATCAGGTTCCTTCAACGATATCAAGTTCATTACGTTAAAGGTTTTTCGCCAAAAACCATTCGTAGCCCTCCGTCATTTCAGACGGGCAGCACGTAGTATTCATGCTATGTTTGTTGGCCTTCGTCAAGGCATATTGTATGGTAGCTGCTAGTTACCTTTCTGCTGCATAGATAGATGCATTGGTTTGGGATAGTCATATAGCCTTGTTGACCTTCGTCAAGGGCTTGTATGGGTTGGTTCAAATTAATCTGGACAATGACGGGTAGAACTTGACATGTGACTTATGATTTGTTGACCTTCGTCAAGGTCATAAGAGCATGGGGTAAAAATCACATTGGGAGTTTCTAAAGAAACTGAAACTTGCCAGATATGCGCATACCTTCTGGAGTGTGATAACGTGAGCGGATTCCATCACATTATCATGCGATGATAGTTGGATCCCGATTCCTACTGATGAGTTGGTTTACTCCTCGGGTGATCCCGACTAATTCTCCTTTCAGGTTTGGAAGAGAATTTAAGGTTACAATGGGAGGTTTCCTGATTAGATAAATTGATAACCATTCTAATCTAGGTTAGAGTGCATGCTGAGTGTTTCTTTTCTCTCTCTCTTTGGCAGCGACCATGGCCCAACCCTTGACTATGACTCAGTGACCAAAATTAACCGAACCTTCTTAAACACTGGCTTTTGGATTGTCAGAGTTGCATACCTCATTGCCACTCCTACTTTTACCCTTTTCTCCAGAACACCCCGTATTACTACGAACGTCCACTTCCATTGGATAAAACCATCGTATGGTTATATACGAACTCGAAGGAATTTATTCGAGGATGGTTTCTGGTTCTGGAGAAAACGAATAGGACTATTCAGTTGTCTTTTCCGTTTACCTTCTCTCAGGTTGCGAGTGCTCCTTGGATTAGGGGACAGTACACCCGTTACGCCTATTGGATAGTCTTCTTCCAAACCTTAGGCAGGTGCCGAATAGTAAGGAATGAAGAAAGCCAATTAGCCTAAGTGTGGTGTACATAAGGTATTAAGTTAAGACAAATAAAGGGATTAGTAAGAAGGCAAAGTAAACTGCGACTGCTATTCACGACCAAACTAAGTATTTCATTACTACTCCCACTTCACCTTTGTATTTAACACTCCGTATCACTACGAAGATCCACAGTTATTTGGATACTCCATCGTATGGTTATATACGAACTCGAAAGGAACTTGTTCCAGTTCGGGGATGGATTCTGGTTCAGGAGAAATAGGAATAAGGTTTATTCGGTTGTCTTTTATCTTCACCTGCTCTCGCATTGCGAGTGATCCTAGGATTAGGACAGTACACCTTGGATAGTCTTGTTCCAAACAATAGGCTGGTGCCGAAAGGTAGAGAAGGAAGAAAACCATTTAGCCTAAGAAGGTGTACAGAAGGTAATGACTAAAGACATATGAAGGGATGTGGAGATTGTTAGTTATATGTATGCCCTAGAGGCCATTACTATACATAGGATGTATATTGTAGTGGATGCTTGGACATATATAGGGATGACTTTCTTGCTCGATATGATAGTATGCTATCTGGTTACTCTTTACCTTAGCGTGTACACTGATTGTCTCTCTATTACATGTTGGTAAAGCCCTTAGGATGTGTACTTGACTACCTGGACTATGATGCGGATCATACTAGTGGGGACATGGTAGTCCATAAGTACATCCTTCAAAGTCCCTAGTTGTGGGTGTATCGAGACGGGGCATCGATATACCAGAGTAGACTAGCGTATACCTTCTCGACCCATACAGATGGGCGATGGATGATCCCATATCCATTGGTGTTTGACATCAGCGATGATATACGGGTGCTCAGTGGAGACTGGGTACACTGGACGGACTCGCCGAGAACTCCCAGATGGTATTATACCTCACGTCAGATGGCAGTTCTCTGGTGACACTGGTACAGAGTAGTCTATTGACCCGAGATCGTCATAGAGTCTTGTGTGATTCCCACTGTGCTTTGATTTCCACCTTACCACGTCCAAGAGGGCGTGCAAAACGGTGGTTTTTGGGTACAGTCCCGAATCACATGGAGGCAATGGGCGATAGGAGGGGATTCGTCTCTCCCGGTATAGAGAGTTGATGTTGCCCTATGTTCGATTGGCTATAACCGGAAATCCCTGGCCAGGGTTGCTGAGATTTACTGGTAAGTGTTACCAGTAGTTTCTCGAACTGTTATAGACCTCATATCGACACGACTTATCGAGCTACTGGGGTCTGACGTTTACCACCCCTAGACGAGATATGCGACATATCAGACGAACAGACCGGACTGTACGGTAAGTGTTACTGGTTGGATTCACAGGAGTGTGAGCGGGCTTGCTCCTTGATCTTCTGATCGCTCAATACCCGGGTGGCCGTTACGTTTAGCAGACCGCTTGCGGCTTGTGGGTGTTTGATATGATCATCACCTGCTGCCGGCGTATTGACGAGTCTTTAGAGTCCTACACAGAGGTTTCCTGGCTCAAGCGAAACGAAATAGGAGCGCATATGAGATATGTGCGGGACCGAGGATAATACCAGTATGTGATACTGTATTCTATTCTCGCGATATGTGACATTGATCGGTTATATGCGATATAGCCGGGTTATCGGATCAAGTGTTGATTCGATAAGTTGTTATTATTGATATTAGTCGGTTATATGCAATATGACCGGATCATTAAGTCAAGTGTTGATTTAATGATTTAATGTATAATTATATATTTGATATATTACTTTACATTAACTAATATTGGTTCACTTAAGATGTTTTTCTCACTTGATTGTGCACAATGTATATGTGATATATTTTTGTGCACAAGATTGTATCATGTTTGATGATACATGCAAACTTGGGTGTGTGTATGCTATACACCATGTTTAGATAATGGTTAGGGTTTCATTTGTTTTATTTCATTTATTTTTTAAAATTAAAATGAAATGGTGGCTTCCTTTTCTTTCTTTGCTTGAAGCTTCTTGAAGTTTCAAAGCATCTTTGAAAAGGTCTTCCATTTTGTTTTATCCTAAACCTAACCATTACCTAAACCCTAGTTTATTCTCTACATGAGTTTACTAACCCATGGTTGCTATATGATAAGGCATCACTTGATTTTCTATTTGGGAAATCAATTCATATTCTTTTTCTTCTTCTTCATCTTCTTCTTCAAGTGAAGAAAAGAAAAGCTTTCTAGAAAAATGTCAAGTGATGAAATCAAGTGAGAAATCCAAATCCAAAGTGAACCCACTTCCTATTTCTACATCCTCTACTACTTGCCATGTAGTATAGGGTGTTTTCTTCACAAGTTTCATGATTTGGTGAAGATGGAGCTCGAGTTAGAGTCGCCTCGACGTAGATCATCTTCGGCATCGAAGTCAACGACCTAGCCCGATCTTTTCTCCGATGAAACCACCGCGAGAGTCCAGGATTCTGATGGTTGCAGCGGAGGGACGTCATCACGGAGCCAAGGAAGTGGAGGACCGGATCTACAAAGGTTGTATTTCCATTCACTTAGTAGTTAAGTTGTTAACTTGCTTGATGTTTCGCCTATCCTCTAGTAATCGATCTTACATTAGGGTTTCTCGGCACAAGAAAAATTTGATTTTGGCATGGTTGATGCCTTGTGGAACCTCTTGAGTGTGCCTAGGAACCTTACAGAGAGATGGCAAAGAAGTATACGGTTACAGTTGTGAATCGAATAATGGAAGAGGCATTACTAGGAATACCCGGATACCCCATCGAAATATTTCAATATTTTAGTTTCACTGTGTACTGTTAAAAGAAAACTGGTTTCCCAATTAGCACTTACTCCAGGGTATGTATTTACCAGGTGTGATTCTCACATCTGTATGGTTTTAAAGATGATGAGTGGGAGTAAGTTATTGGGAATTAGGTGATCATCCTCATTATATCGGAATTCATTGTAATTGGTGATATTTGAGGAAATCGCCTGGGTTATTTGCCGGACGGCAAATATTTGGTTTTGAATATTCGCTGTTATGCACCAATTTCAAATCGATATATGTGTACGTCTATTTTTATAGAGTGAGATATACCTTTTTGAAATTATGTCCATGACATTTACCTATATCAGTGGATAGTTAGGTAAGGAGCATTAAACAGCGGTGTAATTCTTCTTAACCATAAGTATAGTTTTCAACCTACGACACACAGGGAATGAGTTATTAAATTCAAGAGACTTATACAGAGTATTGTATGTTGTCCAGTGTCTATTAGGACAGAGGGGATGGTCCTCGTACTATATTCGGTTTACTTGTGACTTCTTTAGCTCTTAGACAAGTGTTTCCTAGAGACGCAATGTCTAAGTTTTGAGAAGTTATAGGTATAAGAGTAAAGTAGAGAACCAGGTATTGCAAGTATCAGGATTCTTCAAGGTGATCGAAGATGTAGATACTTATGTATGGTATTCAGTTAATAGTAATGATTAAGAGAACTTGCTTCTCTTTCAGGTTACTCATATTGGAAGCACTCCTAAGTTGAGTAACGCTGATCGGCCTCTGTCCATTTAGTTGACATGCACTGGAGACAGCTGCATGATTTGAATCTGGTTCCAATTAAATCAGTGCCTCTGTTTCTATATTGGATATAGAATAGTTCGTATCTTGACATTGTTAAGGTACGGGGAGTTGTCCAGCTTATGCTTAAAACCAGACACTGGACAACTCAAGGCACGTTTCTGTAATAGCTGTTTGTGGGTTGACCCGGGCTATGACGAGGGTTGATTTTCTACCATCTGGAAGATCAATAGTGATATTGTTCTTGACTTGCCATAATTTTAATAAAAATGGATTTTTTCATAAAACAGTAGTGGGAGTATGGTAGAACTGGAAGTGATTCCAGAACCACAAACGATTACTGAAAATTTGATAAGAACCTAAAGATTCAATCTGGTTTGACATTCCATTAGCCACTCCGCAGATATGGAGGGTAACCTCAGGCACCCGAGAGGTACTTCGGTATGCTCAAAGACGGTGATAGGGAGGTTCTTGTTTACCCAGACTTGCCATTGCTGTTGTTCCAGACTGTGAGACCCGGCAGGAGGATAAGTATAGCGTCGTTCTAAACTGGCTTTAGAAGTGTACGTGTATATGATTCTGCCAGAAGGTTGTCGTAGTCAGTGGGAGCAGCGGAAGCTTTGGTGAACAAGTAGCTTATGTCTATTTATAGACTAAAGCAAATATAGCGGAGATAGATCATCTATTTCTGATGTGACAGTCATAGGTTTGACTTCATCAGAATAGGGGATGGATCTGTTAAGAAGGTAGTAGAGTGTGATGTCCTGGTATTTGGATGACATACACAGAATAGGAAGTGAAGTTCCTATACTACGATCGGTTATACTTTGGTCGTCACACAGTGGTTTCTCCACATAGGAGTTGGATATTATATCAGACATTCTGGTTACTAGATCTATGGTTTTAGATCTAGATTTAGGTAGTTTCCCAGTTTGGGTACTTACACAGCATTTTAAAGGTATTTATAATGGACGACTCCTGGCACGGTAGTGTACCTGCAGGTAATGGAGTCACCCTCTCTAAAGATGTCTTACAGACTAAAGGGGAGAGGGATGTGCATGAATAGCAGATCACTTGCTTAGGCAATTGAGTCAATCATGAGATGTCAAGTACCACACCAGATGTTGTTTTTGCACCAGATGCAATAAGTTGATATTAATCCAATCCTGGAAAACATTCGGAAGCGGTTTTAGAACATAAGTGGATGTTCTAGGAATATGATAACAACAGCCTCTTTCGAGGGACGGTTATCATTCCAGGCTTCCAAGGTGACCTGGATGACCGAGTGGCTGTCAGAGTTATACTTTTCCCTCTGACGAGGGGCAATATTTTGGACAGGTGGTCCTGGTGAATACTGAGGGAGGTATGGCGCAGGATACTGATTGGTTTCAGTTGACGATACAGTCTAAGAAGTTTGGATTTGGAGTTCATTTATGAACTAGGTCCCATCATATATCCAGACATATTCTAAGACAGGTATTGCTCATTTTGGGAGATGGCCTTCTCCGCGAACTTGAGATAAAGAGAGACATAGAAAGAAACAACAGAGCGGATCCACTCACTGAGGCTATTCCTCGAACGCAATAGTTTCGCAAATGAGCTTTGTGAGACTGATTAGTAGAGGAGTTGGGTGTTCGGTATCACACGGGCTGTGAGTATGCGACATCGCAATAATTAGCCTTGAGTGCAAGTGGGAGATTGTTGGAGATAGTGCCCTCAAAGTCAATTATTGGATCACAGGCACGTGATTGTAATGATTGAGGGAGGACCTATGCCGATAGGACAGTCTTACTCAAGATGATAGTATACTATCTGGTTTATCTTTATCATCGTGTACTGCTTTAGGTGACCTTAAAAGTCGCTATTACACGTTGATAGAGTCCTTAGGATTCTTTCTTGACTACCAGCAATATGATGGCGATCATATACGTGGGAGCTGTGGTCTATAAGCACATCCTTAAAAGGTCCCTAGTCGTGGGAGTTTCGAGACAGGGCATTGATATTCCAGAGTAGACTAGTGTATACAGTCGAGACCCCGATGAGGGGCGGTGGCCGGTCTCACAAGCCACTGGTGTCAGTTGGTTCACCTAAGATGTATACAGGTGCTCATTGGGTTATGAGTACACCAGACAGGACTCGCCGGGGAACATGCTAGTTGGGATTATACCAGACGTCAGATACCAGTTCCCTCGTGACATGTGTACAGGTTAGTTCATCAACCTGAGATCGTCATTTGTCTCGTGTGAGTTCCCACTGTACTTTGATTACTACCCTACCACAGCTCAAAGGAGTCGTGGAAACAGGTTTTAGTTGGGTACAGTCCCGAGCCACATGGAGGCAGTGAGCGGATCTGCAGGGGTTCGTCTCTCCCGGTATTGGGGGTGAGGTCCCGCTGTGTCTAGGAGAGCCATTACACGAAGTCCTTGGCCAAGGCAGGAGAATTACTGGTAGGTATTCCAGTAGTATCTCAGGGTGTTCTGGACTACACTCCGACACGACTTGTACCGCTTTTGGGGGTCTGACTTTTACCAACCCCTTAGGCCCGCCAAGCGATGCTCATAGACGAACGGACCGGACTGTATGGATATTGTCACTGACAGGCTCAGTAGAGTGTCTGGATGAGTTCGCTCATCGACGTCCCTTTTGGTCAATACCTGGTAGCCCGTTACGTATGGCTAATACCTCTGACGTGCTTGTGGTTAAATCCACAGCCAAAGTATTGACGAGTCTTTAGAGTCCCCAACAGACAGTTTCTCAAGTTTCGGACGAAACGCTGCAGAGGCCGTATGGAGATATGGCAGGGTTCGATCAGATACGTGCGGTATTGCACGGATCATGATCGGACGGATAATATTAGCGGGCTTTGGTTTAAGCCGGATCCTAGTATTGTACAGTGTAGATTTTGTCTCATTGCATTTGTATTCGGTCGGAATACAAATACGGGCATGTATATGCAGTTGCGGGGTTTTCCTGTAATTTATTACGGGATCAGTTTTTTGAAGTTGTCAGTTTGCATTCCGTTTCAGCCAGTTTTCCTTTCTTCCTTTCGTTGGCTGATAATTGATGGAGGGGCTAATTTGCATATTTGCAAATTAGCATTTGTGGAGGGGGTTACTTGTGATATGAGGGATTATGATAATAATAGCATCTTTGATTCTTGTGTGTGCATTTATGGTGATGGATTTTGATAAGATTTGATTAGAAATGGAAGTGACCATTTTTCCTCTTGATCACCGCCTTTCTCTTATGGTCACCCTTTCTCCTCGTGTGCTTACCCCCTCCTCCCATTTTTGAGGCCGGCCACACATTTGAGAGAATGAGAGGAATTCATTTTTGTGAGTGGGAAATTTCTTCATCTCATTTCTATGCTTGTATCAAAAATCCCAAAGCTCATTTCCTCTTACCCATTATTCTTCATCTCCATCATTATGGTAACTTCACACCCGCTAGAGACAAGTGATTCTATACTTAGCCTACAGCATTTCTTGGACACGTCGGCTCGCCAACTTCGTGCCCGAGTTGCCTCGGTTCAGAGGTGGGAGCCCGTAAAAAAACCCAGCGATGTGGTGCCCTTTCCGACGAGGAGGTGAAGACCGGAGATTCCGCGAGGAGATCGGGATGGAGGCTGAAGACCGAAGGACACGGATCGCTCGGCATAGCTTTCTTCCCATTTTCTAGTTTGCTAGCATTAGGTTAATGGCCCGATCCGGGATTTTAGTGCGCGGTAGTGCCGGTTTACAAGTTTTGTAAAAGTTTCGTTTCCGCATTTTGGCCTCGGACAGACGGCCGGGGCGCTACCATGCACTTAAATTATAGACCCTTGTGAGAGTGCCTAGTAACCCTACAGTGGTATCAGACCCAAGCTAGAGCTTTAGGCGAAATCTAGGCGAAGTTTAAAGTCCGATCGAAGTCCGATTTCCCGATAAAACCTAGTTTCTGGAATTTTTTTCAAAAGTTGACATTTTTCATATTAAAAATACTCAGAAATATAAGCAGGGAATTATAAGGATATCTGTGAAAAACGAGACACTAATACCTTTAAGGAGCCGTGGAACCGTGGCAATGACATGCCTTGCGCGGCGGTTCCGCGGCGGAACAATGGCATTAGGGTTTCATTTTTGTATAGTAATATCCGTATGTATTTCCTGATTGTTCTGGGAATTTTTAATTCTACTCAAGTGTTAAGTTTTCTGGGATGTATTGGGAACTCGTTGATTCGATTGGAAAGTTTAACTTCGTTTAAGTTTTTTCCAGGTAATTTAGAACGTGTTAAAAAGTTCGAACGGATATCAACAACTCACTTTTTCCCCTGTCGGAAAATTCTCAAAAGTTGGATTTTTTCTCGAATTTGAAATTTTCGGAAAATCGTGCAAGTAACGCGGTGGACCCTCTAGAAGAACACAAACCTTAACTCGATCATGTGACCGTCTGAACCACCTCTGAACCTTAGGGTTTGGGGTAATACGGCGTTGCTACATGTGAGGCGTTGGCTTGACCCTTCTACGGCTGGACCATTGGTGCTGTGGCATGTGATGGATACTTTTTGAACTCCGCTCAAGTGTTGAGCCATTTGGGAAAACTTGGGTGTTTGTTTATTCGATCGGAAAGTTTAACATTGTCTATTTATCTGGAATATGATACAATATTTGGAATCCACAAGAAGTTATGAGATAACTAATTTAAATGTTATAAATCTAACAATTTAGTCTCATTTGATCGATTGCCACGGGATTTTGATGTGATCAAAAGTCCGTCGCAATCACATAGCATACGCGGATACTCGCCGGGTAAACTTAATAGATAGCCACGCCCCATAGCCCCAACCAAGTGACTGTAGGAGAACCCCGTCGCCAAAAGCATCCGTTCGAGTGCTCGCGGCAGCGGTGTTCCGCCTTAGTGCACTTCGTCGACGGCATCCGGGGATGCGGCCGTCTACTAAAGTTTGCGACGAGCATTCGATCAGGATGTCGGGAATCTTGTTGAATTGCCCGACTAGATATTGAAAAGAGTTTTCGATATTGAGACTAAAATGCGGGGTTTATAATTGTTAGGCATGAGATGTCTAAGGAATTCATTTGGTTAGGCATGCGATATCTAAGAAGGTTGCGGATTCCAACTGTTGCAGTTTTACACTTTCTTTTCTGCGACCGTTAGTGTAATATATGGTGTACCGCCGGTTGCGTTGCTATACATCAACGACAATTGGGATATGCATATTTACTTACGTTGATGATATGTGATATTATGTGTTGCTGTGATATGTTATATTGGATCGTCGTGTTCTGAATAGCCGGGGATTTTATGTGAGATGAGAGTTTTTCTTTTTCATTCATGTAAAATTCATTTGTATGTAATATTCTTTTATTGGGGCACTTCCGGGCTGAGGATGATGTCACCATTGTATATTATTTACTTTTCCGCATTAGGTAGACCCAAGGTGGGGAGCACAAGTAACCGGGTTCTAGGGTCCAGTGGGAGACCATCTCGAGGAGTCGAGACCGGGTCTCCTAACCCTAGAATTGGCAGTGTTGCTTGCCGCTCTCGTAGGGGTCTAGAGATGTGGGTTTGGCTATTTATCGCGACCGTGGAATCCGCGTTTTATACAGGCTCGTATTAAAAACACGGACCTCCTAGTATATCCAATATTTCATATGTTATCTTCTGCTATAATGTTCTGCGATGAGATCATATTACTGCCTGAGACGAATGTTTATATTATATATATGAGATATATGTTATATTGCAGATTTTGTTTCAAATGTGATGCTTGTGAAACATAATAAAATGGGACTTCATTAATGAGATTAATGAAACTAAAAGAAACCTAAAGATGTTGTAGAAACTTGTTTAAAAACTGGTAACTCTAGTTCTTGCTTTGCATAGCGGTGTTCCTTGTAAAACATCCAGCACCTTATTCGATAAGGAAAGAGCTGAGATCCCTTCACCGGGAGTGGCCTCTTTAGCGAAACTAGCAGATGCTACAAAATCGGTTTGTCTTTTGATTGTTTTTTTTTATAGTTTTGGCTTTGCATAGTGATATTTGTGAAATATCCTGTACCTTATTCGATGAGGAAAGAGCCGACGATCCCTTCACAGGGAGTGACATCTTTAGCAAAACTAGAAAAGGCCTCAAAACATTCCATTAAAAATCACTCGATTATACAACGATATCAAGTTCATTACACAAAGGGTTTTCTTAAAAACATGTAGTAGCCCTCCGTCATTTCAGATAAGTACTTGTTAATATTCGTGCTACGTTTGTTGACTATGTTAAGGCGTAGTGTGCGGTAGCTGATTAGTGCTTATCTGTATAAGCATATGATGCAATTGGATTAGGGTAGTCGTGCGACTTTGTTGACTATGTTAAGGGTCGTGCGGGTGGGTTTAATTCAATCGGGAAATGACGGGTTGAACTTGACTAGCACTTATGATTTGTTGACTATGTTAAGGTCATATAGCTGCTAGGAGTAAAATATTATCGGGAATTTCAAGTGTTGAAATTGGCAATGAGATTACATACCTTCTATGAGATAGTTGGATCCCGATACCCGCTGCGAGTAAGAGTTACTCCTGGGAGAGTTTTATATATTACAATTAGCCGATCAAGTAGGTGTCTAGAAAGGTGTTAACGGGGTTACGCCCCTGGGAAGACGAGGTTTATTTTAATTAGGTCCGTACGAAAGTGCGGGGAACCTCCCTCAAAGTACCGGCACTGGCCTGGCTGAAAGATTGGCGAACTTGTAGGGTGTAATTAATCCCGGTTAGTCTTTCCTTTTAGGGTTTGAAGGAAGATTTAACTAAAACAGTGGGAGACATCCTGATTAGATAAAATGATAACCAATCTAATCTTGTAAAAGCGCACGCTGAGTGTTTTCTTCTCTCTCTCCTAGTTGCGACTATATCACGCCTTAATCAAGATAATAATACGGATGTATTGACCGAACCCGCATGTTATACTGCGCTAGGGAACGTTGGTCCCGCTCCAACTTATAATTGTTATAAGACAGAGCAGGAAATAGGGGATTACCAGAATTCCCGTGCCACCCAAACGAAGAAAGTGCATGCTTCTTCGGGTGTGTTCATTACCAAAAACTATTTCTCAATATCCTTTACGTCCTGGGTATGAGATACCGGATCAGGATCCCGCAAATGTAATTTGTTACATGGACTACAGATAGGTAGAGAACTGAGAACGGGTGATAAGTTTCATGAGATAGAAACGGTGCAAGTGTTGCAGCCAAGTCTGTTGGTAGTTATCACCCTGTATTACCAGAATACATTAATTCTGAACGAATGTTATTAGATACCGAACCATATATACAACATCATATCAGTCTCTTTATTAGTAAAGAATGATATAATTTTGTATTGTTGGATAATGTTTTGAACATTTCCTATATCAAAAGTTGATCGGTTCAGGAACGTTATTTAAAAGCATAGTCGTTCTAAATCAAAACACAGTTCTTAAAGTACAGAACACACACAAGAGGAAGAGTTCAGAAATGAACGAATCCTTCTTGAAGCATTGTAGACTAGGTCATATCAATGCGACCCGACTAGCTGAAGTTACATATAGATGCATATTTAAATTAGTTTGAATTTACATCTTGTGAAACTTGCCGGTCATGTCATAGAGATAAGATGACCACAGTTCCGTTTATTGGAAACAGAGAAAGAGTTAGTGAACTCTGGGATTGATACATGCTGATGTATGAAGGTCCCCTGTCTACACATGCCAGGACCGGTTCTTTGTACTTCATTACATTCACTGATGATCTCTCAAGATTCAGACATATGTTCCTGTTGAAACACAAGTCCGAAACTTTTGAGATAATCACAGAATATAAGTTAGAAGTAGAGAACCAAAAACGGGTATAAGTATTATGCCCTTTGATAAGATCAAGGAGGAGAATACTTGTGCACAGGATTCCTGGACTATTCTAAAGGAGAATGAGATTCTCTCTCAGCATTACTCCTCTGTATACACCACAGCACGTCGGTGTATCGGGGCGGAGCAATTACACCCTATTTGATATGGTGCGCTCTATGATGAGTACTACTAAGTTGCCTATTTTCTTTTGGGATTATGCACTTGAGAAGTTGCATACCCATTGAATAGGGTTCTAATCAAATCAATTGCCTACCACTTCATATGAGATATGGAATGGGAAGAGCCCATATCTTAAGTGAGTTAAGATTTGGGGTCGTCCGGCTTATGTCTAAAAGAAAAATACAGACAAGCTCGAGGCAAAGTCAGTTTTGTGGAAGTTTGTTGGATATCCCAAGCATTCGCAAGGGAATATCTTCTACCAAACCGAGGAACAAAAGATGTTTTGTTTCTCAGCATGCCACCTTTGTGAAAAGGAATTTCTTATGAAGAATTATTGGTCATGAGGTAGAACTGGAAGGAGTTCCAGCTATACAAACTGCAGCTGATGATTTGGTAAACCCGGAGGATCCAATAGTTTCCAACGAACCTCAGCCTCTCCGCCGATCTAGTAGGGTTCCTCATCCACCTGAGAGATACTTCGGTTTCTCTATGACAGTGGGAGCGAGGATTGCATCATGAGATGATGACCCAACTAGTTTCGAGCTGGCCATCAGGAGTGGGACTCTGTAAGAATGGCTGGATGCTTAGTGATCTGAGATGGAATCCTTATACACCAACAAAGTATGGACTTTGGTTGCTTTATCTGAAGGGTTAAATCCCCATCAGGAGCAAGTATATCTTGAGAAGATTACTTGGTGTACATGGAAAAGTTGAGACTTTCAAAGCTATGCTTAAAGTCCATCCAGATCTAGCTTGCCATGGCTACATACCATGACTACGATATCTGGCGGTTGGGTGTCATGACTGCTTTTCTAAATGATGATTTGGAAGAGAGCGTCTATAAGTACACAGCCAGAGGGCTTCGTAGACAGTGGGAGCAGCGGAAACGTGTGCAAGATATTTTATGTGATAAATCAGGCATCGCGGAGTTGGAACATCTGTTTTGATGTGGTAGTCAAAAAGTTTGACTTCATCAAAATGGTAGATGAACCTTGTATATACAAAAAGGTAGTAGGGAGTATGGTGGTGATCCTCGTAGAGTACATGGATGACATACTCTTGATAAGGAAGGAGTTTCCTATGCTACGCTCGGTCAATCTCCGCTTATCACAAGGATTCTCCATATAGGATCAAAGTGATACCTCCTAAATCCTAGGTTTATTATCTATGAGATAGATCTAAATGGATGTTAGGATTATCACTAGTTGTAGTGAGATGGTATCAATCGATCCTGGGGAGAATCACTGGAAAGGTTCCAGGGTGATAAGGACGACTGAATGTTAGTCGTAGGCATTGTCTTTACCCTCAGTGGAGGGACGGTATGTTGGAAGAGTTCCAAGATAGATATCGTGACTTAGTAAACGATTAAAGGCAAGATACAACGTTACCAAGGATGCTACCAAAGAGGCAGTCTGGATATATTTAAGTTCATGAGATGAACTTCGTTCTTACCATTGTGTGACAATGGAGTTGTGGCTTATGCCAAGGAACCCCCATCCCATCAGAGATCCAGACATATTCTTAGGCAGTATCGCCTGATCATGGAAATGGTTGATCTCCAAGGAGATCGAGGTTAGAAGAGTAGACACAGAGGACAACACGGATCCACTCACAAAGGCCTTTTCACCAGTAGAGACTTTTATAAGATGGTTGAGTATGAGATACTTCAACCACAGCTAATTGTTGGGTATGCGATACCACAACAGATGGACCTAGTGCAAGTGGGAGATTGTTAGTTATATGTATGCCCTAGAGGCCGTTACTGTACATACGATGTATATTGTAGTGGATGCTTAGACATATATAGGGAGGACTTTCTTGCTCGACATGATAGTACACTATCTGGTTGCTCTTTATCTTAACATGTACTCTGATTGTCTCTATGTTACATGTTGATAAAGCCCTTAGAATGAGTACTTCACTACCAGGACTATGATGCGGATCATACTAGTGGGGACAGTGTAGTCGCCAAGTACATCCTTCAAATGTTCCTAGTCGTGGGAGTACCGAGACAGGGCATCGATACTCCAGAGTACACTAGCGTATGGGCTTCTTGACCCATATGATGGGCGATGGATGATCTCATATCCATTGGTGTTTGACATCAGAGAAGGTATACGGGTGCTCAGTAGAGACTGGGTACACTGGACGGACTCGCCGAGAACTCCTAGATGGTATTATACCTCACGTCAGATGGCAGTTCTCTGATGACACTGGTACAGGTTAGTCTATAGACCCGAGATCGTCATAGAGTCTTATGTGATTCCCACTGTGCTTTGATTTCTATCATACCACGTCCAAGAGGGCGTGCAAAAAGGTGGCTTTTGGGTGCAGTCCCGAATCACATGGAGGCAATGAGCGATAGGAGGGGTTTCGTCTCTCCCGGTATAGGGAGTTGATGTTGCGCTGTGTTCGATTGGCTATAACTGGAAATCCCTGGTCAGGGTTACTGAGATTTACTGGTAAGTTTATCAGTAGTTTCTCGAACTGTTATGAACCTCATATCGACATGACTTATCAAGCTACTGGGGTCTTACGTTTACCACCCCTAGGCGAGATATGCGACATATCAGACGAAGAGACCGGACTATACGGGAGTGTTACTGGTTGGATTCACGGGAGAATGTACAGGCTTGCTTGTTGATCTTCTGATTGCTCAATACATGGGTGGCTATTACGTTTAGCTGACCGCTTGCAGCTTGTGGGTGTTTGATATGTTCATCACCTACTGCCGGCGTATTGACGATTCTTTAGAGTCTTACACAAAGGTTTCCTGACTCAGGCAAAACGGAGTAGGAGAATATATGTGATATGTGCGGGACCGAGAATAATACGTGTATGTGATACCGTATTAGATTCTCGCGATATGAGATATCGGCCGGGTATATGTGATATAGCCGGGTCATCGGATCAAGTGTTGATTCGATGAACTGATACAGATTATATTAGTTGGTTATTTGTGAAATAGCCGGATTATCGGATCAAGTGTTGATTCGATAATTTAATGTATAATTATATATTTGATATATTAAATTACATTAACTAATATAAGCTCACTAAAAGATCAAGTGTTGATTCGATAATTTAATGTATAATTGTATTATTTTATTTTGTTACAATAAATATTGTATATGTGATATATAATATTGTAACATGTTATGGTTATAAATGCAACATGATTAGTGGAGATTAAATATGGTTAGGGTTTGATTTGGGTTAATCTTTTCTAGAAGCTTTGCTTTTGTTTTTAACTAAAGATATTTTCTAAAGATATTTTGTTGATATTTGTTAACCCAACCCAACCCTTCACCAATGGTTAAGTCTCTACATGGGTTAAGTTATCATACTTAACCCATGGTTGCATTTCTAACCTCACAACACAATTCATTATTCATCACAAAACAATTCATCTTCTTCTTTCTCCTTGCAAAGCTTTCTAGCTTTGACTTTAGTGATGAAAATGAGTGAGATTAAGAAAATAAATGAGAGCAAAATTCCTACTTCATCATCCTAATCTATTCTTGCCAATTAGATTAGGGTGTTTACTTCATTTAGTGAGTGAGAGCTTGTGTTAAAGAAACTTCAAGGTAGATCATCTTAGTTATCGAAGATTGGAAGCAAGCTTGCATCTTTCTCTTCGTGGAGCCTCTCTAGAGTTCGGGAACTTGATGATCGCAGCGAAAGGACCACAACACGGAGCTTTAGAAGTGAAGGAACGGACTACAAAGGTTGTAATCCCTATCTCTTAGATGTAAAGTTGTTTACATGCTTTGTTTCTCCTAATCTCTAGTTTAAGATCTTAGTTAAGGTTATTCGGCATGTCTAAAATTTGAATCGGGCATGGTTGATGCCTTATAGACCCTTGTGAGAGTGCCTAGTAACCCTACAAAGTTAACCCAAATCAAAACCCTAACTTGTTTAAACTCCACAAAACATGTTGCATTTGTAACCCTAACATGTTACAATATTATATATCACATATATAATATATTTTGTAACAAAATAAAATAATACAATTAACATATATCACATATATACCAATGTATTATCCAAGTGAGAAAAAGAATATTTAAGTGAGCTTATATTAGTTAATGTAATATAATAAATCAAATATATATAATTATACATTAAATTATCGAATCAACACTTGATCCGATAATCCGGCTATTTCACAAATAACCGACTAATATAATCTGTATCAGTTCATCGAATCAACACTTGATCCGATGACCTGGCTGTATCACATATACCCGGCCGATATCATATATCGCGAGAATCTAATACGGTATCGCATACACATATTATTCTCGGTCCTGCACATATCACATATGTGCTCCTACTCCGTATTTTGCCTGAGCCAGGAAACCTTTGTGTAGGACTCTAAAGAATCGTCAATACGCCGGCAGTAGATGGTGATCATATCAAACACCCACAAGCTGTAAGCGGTCAGCTAAACGTAACAGCTACCTAGGTATTGAGCGATCAGAAGATCAACAAGCAAGCCTGCACATTCTCCTATGAATCCAATCAGTAACACTCCCGTACAGTCCGGTCTCTTTGTCTGATATGTCGCATATCTAGTCTAGGGGTGGTAAACGTCAGACCCCAGTAACCGATAAGTCGTGTCGATATGAGGTCCATAACAGTTCGAAAAACTACTGATAACACTTACCAGTAAATCTCAGCAACCCTGGCCAGGGATTTTCAGTTATAGCCAATCGAACACAGCGCAACATCAACTCCCTATACCGGGAGAGACGAAACCCCTCCTGTCGCTCATTGCCTCCATGTGATTCGGTACTGTACCTAAAAGCCACCGTTTTGCACGCCCTCTTAGACGTGGTTAGGTGGAAATCAAAGTAAAGTAGGAATCACACAAGACTTTATGACGATCTCGGGTCTACAGACTAACCTGTACCAGTGCCACCAGAGAACTGCCATCTGACATGAGGTATAATACCATCTGGGAGTTCTCGGCGAGTCCGTCCAGTGTACCCAGTCTCCACTGAGCACCCGCATACCTTCTCTGATGTCAAACACCAATGGATATGGGATCATCCATCGCCCATCATATGGGTCGAGAAGCGTATACGCTAGTCTACTCTGGTATATCGATGCCCTGTCTCGATACACCCTCGACTAGGAACAAATGAAGGATGTACTTAACGACTACTCTGTCCCCACTAGTATGATCTGCATCATAGTCCTGGTAGTCAAGTACTCATCCTAAGGGCTTTATCAACATGTATTATAGAGACAATCAACACACATGTTAAGATAAAGAGCAACCAGATAGCATACTATCATGTCGAGCAAGAAATTCCTCCCTATATATGTCCAAGCATCCATTACAATATACATCGTATGTACAGTAATGGCCTCTAGGGCATACATATTACTAACATATATAATATAAATATATATCAAGTTATTAAATTAACACTTAATTCAATAATCCAGTTATATCATATATAACCGGCTAATATCATATATATATTTGTATGTATGTATGTATGTATATTGTATCATGGTTAATGATACAAGAAACTAGTATGTGTGAGAATTATATTGAGAAAGGATAATGATAAATATTTATGAATTAAAAGAAATGAAGAATGAGTCATGGCTTGAGATGCTTTGAGAAGCCATGACTCATCTTCTATTGTTGGATTATTCATAGATATTTTGGTTATTGTAATCTCATATGATCTTATCACTTTGAGCTCATGGTTCACACACTTCCAAGTTCATCATCTTCTTCATCTCTTCACTAATTTTCTAGGGTTGTGAAAAAGAAAAGAGAAAGAAATATTTGTAGTGGGCAAAACTCCTATTTTATCAACCTACACTTCTCTAACCCATTAGTATATGTTGTTAACTTCACTAATACCTTGATTAGCGAAGTGTAAGTTTGTGTGAGTGTTGCCTCAAGGTGGATAGATTACAAGCAAGCTCGATCCTTTCTACAAGTGGAGTCAAAGAAGAGTTTTAGGGACTACTACTTAGAGTTTTAGAAGTGAAGCATTAGACTACAGGTTGTAGACTCTCTTCACTTAAATTAGAATATTGTTTGCTTAACTACAAAACCCTAATTCTATAGTTCGATTCTTGTTACGTATACTTAGACCTCTAAAAGTTTAAAATTGCATACTTGATACTCATAGAAACATAGTAGAGTTGTTAAGACATATTTTCATGGTATCAAAGCCAAGCTAGAGGCTTAAGAATGCATTAGGCGAAGTTAAAGTGTTCGATCGAAGTTTTAACCACGGATTTGGGTAGTTTCTGTCCAATTTTTAAAACTTCATGTTTTCACAATTAAAAATTCTCAGAAAATCATGCAGGTAATTTGAGGAAGGCTCAAGAAAAACAAGCAAGTAATTCCAAATCTTGGCCGCGGAACCACCGCCTATACCATGTATTGGCTGCGGTTTCGCTACCCAAGTATGGAATTAGGAGCTCACTTTTCTTGTTCTGCTTCATTTTGAGATTATGGGTTCTCTGGAAAAATTTAATGAGGCTCAAGTGGTTGAGGTCTCTGTGAACTGTTGTTGTTTGAAATATCGATCGAAATGTTTAACATCATCTAGATTGCTTTGGATATGTGATACAATTTTTGGAATCCACATTGATTAGTTTTGTGAAAACTAGTTAACGATTTGTAAATCTCGCATTTTAGTCTCAAATGATGGATTACCATAGAGTTTGGATTTGGATCGAAATTCCGTCATAATCTTGTATCGTACGCGAATACTCACCGGGAGACACTACTAGACAGCCACACCCCATTACCCCAACCAAGTGACTATAGAAGAACCCCATGGCCAAAAGCATCCACTCGGGTGCTCGCGGCCACGGTGTTTTGCCCAAGTGCACTTCGTCGACGGCCTTGGGGGTGCGGCCATCTACTAAAGTTTCTGACAAGCTTTCGAATCATTAATCGGGAATCTTGTTGAATTGTTGTTTACTGTAGAAAAGAGAGGCGAAACCGCGTAGGTCGTCTTGCCTGAATTTGGGGGCAGATGCTATTTGGATTTATCCGTCCACCTCTCCGAAAATGCCAAGTTGATTTATGGCACCGTGTTTCGGAGGTTTAGATGGATGTAGCCATTGTAGCGGAGTTCGTCAGATTCCCCCTCACTGTGAGGGCTTTTTGATTGTGGGGACGCTCTTCCCTGCAGGCGCAAGCCTCTGCAGTTAATCACGTTACCGCGTAGCGATAACCACTTTCTCCTGCTCCAGATGTTCACTTCATATCGTGTGTGTTTATTTTATTTTTGGCTGCCCGTGGATTATATACGGAGACTAATTTATGTTGTCACACGTAGGACGTAGATTAGTCCAAATCCGTATTTTCTTATATTTGGGTTTGGTTTGATTTAAGGATCGTTAATCTCGTTTGAGATTGAGATCAACTAAAATGTTTGTTGAGGATACGTTAGTCTAATTTTAGAATAAGTTCTACTCAGCAGAGGTTTTGGATCATTCAAATCCAACAAAAGAGCATTTGGGCTCTATTGTTTTAGTTTAAGTACATTACGGTCCATAGATCACCATTTTTGGTATGAGGGTTTAGTTTAGGGACGTTAGGGTCCACAGCTAGTTTAAGGACATTACGGTCCATAGGGGTATGCTCATGGGCTTGGGAGCATAGTCACATAATTCGCGAATTATTCGCCGAATTCATGAATTATTCGCCGAATTCGCGAATAATTCGCGAATTTTTGATCAGCCGACTTAATCGCCGAATTAATCGGCAAGCCGAATAATTCGCGAATTATTTGCGAATAATTCGCGAATTATGTGAAAAAACAGCGAATAATTCAAAAAACAGCAAATAATTCACAAAATCAAAACATAGCGTCTCATATATTAATTTCTTGCTCGAAATCCTTCCCGAACATTTCCCGAACACTTACCAAATCTTTCCCGAATACCAGCCGATTTTTTCCGAATAGTTTTCCGAATCCGAATTTTCGACCTCGCCTAATTATACCCGAACGACGAATTTGTGACTATGCTTGGGAGTGCATCCAAGAGTTGTTGGTTGTCGGAACCCTCCATCTCTCTGACATCGCTGAAGACTTACAACGACATGTACCAGAGTTGTAGAGATATGTACCCTTGAACCGAACTCCAGATTAAAAGGAGGGACCATGGTGGAGTGAACATCATTTTAGATGCCATGTGTCAGGAGATCATTGGTCATCTTTGGAACTCAGATCTATTTGGGGAGACCTGAGTATAGGAGGACTCAATTGATTGATGATCCAAAGGTTTTGGCCTTGGGAGACCTGGCTAATTTGGGCTAAGGTTGGCCTCTTACAGTATTATACACTGATATTTGCTTGGCGTTCACGTGCTCCCACGTGAGGCTCTAAACCAATGTTAAACACTGCAATTTGGAGCGCTCACGTGAGGCACCCGAGGGTTGGTGTGGTATCCTTGGGTTCAAATGCCTGTCTATATATATAAGTGTTAAACACTTAAATCTCATGACCATCACGTATGGACACGTGAGGCGCCGCAGGGTTGGACACTGATTCTTCGGGTTTATTCCCTTTTTCTTTTAAAAGTGATAAGCACTATTGGGGGTCACGTGGGATCACGTGAGGCGCCCCAGAATGGGAATTGTCTTTGGAATTTCCTCTTTTTCATATGAGTGTTGAACAACTGTTTGGGGTCACGTAGGAGCACGTGAGGCGCCCTAAAACTGGGACTGTCTTTGGGTTTATTCTCTTTTCCTTTTGAAAGTGCTAAACACTATTAGGGGGGTCACTTAGAATCACATGACTCGATCTCAGTCGTTCTCTTTTTTTTATGCAGGGTTAAACCCTAGTTTTGTCAGAGGAATTAAATTGCTATATCTTTTGGAAGAATTAAATTCTTCAAAATTAGTTCTTTCCTCTAAATTTTGGAAATGCATGACAGAATCTCCCCGATGAGAATTAAATTCTCAACTTGTGGGGAGATCTGCTTCTACAGACCTCAATAAGAGGAAGAACTAAGTTCTTGTTTGGAAAAGTTAAACTCTTGTATAAGGAGATAAAATGATCTCTGGGTCCTTTTTTCTTATCTAGGGTTTCTTTTCTTCAAAGAGAATTTCTCCTCTCTTTTTTTTCTCAAATCTTATGGGGGGGTCTCTTCTCTTGTTCCTTTCAGTCTCGGTTCCTTTATATAGTAGAGGCAAGTTTGCTGATTTAGTTAAGGAAATCTTTCATTGAGAGAATTTTTGATTGATTCGGGGATTTTATCCACCATTGGATTTTTGATCCAAGAACTTCTATTTTACAGAAGACATTTTTCTTATTTTTAACAAGGTTGGGAAAATATTTTCCAAACAAAGCTTATTCTGTAGCTTGGTGATTTTTAATCACTATTGGATCTTTAATTCAACGGTGCTCTGTTTTACTGAGCGTAATCTTTCTATTTAGAAAGATTGGGGAAATATTTTCCCATACAGAGCTGATTCTGTAGCTTGGTGATTTTTAATCCAACGGTGCTCTGTTTTACAGAGCGTAATCTTTCTTGTTTAGAAAGATCGGGGAAATATTTTCCCATACAGAGCTTATTCTGTAGGCTGGTGATTTTTAATCACCATTGGATTTTTAATCCAACGGTGCTATGTTTTATAGAGCATAATTTTTCTTATTTAGAAAGATCTAAGAAGATATTTTCCAAATAGAGTTTTGATCTCTTTTATTTATAATTTAATTCTATCGGCTCAGAAGGCATTAGGAACCCTCACGTGTGGCACGCGACCCTATAGCATTAAACCGGTTTGCCTATATGCAGTAGTCCCAGAGAAAAGCATCACGTGTTGGTACGTGAGCTGATGTTCAGGAATGTCACGTGTGGCACGTGACGCGTGCGAAGTTAAGCCCAACAAAGAGCATCACGTGCTGACACGTGAGCTTCTTTGTCCTGTTATTCGTTTTGGGAAGGCGCCTATATATTTTGTATATAGATGCTCACGTGCCTGCACGTGGGCTCAATTTTAGCCTTATTTGTTAAGCATAATGCATATATTCTTTGCTCCAAGGCGCATCACGTGTGGGCACGTGATGCTCTATTTGGGGAATTTTTTCCATCACTTTTTATTTATTATTTATTTTTTATAAGGGAACAAATGCCCCTACAGCGTTGTTCTCACGTGGTTTGCACGTGAGTGCAACGCTGTCACTTTTACAGCCGTTGGATTGCTTAGGGGAATGGGGAGGTGAACCGTCCTTGTCACGTCTTATAAATTCAAGGGTTTGGTCTTTGAGAAGCTACTGTTCTTTCATCTTCTTCCTTCCTTGTCTTATTTGAGAATTTAATTCTCTTCTTCAGAACTTAATTCCCTGCCCATTGCAATTCCAGAGTTAAACTCTGTCAGAAAAAGAATCCCTTTTTAGGTAAAGATCTTGAACGACAAAGAAACACTTTTCTTTAAAAAAAACTCATGGATTTTAAATCCACCATAAGAGCTTTGCTTTTTTTCTGAAACCCATCTCTTAGAGATCCAAAGACGTGATCTTCGTGTAGTAAACCTCAATATCTTGGGCATTCCCCTTCTGATCTTTAAGGATTCATGGCATTTTTATTTTTCGTTCCCTCATCATGGGGGTTTCTGGAATTTAATTTCACCGCATAAAAGGAATTTAATTCCTCGCCGAAGAGCTTAGCTCTGAAAGATCAAAAGGGCCCTTCAGGAATTTTATTCCCTGGTGTTCTTGAGAACATTTTCATTGAGTTTTTTTTATTTGCACGAATTTAAATTCGTTGGGTATTTTAACAGAACTTGTTTTCTCTATGAGGATGTCAAGAGTTGTTTAAACTCCCGTGTCTGTTTAATGAGAATCCTTTTTTGATTTTCACAATGATTGTCCTGTCTCGTCATTGGTGAGCCGCCAAATTGATTTTGTGGGGTCCGTTGGTTTTGCAATCAGTGGTCTCATGGAACAAACTTTCTGTTGTTTCCCTATATTGTTATATATATAAGTTTCATTAACGGTTTTTCTTTCTCTTTTTTCAGGAACAATGGCTATTTATCTTATGATCTCGACGAGATTATCTCCTCTGAAGACATTCGCGTCCAAGGTTGCTTCCAAGGCCAGGAGTTTATAAATGCCCATTGCGCTGAGGTGATGCGTCTCTTTGATGAATACAACGGCCGACTACTCCCTCGTCGTTCCGCTCTTTTGAAAATTATCATGTGGGCGATTTGGGAAGCACTTCCTGAATTTAATGAGGCCATGCCACTTGAGTCACTTGATGATGCCGAAGACAAGGTGTACTCGGTATATCTAATAGGCCTAATCTCGAAGAGGCGGCGAGATGTCTTGTCGATATTTTGCATCAGGTCTTCCAACAGACGACGATAATCTCTGCCTACCAGAGGACGGACGATATCAGCGATAATCCTGACGCTTGCATTCGTGAGAAATTGCATAAGAAAATGGTCAGAGAAGCCATAAGTATTTTACTCGACCTCGCTTCTGACTTCCTAATTCCATGTCCGGGATTCAGTATCTTACCATTGTAAACATTTTGATGATATTTTGTTTGTTGTCATCACCGATGTATGAATGGAAAAATTTTCCTTTCTTTTATCAAAGGTGTTGAGTTACAAGAATCTCGCTCAGATTTTATTTCTCTCTCTCTCTCTCTCTCTCTCTCTCTCTCTCTCTCTTTATCGAATCTTGAGGACTCATAAGTAGCTTCTTTATTTCAGTGGCATGTAACCTTGGCAAATATGGCCCATAGATAGTCCATCTTGATCTCCTTGCAGGGCAGCGATGGCTTAGAAAACAGGTTCAGAACTGCCGCTTAAGACTTGGCAAATATGGCCCATACCAGTCTGTTTCTCTACTTCATTTTTATACTCCTTAAATTTCTCAAAGGTCTCGGATTTATGCTTCATTAAGAACACATGTCCATACACCGAGAAATCATCAGTAAAAGTGATGAAGTAGGAGTGACCGCTTCGTGCATGTGTAGACATCGGACCACATACATCGCTGTGTACAAGTCCCAAGAGCTCCGTGCCTCTTTCTCCGTATCCGGTGAATGGAGATTTGGTCATTTTCCTTTTGATACATGATTGACAAGTTGCATATGATGAATACTCAAACAAATCTAAATACCCATCTTTATACAACTTAGTCAACCTTGTTTCATTTATATGACCAAGTCTATAATACCATAGGAAGGCTTGGTTTAAATCTGTAGCCTTTCTTTTGAGTGTGTTTTGAATATTGAAAACTTGGGATTGATTAAGTATGTATATGCCGTTTTCCAATGTGCCAAACCCAAATCATTTCTTGATTCAAAAGAGTGTTCATGACATTTCTTTCAAGTGCAAAATTATATCCTTCATTAGATAACAAATATACTGATATAATATTACGTAGCATACCGGGAATACAAAAACAGCTGTACAACACCAAAATGTGCCCACTAGTCAACCCCAGGTGATAATCCCCCACTGCAACAGCATCCACATTTGTTTCATTGCCAACCCGGAGGGTCATATCACCTGCCTTTAGTACTCTACGGTTTCTCAGAGCCTGTAAAGAATTACATATGTGAGAACCAGAACTGGTATCAAGTACCCATGATGTAGAGTTTACTGAAAAATGGTTATTGATTACAAACACACATGAAGCAGAAGTAGCAGCTTGCTTCGTGTCCTTGGCTTTGAAAACTATGCAATCCTTTTTCCAGTGCCCTTGCTTGTGACAATAGTAGCATTCATTCTTGTCCGCTTTCACTTTCCCCGCTTTGTTCGTTCCCTACACCTTCTTGACCCCACCTTTCCGTTTGGTGGCTTTAATCTTCTTCTTCCTCTTAGCTTTCCTTTAGGATTTAGAAGGGGATGATTGGCCAACATACAGAACGAGGGTCTTCTCCATTTTCAAGGAGCTCTCTGCTACTCTCAGCATGTTGAGGAGCTTTGGAAGATCAGCTTCCATATCGTGCATATTGAAATTCAGCACGAACTGAGAGAAGGTGTGGGGAAAGGACTGCAAAATCAAGTCGATGTACAACTCATTTTCTAGCACGCATCCCAAGTTTGCGAGTTCCTTAATGAGGCTGATCATTTTTAGGACGTGCTCTCCTACAGGTGATCCTGGAGCTAACCTCATCTGGAATAGTTTTCTTGAGGTCTCGTACCTCGCGATACGAGAATGCTTTCCATACAATTCCTTGCAATGGAGAAAAATGGATTTAATATCCATACTTTTGTTCTGTTTCTGGAGTTCATTGTTCATGGACGCTAACACGATACACTTAGCTTTCTCACGGTCTAGATCCCAAGTTTTGCGGACCCCTTTGTCCGCAACTGAGGAATCTGGTTCTGGGATAGGGGAGCGGTAGCGGTGGTGACATATGCAACTTTGTCATAAGTCAGTGTAATGTTGACGTTCCTAAGCCAATCCTTATAGTTTGGCCCGGTCAGTGTATTCTTTTCAAGTAATAGTTTTAGTCTTGTCATGGTAGCTGCCAGAGAGAGAGAAAAGAAACACTCAGCATATGCTCTTGCAAGTTTATATTGGTTTATTAGTTTATCTAAACAGGATGACTCCCACTGTTTCCTCAAATTCTTCTTCAAACCCTAAAAGAAGAATTAGTCAGGATTAATCGCACGTCACAATACTTGCTTAATATTTCAGCCAGGCTAGTGTCAGTACTTCGAGGGAGGTTTTCCAACGCTTTCGCGAAGTTCCTTAATTATATAACCTCTTTTCCCTGGAGGCGTAGCCTCGCTAACACCGTTCTAGACATCTACTTGGTTTATAGCATTGATTGTTAAGTGAGAAAATTTCCCGAGAGTAATCCTACTCATCAGTGGGATCGGGATCCAACTATCATTGTATGATGACCTAGATGGAGGCCACTCTAGTCACCACACTCCAGAAGGTATACTAAATCTGCAAGTTTCCTTTATGTTTGAAACTCCCGATGTGGTTTTTACCCCAAGCTCTTATGACTTTGACGTAGGCCAACAAATCATAAGATGCAAGTCAAGTTCTACCCGTCGTTGTCCTGATTAATTTATACCCATCCGTACTTGCCCTTGACGTAGGCCAACAAGGCTGTACGAGTGTCCTAAACTAATGCATCTATCTATGCAACAAATAAGCAACATATTGCTACTATTCACTATGCCTTGACATAGGCCAACAAATATAGCATGAATACGATGTGTTGTTTATTTGAAACGACGGAGGGCTAGAGCTGGTTTTTGGCGAAACCGTTAACATAATGAACTTATAATCGAAGGAACCATGATAGCTTTTTAAAAGGAGTAGTTTAAGCTCCGCATTTAAAATTTGCTTTTTGATGAAAACCGAGTGGTTTTGAAATTGTTCCAACGATTTAGTTTTGGTTTGTTTTATTTGCATTAATGAATAAATGTTATCCCATCAATTAATCCTACCATTGCAGAAAGAAACGAAAATACAACGTACGCTTATGCCATCCGCATTCGCCACGGGGCCCTGTCATCACCCGTTAGGTTACTTAACTAACGACAGAGCGGGGGCTGGACTAGCGTAGGTGCAAAATATAAGCAACGCCTAATAAATATGATATATAGATATATCCATTCGTCTCATGCAATAATAGGCATTCCAGATCACATATGAACACATTGGATATATTAAGAATCCGCGTTTCGTTTGAGCCCGCAACGAAAGACGGATTACACGGTCGCGATGAATAGCCAAAACCCCACCCTAGACCCCTACGGGTGCGGCAAACTACCCGCCAAATACCCGAAGTGAAGCAACCTCCCTCAACAAAGTGAGTATGTCACTTGGCACTTCAAAATACCAGGTAGTTTGTGCACCCCACCTTAGGTCTATCCTAGGAGCAGAAAACAATAAAATAAATAATATACAACGGTGGCTACAACCTCAACCCGGATGTGCGACCATAAAATAATATTACATCAATTTACAATTTACATCAAATAAAAGATAAACACTCATCTTACTACCCCGGCTATTCATCCATGACAATCCAACAAGTTCATATACACAAACCAATATCACAGGTCATAGATATGTGCAACCCCCACTAATCGACGTATAGCGATTAGTAAACGTTCAGCACATATAACACATTACAGATATAATCCGATTAGCTAAAATTTATAGAATTCCGATCAATAACCATATTTGAATCTACTCCAAGTACAACACTGTACACAATAATTCCTGAGCAAAAACAAAATATCCCAGAAAACACAAAACCAACACAGAGAGCACCAGAAAAAATTTGGACCAACTCAGAGTCAACTCGGCCGCGGATCCGCGGCAGAACGTTTGGTTCGGCCGCGGTTCCACGGTGGTCTGACTGAGTTAGGCGTCCAAATTTCTTCAGTATTCTAGAAAAAGCCTGCACGTATTTTTCAGGTCTCTGAAAATATTTTTAGACCCGTTTTTAAAATCGACAGAAAAGGCAATTTTTGTTCGTGTTTTCGGGATTTTTCCGTGATCGAAGTTCTAAAGACTTTGCTAACATATTAGTTATGGTTTAGCCAGGCTCTGATACCACTGTAAGTCTATGATACCCACCCCGGTAGTTCACGGGGAGGCGGAATAGGTAAAAAACGAATTTTTTCTTTGCAAGATATCATAGATTAGCCACTAGGATCTTTGCTAAACATTAACTAACAAACTAACTAGAAGTGTTAACTACTATGTTAGAAGATTATACCAAAAGCTTGAACTCCTTCTTCTCCTTGTTGTGGTCCTCCTTGTTGTGAGCTCCTTGGAGTGATTGTGGATAGTTCCTCCTCACCGGCTTCTCCGCGTCAAAGAAGACCCACCCGAAGGCCTCTACCTTGAGATCCAACCTCTACAATGAAGTAACTAGAGTCCTTGGTGTGCTAGACTAAGAACCTTAGAGTGAGTAGAGAAGTGTTTTGGTGGTTTGGTCTCAAAAGCTCTTGATTTTCAACTCATGAAACACTTGAGCTTTGAGAGAGGAAGAGGAGAGAGCAACCATGAGAGAGAATGTGTCATGATCAAATGAAGGGTGAGCTCTCATATTAGGGAAAAAGAATAATTAAAATTTTATTATTGATATTGATTTGACCATTATCATGTCATAATTAATGCTAAGCACGAATATCTTTTGCTCAACAAAAATATCTAAATCAACAAGGGTCAACATGGTCAAATGGTCAAACCAAATTAGCCATAACACAATTATCTCTAATAAAAGATTAATAATCAATTTCCACATCTCATTAAGGTTTTAATCAAGTCACTGGTCAAAACCCTAATGAGGTGTCTCTTTCTCTGCCTCTGTCAACTGTATATACTTATGTAACACCTTAGGATGTGTTTAGTGGCTAATTATATTTAAATAAATAGTTTTTAATAAAAAGTTTACCAAATTGATTTTCAAATATTTTATCAAATTTAATAAATATTTTATTAGATTTTTCCTAGACTTGCACACACTTGTGCATGTAAACTAGGGTTAAATTGGGGTTAGACCATGATTAGCAACCATAGTGGGTTAAACCATTAGAATTAAGTGTTTTGGATTTTAATTAAGTGTGTTTGTTTTTTTTTTTTAACAAAAAGGAGAATTTGGTTGACTGGGAGGGGGAGGGGGAGGGGGAGGGAGAGAGAGAATGGGCATGAAGGCCTTACCATGCCTTCATTTAATGAAGAGAGAGGGGGGTTGACTAGCCTTAGCTCTCATTTCTTTTGCCTTGCCACTCATTTTTCTCACTCTCACTCACTCATACACACACACTCACAACTACAAGCAGCTGCAGCAGCAACTGAAAAAGAAGCAACAGCAGCAGAAGAAGCAGCAGCCACAGCAGCAACACCAACAGCATCAGCACAGCAGCAGCAGCAGCAGCCACAGCAGCAACACCAACAGCATCAGCACAGCAGCAGCAGCAGGATCAGCACAGCAACAGCATCAGCTCCAGGCAGCCAGAGCAGTAGCAAGCAGCAGCGGCAACAGCAGCTCCTTTCCTTCTCCTTCTCCTGCTTCCTAGGATCTAGTGGGGGTATATTTCTTAAACCCAACTTCCTAGCTTACTTAACTTATGTGTAAATTAGCTTCGGTTAGTGATAAAAGTGAGTTTTTGTGCTAGAAATGGTGTTTTGTGTGAAGTTGTAGCCAAGTGATGATTTTATTGGTTAGCCTCGCCTAGTTAAGTGTTATTAGGGCCACATAAAATGAGATTAACCCCAGATTTTACTAAAATACCCTAGGTTTTTATTTTGTGCAAAATATAACGTTTTAAAGTGAATTTTTAGCTTTCTGTGATCTGCTATAGACCCGGTGGTTTCAGATAAAAACTGAGATAACTGTAGCCTACTTTTTAGACCGTGATCACACCACCAGAGAACGAGACTCCCTACCCAACCTTTGGCCGCCGTTTTATTCGTTCTGGCCGTAATTTGCGGCCAGATAGGGGTTCTGGGTGCTGGGATTTTGGCTAGGGTAGTCTGCTATATTTTTAGGGCCAATGGTATGTGCAACTTTGTAAGTCTTCACCTGAGTCAAAATCTGGAACCTTATATCGTTTTTCTAACACGTTTTGTTTGCGCGACACGTGCGATACGTGAGTAGCTTCTGTGGTTGCTGCGCATCGCGACGTGTCAGGGTAGTTTTAGACATGTATACACACGATCTAGCGTATCGGACACACGTGCGTTTAGTTCGCGACGCGAGTTTCTCGTTTGATTTCGATATCGCGTTTTGCGAGATATTTTGCTTATGTATGGATTCCTTGTGTAAATTCCAGGTTCGCAGGCGGGTATGTCGGACGCCGCAAAGAAGGGGAAGCAGGTGGTCAGCTACACTTAGCACGCGATCAGGTGAGTAGATTTAACATCTACGGGGAAATCGCTCGTATGGCGTTAAGCGTCAGGGCGTGATAGGATATTTAGTCGTAGATGTTCATATGGACTATTGTAGCATACCTTCTTATTGCATATAAAATTGGTAGTATATAACACTGCACGGTCATTAACAGTTAAAGCTGCACGAGCACTATTTGTATGTTACACTCACACCGTTAGTGATTACCATGACACTTGCACTATAGGATTGCAACGAATTACATATCGTTTTGATTTCTGCATCATTGATGATTGTCATGACTTGTCGCATATTCACATATTATTAGATATATCATTACTTGCGCACATGCACACTGTATATTCACGTTAGCTCATACCTTCATTGATATATCCATACTTATGCACTTATACATCGTATACCCGTATTAGTGCACATGTACATTGCTACACTCACATTGCGTACATATCCATTCGCAAATCCATACCTATATACATACGTATGTTACATACATGGGTGATATTGACATGATTTAAAAACTAAGGGACCGCACGAGACATTTTCAAAACTGGATCTTTTTAAAAAGAGCGGTTTTCCCTTTCTTTTACTCTTAGTGTCATACGACACATTGCATGGATTTACGCCTTGAGTTTGGATTTATGTGATTCCTGGATTTGGGATCCGGGGTATTATTTTGAGAAAATACACACTGTTTTTAAAAACCCGGTTTCCCTTGATATGATATTTCAGTGCGTCCACCATGCGTTTTCTCGGTTCTGAGACGTATGACATGTGAACCCGAATCGAGGAGCTGGACGAGGCCGATTGCGGATACATGGTGGACCCGGTATGGTATCCCGGGGCGAGAACAGATCGCTGTGCAGTAGACGGTAAGCCTGGCAGAGGGACCACTACCTACCGGTGATTGGTTGGACCTGGCGGTTATCCGGAGGATACCGACCAGAGTCGATAGATGGATACGGGACGACACGTACTGCCGGGGACGAGGGCCGATTCCGCAGGCGGAGCCCGTGGGCCGATCCGGACTGACGGAGCCCGATACTTGAGGATTTGCGTGTCGATGCTTGACACGATGATTTTGTGATATTTTCGAGTGCCGATGCTAGGCATTCATGATTCCATGAGCTGTATAGGATTTGAGGGCCGATCAGAGTGACGGCACCTGAGTTTTACTGGGATTTGGGTGCATTGATAGACACCGGTTATTTTTCCACGTTGACATTACGTGTAGATGATATTTATTCCCATGCTCAGCATTCATTATTTTACATCTCATCCTGTAGTTATAGTACCTGATAGAGTACTTTTGCATGATTATTGTATACCCTGCTCATCATATATATATATATATATATATATATTGATGTTATTAAATTGCACCTGTCAGGCATGATTATTGCGTATCCAGTTCATCATATAGATATTATCTGCTGGCATATGTTAGAGTATCGCAGTACGTGCATACTCGCGATTACCTTTATATGTTATCTACTATTCACGAGTTGGAAACTCACCCCCGTTGTGCCACAGTGTTTGCAGGTTTCCCCTCAGAGTAGTCGCGGCAGGCTGTTTTCTTGCATCTTTTGACACAGATACCACTGCAATTGGCGTGCTAGCCCTTTTGCTGATAGGTGGGTTTTGTGCGGTATCTGTTTATTTTCCAGTTGTATACACTGTTGTATCTAGTACTCTCCATCTACTACTTATATATTGACTTAGAGACTAGTTGTGAGGACGATGTATATTATTTTGTACTCTGGTGTCGAGCTCGTTGTGAGCCGACTTTATTTATGCAGTTTTATCTTTCATGATATTTGTTTTCACTTATACTGCTTATTTTTTCGCTACGGCGTCGTATATTATATCTGTGGTGATTGTTCCGCCGTTGGGCGTGATTGCTCCCGTTTGGAGATGCCTTATTCTTATTGTATATCATTTTACTCATATATTGCTTTGTACCCGATTTCGGGGCTAGTTTTTACAAAGGAAATGTTGCCAAAATTTTTAAGATAATAACTTGAACTTTAAAGAATTTTACTAAATTACTTAAGGTTTTCTAAATGTTTTAACAAATGTTTCCCTTAAATGTTTTAACATAATACTTTTAATGATTTTGAATTCTGGGTTTCGGCTTACTTAGTCGTGTTACGCCTGTAGACGTTACGTGGTTAAGTGCCGGTCACGGGCCGAACTTTGGGTCATGACAACATACTCGCATCCGTGTTCCGAAGAACACGAAATGCAATGAGACTGAACTAACCCAAAATCAGATACTAGGATCTGGCTTAGACCAAAACCCACTAGTATCAACTACCCGAACACCAAAACACGCACAAGTACGCGTATGTGAATGAACCCTGTCGTAAAACCATACGACCACTACCTCATTTTGCCCAAAGGTGAACAACCCTCTGTGTGGGACTCTAAAGACTCGACACTACGCTGGCAGTGCGTTTAACCACAGGCCGCAAGCGGTACTAGCTGTACATAACGGTCCCCAGGTAGATGTCGATAAGAAGGCCGACGAGTGAACTCGTCCGAAACCCCTACTGAGCCTGTCCGTGACAATATCCGTGCAGTCCGGTCTATTCGTCTTAGAGTATCGCATGTAAGGTCTAGGGGGTGGAAAGCATCAGACCTCTAATAACCGTACAAGTCATGTCGGTGTGGCTCATGACCATCTGAGGATCTACTGGTCCGTCCACCAGTAATTCTCAATCAGCCATGGCCAGGAACTTATGGTAATGACCAACCGATCACTGTGCGATATCGACTCGCTATACTGGGAGTGATGAATCCCTAACAGTCGCTCACTGCTTCCATATAGCTCGGGACTGTACCCAACTAAAACCTGTTTCCACGACTCCTTTGAGCCATGGTAGAGTAGTAATTGTCGAGTTCCTAGGCACTCTAATGGAGTCTCACAAGGCATCAAACATGGCCAATTAAAATTTTTCAAGTGCCTACAAACCCTAATACGGATCGTTAACTAGATAAATAGGCGATAAAATAAACTAGTTAACACTTAACTACTAGAATACGGAAATACAACCTTTGTAGATCCGGTTCTCCACCTCCATAGCTCCGCGATGATCTCCCTCCGCTGTCCAAATCGATCCCTTGACTCTAGCATTGGCATCGTCGAAGAATAGGCGGTCTTGATCGTCGGTTCGATGCCGAAGATGATCTACGTCGAGGAATCGCTAGAACAAGCTCCAACTTCACCAAGTCTTGAAAACTTGTGAAGGAAACACCCTATACAGGCAAGAGGTAGAGGATGAAGAAATAGGAAGTGGGTAGACTTTAGTTTTGGATTTCTCACTTGTTTTGGCTAGTTTCCATTGAAAAGGCAAGCTTTTTCTTCATGTTGAAGAAGATGAAGAAGAAGTAGAAGATATGATGAGAATGATAAATCAAATAATAAAATCAAATTGATCTTATCATAATGCAACCTTGGGTTAGACTTAACTCTTGTAGAGAGCAAACTCTAGTTTAGCTAATGGTTAGGTTTTAAACATAAAACAAAATGGTTACAAATTCAAAGTATCATGAAGTTTCCACAAAAGACAAAATTAGCAACCATTTTATTTTAGCCAAAAGAAATAAAGAAAATAAATGAATAAGTGAATACTTTAAAACCATAACCATTAACCTAAACAAGGTTCAAATCAAACATACACCCAAGTTTGCATGTATCATCAAACATGATACAAACTAGTGCACAAAACTATATCATATATACAATGTGCACCCCAAGTGAGAAAATCCATCTTAAGTGAACCAATACTAGTTAATGTAAAGTAATATATCAAATATATAATTATGCATTAGATCATTGAATCAACACTTGATTCTATGATCCGGTCATATCGCATATAACCGGCTAGTATCCAATGTATCGGCTTATCGAATCAATCCTTGATTCGATAACTAGGTTATATCGCATACAACCATTCGACACATTCATCGCGAGAATGAAATGCGGTATCACATACACGCATTATTCTCGGTCCCGCACATATCTCATATGTGCTCCTATTTCGTTTCGCTTGAGCCAGGAAACCTCTGTGTAGGACTCTAAAGACTCGTCAATTCGCCGGCAGCGGATGATGATCATATCAAACACCCACAAGCCGCAAGCGGTCTGCTAAATGTAACGGCCATCCGGGTATTGAGCGATCAGAAGATCGACGAGCAAGCCCGCTCACACTCCTGTGAATCCAACCAGTAACACTCACCGTATAGTCCGGTCTGTTCGTCTGATATGTCGCATATCTCGCCTAGGGGTGGTAAACGTCAGACCCCAATAGCTTTATAAGTCATGCCGACGTAAGGTCCATAATATTCATGAAACTACTGATAACTCTTACCAGTATATCACTGCAACCCTGGCCAGGGATTTCCTGTTATGGCCAGTCGAGCATGGCGCAACATCAACCCCCAATACCGGGAGAGACGAATCCCCTCCTATCGCTCATTGCCTCCATGTGAATCGGGACTGTACCCAAAAACCACCTGTTTGCACAACTTAGTAGAGCCGTGGTAGGGCGGAAATCAAAGCACAGTGGGAGACACACAAGACTCTATGACGATCTCGGGTCAACAGACTAAGCTGTACCAGTGTCACCGGAGAACTGCCATCTGACGTGAGGTATAATACCATCTGGGAGTTCTCGGCGAGTCCGTTCAGTGTACCCAGTCTCCACTGAGCACCCGCATACCATCTTCGATGTCAAACACCAATGGATATGGGATCATCCATCGCCCATCGCATGGGTCGAGAAGATATGAGCTAGTCTACTCTGGAATATCGATGCCCCGTCTCGATATTCCCTCGACTAGGAACATTTGAAGGATGTACTCATGGACTACCCAGGCCCCACTAGTATGATCTACATCACAGTCCTGGAAGTCGAGTACATATCCTAAGGGCTTTATCAACATGTAATCAGAGAGACAGAAAGTATACATGTTTAGATAAAGAGCAACCAGATAGCGTACTATCATGTCGAGCAAGAAAATCCTACCTATATATGTCCCAGCATCCACTACAATATACATCCAATGTACAGTAATGGCCTCTAGGGCATACATATAACTAACAATCTCCCACTTGCACTAGGGCCATCTGTAGCAGTGGTTGCAGTATCACATACTCAACTATCCCCTAAACGTCTCTCTTTGGGAAAAAGGCCTTCGTGAGTGGATCCGCCGTGTTGTCCTCTGAGTCTACTCTCCTAACCTCGATCACCCTGGAGATCAACCATCTCCATGATCAGGTGATGCTTCCTCAGAATATCTCTGGGTCACTGATGGGACCAGGGTTCCAGGGCCGAAGCCACACTTCCATTGTTATACAATGGCAGGAACCTAGTTCATCTTATGAACCAATATACACCCAAACTGCCTCTTTGGTAGTATCATTAATAGAGATGTTACCAGCCTTTATCTTTTAGTTTGCAACGGTATCGAGCTTGGAACTCTTCCAACATACCGTCCCTTTACTAAGGGTAAAGACAGTGCCTGTGACTGACATTCAGTCGTCTTTATCACCCTGGAACTCTTCCAGTGATTCTCCCCAGGATCGATTGATACCATCTCACTACATCTAGTGAGAATCCTAGTATCCAATTACATCTATCTCATAGATGAAAACTCAGGATTTAGGAGGTATCACTTTGATCCTATTTGGAGAATCCTAGTGATAATAGGAGATTGACTGATCGTAGTATAGGAAACTCTTTTCCTATCAAGAGTATGTTGTCTACGTACAATACGAAGATGGCCACCTTACTCTCTACTACCCTTTTGTATATACAAGGTTCGTCTACCATTTTGATGAAGTCAAACACTTTGACTATTACATCAAAACAGACGTTCCAACTCCGTGATGCCTGCTTCATTATGTAAAGAAACTTGCACACGTTTCCGCTGCTCCCACTGTTTACGAAGACCTCTGGCTGTGTTCTTATAGACGTTCTCTTCTAAATCAGTATTTAGAAAAGCAGTCAGGGCACCCAACCACCAGATATCGTAGTCATGGTATGTAGCCGTGGTAAGTAGGATCTGGATAGACTTAAGCATAGCTACTGGAAAAAGGTTTCATCATTATCCATGCCTGGTCGATGATGAAAACCTTTAACAAGTCTAGCTTTGAAAGTCTCAACTTTTCCATCTACACCAAGAAATCTTCTCAAGATATACTTTCTCCTGATGGGGATTTAACCCTTCAGATATAGCAACCAAAGTCCATACTTTGCTGGTGTACATGGATTCCATCTCAGATCGCTAAGCATCCAGCCATTCTTACAGAGTCTCTACTCTTGATGGCCTGATCGAAAATAGTTAGGTCATCATCTCATGATGCATTCCTCGCTCCCACTGCCATCGAGAAACCGAGGTATCTCTTAGGCGGATGAGGAACCCTACTAGATCGGCGGAGAGGCTGAGGTTCGTCGGGAACTATAGAATCCTTTGGTTCTATCAAATCATCAACTGCAGTTTTGTATAGCTGGAACCTTTCCAGTTTTACAGAACTGATCCTGCCTCGATCTTGTCCGGATTTTGCTTTAAACATAGGCCGGACAACCCCAAATCTTAACTCGCTTAAGAGATGGGTTCTTCCCACACCATATCTCATATGGAGTGGTAGGCACTGATTTGATTCAAACCTTATTCAATAGGTATGCAACTTTATAAGTGCATAACTCCCAAAAGGAAATAGGAAACTCAGTAGTACTCATCATAGAGCACACGATATCTAATATTGTGTGATTGCTCCGCCCTGATACACCATCATGCTATGGTTTATACGGAGGAGTAATGCTGAGAGAGAATCTCATTTTCTTTTAGAATAGTCCAGGAATGCTATGCACAAGTATTCTCCTCCCTGATCTCATCATAGGACATAATATTTATACCCGTATTTTGGTTCTCTACTTCCTACTTATATTCTGTGAATACCTCAAAAGGTTCGGACTTATATTTCAACAGGAATATATGACTGAATCTTGAGAGATCATCAGAGAATATAATGAAGTATAAAGGACCAGTCCTGGCATGTGTAGACAGGAGACCTTACATACATCATCATGCATCAGTCCCAAGAGTTCACTAACTCCTTCTCTGTTTCCAGTAAACAGAGCTATGGTCATTTTATCTTTGTGACATGACTGGTAAGTTTCACAAGATGTAAATTCAAACTGATTTAAATATGCATCTAAAATGTAACTTCAGCCAGTCGGGTCGCATTGATATGACCTAGTCTACAATGCCTCAAGAATGATTCGTTCATTTCTGAACTCTTCCTCTTGTGTGTGTTCTGAATACTAAGAACTGTAGTTTGATTTAGAACGTTAATGCTTTTAGATAACGCGCCTAAACCGATCAACTTTTGATATAGGAAATGTTCAAAACATTATCCAACAATACAAAATTTTATCATTTCTTTACTAATAAAGAGACTGATATGATTTTGTATATCAGGTTCGGTATCTAATAGCATTTGTTCAGAATCAATGTATTGGTAATACAGGGTGACAGTGACCAACAGACTTGGCTGCAACACTTGCCCCGTTTTCTGTCTTATGAAACTTATCACCCGTTCTCAGTTTTTCTACCCTTTTGTAGCCCTATGTAACAGATTACATATCTGGGATCCTGATCCGGTATCGAATACCCAAGATGCAGAGGATACTGAGAAACAGTTCTTTGTAACGAACACACCCGAAGATGATGCATCAACATGCACTTTTCTTCGTTCGGGCGGCATGGGAATCCTGGTATTCCCCTATTTCCTGCTCTGTCTTATAACAATTATAAGTTGGAGCGGGACCAACGTTCCCCAGCTCAGTATAACAAGCGGGTTCGGTCAATACATCCATTTTATTATCTTGATTAAGGCGTGATATGGTCGCTACCAGGAGAGAGAGAGAAGAAAACACTCTGCGTGCGCTCTTGCAAGATCAGATTGGTTATATATTTTATCTAATCAGGATGGCTCCCACTGTTTTTTATCAAATCTTCCTTCAAACCTTAAAGGAAAGACTAGCCGGGATTAATTACACTCTACAAGTTCGCCAATCTTTCAGCCAGGCCAGTGTCGGTACTTTGAGGGAGGTTCCCCGTGCTTTCGCACGGACCTAATTACAGTAAACCTCGTTTTCCCAGAGGCGTAACCTCGTTGACACCTTTCTAGACACCTACTTGATCGGCTAATTGTAATGTGTAAAACTCTCCCAGGAGTAACAATTACTCGCAGTGGGTATCGGGATCCAACTATCAGATAGAAGGTATGCAATCTCATTGCAAATTTCAACACTTGAAACTCCTGATAATGGTTTTTACCCCTAGCACCTATGACCTTGGCTAAGGTCAACAAATCATAGATACTAGTCAAGTTCTACCCGTCATTTCGTGATTAATTAGACCCACCCACATGACCCTTGGCTAAGGTCAACAAAGCCACATGACTGTCCTAACAAATCGCATCATATGCTGTGTAGGAAGACATCACTTAGCTACCGTACACTGTGCCTTGACTATGGTCAACAAACACAGCACGAATACTAAGTACTCTACTTCCTAAAATGACGGAGGGTTGCGGCAGGTTTTTGTGAAAACCTTTAACGCTTTGAACTTGATCTCGTTGCGGAATCAAATGGTTTTTAAATGGAATGTTTTCGAGGCTTTTCTAGTTTTGCTAAAGGGGTCACTCCCGGTGAAGGGATCGTCGGCCCTTTCCTCATCGAATGAGGTGCGGAATATATCATATATATCACTGTGCAAAGCAGAAACTATAGAAGCGATCAAAAGACAAACCAAGGGTTATAGCATCTGCCAGTTATTGCTAAAGGAGTCACTCCCGGTGAAGGGATCTCGGTTCTTTCCTTATCGAATAAGGTGCAGGATGTTCTACAAGGAACACCACGATGCAAAGCAAGAACTGTAGCTACCTGTTTTATTTTGAAATTCGATTCCACAACATCAATTAGGTTTATTTTCTTTCATTAATCTCATTAATGATTATCCCATCATTTAAGTCCACCTAACCATCATAGATAAATATAACGTACGCTTATGCCATCCGCATTCGCTTCGATGTCCCGTCTGCACCGTTAGGTTAGGTAACTAACGCCAGAGCGAGGAAGGGCTAGCGCGGGTGTAAAACATAAGCAACGTCTATATAATATATCATATATACTATATATAATACCTGTCACAGAACATCATATGATCACATCACAGATAAATCACAGCAGAAGAAACATATGAAATATTGGATATACTAGGACGTCCGTGTTTTCAATACGAGCCAGTATAAAACACGGATTCCACGGTCATGATGAATAGCCAATCCCACACCCCTAGACCCCTACGAGAGCGGCAAGCAACCCTACCAATTCTAGGGTTAGGAGACCCGGACTCGACTCCTCGAGTTGGTCTCCCACTGGACCCCAGAACCCGGTTACTTGTGCTCCCCTCCTTGGGTCTATCCTAGTGCAGAAAAGTAAATAATATACATCAACGGTGACAACTTCCGCAACCTGGAAGCGCCCCAATAAAAAGAATATTACATACAAGTTTTTACATGAATGAAAATGAAAAACACTCATCTCACATGAAAAACACTCATCTCGCATAAAAAAACCCGGCTATTCAAACACGACGATCCAATATAACATATCCAGCAACACATAACATCACATGTCATCAACGTAAGTAAATATGCGCATCCCAATTGCCGTTGACATATAGCAACGAAACCGGCGATATCACATATTACACTTACGGTCACAGAAAAGAAAGTGAAAAACTACAACAGTTGGAATCCGCAACCACCTCAGACATCGCATGCCTGACCAAATGAATTCTTTAGACATCGCATGCCTAACAATTATAAACCCCGCATTTTAGTCTCATTATCGAAAACTCTTTTCAATATCAAGTCGGGCAATTCAACAGGATTCCCGACATTGTGATCGAATGCTCGTCGCAAACTTTAGTAGGCGGCCGCACCCCCGACGCCGTCGACAAAGTGCACCAAGGAGGAACACCGCGGCCGCGAGCACCCGAAGGGATGCTTTCGGCGACGGGGTTCTCCTACAGTCACTTGGTCGGGGCTATGGAGTGAGGCTGTCTATTAAGTTTACCCGGCGAGTATTCGCGTACGCTACGTGATTGCGACGGACTTTTGATCACATCAAAACTCCGTGGCAGCCGATCAAGTGAGACTAAACTGCTATGTTTATAATATTCATTCCGTTATCTCATAACTATTTGTGAATTCCAATTATTGTATCACATTCCGGATAAATAGAAAATGCTAAACTTTTCGATCGAACAATCGAACACCCAAGTTTTCCCGATACAGCTCAACACATGAAATAAGTCTAACAACATTCAGTTCGTGCCTCAGTACCAACGGTCCAGCCGTTGAAGGGTCAAGCCAACGCCTCACATGTGGCACGCCGTACTGCCCCAAACCCGAAGGCTCAAAGGGCAGTTCAAGACGGTCACATAATCGAGTTAAGGTTTGTTGTCTTCTAGAGGGTCCATCGAGTTACTTGCACTACTTAGAATGTCGTTAAACTACGGAAAAATCCAACAATTGGAAATTTCCCGGCAAGGGAAAAAGTGGGTATTTATATCCGGTCGAACTTTTTAACATATTCTAAAAATACCCGGAAAAACACACCGACAAAAATTAGACAGTCCGATCGAATACACCGAGTCCCCAATACAACCCAGAAAATACAACTCTGGAATAAATATTAAAAACATCCAGAACACACAAGAAACACCAACAGAAACAACTGAAGAAAACACACATCCTGATCATCACAGACGGCCGCGGAACCGCCGCAAAAGGGGGGTCAACGCCGCGGTTCCGCGGTCGTACTGTAGAATTAGGCTGTCGTTTTCTGCAGTTTTTCTTAGATTTCCTGCACATTTCTCTGTATATTTTTAATTCCAAAAAATCCACAATTTACAGAATTGTCCAGAGAGCATTTTTCAAGTCGGGGTTTTGGGTCGATCGGACTTCTAACTCCGTCGGGACTTCGCCTAAGGCTCTAGCTAGGCTCTGATACCACTGTCGGGTTCCTAGGCACTCTAATGGAGTCTCACAAGGCATCAAACATGGCCAATTAAAATTTTTCAAGTGCCTACAAACCCTAATACGGATCGTTAACTAGATAAATAGGCGATAAAATAAACTAGTTAACACTTAACTACTAGAATACGGAAATACAACCTTTGTAGATCCGGTTCTCTACCTCCATAGCTCTGCGATGATCTCCCTCCACTGTCCAAATCGATCCCTTGACTCTAGCATTGGCATCGTCGAAGAATAGGCGGGCTTGATCGTCGGTTCGATGCCGAAGATGATCTACGTCGAGACATCGCTAGAACAAGCTCCAACTTCACCAAGTCTTGAAAACTTGTGAAGGAAACACCCTATACAACTTGGCAAGAGGTAGAGGATGAAGAAATAGGAAGTGGGTAGACTTTAGTTTTGGATTTCTCACTTGTTTTGGCTAGTTTCCATTGAAGAGGCAAGCTTTTTCTTCATGTTGAAGAAGATGAAGAAGAAGAAGAAGATATGATGAGAATGATAAATCAAATAATAAAATCAAATTGATCTTATCATAATGCAACCTTGGGTTAGACTTAACTCTTGTAGAGAGCAAACTCTAGTTTAGCTAATGGTTAGGTTTTAAACATAAAACAAATTGGTTACAAATTTAAAGTATCATGAAGTTTCCACAAAAGACAAAATTAGCAACCATTTTATTTTAGCCAAAAGAAATAAAGAAAATAAATGAATAAGTGAATACTTGAAAACCATAACCATTAACCTAAACAAGTTCAAATCAAACATACACCCAAGTTTGCATGTATCATCAAACATGATACAAACTAGTGCACAAAACTATATCATATATACAATGTGCACCCCAAGTGAGAAAATCCATCTTAAGTGAACCAATACTAGTTAATGTAAAGTAATATATCAAATATATAATTATGCATTAGATCATTGAATCAACACTTGATTCTATGATCCGGTCATATCGCATATAACCGGCTAGTATCCAATGTATCGGCTTATCGAATCAATCCTTGATTCGATAACTAGGTTATATCGCATACAACCATTCGACACATTCATCGCGAGAATGAAATGCGGTATCACATACACGCATTATTCTCGGTCCCGCACATATCTCATATGTGCTCCTATTTCGTTTCGCTTGAGCCAGGAAACCTCTGTGTAGGACTCTAAAGACTCGTCAATACGCCGGCAGCGGATGATGATCATATCAAACACCCAAAAGCCGCAAGCGGTCTGCTAAACGTAACGGCCACCCGGGTATTGAGCGATCAGAAGATCGACGAGCAAGCCCGCTCACACTCCTGTGAATCCAACCAGTAACACTCACCGTATAGTCCGGTCTGTTCGTCTGATATGTCGCATATCTCGCCTAGGGGTGGTAAACGTCAGACCCCAATAGCTTGATAAGTCATGCCGACGTAAGGTCCATAACATTCGTGAAACTACTGATAACTCTTACCAGTATATCACTGCAACCCTGGCCAGGGATTTCCTGTTATGGCCAGTCGAGCATGGCGCAACATCAACCCCCAATACCGAGAGAGACGAATCCCCTCCTATCGCTCATTGCCTCCATGTGAATCGGGACTGTACCCAAAAACCACCTGTTTGCACAACTCAGTAGAGCCGTGGTAGGGCGGAAATCAAAGCACAGTGGGAGACACACAAGACTCTATGACGATCTCGGGTCAACAGACTAAGCTGTACCAGTGTCACCAGAGAACTGCCATCTGACGTGAGGTATAATACCATCTGAGAGTTCTCGGCGAGTCCATTCAGTGTACCCAGTCTCCACTGAGCACCCGCATACCATCTTCGATGTCAAACACCAATGGATATGGGATCATCCATCGCCCATCGCATGGGTCGAGAAGATATGCGCTAGTCTACTCTGGAATATCGATGCCCCGTCTCGATATTCCCTCGACTAGGAACATTTGAAGGATGTACTCATGGACTACCCAGGCCCCACTAGTATGATCTACATCACAGTCCTGGAAGTCGAGTACACATCCTAAGGGCTTTATCAACATGTAATCAGAGAGACAGAAAGTATACATGTTTAGATAAAGAGCAAACAGATAGTGTACTATCATGTCGAGCAAGAAAATCCTACCTATATATGTCCCAGCATCCACTACAATATACATCCAATGTACAGTAATGGCCTCTAGGGCATACCTATAACTAACAGTAATCAAAGCACAGTGGGAACTCACACGAGATAAATGACGACCTCAGGTCGACAGACTGTCTGCACACATGTCACCAGAGAACTGCTATCTGACGTTAGGTATAATACCATCTAGTCAGTCCTCGGCAAGTCCTGTCCGGTGAACTCACACCCAGTGAGAATCTGTATACAATCTTAGGTGCACATCACCAATGGCTATGGGACCAATCCATCGCCCCTCGTCAGGGTCTAGATATGTATACACTAGTCTACTCTGGAGTATCGATGCCCAGTCTCAATCCTCCTGCGACTAGGGACACTTAAGGATGTGCCTATTAACCACCCAGCTCCCATAAGTATGACTGCCATCACAACGCTGGTAGTCAGGCAAACACCCTACGGGCTTTATCAACATGTTCACAATATATGAAACATAGAGTAAAATATATCACATGTTAAGATAAAAACAAACCAAATAGCGTACTATCATATCGAGCAATATTGTCCTGTACATACATATCCCTAGCATTCTATACAATGAAGGTCTCTAGGGAATATATATCTAACACAAAGTACCAGCCAGAGATAGTCGAGCAGGGTAGCCGCTCGGCTGCCTCTTGGTGAGGGCTTAGATCCCTGGCGCTACGGGTAGCAAAGTACCAGTCAGGAATAGCCGAGCAGGGTAGCCGCTCGGCTGCCTCTTGGTGAGGGCTTAGATCCCTGGCGCCACGGGTAGCAAAGTACCAGCCAGGGATGGCCGAGCAGGGTAGCCGCTCGGCTGTCTCTTGGTGAGGGCTTAGATCGCTGGCGCCGCGGGTAGCAAAGTACCGGCCAGGGATGGCCGAACAGGGTAGCCACTCGGCTGCCTCTTGGTGAGGGCTTTGATCCTTGACGCCGCGAGTAGCAAAGTACCGGCCAGGGATGGCCGAGCAGGGTAGCCGCTCGGCTGCCTCTTGGTGGGGGCTTAGATCCCTGGCGCCGCGGGTAGCAAAGTACCGACCAGGGATGGCTGAGCAGGGTAGCCGCTCGGCTGCCTCTTGGTGGGGGCTTAGATCCCTGGCGCCGCGGGTAGCAAAGTACCGGCCAGGGATGGCCGAGCAGGGTAGCCATTCGACTGCCTCTTGGTGGGGGCTTAGATCCCTGGCGCCATGGGTAGCAAAGTACCAGCCAGGGATGGCCGAGCAGGGTAGCCGCTCGGCTGCCTCTTGGTGGGGGCTTAAATCCCTGGCGCTGCGGGTAGCAAAGTACCAGCTAGGGATGGCCGAGCAGGGTAGCCATTCGGCTGCCTCTTGGTGAGGGCTTATTAGATCTATGGTGCTGCGGGTAGCAAAGTACCACCCCGGGATGGCCGAGCAGGGTAGCTGCTCAGCTGCCTCCTGGTGAGGGCTTAGATCCCTGGCGCTGCAGGTAGTAAAGTACCAGCCAGGGATAGCCGAGCAGGGTAGCTGCTCGGCTGCCTCTTGGTGAGGGCTTAGATCCCTGGCGCTGCGGGTAGCAAAGTACCAGCCAGGGATAGCCGAGCAAGGTAGCCGTGCTCGGCTGCCTCTTGGTGAGGGCTTAGATCCCTGGCGCTGCGGGTAGCAAAGTACCAGCCAGGGATAGCCGAGCAGGGTAGCCGCTCGACTGCCCCTTGGTGAGGGCTTAGATTTCTGGCGCTTCGGGTAGCAAAGTACCAGCCAGGGATAGCCGAGCAGGGTAGCCGCTCGGCTGCCTCTTGGTGAGGGCTTCGATCCCTGGCGCTGCGGGTAGCAAAGTACCAGCCAGGGATAGCCGAGCAGGGTAGCCTCTCGGCTGTCTCTTAGTGAGGGCTTAGATCCTTAGCGCTGGAAAGGGCCATGGGAAGCCTGCTAAGGATTGACCGAGCAGTGAAGCTGCTCGGTTGCCTCCTGGCGAGGGCTTTGATCCCTGGCATTGCGTGGTAGGGGAGCTACCAGCCAGGGATAGCCGGGCAGTGAAGCCGCTCGGCTGCCTCTTCATGAGGGCTTAGATCCTTAGCGCTGGAGAGGCCATGGGAGGCCTGCTAAGGATTGATCGAGCTGTGAAGCTGCTCGGTTGCCTCTTGGCAAGGATCCTTGGCCTCTGCTGTTAGAGACCTGTATCTGGCCGCGGCCCCGGTTCCTTAGGTCCTCTGGCAAGGTAGTCTTCGAGCTGCCGTGACGAGTCCCGTCCGTGCGACCTCGTCGGGGGAGGGGGTGTTGGTCATACCTGGGAGCAGGCGAACTGACCGACGTCTCCTCGGGAGGGACAAGAGCATGTAGGGGCTCGGGGCGAGGCACTCGGGCGACAAACCTCGGCGCTGACGCGGGTTGCAGAATATATTGGCCCGGGAGATCTGCGCCGTGGGAGTTAACGAGGCGAAGGGCTGCAGTGCCGACGCAAGCAGAGTCTTCTCTCCCTCGGTAGGGGTCCCGGTCCCGAGACGGGAGACCGGCGACCTGAGGGTCTTTCCTTACCGTTTGGACGCGGATGAGCGTCTCTACGACGGACGCGAGTCGGTCTATCCAGCCGGCAAGGGTGTTGATGGCATTCGGCGGAGGAGGTTCGTCCGCGCCTCCGTTGAGGGGGAGGCGGCGGCTAGTACTTGGATCTTCATGATGATCGCTCATCATTGGATTGAGATCGGAAAGTGAGCTTTTGTTTTTGTGGAATCAAGAAGTTCCCACAAACGGCGCCAGCTGACAAGGTCGGGTATCGCGCCAAGATGTTACCTTCCGTTGCTTTGCCGATGGCGGCGATGGGTAGCTGAGATTAGATCTGGAGGCTGTCGCTCCTGAAGCGTGTGGATCTCAATGGGCTTGAGGTTGTGGTTGCCGAGCTACCTGCAAGGAAGTCCCGGGGTGGTTGTACCACCGAGGACCATCCGACGGTCAAGTTGGACTAAAGATCCGAGCAGAGTAACGGCTTAGTGGAGTAAAAATGGCTTACCTGAATCGTCTGAAAAAGGGGTTTATATAGTGGTGGCAGCAGGCAGGGCAGGCGCGAGAATCACGCCGGCAGTTACGCTCCCGACGTCACGCCCGCGTGATGAGCGAGACCTCCCATTAATGGCGAGACATGCTCGTTAATGGGGATCGTGGTGGCGTGAAACGTGGGATGTGGCCGGCGGACATCTCGCGCATGGCGAGATTCGCGGGATGGCGGTTACGCCTGCAAGCGGTGCCGTTGGTCGGTCGATGAAACCGAGGAAGATGACTTCGGCGGGAGAGCTCGCAGACGAGCGGGAGAGCTGAGGTATCTTGGTTCTGCTCGAGCCCGGAGGCGAGCTGAGAAGGCCGAGGAGGTTCGGGCCTGTGATAGCTCAGAGTAGAGCAAATGGACAGTTGGCTTGGCTGCTGAGGTGCTCGGGGGCAAGGAGTGGGGTGCATCCTCGATGACAGGGTTTGAGGAAAGCCCCCCACTGTAGCATACTGGTTCTCCCTCCGTGGCCCTCAGGGGCCTAACTGGCTTACGCATGTGACATGTCATCCGCAACGTGTCATAATTTAAGGAATTACCGTTATCGAGCATCATCAAACTTTAATTAAGGTCATGGCCTTTTTCTTACAAATAATCGAGTTCATGAGTTGAGGTGCAAATGGCTTGTAAAACGATTTATGGTTCTAATAGCTACCAATATTAACATTCATCATGTCCATCCAAAAGAAATCGCAATACCACTTAACATATCATGTATGGAAAATTTTGTAACAAAACACATGCGCATTAGACTAAACATTTTACTTATAAAAAGGTTGTTCTTTTAACATGTAAATGATTAGGTAGCACAAGTATCGGCATGGATTGAGTCATGGCAAGAGGAGATGGGTTTCAACGAAGGGAGAAGAATGAAAGGGAACTTACGTGATGTGTGAGTCGGTATAGCAACCAGCTTACTGATTCGAATCTAGCGGCGGAAGGTGATTCTCAACAACCTAAGGCTCAAGGAAAAATAAGATGGAAGAGGAACATCAATCCTTAAGAGTCTTCTCCATGGAATTTTGTAGAAACAAAACGAAAAAGGAGATGACACTTACGAAGTTGTTAGTCGTAACAATGCTCGTTCCGTCTCATCTCGAATCCTAACGAACGAAAAGCGCTCCGATGACACTAGGACTATTAGAGCTCTTAGGATGAAAATGGCTAGGTTTGTTTAGGGTTCTTCTTCTGAATTTTCAGTGTGAAAATGGAGAGGAAAAAAACAATTAAAGAGAGAATGCAATGAGAGCATTAAATCAAGATTAAAGGTGGAGAATTAAGTGCGAATTGGGCTTTTTGAATTTTGAAAAGCAAACGTAAACGTGTAAAATAGCTCGTGCTGAGCACGAGCAAGCTCTACACTGCAGTCAGGGATGGCCCTGGTGCCGTCGTGGACGGTCTTGGCTCAAGCCTCGACCTCCTGGCTTGTGTCATCCCATATGTTTCAAAAACGTATAACTTTTTATATATTGGGTTTTGGGGCCTTGCGTATATCGCACGTGAAATTCAAGGTCTTGAAAACTATAAAAAGAAAACAAAAGAAAAGAGGTCGCTAGGTTTCAAATACATGGACTATAGGATAGCCGTGAAATGACTTAACCAATGAGATGCAAGTTTACTCTTTCACATATTCATCAAGAAATAAATATATCTGGCCTTCGAAAGGAAAGTTGTACTTTACTAAAGAAGGAAAATACGACGGTATATGAATTTTAGGTCGTTACAGTAAGACTTCTATTACATTAATAATATATAACGCATATACTCATGCACTTGCGCTTTTATTTATTTCGAGAAAATTTTTGCAGCATCTCCTCGCTATTATCCAAGTATACTGTAATGGAAGGGATAAATATCTCAATGCTATAAATATTGAAATAACCGTAACGTCTATATTTATACACGGAGAACCAACGAAATCATTTCGAAACAAATGAAAGCACAAGTGCAGTGGAGTGTATGTGTTATATAATCTTAACTTGTCCACACTGGACAAATCTATCGATTATAGTGCAACTAGTCATCTCCTCATATAAAATACGAGATACTTGTCAGCAACGGACGATTAAAGTTCAATGTTGACCACCCTTAGGTACATATAACTAATAAACGGGGTCTAAGACGTGTTACTTTGTTTGTCGATTTTTTAACTTCAATTTTTTCGATATTATGTGAGATTCTCAATAATAGCGCCCGAAATTTCAACACTAACAGTTTTCATTTCAATATTAAGGTTTTGGCTATAAATTGTGATTTTGGTTTTACATCAAACTTAAGTTAAAGATTTTCCTTCCAAGTTAGGGTTTATTGTTTCATAACAACAAACTAAGTGTTTAGTGCCTTAATATAGAAACCCTTTAAACAAGGCTTGAAAACATGCATATTTAACATGTTTTCTAATCAAGTCACTCATATTTCATTAGGCTCGAACTTTGCTCGTGCAAATGAGCCACTCCTATTTCTAGCTCACACCTTAAAAAATGAAAACAATTAAGGATGTTTTGGCCAAAAGAAAGTCATTTTCATTTTCATTATGAAACTAAAATTAGAGCCTTTGCCAAAAATTTCAAAACGAGCACCATGTATGCAACCAATCGAAGCTCTTAATATAGCCAAAATAAATAGATAAAAGAAACCATCTTATAAATTGAAATAATCCTCTATATGCCACGTCCCCATCATCAGTCATTTGTTGTTAATTCATCTTGGATCAACACTAAATGTCGACAAAAAATCAACCACCCCTGAGTTTCCTAATTAATTCTTCACAAAAAACAGCAAACGAGACTTAGCATTTCCATTTAGAGTGAAGAAATTATCGGTATATTTATACATCACACACAAATCAAAAGAAAGAATAATAATTAAAAATTACATAAAGCGCAAGGATTTAGAAAAGCGGCGGGGTCGTCACGAGACGGTGGCGGTGGCGGTGGTTAGGGTAGGAGTTTGCCGCTTGGAGTTGGAGTGGAGAGGGAAAAATGAGACGGCGGCGGTCGACGGAGGTTTCAAGCTGGAGAGAGGAGGCAGCGGCGGTGGTCGTCGGGGGCGGTGGTCTTTGAGGTGGAGAGAAGAGGAAGTGGTTGTCATGCCCCGTTTCCTTGAAGACGGAGTGCGAGAACGGACAAGCCCGCGACGTATTCACACCGGGAAACACACATTCCCGAATACACTAAGCTTTTGAATTAAACAAAAATAAATATTACAAGAATTTAAAAGAAAACAAAATGATAAATAAAGCATCCAACATCGGTGGCGGGCGGTGATCTTCGAATTGGAGAGAAGAGACGGAGACGTGGCGGTGAGAGAGAGGCAAGGGCGAAGATGGCGATGGTGAGGGCGGTGATTTTTGAAACAGAATAAAGAGGAGGCGGTGACGACGGGGGTTGGTTAGGGGAAAGAGCGGTGCTCTTCAATTTCGAGAGAGGAGGCGGGGATGGTGGCGACGGCGAGAGAGAAGCGAGAGCGAAGATGGTGGTGGCGGAGAGCACGACAAAGGCGAGAGAGAGAGAGAGAGAGAGAGAGAGAGAGATGGAAAGGGGACGGAGTAGTTTTAGGGTTTGGAAATAAACAAATTTAAGGTTAGGGTTGAAGGGGTTAATAGAGCTACTTGGGTGACAGGCTCGGGCCGCCATCCAAGCATGTATATTCGTGTAGTATAACGGTGTTAACTTTTCCATTTATAATACTTTTTTATACCGAAAATGCCCCTCTAATAAATTTAATTGACTAGCTTAATTTTCTCTTTCCTTTCTCTTCATTTTTCCCGAGCCCTTACTTTCTTGAATCTTTCATCACTCTTTGAAGAAGTATAGAAAATGTAGTTGCTGTTTTGAATTAGAGATTTTGAAAAAGGAATGAGGAAAAAGGTTTGGAGAGAAAAAAAAATTAAGACTTGTTTACTGAAAACTCTCAATGAGTTGGGACCAGAATAAAAAAAACTCTCATTACGTTTAAAACTATCAAGAAACTACCGTGACTTAACGATTAACGTCACCGTTCATATCAAATGACAATTTTGCCCTTTCCGTAATATAATAAATTAATTGTGAATTACATTTTAAATAATTTTAATAATTATTAAATATTAATTAATTAATTGTTATATTCTTTTAGGGGGAGTCGGGAACGGCAGGGGCGGCGACGTCAGAGGAGGCGAGGGCAGCATCGGACGAGAGGGTAGGGGGGGCGCCGGAGAAAAGTTCGGGAAGAAGAAGAAAATGAAGAAGTTGATGATGATGATGAAGATGTTTTTGGGAGGAGGGATAGAAGGGGGTCGCCGACTAGAAGATCAGCACGAGGAGGAAGAAGAAAAAGAAGTTGATGTTGATGCCGCTAATGATGATGATGGTGATGTTTGTTTTTTCAGGAGGGAGGGGGGTTGTCAGAAGGTAGAAGAACGGTGCTGGCGAGAAGATTGGTGGGAAGTTGAAGAAGAAAAAGTTGAAGATGTTGATGATGAAGATGATGAGGGGGCGGATGGTGGTCGTGGGTTGTGGTGGTGGTTCTGCGTGGGCATGCGGCCATGGTGCTGACCGGGGTTGGATTTTTTATTTTCTTATTTTATTTAGAAATTATGTTTAGGGTTAGAAGAAAGTGGTTTGGGGATTTTTAAATTGTTTTGCTGACATGGCAACTTGGTTGATGTGGCGCTGAGGTAGCATAGACGGTACTAACGTGGCACTGTTAAGTTTGGTAGCTTTCTGATCATTTTAAGATAATGAGAGTTTTCTGATTATGGTGCAAACCTATTCGGAGTTTCCAACAAATATGCCAAATTTTAAAGAAGAAAGGTGGTGGGGGGGATTGGAGAAGAAAGAGTTGGGCGGTATTATGGAAAATATACACCAAAAAACTAATTGTGTTAAATTTTTAGGGTAAAGTGCATGTATTTCAAGTTTAGAAGGTTTCCTGCTTTTTAGGCAAAAATATGGAGGTTTCCGCTTTCTAGCCTCTCTTTTTTTCTTTTTTCGACTGAAACAAAAAAAAACGCTGTCTATTAATGAGTAGTTACAGATATTTACTTGAAATCAAAAAATTTCATCACATGATCTCTCACCTACGTTTTCTTTTTGCCCGTGTGGCACGCACTAACAAAAATTCTAGTAGATATTATTATCTTTAACACTTGTCGAAATTTTATCCCATACAAAATTGTATCGCATACAAAATTGTGCTCATTCGGTAGCTTAATTTACATCAGGTGTGTCATACTGGTCTTTACTGGCTGCAACATTTAGTTGTTCGCACTTGTATTTATGTCAAATTCTATAAAACACCACGGGATTTATCGAATTTTCAAGATTTGAGACAGCACCGTAGAATTTTTAAAATTACACAATCCTGCTTGGAGAGTACCTTTGTTAGGATATTTTCATGAAAACATGTTATATTAAATTCATTTTGGAGCTACTCAATCCACGTACAATATCGTTTGGGGTTATTCGATCCATTGATGCCTTAATCGAGTTGACGAACTAACATTTTCACAACTTGTTGCTAATTCAAGAATGATTTGTGGCATTTTTTAAGTTCCATGATATTGTTTTAAAATATTTGAAAATTCAATGATGCTTTATAATGTTTGTCGCAACTCGAAAGAGCTCTGCAAAATATTAAATACAAATTTACCAACATATTTAAAAGACTAAAATGCAAGAAACCTCTCTCACTTTTGGCTAAAATGCAGGAACTCCCTGAGCTTGAAAGACATGCACTTTACCCCAAAAATTTAACACCATTAGCTTTTTGGTGTATATTTCCCTTAATAACCCTCAATTATTTCTTCTTCGATTTTTTCCCTTACTCTTCTTTTAAAAAACTCTCTCCAAACTTTTTTTTCCTTCCTTACTCTTCTTTAAAAAAATTCTCTCCAAACTTTTTCTTTCTCCTTACTTTCCTAAAATCTCTAATTCAATACACCAACTGCATTTTCTCTATCCCACGCAAAGAGTGAGCAAAAATTCAAGAGAGTAAGGATCTGAAGAAAATGAAGAAAAAGAAAAAAGAATATTAGATTGGTCAATTAAATTTATTATAGGGAAATTTTTGATATAAAAAGGTATTATGGATGAAAACGTTAACAACGTTATAGATTTTAGGATAAAGTGCATGTACTTCTAGTTTAAGAAGGTTTCCTGATTTTCAAGTACAAATGAGGAGTGCTTCCAGCATTTAAGCCTATTTAAGAAAAGCTAAAGGTCAAAATAAAGAAGGCTATAGAAAAGTCTATGCATGGGTTCGCGTAGATATATCAGACCGTCCACAGTGGAAAAGGACAACAGAGACGAGACGACATGCAGGCAAGCATGCGTCTCAAGGTGGAAAATGGGCCAGGCGATTCAAGGCCCGACCTGGCCCACTTTTTGGCCTAGTACGACTGCCATGTGACGGGTCGAGGCCAGCCCGGCCCGGCCCGGGTCTCGGCTGGGGGAGCCCGACGGCCCAGCCCTGCCATGAGCCCGGTCCCGGTTCGGGCCTGCAAGGCCTGAGGCAAGTTGAGAAAATAATTAGAGGGAGGCCCGGTCAAAATTTTTGGGGTTTGGTTTAATTCTTTTTGGTGGGCCCCCTTTGAATTGATTTGTATTTGGGGACCGGGAAATCAAAATTATGGCTGTTTGGGGATCAATGGTTTTGATTTGATTTAAAATGGGTGGGGATTTCGGGAGGAAAAAAACCAAAAAAAATTGAAATAAAAAGAAGGGAATACATGTGAAGTGTGAAGTGATGGAAAGCAGGGGATTTTCAAAATTTAAAATTTGGGACCGTTCAAAATTTTACATTTCTTCAAAAAAAAGACCCAAAAAACCAAAAATAAACCGGTTTTTAAAAAAAATTATTTAAATTGTACATGGGCCGGCCCGGTTTGGTCGGCCCTACCGGCCCGGTCCAAGCCGTGCCTAGGGACGGGCTGGGCTCAGGTTTGAGGCACTCGGGCCGGGCCTTGGCGCGGCCCGAACCCAGTCAACTCGGGCTTGGCTTGACCCAAAGACCGGCCAAGCGTGATCCGGCCCGTTTGCCATCTTCATATGCGCCTGCTTACCTTTTCATTCTTCCTATCGGGATGCATGCTTTCGGATCGGATCCGGATCTCCCCATGTATTTGATCCGATCCAAATTGGGATCTAGAATTCTATATTCTTCCTTTTGCCCTTCTTTTCTTATTGGGTTTGGGGCTCTTTGATTAAATATTCAATTAAGGCCTATTTTTGCACGGTTTACGTATTCACCTACCAATTCTACTTTTTATCCACTATCACCAGTAATTATTAGTAATTTAATCTAGTAAGTTGAGGGAGTGGTTAATGAACTCATTTGATTGGGTAAAAATAGGAAATATCCATAGCTTTTTGAGTCCGGGTTTTAGAACGTTAATAAGTTGCTATGTTTTACATTGAAAAGTTAATATTTCTTATAATTTTAGCAATGTAATGATATCTAAAATAATTTTGTTGTCACCATATTTCACTGATGAATGGACAGCTCATTTCAAAACAAGAAAAAAAATGACTTAGGAAGTTTTAAAAATTTATTAAATAGTAATCGAGTCCAATAACTAGAACAAATGAATGGTATGTGATAATTCTAATTTTTTTGAGATAAAAAGAAAAATCAAATGATTCAAAAAATTCTTAATTTTTTTTTAATTAGAATAATTCTAGATGTGCCACTGCCACCTCAACCCACCTCTCTCTCTCTCTCACACACACACACACACACATTTTTATTACACACAAAAAATAAAAGAAAAGGACATAGGTAGACATCTTGAAATTCAAGAATATATGCATAACCTCGTGAAACCCTGCTTTTCACACCTAGAAAAATCTTCATTTGTATGTTTAACATATTAAATGAGCGATTTTGAAATTGATATTTCAATGTAGTTCTTTATAGGACACATGACAAGCATTGTTTTAAATGTAGGCCGACATCACCAAAATGTTGGTTTTGGGAAAACGACATAAACATGCAAAAAATAATCGGGTGACGATATTTGGGGAATGTCCGATACATTTCGTGATTTCGGCCGAAATATCGTGATGTCAGCGTTTATGCAAACATTTATCGTTATGAGAAAAAAATTATGGGTAATTTTCTTTTTTGTGCTTAGGGCATTTTAAATAATCCGATCCATTTGGACCAACTTACTTTATAAGAACCCCATTTCATCTCCATTGTTTCATCATTTCAAGTAAGATTCGAAACTACGACCGTTCGCTTAATAGACGACCACTTTACTATTGAGCAATTGATGAAGATATAAATTTAATAAAACAAAAAATCTAAATAAATTAATATTTTTTCAAAAACTAAGTTATATAAATAATGTTTACATTATAAAAATGTAGAACCCAATATTTGATAATACCATCCGCCATTTCTCGATATCTGATATCCGACTTCAAAATTTTCAGACCGACATGACACCGATATCCGATATTTTGAGCATTGATAACAAAAATCATTAATTATTGCTCCAATAACGTCAAACTTTTAATAATAAATTTAGGAACCTTCAAAGTATTACTATTTTAGGGGAAAACAGTATTAAAAAATCTTGTCACGCTTTTTATAACATATAATTAATATATGTACAATGCACTTGCAAAAAGTCTAATAAAAATTAGTTCAAAAGAAGTTATAATAGGGGGAGCTTGGTCTAAAGAAGCAATAGAATTTCTTTGCGCATGGAAAATCCGTGTAGAAAACCGCAATAAATCAACTGATCAAACTTCTATCGATCTTCAGACAACTACATACAATATGGATAAACATGCATTGACATTTTTCCTTCAAATTTTCATGGAGGTATGCCCAATTGGGAAATTACGTAATTATATACCATCAACTACACTGTTTTCACCAAACTGCCTTAAAATTCGTTCATTACGGTTAAATACCTTGAGTGCTCCTTTTAAGAGTATTGTGATGAAAAAATTCTCTTAAAAATCATTGTACAAAGCATTTTACTACAAAAAAAAACATCAAGGTTTATAAGGGAAGAAAACTACAATAGTTCAGGGTATTTTTGTGTAATTTACCTGTAACGGCGTCCTTATAAACCTTGCCTAAACAAATTTACAATCACATACACGGATTTAGATTATTTAATAGATAGGTAGATTATACTGCTTTCCCTGGCCTCTAAAGCTTTATTATCCACACACAAAATAATCCTCATCTTCTTGGATCACACGTAATTATATATTTTTTTCTTCAGAAAATCCAGACAGCAATAATAATATACTTGAAACAATCGCTGCAACACCATAACACAAATAAATCAGTAGATCAAATTTCTCACATCAGATATGCACCGAATGGTCCAAAAGAGAGCTCTAAGAAGAAGATATAGCAAACATATAATGACCAAATCACATTCATTCACATCTCTCTTACTTCAATATCTGCAATCTCTCTATACTCTACATAAAATAAATAAATAAATAACAGAAAAAAAGGAGTATTGAGATATTTTAGAGAAACCCATCATTGTCTAAGACAACAAGTGTTAGTGTGTTGTGCTTGCAGCGCGGAAGCCGCGGTCAAGACGGAAGCGAAAACAATGATTTTTAACAAGCACAAAACACATATTCTTTAGGAATCAAACCATACAACTAAACTAACAAGCAAGCATGCAATGGTTAGGGAATACAACTTTTGACGTGTGTCCACCCAATTGTGGAAGACCCCTCCAAACTCCTCATAGGCCGTCGGGAACAAGCTCGAATTGCGACCGTTCTTGCCGAAGATGATCCACCCGAGAGAACCGATCCAAGCTCCGGCTTCACCTAGTGAAGCAACCGACGCTCCAAGCTCGCTACGAAAGGAGAGTAGGGATGTAGAAATTTTCCACAATGATTTTCTCTCTAATCAAATGCTCAAGAGAGCAACTCAAGAAGAAGAAGGATGAGGGGAAGGAGAAGCAGCCATGACAAGAAAATGACCAAGTATTGTGTGTAGTGATAAAGAATCAAGATAGAAAATAATGGCTATGTTTATTTTGCAACCATACAAGAATAGTAAACACAAATGATTTTACAATATAAAATCAAAGCCATTCCTCTCTACCATATTTCTTTACACCTCATTCTCCGTCTCATTTTTTATTTTCTTTATAAAGAAAAATCAACAAATGAAGTGTTCATCTTCTAGAACAAATTCTGTATAAATACGGAATACAACCTGGTATACGTATCGAACTATATATACGTGTATTCGTATAAAAATACGAATAGCCAAGAAAGAGAAAATGAATAGTGAACAATAATACTAGAATACATATATTAAATATATATAGAGAGAATAATGGAGGAAAGAGGCCATAGGAGGGAATTTCCTCCTATGGCGTCGAAAAAATACCCTCTCCATCATTTTTTCCGACGATCGGCACCCACTATCTTCATCGTTATCATCTAAGATGTGGGTACAATAAATTTCATGTGATTCTACAACTTTTTCACCCTTGATTTAGCAATGTAAAAAGTTCTATTGTCGGTAAACCGTTAATTTTGAACCCACTAAATCAACGGTGAAAAGTTGTAGAATCACATGAAATTTGGTGTACCTACATCTTAGATGATAACGATGAAGATGATGTGTGCGGATCGTCGGAAAAAATGAGGGAGGAGGTATTTTTTCGACGCCATAGGAGGAAATTCCCTCCTATAGCAACTTTCCTCTATTATTCTCATATATATATATATATATATTAATAAATCAAAACCTGATTTAATAATCCTAACCCGCTAGTATTATCAACCGTCCGATTAAAATCCGTATAGCCTATACATGTATTTAATCAGACCCCTTGTATGTACCAACATACGTCATCTATATCAAATCGCCTGAACCGGGAAAACTCTTTGTATAGGATTTTAAAGACTCGACAATACGTTGGCAGTGATTTACTGGATAAATCCAAAAACTAAAAGTACGTCAGCGGCACTAGCTGTACGTAACGACTACCCAGATATATGCCGAAAGGAAGGTCGATAATCAAGTCCGTCCGTACCCTACAGAGCCTGAATGTGACAATCTCTATACACTTCGGTCTTTTTGTCTAAGCGTATCGCATATCAGATCTAGGGGGTGGATAACGTCAAACCCCTAATAACCCGATAAGTCGTGTCGGAATCAACCTCATCACCAACCGAGAAACTACTGAACTCATATAAGTAAATCATATCTACCGTTGCCACGGATTTAGGGTGATAGCCAACCGAACACAACGCGACATCGACTCCTAATACCAGGATAGACGAGTCCCTGACAATCGCTCACTGCCTCCATATGGCTCGGGACTGTATCCAACTCAAACCTGTTTGCACGACTCCTTTGAGCCGAGATAGGGTAGTAATCAAAATAGAGTGAGAACTCACAGGAGACAAATGACGAACTCAGATCAAAAGACTAACATGTAATCATGCCACTAGAGAACTTCCATCCGACGATAGATATAATACCATTTGGAAGTTCTCGGCGAGTCCGTCCAGTGTACTCACTTCTAGTGAGCACCTGTATACTATCTTATGTGACACAACACCAATGGCTTGTGAGACCAACCACTGCCCCTCATCGGGGATTCGAAACGTATACACTAGTCTACTCCGGAATATCGATGCCCAGTCTCGATACTCCCACGACTAGGGACATTTAAGGATGTGCTTATGGACTACCCAACTCTCACGTATATGATCGCCATCATAATACTGGTAGTCAAGTAAGAATCTTATGGGCTTCATCATTATGTATTAGCGACACGTAATAACAAGTAACACGTGTAAACATCAATGATAAAGACAAACCAGATAGTATACTATCATCTCGGGTAAGATTGTTCAACCTGTATAGGTCCTCCCTCAATTATCATAATCGCGTGCCTGCAATTACAATAATTGTCTTGAGGGCACTATATCCAACAATCTCCCACTTGCACTTAATGCTAATTATTGCGGTATCGCATACCCACATCCCGTGTGCCATTGAATACCCAATTTCACTACTAATCAGTTTCGCAAAGCGTGTTTACGAAATATCCGTGTTCGAGAAATAGCCTGTGTGAGTGGATCCGCTACATTGTTCCAACTTCCTCTCTCTATATCTCAATTTCGTGGAGATGAACAATCTCCCGAACTTAGCGATACCCCACCACAAGAATTTGTCTAGATACTTGATAGAACCAAGTTTATAAATGAACAATTTTATCTAACAAACTTCTTGGGCTATATCCTCTATTGAGTCATAACCAGCATCATGCACCATGCTTACCTCAGTATCCCTATTGGAACCCTATCCACTCAGAAGAGGCTAAACTCAAAACTCTGATAGCATCTCTGACATCCAGGTCACCTTGGAAGCCTGAACCGATAACAACCTCTCGGAGGAGACTGCCGTTATCATATACCATGAATATCCTCTTATGCTCATAATTGCTTCCCTTTATTTCTCCAGGATTGTATTAATATCTGCTTACTACAGCAAGTGTATAAGTAACATCTGGTTTTGTACAAGACATTACATGATTGACTCAATTGCCTAAGAAAATGATATTTCATTCATGCCAGTTCCTTTCCTCATCAGTCTAGAAGACATTTCTTTAAAGAGGGTGACTCCATCACCTGCGGGTACACCACTACACCAGGAGTCATCCATTCTAAAATACTTTAGAATGCCGTCTAAGTACCTGGATTAGGACACTTCCTAAATCTATATGTAAAACCATAGATCTAGTCACCAGAACCTCTGATATATTATCCATATCCAACGTGGAGAAAACAATATGTGACAACCAAAATTTGGCCGATTATAGTATAAGAACATCACTTCCTATCTGGAGTATATCATCCAAATCCCAGGACAGTACTCCCTACACCCTTCTTACTAGGTTCATCTGTTGTTTTGATGAAGTCAATCACCTTGACAGTCATATCAAACCAGATGATCCGTCTCCGCTATGCATACTTTAGTCTACGAATAGACATAAACCACTTACACACCTTCCGCTGCTCCCACTGACTACGATAACCCTCTGACAAAATCATATACACGTGCACTTCCAAATTAACATTTGGAAAGACGTTATAGTCATCCACCTGCCAGATATCACAGTCATGAATAGTAACAGTGGCAAGTCATATCCGTATGGATTTTAGCGTAGAAACTGAAGTAAAAGTCTCATCACAATCCACAACGGGTTTTTGATGAGAATCTTTAAAAAAGTCTAGCCTTATTAGGTTAATACCTTTCCACCGGCATAGATCACAAAAGATCTACTTGCTCCTAATGGGTTTTACCCTTTCAGGAGCACCCAGCAAAGTACAAAATCCATTTTTTTGCTAAAGTGCGCAGAGTCCATCTTGGATATAAAGTATCTGGTCACCTGGAAGTTGCCACTTTCTATTGTAGGGTGTTTTTCGTCACCCCATTGAGATGGGAAATACGCGTCGCTTGTCAAGTGTATTACAGATTCGCCCTGCCTGGGGTGGGCTGAGATTTATTGATTGTGGGGATCCGAATCTCCGACAGCCGCGGACTAAACTGCCGTTAATTACTCCTTGCTTTTGGAGCGAGAGAACCTCCGATTGAAGGGTAAAACTGGTCATGCGAACTCAATGTGCAGTGTGCGTGTGTTGTGTTTTGAAGGGGAATTAGACGTATCGGGGGCCTCGCAGAGTTTACGGGGGTCCCGCTACCCAGGTAGCGGGCTGGGGGTCAAGGGGGCTAGCAGCCCCCTAACAGGGTGCGGGACAGCACCCCGTTAGAATTTTTTTTCTAATGAGGGACGTCGTCACGCCCCGCTTCCTAGAGTGCGCAAATTACGGTACGTGACAGAGCCAACTATGCTACCTGTGGCTAGAAAATATCCCTCCACAGTCACATTACGACTGTCTATAGGATATCAAGAACATAAAATATAAAATCTATCTAGTACATGTCCATTTGCCACAGTAAAAAGAGTCAAGAAAAATGCATAAGCGGAAATGAATTAAATCCAATAAATAACATCTGAAAACGTGTCCCAATATGGGCTCGCATCAAGGAAATAAACCAGCGGAAACAAACTAAATTAAATATCTCTAAATAACACATGTTCAATTCCTCACTGCTCAGCTTGATGGCTAAAGTACTCATGTTCAGCCTGCGATAAAGGTAGAGGAACTGGGCCATGCAAAACCCAGACGTCAGTGCGTCATAATACCAAAACAACAACAATAACTAGGATGTAACGATATAGGTAAACATGAATATAAATGATTAACACGGATATGAAACAGTGAGGTATGTGTGTGTATGTGAGGTGTGATGTGTAACCTAAAACTCTGCTTCTAGGTTATTTATTCTAAAGTCTTTGAAATTAATTAATATAATTCTCAGCGTAACCCAACAGTCTATGCCCCGTTCATTCCCCACGGGACCACGGTAACAGGATTTATTCCATAATGCCCGGAAAAACGACAAACAAGATTATTCCGTAACGCCCGAAAAAATATCAAACATGTAATTATTCCAGAACGCCCTGAAAAACGGCAATAGGATTATTCCGTAACGCCCGGAAAAACGGCAAACATGTAATAATAGCCTTTTGAGTTACGTTTCGGTTACATTCTTGATTTCAACTTTACCCCCAGGTTTGTGTTCAAGTCAGTATTGCTAATATAGATCTAATGCCAATACAGGATCAAACAGGTACAGTTCTCGTCTATGCAGACAACAAGTTACGTCCGTCAGGACAGCATGTCAGGATTGTTGGCATTAGTAACAAGATCCAAGTAATGAGTCAAGTAGTTTGTCGTGAACATGTCATGTGATGCATATGTATCAAATAGATACCAAATGTGAAACTGTAACGAATATTTGAACACGGTAAGCACGACAGATACCAGGATGCATATGTATCTATCTGTAATAACCTTTTATACGTCCATGACTACGTATGATGCAATCTAGATAACACGTTATAATAATGTGATAGTAAAATGATATCAGAACGTTTCGGCATGCAACTAGAGAATCTATGGTTAGCACGGATACGTACGGATACTGTAAAATGGTAAAACTATAATATTTGCTGCATAATGAAACACATGTATTATTTTTATTCATGTATAAATAGATATATTAACATAGCATGTTTCAAGATAAACTTGCCTGATCGGATATCACGACGGGGTATGTATGTCACGTTCGACGTCGGATTAACATCGCGATGCAACCACGCGCGTACATGATTGGACCTGGCTAATCAAAGACGCGACTACACTGTACGACGACGATGACTGGGTTGTCCGGATCGTCGGAGACGTGCGCGACTCCGGCGAGACGGCCGGAATAAGCAAGAAAGAAAAGAGAAGAAAAGAAAGAAAGGAGAGAAGAGAAGAAGAAAGGGGGTTTGTGGCTGCTGGTGTCGGGCTCTGGATTGAGCTCTGGGATAGAGGAGACGATGACGGCAACGATGGGCTGTCGTCAACGACGAAGTTTAACGGCGATGGGCAGAGAGGTTTTCTTGGGTTGCTATGGAGGTTCTAGGGCGGCGAAGATGGTGGTGGTGGTGTCGGGAGTTGGAGAGGGAGGTGAGGAGAAGGAAGAAGTGATGGTGGTGACGACGACGAGGTGGTAGGGTTTCCGGTGATGAGGGTGCATGCATTGGGTTCGGGTTTGCAGGGTTGGTGATCGGTTGCAGGGTTCTTGGCGTCGTCGGGGTTTGCAGGGTGATCAGGTATGGAGAGGGAAACGAGGTGAAGAGTGGGGTTAGGGCGACGGTGAAGTCTCCGGCAATGGGTTCTTGCAGTTAGGTCGCCGGGGGTTTGGAGGTGCAGGGATGGTCGGGGAACAATGAGGTGGTAGCGGAGGTGATATGGTGATGAGGGTGACGGGGTAAGGTCGTCTACGAGGCTTGGTGATCGGCAGCGATGGCTTGGCAACGGGTTTCTTGGGTTCTAGGGGTTGCAGGGATGTTGGTGGTGGCGTTGGGCACTCGGGAGAAGAGAGGAAGGAAGGAGAAGGTAGATGTGGTGAGGAGGTCGAGAAGACGAGGGTGGTGATGGTGATGAGCGAAGGTCGGCGGCTACGGCAAGGTTTGGGTTCTAGGGTTTGGTTTCGTCGCGGGGAGATATCAAGGAAGAAGAAAGAGAGAGGTGTAGGTGTTTTAAATATATTAGGTTGTATAATATATAGGAGAGAGAGACGGGGGGAGAGAGAGAGAGAGTGTCTGCGAGAGGAGAGAGAGGGTGGGAAGAGAGAGAAAAGGAGGATAAATATTAGTTAAAATATATAATATATATATATATATATATATATTATTCGTATATATCTAACTGTTAGGTTATATAGGTTTTATTATAATATATATATATATATATATTCTGGGTTTAAACAGCTATTACAAAAATACTCGGGTCACTTCTAAAAATCTAGTTGTAAAATATGGATAATATACATACAAGCCAAAACCATAATGCGATATCCGGTTAAATAAAATGCATAACCCCAAGAACGGATATACGTAAATATACGTAGCGGTCCAAACGAGTCTGTTTTATCATACTGGGCATGAACATGATGTCTGGATGCCCACATATGATATGGGGTATGATAATAGGCCATGCTAGATATTAAAATGTATTATTTGGTTATAATTTGTAATATTTAAACGACACGCAGATACTAATTATATCATACAAGTATATAGAACCTAGATGTGCACGGATCCTCTGTACCAGTAATAAGTGACGTAATCTTGAACCATCATAGGTTTCAAGCATGCGGGTCGGGTCGGATACTAACCACAGATACCAAATGCACTATCCGCACCCAAAACGATAATAAATAAGAAACTGTCGCAAGATTAGAAAATACCCAAATAAAATATGGTATAAATGCACTAGGGTGTTACATTATACCCAACTACAAGTGAATTTCGTCCTCGAAATTCACGGAACAAGAAATGACATGAAAACATGAATCTAAGAAAAGAGGTGTGGAAACTTCTGTCGGATCTCGTCTTCACGTTCCCAAGTTGATTCTCCATGCGAACGATGTAAGGCTACGCCAGCGCCCCGGCCATCAATCCGTGGCCAAACGCGGAACAAAAACCTTAAAAACCCAGCGCTAATGTAACCCGATTCCCGGATCGTGCCATTAACCCTATACTAGTTATACTGTAAAGTGTTTAGAGAGGTTATACCGATCGATCCGTGTCCTTTGGTCTTCAACCTCTGTCCAAGCTCCTCGCGGCTTCTCCAATCAAGTTTGATCTCCGGTCTCCCTTCGTCGAAGAAGATCCACGTCGAGGGTTCCTTATACAGGCTCCCGCTTCAAAACCGAAGCAACTCGGGTAACTAGTTTGCTAGCCTAGGTGCCCAAGATGAAGTAGAGAGAGTGTGTGATCATTTTGTCTTAAGACATCCATGGATTCTCAACTCATGAGAGGGTATGGATGGAGGTTGAAGAAGAAGCCATTGGAGGAAGAAGTTGTAAGCTTAAGTTTTTTGCTAGTGAAGAAAAAAGCATTGCTATTGTGTGAAATATCTAGTAAGAGCTTTAAAAAACAACTCAAGATAAATCCCAAGCCTCTAGTGGCTGCCCTCTCTCACTCCAGAAAATATCCCACACAATAAATCAATAAAGAAATAGACATGGCACAAGTAAACACACCATGAGTCATCAAAAATGCACATGCCACATTCAATGCCCTAGGTCAAAACTTGCACTCACAATTTCCACACAATTAAACATTAAACTAAATGTTTAATCAAAAAGAGAATGGCAACTTCTAAAGTAAACTCGTAAGGGATCACAAGAATACCCTTCATCTGTATATACATACCTGCATCCGTATTCCGACTGAATACGAATACAACGAGACGAAAACAATCCAATAATCTAATACTAGGATCCGGCTTAAACCAAAGCCCACTAGTATTATCCGTCCGATTATGATCCGTGCACGAGTGCACGTATATCATCGAACCCTGCCATAAAACCATACGGCCTCTACAACGTTTTGCCCGAACCAGGAAAACCCTCTGTGTGGGACTCTAAAGACTCGTCAATACGCTGGCAGTGGGTTTAACCACAAGCACGTCAATGGCACTAGCTGTACGTAACGGCTACCCAGTTATTGAGCGAAAGGGAGGCCGACGAGCGAACTCATCCTGAAACCCTACTGAGCCTGACAGTGACAATATCCCTACAGTCCGGTCCGTTTGTCTATGAGTATCGCATGTCGAGCCTAGAGGGGGTGGATAAAGTCAGACCCCTAAGAACTAGACATTTAGTGTCGGTATGAAGCCTATCACCAACTGAGAAACTACTGATCCGAACCAGTAATTCTCGTTTACCCCGGCCAAGAATTTCTGGTGATGGCCACCCGTGCACTCCGTGACATCAACCCCCAATATACCGGGAGGGATGAATCCCCTGACGATCTGCTCACTGCCTCCATGTGGCTCAGGACCGTACCCAACTAAAACCTGTTTGCACGACTCCTTTGAGCCGTGGTAGGGTAGTAATCAAAGCACAGTGGGAACTCACACGAGACAAATGATGATCTCAGGTCGATAGACTAACATGTACATATGTCACCTGGGAATTTCTATCTGACAATAGGTATAATACCAACTAGCATTTTCCCGGGGAGTCCGTTCAGTGTACTCATAACCCAATGAGCACCTGTATACATCTTAGGTGAACTAACTAACACCAATGGCTTGTGAGACCGGCCACCACCCCTCGTCGGGGTCTCGATCCGTATACACTAGTCTACTATTGGAGTATCGATGCCCAGTCTCGAAACTCCCACGACTAGGGACACTTTAAGGATGTGCTTATAGACCACCCAACTCTCACGTATATGATCGCCATCATACTGCTGGTAGTCAAGCAAGAATCCTATAGGCTCTATCAACATGTAATAGTGATCTGTAATGTCACCTGAAGCATGTACACGATGATAAAGACAAACCAGATAGCATACTATCATCTCGAATAAGACTGTTCTACCGGTACATGTCCTCCCTCAATCATTGCAATCACGTGCCTGGGATCCAATAATTGACTTGAGGGCACTATAGCCAACAATCTCCCACTTGCACTTAAGGCTAATTATTGCGGTGTCGCATACTCACAGCTCGTGTGATACCGAACACCCAACTTCTCTACTAATCAGTTTCATAAAGCCCATTTGTCAAACTATTGCGTTCGAGAAATAGCCTCAGTGAGTGGATCCGCTCTAATGTTTCTTTTTATGTCTCTCTTTATCTCAAGTTCGTGGAGAAAGCCATTTCCCGAAATGAGCAATACCTGTCTTAGAATATGTCTGGATATCTGATGGGACCCAGTTCACAAATGAACTCCAAATCCAGTAAACTTCTTAGACTGTATCGTTAATTGAATTTAATTAGTATCCTACGCCATGCCTCCCTCAGTATCCGCTTGGACCACCTGTCCAAACAACTGCCCCTGGTCAAGAGGGAAAACTATAACTCTGACAGTCACTCTGCCATCTAGGTCACCTTGAAAGCCTGGAATGATAACCGTCTCCCGAAGGAGGCTGTCATTACCAAATCCCTAGAACATCCACTTATGTTCATAAACTGCTTCCGAACATTTTTCCAGGATTGGATTAATATATCAACTCATTGCATCTAGTGCAAAAACAACATCTGGTGTGGTACTTGACATCTCATGATTGACTCAATTGCCTAAGCAAGTGATATGCCAATCATGCACATCCTTCTCCCCTTTAGTCAGTAAGACACCTTTAGAGAGGGTGACTCCATTACCTGCAGGTACACTACCATGCCAGGAGTCGTCTATTCTAAAACACCTTTAGAATACTGTCTAAGTACCCGGTTTGGGAAACTACCCAAATCTAGATCTAAAACCATAGATCTAGTAACCAGAATGCTAGATATAATATCCATATCCTATGTGGAGAAACCACTGTGTGACAACCACAGTATAACCGATTGTAGTATAGGAATTTCACTTCCTACAAAGTGTATGTCATCCAAATACCAAGACATACCACCCTACTACCTTCTTAACAAATCCATCTCTTATTCTGATGAAGTCAAAGCCTATGACCGTCACATCAAAAATAGATGATCTATCTCCGCTATATTTTCTTTAGTCTATAAATAGACACAATCTACTTGTCCACCATGCTTCCGCTGCTCCCATTGACTACAACAACCCTCTGGCAGAGTCATATACACGTGCACTTTTAAAGCTAGTTTAGAACGACGCTATACTCATCCTTCTGCCGGGTCTCATAGTCTAGAACAGCAGTAATGACAAGTCTGGGTAAACAAGAACCTCCCTGCCACCGTCTTTGAGGATACCGAAGTACCTCTCGGGCGCCTGAGGTTACCCACCATATCTGCGGAGTGGCTAATGGAATGTCTAAACCCGATTGAATCTTTAGGTTCTTATTAAATTTTCAGTAATCGTCTGTGGTTTTGGAATCACTTCCAGTTTTACCATACCCCCACTACTGTTTTCTGAAAAAGTCCATTTTACTAAAACTGTGGCGAGTCAAGAACAATATCACCTTTGATCTTCCAGATGGTAGAAAGTTACTCCTCGTCATAGCCTGGGATAACCCACAAACTGCCATTACAGAAACGTGCCTTGAGTTATCCAGAGTCCGGTTTTAAGCATAAGCCGGACAACTCCATATACCTTAACATCGTTAAGATATGAACCATTCTATATAAAATATAGAAATAGAGGCACTAATTTAATTGGAACTAGATTCAAATCATGCAGCTGTCTCCAGTGCATGTCAACTAAATGGAGAGAAGCCGATCAACATTACTCAACTTAGGAATGCATCCAGATATGAGTAATTTGAAAGAGAAGCAAGTTCTCAAAACCATTACTATCAACTGAATACCAAACACAAGTATTTACATCTTCGATCATCTTGAAGAATCCTGATACTTGCATCATGTGGTTCTCTACTTTATTCTTGTACCTAGAACTTCTCAAAACTTGGACCTTGTATTTCTACGAAATACTTGTCTAAAACTGGAGAAGTTACAAGTAAAAAGAATATAGTACGAGTACCAAACTCTCTGTCCTAATGGATACTGGACAATATACAATACTTTATATAAGTCCCCTGAGTTGAATGACTCAAATCCTGTGCGTCGTAGGTTGAAAACTGTACTATGGTTAAGAAGAATTACACCGCTGTTTAATGTTCCTTACCTAACCATCAACTGATATAGGTAAATGTCATGGACATAATTTTAAAAAGTTATATCTCACTTTATAAAATAAACGTACAGATATATCAGTTTGAAATTGGTGCATAATAACGGATATTCAAAACCAAATATTTGCCATCAGGAAAATCCCCAGGTGATTTTCTCAAATATCACCAATTACAACGAATTCCGATATAATGAGAATATAAACGCTTAATTCCCAATAACTTACTCCCACTCATCATCTGTAAAACCATACAGATGTGAGAATCAAACCTGATAAATACATACCCTGGAGTAAGGATCTAATTGGGAAATCAGTTTTCTTTTAACAACGCATAGTGAAACTGAAACATGAAAATGTTTCGAAGGGGTAGCCGGGTATTCCTAGTAATGCCTCTTCCATTATCCAGATTCATGACTGTAACCGTATATTTCTTTGTCATATCTCCAAATCCCTTTATTTTTCTTTACTCATTACCTTCTGTACATCACCCTTAGGCTAAATGGTTTTCTTTCTTCCCTACCGTTCGACACCAGCCTATGGTTTGGAAGAAGACTATCCAATGAGCGTAATAGGTGTACTCTCCTAATCTTAGGAGTACTCGCAACTTGAGAGAAGATAAAGACAAAAGACAACTGAATAAACCTTATTCCATTTCTCCTGAACCAGAATCCATCCTCGAACTGGAACAAGTTCCTTTGAGTTCGTATATAACTATACGATGGATTATCCAATAAATACGGATCTTCGTAGTGATACGGGGTGTTCTGGAGAAATACAAAGGTGAAATAGTTGTGGCGATGATATACGCGGTTTGGTCGTGAAAGATAGCAGTTGCAATTTACTTTGCTATCTTTCTGATCCCTTTATTTGTCTTTATTTATTACCTTCTGTACACCACACTTGGGCTAATTGGTTTTCTTCCTTCCCTACCGTTCGGCACCAGCCTATGGTTTGGAAGAAGACTATCCAATGAGCGCAATATGTGTACTCTCCTAATCTTAGGAGTACTCGCAACTTGAGAGAAAGTAAAGAAAAAAGACAACTGAATAAACCTTATTCTATTTCTCCTGAACCAGAATCCATCCTCGAACTGGAACAAGTTTCTTCGAGTTCGTATATAACCATACGATGGATTATCCAATAAATGCGGATCTTCATAGTGATACGGGGTGTTCTGGAGAAAATCAAAGGGTAAGAGTAGGAGTGGCAATGAAATATGCAACTCTGACAATCCAAAAGTCAATATGTTTTAAGAAGGTCCGGTTAACTTGGTTACAGAGTTATAGTCTAGGGTCGAGCCATGGTCGTTGCTAAAGAGAGAGAGAAAAGAAACACTCAGCGTGCACTCTAACCTAGATCAGAATGGTCAATCACTTAATCTAATAAGGATGTCTCCCACTGTATCCTCAAATTCTTCTCCAAACCTGAAAGAAGAATTAGTCGGGATCATCTAAAATAACCCGAGGAGTAAACCAACTCATCAGTGGGAATCGGGATCCAACTTGTTGGGTTTCCCTTGCACCTAGTCTAGGGTTTGGTAGCATCACTCATGCTATTTTAAAATTTAGAGAGGTGCAAAGCAAACAAACCATGAATCTTTACTAGAATTTCTAGGGTAACAAAGTTTGTATCACATACAAAGAACTATCTATCACAAAGAGTTTAGGATTACAACCTTTGTAGTACGTTGCTTCGCTTCATAAGCTCCGTGTTGAGGTCCCTTCGCTGCGATCTTCAAGAACTCCGACTCTCGAGAGGCTCCATCAGGTGAATGATGCATCTTGCTTGAAGTCTTCTTGATCTAAGATGATCTACCTTGAAGAATCTCTAACCCAAACTTACACTTCACTAATGAAGTAATTAAAGAAGTGAACACCCTAATCTAAGTGGCTAGAATAGATAAGGATGATGAAGTAGGAATTTTACACTCTTTTGTTTTCAATTTCTCACTATTAATCACCATAAACTAAAAAGCTAGTGAAGCTTTTTTAAGAACAAGAAGAAGATGAAACCTTTTGTGATGAATAATGAAATTATTGTTATGGTTACAATTGCAACCATGGGTTAAGAATGAAAGCCTTAACCCTTGTAGAGAATAAACCATAGGTTAAGGGTTTGGGTTGGGTTAACAAATATCTTCACAAAATATCAAAGCAAGATGACAAAGTCAAAACTTCATGAAGCTTCCACAAACCTCATCCAAACACTTAACCCTAATCCAAACCCTTACTAGGTTTAAACTCAAAAACTTTGTTGCATTTGTAACCCTAACTTGTTATAATATTATATATCACATATATAATATATTTTGTAACAAAAGAAAATAATACAATTAACATATATCGCATATACATCAATGTATTATCCAGTGAGAAAAAGAATCAATAAAGCGAGCTTATATTAATTAATGTAACGTAAGATATCTCATATATAATTATACATTAAATTATCGAATCAACACTTGATCCAATAATCCGGCTATATTACATATAACCGACTAATATAACATGTACCAATTTATCGAATCAACACTTGATCCGATGACCCGGCTATATCACATATACCCGACCGATATCACATATCGCGAGAATAGAATACGGTATCTCATATCGAATTATTCTCGGTCCCGCACATATCACATATGTGCTCCTACTCCGTTTTGCCTGAGCCAGGAAATCTCTGTGTATGACTCTAAAGAATCATCAATATGCCGGCAGTAGGTGATGATCACATCAAACACCCACAAGCTGCAAGCGGTCAGCTAAACGTAACAGCCACCCAGGTATTGAGCGATCAGAAGATCAACAAGCAAGCCTGTACATTCTCCTGTGAATCCAATCAGTAATACTACCGTACAGTCCGGTCTCTTCGTCTCATATGTCGCATATCAAGTCTAGGGGTGGTAAACGTCAAACCCCAGTAACCGATAAGTCATGTCGATGTGAGGCTCATAACGGGTCGAGAAACTACTAATAACTCTTACCAGTAGCACTCCATATCAGCCCTGGCTAGGGACTTCCAGTTATAGCCAATCGAACACAGCACAACATCAACTCCCTATACCGGGAGAGACGAAACCCCTCCTATCGCTCATTGCCTCCATGTGATTCGGGACTGTACCCAAAAGTCACCGTTTTGCACGCCCTCTTTGACGTGGTAAGGTGGAAATCAAAGCACAGTGGGAATCACACAAGACTCTATGACGATCTCGGGTCTACAGACTAACCTGTACCAGTGTCACCGGAGAACTGCTATCTGATGATAGGTATAATACCATTTAAGAGTTCTCGGCGAGTCCGTTCAGTGTACCCAGTCTCCACTGAGCACCCGTACACCATCTTTGATGTCAAACACCGATGGATATGGGATCATCCATCGCCCATGATATGGGTCAAGATGCGTATACGCTAGTCTACTCTGGAGTATCGATGCCCTGTCTCGATACTCTCTCGACTAGGAATAGTTATAGGATGTAATCTTGGACTACCCTGGCCCCACTAGTATGATCTACATCATAGCCCTAGTAGTCGAGTACATATCCTAAGGGCTTTATCAACATGTGAGAGCAAGACAGTAAATCAATACAAGTCAACATGTTAAGACAAAGTGAAACCAAATAGCATACTATCATGTCGAGCAAGAAAGTCCTCTCTATATATATCCAAGCATCCATTATAATATACATCATATGTACAACAATGGCCTCTAGGGCATATATATAACTAACAATCTCCCACTCGCACTAAGGCCAGCTGTTGTAGTATCTCATACCCAACATCCCGAAGAGTCTATCAAATTGTATCTGGGGAATGGCCTTCGTGAGTGGATCCGCAGTGTTGTCCTTCGTGTCAACTCTCCTGACCTCGATCTCCCGGCGATCAACTATCTCCCGGATTAGGTGATACCGCCTCAGAATATGTCTGGACTTCTGATGGGACCTGGGTTCCTTGGCCAAAGCCACAGCTCTATTGTTATCACAATACAAAGATATTGGATGCTCAATGGACGGAACCACACCAAGTTCAGTGATGAACTTCTTCATCCAGACAGCCTCTTTGGCAGCATCGTTGGCAGCGATGTATTCAGCCTCCATCGTCGAGTCTGCCACGGTTTCTTGCTTGGAACTCTTCCAACAAACCGCCCCTTCATTTAGGGTAAAGGCAAATCCCGAGTGCGACTTAGAGTCGTCCTTATCACTTTGGAAGCTCGAATCGGTAAAGGACTCCACTTGGAGTTCTCCGTTACCATACACCAAGAACATCTCCTTAGTTTTTCTCAAGTACTTGAGAATGTTCTTCACAGCTGTCCAGTGACTCTCTCCTGGATCTGTTTGATACCTACTCACTAAACTCAGTGAGTATGCTACATCGGGTCTGGTACATAGCATCGCGTACATGATAGAGCCTACTGTCGAACCATAGGGTATCTCTTGCATGCGAGCTCTCTCTAAATCAGTCTTGGAAGACATCTCTTTGGAGAGAGTGAGTCCAGAGATCGTGGGTTGTTTCCCACGCTTGGATTCTTCCATACTAAACCTCTTTAGTATGGTGTCAATATACCTGGATTGGGACAATCCCAGTATCTTTTTAGATCTATCTCTATAGATCTTGATTCCCAAAATGCAGGAGGCATCACCTAGATCTTTCATTGAGAATCGATGTGATTAGAAGAGCTTGACCGAGTGCAGCATAGGAACATCATTTCCTATCAAGAGTATGTCATCCACGTACAATAGGAGGAAGACGACCTTACTCTCTGCAACCTTCTTATAAATACAAGGTTCATCTACGTTCTTGATGAAGTCAAACTCTTTGACTATCACATCAAAACAGATGTTCCAACTCCGCGATACCTGCTTTAACCCGTAGATGGATTTAAGCAGCTTGCACACCTTTCCGCTTCTCCCACTGTCTACGAAGTCTTCTGGCTGAGTCATGTACATGCACTCCTCTAAATCACCATTTAGAAAGGCGGTCTTAACATCCATTTGCCAGATTTCGTAGTCATGGTATGCAGCAATGGCAAGTAGGATCCGGATGGACTTAAGCATAGCTACTGGAGAAAAGGTTTCGTCATAATCCACACCTGGTCGTTGACGAAAACCCTTTGCAACAAGTCTAGCTTTGAAAGTCTCCACTTTTCCATCTACACCAAGTTTCTTCTTAAAGATCCACTTGCTCCCAATGGGTTTTACCCCTTCAGGAGCAACATCCAAAGTCCATACTTTGTTGGTGTACATGGATTCCATCTCAGATCGCATTGCATCTAGCCACTTCACAGAGTCCCCACTCGTGATGTCCTGCTCGAAGCTAGTTGATCAGTCGAAAATAATGTACTTTTAACACGTCAATTTCCCTATCATTTGCACTCATCTAGAAGTGTTCGGTATTCATATTGCACATATTAGCAAAACAGCTGTAAAATATCAGATTACCTGTGTTATACTTTAAAACCGATACTTTGAGGGAAATTGTGTGTTTATCATGGCATCGCATCATCTTTGTATAGCGCAACACTTGTCTCGAGAGTCTGTGCAGAAAATTGCAGGAGAAAAGCCAAAACTGTTAAAAGTGCTGATAAAAATACGCCAAGTCCAAGACTTGAGATCTGGCAGAAATCAAGAAAGCAAAATGAGATTCAACATATCAGAAAAGTGCCAAAATGTCAGCCCAAGAATAACACAGAAATTTGATGCACAGAGGGCTCTAAAGCGCCGTGGATCCGCGGCCAAAGGCCTATTCCCGCCGCGGATCCGCGGCTAGTTGGTGACGTCATCTCCTCAAATTTCCTCCACGTGTCTCCCTTTATCGGCTCAGCTTCCAGAAGACTCCAGAATACCACGTGGCTTCATCCAGAAGGCTCGGCCTAACAACCTAGCTCTAGAATATTCTTCATTCTAGAATATTCCCTCCAACAAACTTCTTCTAGAAGCCTCCTTATAACAACCTTCTTCTAGAAGCCTCCCTGTAACAACCTCATTCTAGAATATTCCCTCCAACAAACTTCTTCTAGAAGATTCTTTCTAACAACCTCATTGTGGAGGGAAAATTCAAATGAGGTAGTTCATTCTGGAGGGAAAATTCAAATGAGGTGGTTCATTTTGGAGGGAAAAGTTGTTCATTTTGGAGGGAAATTTGAAATTTGAATTTTAGATCTATGGTTGAGATGCTTATAAAAGGAAACGTAGATCTAGGGTTTTGGGGGGTTCATTCTTACACCAATTCTTCAATACAAGTTGAGTGACACAACTTGTAAACCCTAACCCTAATTCAAAATCCAAGCCCAAAATCAAGAACACCGAGTACAATTCAAGCGAGAAGCCTTCAATCTTTTAGGAGTGGAGCCGATCTTCAATCGAGCAAGTGATCCAAGCCGATCCGCGACTCAAGGAGACGAGCGAAGCCAAATCGACGATCGAGTTCTTTCCTCTTGTAGTTCTTGAGCGAATTGTAACGAAATCGTTGATAAATAAAAGGTGAAATTCTTTAATCTTGCTTTCTTTAAATTCTTGCATCATGATTCGATCTCAATTTGTGTTTGTGGTTCTTGTTGTGATGTTTGAGTAAAACTCCGCTCGTAAAGGAGTCGAGACGATCAATAGAATGATGATGTAACAAATCTTAAAACAATTCTTAAGTCCTAAGAGTTTGTAAACCCTAGCAAATTGAAGAATCGACGACCTAGTTTCGATGCGATACTTTCTTGATTGTGTTCACTCGAAATTAGGGATCCACGATCGATTCTTGAATTTACTAGAGGCTAGAATTGAATGAAATCAACGAATGAACAAGGGATAAGAGATGAAACCCTAGTTTTGCAAGAAATCCCTAATTCTTGTTGATCATCATCGATCTAGTATCAATTCATCGATGGATAAGAATACGTAATCAATAGATTTCATCACGTCTATAAATCCGATCGATTCCTACGAGCCTCACTTCGATTCTTGATTCTTGGATTGGAAATCATCACATCTCAATTCTTGATTTTAATGCTTTCTAGTTATTAGATCTAGATTTTTCTAATTCTTGAACTTCATTTTATAAATCATGAATTGTCTTTTCTCTTTTCTTTAATTTTCAATTTATCTAATTCGAAATACGAACGGATTACACTTTCTCTGTAGACGATCCGTACTTACTAACGCGCTACAAATCGACACCGTTATTGATTGCGGTCAAATATTTTTTGTTGTGATTTCTATACATTTTCTTACATATACACCGAGAATTCGTATCAATCAAATGGCGCCGTTGCCGGGGATAGTGCGCCAATTCATTCGTTTTTGAAATTTGAGTTGAAAAGTTTATTCCATTATAATTTTTAGATCAAAATTCGCGCAAAACACTAAACGATTCGTTGTGATTTGTTGCGAGGAAATCTGGAATCTGCTGTGCAATTGGAAAAATATTTGGAGTATTCCAGAGGACTCAGGGGCTGAACAGTAGGTTGCTGTGAAATTTTTGTGCAGTGAAGAGTTCAAACTGCCGCAGATCCACGGCATTAAGCGCTTATTGCGGCTGAACCATGGCGCTACAGCAGCATTACTGTACAAAAATTCTCAGGTGAATCCTACACTTTCTTATCTCCTTCCTCAATCTGCTCCATTAATAATTTGCTGCAGGTTTCTTTGCAAAATTCGCAGCGCCGCAAAAAGCAATAAAAATTGTGCGTGTTTTTGATTTTTGGTTGTTTGCATATTAATACGGAATTTAAGGGGCACGGCCAAATTCAAATTAGGTGGGGAGTTCATTACCTTTCCTAAGCCCCAAAAATCACAAAATTGCATCCGCATTACCCTCATTAATTAAAAAAGATCTAGACATGACTCTAAGGACCGTCGCGCTCACTTAGGACAAGAGAAGGCCGTGGGTAATCCATTGTTTAACCGCGTTTCTTTTGTGGTGTCTAAGGCAAGTGTGTCTAAGGCTAGTCGTTATTAATTAGGCCCACTACTTACGTAGTGGAGTACTTTCCCACTTACCTGGCACTTACCTGGCCACAGGAGAGACAAAGAGAGTGGAGGATTGATCCTGCGACTTGTCTTTTGGCAGTTAGGAGCGGTCTAGAGCCTTGACCTAGGTGACCACTAGACTTAGGGTTGTTTGTTGCATTTGTTGTGATTCGCATCATTTTTTCAAAAATCCGTATATTTTTCAAAACAAACACCACATTCATTCATTCCCCCTAATTATGTTCACGCTGCCACTTGTACTAAACCTTTTAGTACAAGATAGGCTGGACACGGGATTCTAGTGCCCATTTAGTCCGCGTTCCCCCGATCGACCCCAAAGTCGGTATTTCCACATTTACCTCTTCTTTACCCACCACCACACCCACATCGATGGATCCTTCTCCATCGAACTTCTTTACCACTACTCTGTCGCCGTCCGCAGGTGCGCAGAATCCACCCCGCATCTCTCTCCAAAGAGGTGTTATCCTATTTGAGGTCCTCTTTCGACCTGTCTCTCCATTCCACCAGCCAACGGGGACAATTTTCAGATTAAACCCCAATACATCAACCTTCTACCCAAATTCCACGGTCTCGAGTCTAAAGACGCATATGTGTTTATCACCAAATTTGAAAATGTATGCGCAATGATGGGTACGTCACAACTTTCAGTGGATGCTATGCGTCTACGTCTTCTCCCATTCACTTTGTGCGATATAGTCAAGAAGTGGCTGTATAACACTACCGTACATTCCATTTCAAATTGGGAAGAATTCGTCAAAGCATTCCTTAAAAAATTCTACCCACATCATAAAACAGCTCGAGTCCGTAGCGAAATCAGTCAATTCACCCAGCTTCCAAATGAAACATTTTCAAAATGTCTTGAACGCTTTAAGGATCTGTTAGTTCAATGTCCACATCACGGAATCCCCAGATGGGATCTGTGCCGAATCATTTATGACGGCATTAATCCTAACACAAGACAGACCCTTGAATCCATGTGTCAAGGCAACTTCATGACCAAAGATGATGGGGAAGCCTGGAAATTTTTAGAAAATTTCGCTGAAAAATCTTTACAGTGGGAGGGTGTGAGTCAATCGTCTAGGGGTGGCAATAACCAATCGAAAGTTTCCATAGGAGTTAGAGTTGAAATTTCAGCTATAAATAAGAAACTCGAGACTATGGAAAACAAACTTTTAGCTGCCGCCCTAAATCAAATGTCACTCTCCAAAACTGTATGTGGATGCTGTTCTGATCCTTCTCATTTGACGGAAGAATGTCCACTAAATTCTCCGTTTTAAGGTCACGAGCATACCAATGCTGCTTTTCAAAGACCTAGAAACGATCCATATTCTTCCACATATAATCAGGGTTGGAGGAATCACCCTAACTTTGCTTGGAACCAATCACAAACTCAAAACACGGTTCCAAACTAAAACAATTTTCAAAGGGTCCCTCCACCACAACAGCAACCACTTCAATTGAGTCAGCACCCCTACCAATCACAAAACTTCCAAAATCTGGCCAACACTTTTGCACCACATGAAAATCCTCTGCAATTGACCGGTACAGATAATACCTCTGCACTAGCACAAACCTTGGATACTTTCATGAAACAATCCATCCAAGGGACGGCAAAAATGCAATCTTCCTTCGATAATGTGATGAAGATCGTTGTCTCTCAAAATGAGAATATTAAATCGATGGAAGAACAAATTGCACAACTAAAAGCCGAAATGAGTGCAAGAGAGAAAGGGAAACTTCCAGCTCAACCTTTACCCAATCCTGGCTATTCACATCATGTGAATGCAATCATGTTGAGATCTGGAAGAGTGTTTGACAATCATGTTGGGGAAGAGATTGATGCCACTGAAAAATCTATCAATGATACCCCGGCTGAGACCTTTCCTTCCACTTCTACTTCTAATTCTGAGCCCAGTTCTTCTACCCCACCACCTTCTTCCGAGCCTATTCTCCGTTTTCCCCAAGGCTCGACACCTCAGCCCAGCTCTTCTAGTTCACCGAAAACGATCCCCACTCCTATTCTTAGATCGTTCCCACCCACACGATCTTCTCCAATGTTGGACCCCGATCTTATTGCTCAAGCTCCTTACCCGAATCGGTTAAGGGGAAACACACTGAGTCCACAAATGGAGAAGATCACTGAAATGTTTAAACAGGTTAACATTAACATCCCTCTTCTAGATGCTATCCAACAAGTCCCCGCATATGCGAAAGTTCTTAAAGACTTGTGCACTAGAAAGAGGAAGACTTAAGTGCCCAAGAAGATATTCATAGCAAAGACTGTAGACACGGCTTTCCCCCAGCAATTACCGAGGAAACGTAAGGATCCTGGCTATCCTACGATTTCCATTTCTATCGGGGAAAAACACATCAACCCTGCTCTACTAGACCTTGGCGCAAGTGTTAACCTGCTTCCTTTCTCGGTCTATGAGTAGTTAGGGATCGGAGAGTTGAAACCATCTCCTTGCACTCTCCAGATGGCTGACCGATCAATCACTAAACCTAGGGGTGAACTGGAGGATGTGTTAATAAAAATCGGGGAATTTATATTCCCTGTGGACTTTATTGTAATTGATACACAGCCTGTAGCGAACCCACGGAATCAAATTCCGGTGATTTTAGGTCGCCCCTTTTTGGCCACTTCCAACGCTATCATCAACTGTCGTAATGGTTCTATGACCCTATCTTTCGAGAATAGGTCAATTGAGCTGAACATTTACAAGTTGGGAAGTGTACCCTCCGAACCTACTGCTCAGGTCTGTTCTGTCGACTTAATGGATGTCGACAGCAGCGAATTTGATGATCCTCATGATACTGATCTAGACTCTTTTCATATGTTTTTGTTTGACCAAACTATGTATCATACACATACGGACTCTTTCACCGAGATGTCCGGGTCAACAACTAACATCGATTATGAACTGCTTTTAGAGTATGAAGATCACCCCGCACTTTGTGATGACATTATTCTTCGGGGTATTGATGGAACTTTTGAGGAAATCTTCGCTGATGAACTCGCATTTTTGAATGACACGGGTGTTGAGATGAATCCACATCAAAACAATGAAATTGAACCTCCACCCCTTCTTCTGGACTGTAAAAAGAATGCGAGTAATCCATCACATTCACTGTATCGTCTCTCCAAAATGAGTCACACACACATTCTATTCCACCACTTACCCTTTCCCCACTTCTTCTTCCACCAACCTGAGCACTGCATTGATAAAATTTTCGAATGGTTGGTGTTAACTTTTGGTCTTTGCAAAGCTTGGCATCGACCAATGATTCTTGACCCCCTCATGTGATTTTCAAAGATTAACATTGCTTAACTCAAGTTTGGGGGTGGGGGTATAATCTGGCTCTTGAAAAGAAATTTTTTTACACAAAAAAGATGAGCCAAAAATAAGTTTGGGGGAGGATCTTCACTTAAATATTTTGCCCCCGTTAATAAATTTCCTCCCAAGCTTACAGGTTTTTCAAGATTTAGCGGATGGCAACAATGAGGACACTGTTGAAAACAAGTTTGGGGGAGGTTTGTGCTTATTTTCGCATCATTTGCATATCACTTCGCATAAGCATAAAACATTTTCAAAACCTATAAAAATTTAAAATTTTTCAAAAAACAAAAATATTTTTGTACATAAATAAGATAATAAAAGATTAGATAGTGAAAAATTACATCCAAAAGATTGGAAAAATTTAAGAAAATCAAGAAAATTAGAAGTTTTCTTATACGAACTAGTAATAAGTAGTTATGAGCCGTTGTCCCAAGGGTTAGTAAGATAAAGGAAGTCACTAATCTGAGGATAAAAATAAGTCTGAAAAATAGTTCCTATTCTGGAAGCCGAACATTTTGAACGTTGATACCCTACTATTCGCACTTACACACGTCTTGAAGCTCGGGATAGTAGAGGATACCTTGAAATGCTCTTGTCTAAAAGCCAAAGTATGAAAAAAAATGAATAAAATATAAAATGGTGAGAAAAATGAACACTGGTTTTGTTATCGCCAAGGCAGCAATAAAAAATATAGCGAGGGTGCCTCTTCACCTAGTGCCCTAAGGCCAACTGGTCTGGGAGTCACTGCTAAGCCTTAGGTGGTGCAAGACGAGGAAAAACACCAAATAAGCAAGCACATGAGTAATCGGTCGGTTAGTACCTCAAGAAGTATTAACGGTCGCATGAAAGTGTGTGAGCAAATCCATCTAAATATTCATTAATTAAAAAGTACTGAGGTGGATGGACAAGAGTATGATAGCTTGAATTGAATTCTCCGGGTGTAGGGATGTTCATTACACACACGTAGGGTTATATGATCGATGTTTGGAAGAAAGATAGGAATGAAGAATAAAGACGATGTTTTATTGAGGGAGGATGTGATTTCTAACATCTTTTCATGACTATTAAGATAGGGCTCATGACAACCGAAAAGCTAGCTTAGTTGGAAACCCTAATTTTCAAAGTGTTTCTTTTACAATTCTTATCTTTAAATGTAAATTTCACGATCTTCCTTTTATTATTGGATTTTGTGAGTGCAATCCGCTGAAAACCCTCAGGAGACAACACTCTTCCTACTAGGGACACCAAGAGGTTTAAAGGCTTGTTGCACGTGCTCAGTGCAATCGTGTTGCCTACGAAAGTGTGCTAGTTAGTTTTTCTCTTTCTTTATTTTCTCCTTCTTTTTTTAATAAAACAATTCGCTCGAGACAACCGAAAATAAGTTTGGGGGAATTTGATCAGTCGAAAATAATGTATTTTTAACACGTCAATTTCCCTATCATTTGCACTCATCTAGAAGTGTTCGGTATTCATATTGCACATATTAGCAAAACAGCTGTAAAATACCAGATTACCTGTGTTATACTTTAAAACCGATATTTTGAGGGAAATTGAGTGTTTATCATGGCAACGCATCATCTTTGTATAGCGCATCACTTGTCTCGAGAGTCTGTGCAGGAAATTGCAGGAGAAAAGCCAAAACTGTTAAAAGTGCTGATGAAAATACGCCAAGTCCAAGACTTGAGATTTGGCAGAAATCAAGAAAGCAAAATGAGATTCAACATATCAGAAAAGTACCAAAATGTCAGCCCAAGAATAATACAGAAATTTGATGCACAGAGGGCTCTACAATGCCGCGGATCCGCGGCCAAAGGCCCATTCCCACCGCGGATCCGCGGCTAGTTGGTGACATCATCTCCTCAAATTTCCTCCACGTGTCTCCCTTTAACGGCTCAGCTTCCAGAAGACTCCAGAATACCATGTGGCTTCATCCATAAGGCTCGGCCTAACAACCTAGCTTTAGAATATTCTTCATTCTAGAATATTCCCTCCAACAAACTTCTTCTAGAAGCCTCCTTATAACAACCTTCTTCTAGAAGCCTCCTTGTAACAACCTCATTCTAGAATATTCCCTCCAACAAACTTCTTCTAGAAGATTCTTTCTAACAATCTCATTTTGGAGGGAAAATTCAAATGAGGTGGTTCATTTTGGAGGGAGAATTCAAATGAGGTGGTTCATTTTGGAGGAAAAAGTTGTTCATTTTGGAGGGAAATTTGAAATTTGAATTCTAGATCTATGGTTGAGATGCTTATAAAAGAAAACCTAGATCTAGGGTTTTGGGGGGTTCATTCTTACACCAATTCTTCAATACAAGTTGAGTGACACAACCTGTAAACCCTAACCCTAATTCAAAATCCAAGCCCAAAATCAAGAACACCGAGTACAATTCAAGCAAGAAGCCTTCAACCTTTTAGGAGCGGAGCCGATCTTCAATCGAGCAAGTGATCCAAGCCGATCCGCGACTCAAGGAGACGAGCGAAGCCAAATCGACGATCGAGTTCTTTCCTCTTGTAGTTCTTGAGCGAATTGTAACGGAATTGTTGATAAATAAAAGGTGAAATTCTTTAATCTTGCTTTCTTTAAATTCTTGCATCATGATTCGATCTCAATTTGTGTTTATGGTTCTTGTTGTGATGTTTGAGTAAAACTTCGCTCGTAAAGGAGTCGAGACGATCAATAGAATGATGATGTAACAAATCTTAAAATAATTCTTAAGTCCTATGAGTTTGTAAACCCTAGCAAATTGAAGAATCGACGACCTAGTTTCGATGCGATACTTTCTTGATTGTGTTCGCTCGAAATTAGGGATCCACGATCGATTATTGAATTTACTAGAGGCTAGAATTGAATAAAATCAACGAAAGAACAAGGGATAGGAGATGAAACCCTAGTTTCGTAAGAAATCCCTAATTCTTGTTGATCATCATCCATCTAGTATCAATTCATCGATGGATAAGAATACGTAATCAATAGATTTCATCATGTCTATAGATCCGATCGATTCCTACGAGCCTCACTTCGATCTTGATTCTTGGATTGGAAATCATCACATCTCAATTCTTGATTTTAATGTTTTCTAGTTATTAGATCTAGATTTTTCTAATTCTTGAACTTCATTTTGTAAATCATGAATTGTCTTTTCTTTTTTTTTTTAATTTTCAATTCATCTAATTCGAAATACGAACGGATTACACTTTCCCCGTGGACGATCCGCACTTACTAACGCGCTACAAATCGACACCGTTATTGATTGCGGTCAAATATTTTTGGTTGTGATTTATATACATTTTCTTACACACACACCGAGAATTCGTATCAATCACTAGTCGGGTCATCATCTTCCATGATGCAATTCTCGCTCCTACCGTCTATGAGAAAACCGTAGTATCTCTCAGATGGATGAGGAACCCTACTAGTTCGGCGGAGAGGCTGGGGTTCGTCGGGAACTACTGAATTCTCTGGTTCCACTAAATCTTCAGTTGCATTTTGTGTTGCTGGAACTTCTTCCAGCTCTACCTCTTCGCCACTAATTTCTTTAGAAAGTAATTCTTTTTCTAAAAAGGTGGCATGTTGAGCAACAAACACCTTTTGTTGTTCAGTGTGGTAGAATAAATATCCATACGAATTGCTTGGATATCCTACAAACTTGCAAAGAACTGATCTTGCCTCGAGCTTATCTGGATTTTGCTTTTTAACATAGGCCGGACAACCCCATATCTTAACTCGTTTAAGAGATGGTCTCTTCCCATTCCATATCTCATATGGAGCGGTAGGCACTGATTTAGTTGGAACTCTATTCAATAAGTATATGGCTGTCTCAAGCGCATACCCCCAAAAGGAAATAGGCAACTCAGCAGTGCTCATCATAGAGCGCACCATATCTAATAGGGTGTGATTCCTCCGTTCTAATACACCATTGTGCTGCGGTGTATAAGGAGGTGTAAGTTGAGAGAGAATCCCATTCTCGTTTAGATAGTCCAGGAACTCGTTGCTCAAGTATTCTCCTTCCCGATCAGATCGAAGGATCTTAATACTTTTACCCGTTTGGTTCTCTACTTCGTTCTTATATTCTCTGAATTTCTCAAAAGCTTCAGACTTATGTTTCAGCAGGAACATATGTCCGTATCTTGAGAGATCGTTAGTGAATGTAATGAAGTATGAGGAACCGTTCCTGGCATGCGTAGACATTGGACCACATACATCACTATGTATCAGCCCTAAGAGTTTAGTAACTCTTTCTCCGTGTCCATTAAACGGATTTTTGGTCATCTTGCCTTTGAGATATGACCGGCAAGTGTCATAAGATGAAAATTCGAACGGATTCAAATATCCATCCTTATGCAACTTAGCTAGCTGATTGATACGAATTCTCGGTGTGTATGTAGAAAATGTATAGAAATCATAACCAAAAATATTTTGACCGCAATCAATAACGGTGTCGATTGTAGCGCGTTAGCGAGTGCGGATCGTCCACAGGGAAAGTGAGATCCGTTCGTATTTCGAATTAGATGAATTGAAAATTAAAGAAAAGAAAAGAAGACAATTCAATTCAAGATTTGTAAAATGAATTCAAGAATCTGTTAGTTATGTATACGCCCTAGAGGCCATTGTTGTACATATGATATATATTATAATGGATGCTTGGATATATAGAGAGAGGACTTTCTTGCTCGTCATGATAGTATGCTATTCCTTTATCTTAACATGTTGACTTGTATTGGTTTACTGTCTTTCTCTCACATGTTGATAAAGCCCTTAGGATCTGTACTTGACTACTGGGACTATGATGAGATCATACTAGTGGGGCCACGGTAGTCGATGAGTACATCCTATAACTGTTCCTAGTCGAGGGTATATCGAGACAGGGCATCGATACACCAGAGTAGACTAGGGTATACATATGTTGACCCATATGATGGGCGATGGATGATCCCATATCCATCGGTGTTTGACATCAAGGATGGTGTACGGGTGCTCAGTGGAGACTGGGTACACTGGACGGACCCGCCGAGAACTCCCAGATGGTGATATACCACACGTCAGATGGCAGTTCTCCGGTGACACTGGTACAGGGTAGTCTGTAGACCCGAGATCGTCATAGAGTCTTGTGTGATTCCCGCTGTGCTTTGATTTCCACCTTACCACGTCCAAGAGGGCGTCCAAAACGGTGGCTTTTGGGTACAGTCCCGAATCACATGGAGGCAATGAGCGATAGGAGGGGATTCGTCTCTCCCGGTATAGGGAGTTGATGTTGTGCTGTGTTCGATTGGCTATAACTGGAATTCCCTGGCCAGGGATGATATAGAGATTTACTGGTAAGTGTTACCAGTAGTTTCTTGACCTGTTATGAGCCTCACATCGACACAACTTATCGGTTACTGGGGTCTGACGTATACCACCCCTAGACTTGATATGCGACATATCAGACGAAGAGACCGGACTGTACGGGAGTGTTACAGATTGGATTCACAGGAGAACGTACAGGCTAGCTTGTTGATCTTCTTATCGCTCAATACCTGGGTGGCTGTTACGTTTAGCTGACCGCTTGCAGCTTGTGGGTATTTGATATGATCATCACCTGCTACCGGCGTATTGACGATTCTTTAGAGTCCTATACAGAGGTTTCTTGGCTCAGGCAAAACGGAGTAGAGGCACATATGTGATATGTGCAGGACCGAGGATAATGCGATATGAGATACCGTATTATATTCTTGCGATATTTAGAAATGAACCGGGTCATCGGATCAAGTGTTGATTCGATGAATCTGTACATGATATATTAGTCGGTTATATTCGATATAACCGGATTGTCGGATCAAGTGTTGATTCGATGATTTAATGTATAATAATATATATGATATATTGTATTACATTATCTAATATTGGCTCACTTTATTATTTCATTTTCTCACCGGATAATACATTGATATATATGCGATATATGTTAATTGTATTATTTTCTTTTGTTGCAAATATATAATATATATGTGATATATATTATTGTGACATGATATGATTAATAATGGAACATGTTTAGTAGAGATTAAGCAATGTTAGGGTTTGATTAGGGTTAGCTCCTTCTTGCACCATCTAGAAGCTTTCCTTTTGTCAAGTGTAAGATATTATGGTTGATATTATCTTATGACTCATTCTTTAACCTAACCAAACCCTAGCCCTAGTTTATTCTCTACAAAGGTTAACCTTGTCGTCCTTGACCATGGTTCCATGATCAATCGTATATTCTTATCTACTATTCATCACAAAAGGATTAACTCTTTTTCTATCATCTTCTTCTCTCTTGAGCTTTGAGAATGCTCACTAGTTATTCATTTTGTGATGATTTCTTATGAGAAATTGATATAAAAAGATAGCATAAATACTACTCCATCATCCTCATCTAATCTAGCCTATTAGATTAGGGTGTTCACCTCTTTAGAGTGAGAGAGCTTGAGTTATAGCAACTTCGACATAGATCATCGGAGAAACGGAACACTACAAACTAGCATGGTTCGTTCGAGTCGTGGAGCCTCTCTTGAGTCCGGGAGATCATGGATTGCGGCAAAGGGACTTCTACTCGGAGCTTATGAAGCGAAGGAGCGGACTACAAAGGTTGTAATCCCTCACACCTAGTAGTAAAGATGTTTACTTGCATGTTAAACCCTAATAATCTAGCAAAGATTCCGGCTTTGGGTCGTTCGGCACATCTAAAATTTTATTCGGGCATGTTTGATGCCTTATGAACCTTCACAAGAGTGCCTAGGATCCCTACAGTGGTATCAGAGCCTAGCTAGAGCATTAAGCGACGTGTATACGATGTTAAAACTCCGATCGAACCCGATACGACGAAACAGAACCCCTCTCTGGAAATTTTTAAAAAACCGTGATTTTTCTAAATTAAAAATACCTAAAAAAATCAGCAGGTAATTTCAAGAATAACAGTGAAAAACGATGACGTCATCCGTACGGATCGCGCGGAACCGCGGCCATACCTTGCTTGGGCCGCGGATCCGCGGCAGTACTGTTTGATGTGACAATTTTTTTTACAGTAATTCCCTATTCTGCTTATGTAGTTTTCTGGGTACTTTTAATCTGACTCAAGTGTTGAGTGTTCTGGGGTTTATTTTGTAATCGTTGATTCGATCGGAAAATTTAATTTTGTTATGTTTTCCGGATATTTAGAAACTGTTAAAAAGTTCGAGCGGATATCATTAACTCACTTTTTCCCGGCACGAAAAACTTTCAAGTGTTGAAATTTTATCGGGTTTAAATCTTTCGGAAAAATGTGCAAGTAACGCGGTGGACCCTCTAGAAGACAACAAACCTTAACTCGATTATGTGACCGTCTTGAACTGCTTCTAAACCTTAGGGTTTGGGGCAGTACGGCGTGCCACATGTGAGGCGTTGGCTTGACCCTTCTACGGCTGGATCATCGGTACTGTGATATATTCTGGGATTATTTGAACTCCGCTCAAGTGTTGAGCTATTTAGGAAATCTTGGGTATTTGATTATCCGGTCGGAAAGTTTAATACTGTCTATTTATCTGGAATGTGATACAATATGTGGAATTCATATAGTTAGGCATGAAATGCGAAGTATGTGATATTTCGGATTTACGATGTCTAAAGTGATTGTGGATTCCAAATATTGTAGTTTTACAATTTCTTTTCTGTGACCGTAAGTGTAGTATGTAGTTGTATTGCCGGTTTTCGTTGCTATACATCAACGACGATCGGTGTGTGCATACTTACTTACGTTGATGATATGTGATATTATGTGTTGCTGTGATATGTTATATTGGATCGTCGTGTTCTGAATAGCCGGGGGTTTTATGTGAGATGAGGGTTTTTATTTTCATTCATGTAAAATTCATTTGTATGTAATATTTTTTTATTGGGGCACTTCCGGGATGAGGTTGATGTCACCAGTGTATATTATTTACTTTTCCGCATTAGGTAAACCCAAGGAGGGGAGCATAAGTAACCGGGTTCTAGGGTCCAGTGGGAGGCCATCTCGAAGAGTCGAGACCGGGTCTCCTAACCCTAGAATTGGCAGTGTTACTTGCCGCTCTCGTAGGGGTCTTGGGATGTGGGTTTGGCTATTTGTCGTGACCGTGGAATCCGTGTTTTATACAGGCTCGTATTGAAAACACGGACGTCCTAGTATATCCAATATTTCATATATGTTCTTCTGCTGCAATGTTCTGTGATGATATCATATTACTGCCTGAGACGAATGCTTATACTATATATATATATGTGCTGATATATAAATATTATTACTTTCGTTTCTTCTGTGATGCTTAGGAAGCATAAGCTGATGGGATTTTATTAATGAGATTAATAAAAAGAAAAGAAACCTAAAAGATGTTGTAAAATCAAAACTTTATAAAAAAGGGTAGCTACAGTTTTGCTTTGCATAGCGGTATATATGATATACCCTGCACCTTATTCGATGAGGAAAGAGCCGAGATCCCTTCAACGGGAGTGACCTTTTTAGCGAAACTGGCAGATGCTACAAACTCGCGGTTTAGTTTTTGACAGCTTATATAGTTCTTGCTTTGCACAGTGATATATGTGATATATCCTGCACTTTATTCGATGGGGAAAGAGCCGAGATCTCTTCACCGGGAGTGACCTCTTTAGCGAAACTAGAAAAGCCTAAAAAACACTCCTTTTTCAAAAACTACTCGATTCTACAACGATATCAAGTTCATTACGCTCATGGTTTTCTGAAAAACCTGAGTAGCCCTCCGTCATTTCAGATAAAGACTATTTAGTATTCATGCTGCGTTTGTTGATCTCTGTCAAGGCGTAGTGTGCGGTAGCTGATTAGTAATTATCTGTAAAGCATGTGATGTGATTGGATTAGGGTAGTCGTACGACCTTGTTGACCTCTGTCAAGGGTCGTGCGAGTGGGTTTGATTCAATCAAGAAATGACGGGTTGAACTTGACTAGCGCACTATGGTTTGTTGACCTCTGTCAAGGTCATAGCACACTAGGGGCAAAATATTATCGGGAATTTCAAGTGTTGAAATTTGCAATGAGATTGCATACCTCCTATGAGATAGTTGGATCCCGATACCCATTGCGAGTAAGTGTTACTCCTGGGAGAGTTTTACACAAGACAATTAGCCGATCAAGTAGGTGTCTAGAAAAGTGTTAACGAGGTTACGCCTATGGGAAAACGAGGTTTACTTTAATTAAGTCCGTGCGAAAGCACGGGGAACCTCCCTCAAGTACCGACACTGATCTGGCTGAAAGATTGACGAAATTGCAGGGAGTAATTAATCCCGGCCAATCTTACCTTTTAGGGTTTGAAGGAAGATTTGATAAAAACAGTGGGAGATATCCTGATTAGATAAGATAATAACCAATCTAATCTTGCAAGAGCATACGCTAAAGTGTTTTCTTCTCTCTCTCTCCAGGTAGCGACCATGTCAGGCCATAATCAAGATAATAATATGGATGTATAGACTGAACCGGCTTATTATACTGAGCAGGGGAACGTTGGTCCCGTTTTTTCTTATAAGAGTTATAAGACTGAACAGGGAATAGGAGAATATCTAGATTCTCACGCCGCCCAAATGGAGAACATGCATGTTGATGCACCTTCTTCGGGTGTGTTAGTTATTGAGAACTGTTTCTCAGTTCACCCTACTTCCTGGGTATTAGATACCGGATCAGGATCCCACATATGTAAATTGTTACATGGGCTGCGGAAAGGTAGAGAACTGGGAAAAGGTGATCATTCCGTTCAAGTAGGGAATGGTGCTAGTATTGCAGCCAAAGCAGTTGGCGAATATCACCTTGTATTACCAAGTCGTAATACACTGATTCTGAATGAGTGCTATTATATACCGAACATGATGTGCAACATTATATCAGTTTCTTTATTGAGTAAAGAAGGATATAATTTTGTAGTACAGGATAATGTTATGAACATCTTCCTAAATCAAAAGTTGATTGCATCAGGCTCGTTACATAATGGCATATTCATTCTCAATCAAAATACAGTCCTCAATATACAAAACACTCACAAGAGGAAAAGTTCAGAAATGAACGAATCCTTCTTGTGGTATTGTAGACTTGGTCATATCAATGCGACACGACTAGCTAAGTTACATAAGGATGGATATTTGAAACCATTCGAATTATCATCTTATGATACTTCCCATTCATGTCTCAAAGGAAAAATGACCAAAGCTCCGTTTAGTGGACACGGAGAAAGAGTTACAGAACTCTTAGGACTGGTACATAGTGATGTATGCGGTCCCATGTCTACGCATGACAGGAACGGTTCTTCCTACTTCATTACATTCATTGACGATCTCTCTAGATTCGGACATGTGTTCCTGATGAAACACAAGTCTGAAGCTTTTGAGAAATTCAGTGAATATAAGCATGAAGTAGAGAAACAAACGGGCAAAAGTATTAAGATCCTTCGATCTGATCGAGGAAGAGAATACTTAAGCAATGAGTTCTTAGATTATCTAAAAGAGAATGGGATTCTCTCTCAGCTTACTCCTCCTTATACACCACAGCACAACGGTGTATCGGAACGGAGGAATCGCACCTTATTAGATATGGTTCGCTCGATGATGAGTACAGCTGAGTTACCTATTTCCTTCTGGGGGTATGCACTTGAGACAGCGGCATACCTATTGAATCAAGTTCCAACTAAATCTGTACCTACCACACCATATGAGATATGGAGTGGGAAGAGACCATGTCTTAAACGAGTTAAGATATGGGGTAGTCTGGCCTATGTCAAAAGGCAAAATCCAGACAAACTCGAGGCACGGTCAGTTCTATGTAAGTTTGTGGGATATCCTAAACATTCAAATGGATATTTTTTCTACCACAGTGAGCAACAAAAGGTGTTTGTTGCTCAACATGCCACCTTTTTAGAACAGGAATTTCTTGCAAAAGAAATTAGTGGCGATGCGGTAGAGCTGGAAGAGGTTCCAGCAACACAAACTACAACTGAAGATTTAGTGGAACCAGAGGATTCAGTAGTACCCAACGAACCCCAGCCTCTCCGCCGATCTAGCAGGGTTTCTCATCCACCTGAGAGATACTACGGTTTTCTCATTGATGGTGGAAGCGAGGATTGCATCATGGAAGATGATGACCCGACTAGTTTCGAGCAGGCCATCACGAGTGGTGACTCTGTGATATGGCTGGATGCAATGCGATCTGAGATGGAATCCATGTACACCAACAAAGTATGGACTTTGGAAAATGCTCCTGAAGGGGTAAAACCCATTGGGAGCAAGTGGATTTTTAAAAAGAAATTTGGTGTAGATGGAAAAGTTGAGACTTTCAAAGCTAGACTTGTAGCAAAGGGTTTTCGTCAACGACCAGGTGTGGATTATGACGAAACCTTTTCTCCAGTGGCTATACTTAAGTCCATCCGGATCTTACTTGCCATTGCTGCATACCATGACTACGAAATCTGGCAAATGGATGTTAAGACCGCCTTTCTAAACGGTAATTTAGAAGAGCGCGTGTACATGACTCAGCCAGAGGGCTTCGTAGATAGTGGGAGCAGCGGAAAGGTGTGCAAGCTGCTTAAATCCATTTATGGGTTAAAGCAAGCATCGCGGAGTTGGAACATCTGTTTTGATGTTGTAGTCAAAGAGTTTGACTTCATCAAAAATATAGATGAACCTTGTATCTATAAGAAGGTAGCAGAGAGTAAGGTTGTCTTCCTCGTATTGTACATGGATGACATACTCTTGATAGGAAATGATATTCCTATGCTGCAATCAGTCAAGATCTTCTTATCACAAAGATTCTCAATGAAAGATCTAGGTGATGCTTCCTGCATATTGGGAATCATGATCTATAGAGATAGATCTAAACGGATATTGGGATTGTCCCAATCCAGGTACATTGACACCATACTAAAGAGGTTTAGTATGGATGAATCCAAGCGTGGGAACCAACCCATGATCTCTGGACTCACTCTCTCCAAAGAGATGTCTCCCAAGACTGATTTGGAGAGAGCTCGCATGCAAGAGATACCCTATGCTTCGGCAGTAGGCTCTATCATGTATGCGATGCTATATACCAAACCCGATGTAGCATACTCACTAAGTGTAGTGAGTCGGTATCAAGCAGATCCTGGAGAGAGTCACTGAACAGCTGTGAAGAATATTCTCAAGTACTTGCGAAGGACTAAAGAGATGTTCTTGGTGTATGGTAACGGAGAACTCCAGGTGGAGTCCTTTACCGATTCCAGCTTCCAAAGTGATAAGGATGACTCTAAGTCGCACTCAGGATTTGTCTTTACCCTCAATGGAGGGGCGGTATGTTGGAAGAGTTCCAAACAGGATACCGTTGCAGACTCAACGATGGAGGCTGAATACATCGCTGCCAACGATGCTGCCAAAGAGGCTGTCTGGATAAAGAAGTTCATTAGTGAACTTGGTGTGGTTCCATCCATTGAGCATCCAATACCTCTGTATTGCGATAACAATGGAGCTGTGGCTTTGGCCAAGGAACCCAGGTCCCATCAGAAGTCTAGACATATTCTGAGGCGGTATCACCTGATCAGGGAGATAGTTGATCGCCGGGAGATTGAGGTCAGGAGAGTAGATACGAAGGACAACACTGCGGATCCACTCACGAAGGCCATTCCCCAGATACAGTTTGAGAGATTATTCGAGATGCTAGGTATGAGATACTACAGCAGCTGGCCTTATGCAAGTGGGAGATTGTTAGTTATGTATATGCCCTAGAGGCCACTGTTGTACATATGATGTATATTATAATGGATGCTTGGATATATATAGAGAGGACTTTCTTACTCGTCATCATGATAGTATGCTATTTGGTTTTCCTTTATCTTAACATGTTGACTTGTATTGGTTTACTGTCTTTCTCTCACATGTTGATAAAGCCCTTAGGATCTGTACTCGACTACTGGGACTATGATGAGATCATACTAGTGGGGCCACGGTAGTCGATGAGTACATCCTATAACTGTTCCTAGTCGAGGGTATATCGAGACAGGACATCGATACACCAGAGTAGACTAGCGTATAAGCATCTTGACCCATATGATGGGCGATGGATGATCCCATATCCATCGGTGTTTGACATCAAGGATGGTGTACGGGTGCTCAGTGGAGACCAAGTCTGACAGCAACCACGAGAATATTTCCATGATACAAAGGTTCCAAGGATTGCCAAATGTCACAAGAACAGAAGCCCTAAAGTTTGATGAAGGGATATGATGTAATGGCCGCGGATCCTCGGCCATACCTCACCTTAGGCCACGGATCCGCGGCATGTTTGAAGATTTAGGGTTTGCAAAATTTTTGGGAAAATCTATACAGTTAGTTCCCTAATTTGGAAGCAAAGGTTTCTGGCTTTGGACTATAATAAGGGACCGAGAGCCTCTTGGAAAATTTATCAAGCCGACAGGATCACGAAGTCCCAGACGGCTCATGCATCCAGGCTGATCATCAACTGTTCATCTACCTCCTTAGAAGAGATCGAGAAGCAACTAGAAATTGTAATCATTTTCTAAGGATTCAAGTGTAATGAATATTGTTGATTAATCAAGGTAGCTTTCTTCTTCTTATTCTATTTCTTCGTAGTTTAATTATGCAATTTCTTTCCATCTCTTTTTCTCCCAACATGCGCGAGTAATTCTCCGCTTGTTAGGGTTCGTAGGATTAGGGCAGGCTAATGGATGATGAAAATAACTAAACCCCTTTTAAGTCCTATAAAGTTTATGAACTTTATCAAAAGAATCATTAACATCCTAATCGGGCACGCTAACAATTCTTTGTTAGTTCCGACCGCGATTAGAGATTAGATTAATGATTGTTTTCGTAAAGGCTAGATATGAACGGAGTTCCGTGTCGAGATAAGGGTTAAGAGTGGGATTCCTTTTCCCTCCAGAAACCTTAATCTACACGCATCACCGTCGTTCTAATTTTAAATCTATTAAAGGATAAAAAGGGTAACTTTTAATTAATCGTCCATAACTACTAAATTCTAATGAACCCTACAAGCCCTATTATTATATTAACTACATCCCTAAAATAATCTAGATCTATATATTTTGCATTCTTGCTTAAACGTAGATCTAGAAACCTTTCCACAAAATTCTTTATCCCTCCTCTCTTTTTCAACACATCTAAAGTAAGAGTAAAAGATTCAACGTTTCCCTGAGGACGACCCGTACTCATCTCGGTCTAGCTACACGCGACACCGTTATTGATTGCGGTTAACTACTACACACTTTTTCACATCAATCAAATGGCGCCGTTGCCGGGGATACGTGCGTAATTTTTTATTCTTACTATTTGTGTTGAATTCTTATACGATCAATATCATAATTAAAACAAAACTGCAAATTGTATATTTAACGATTATTGTGTGAATTTTGCGAGAAAATCTGGAGTCACAGACTTGAGGAAACAGAGAGACCGAGACATTCATCAAGATCCAGAGGAGTGCAGGAGGCCACATAGCAAAAATCAACACCTGATCCCTCTTCACTGCGGCTGAACCGCGGCCGGAAGTGCACATCGGCGGCGGAACCGCAGCCAGTTAGGAGATCCAGGGCTTCAGTCTTCTCTGGTAAAATTCTAACCTCCTTCTCTCTCCTCTGAAATCCAATAAAAAAACTTTTCTGCAGGATTCTTTGCAAAATATCGCCGCTCAAAAATCTTTTTGCAAAGTTTTGTTTTGCGGTTTGTTTTTGCATATTTTAATACGGATTTTTAAGGGGCAGGACCAAAATCCAGATTAGGTGGGGATTTCATCACCCTTCCTAAGCCCCACAAATCACAAACCGAGCATCTGCATCAACCCTACATTAATTTAAAAAATATCTAGACCAGACTCTAAGGACTGTCGCGCTCAATAAGGACAGAGGAAGGTCATGGGTAATCTATCGCTTATCTGCATTACTTTTGTAGTGTCTAGGCAAGTGTGACAAAGGCTAGTGGTTTTTAATTAGGCCCACTGCTGTGGTTCCTTCCCACTTACCTGGCACTTATCTGGATACAGGGTAGTACGGAGGCGGTAGAGGATTGATTCTGCAGCTTGTCCTTTGGAAGTCTAGGAGCGGCCTAGAGACTGACCTAGGTAACCTTAGTTCTAGGGTTGTTTGTGCATTTTTGTATGATTTGTCTAAGTCCGTCATTTTTCAAAACAAACCAATTATTTTCTCCCCTTTTTACCCCTTCCCCCTTATTCTCTTCTTATAATGGGTGACCTAAACAGAAGAACACTTGCCGAGCTTTGCTGTCCACAACCAGATATCTCTTGTTTTCGTAATCCCTTCGGTATACTGTCCAGCTCTTCCATGTCCTTAAGAGATCATATAGAACAAGAGGGAAGAAACAGTTGGCCACCTCAGTCTAGGTCTTATCAACCATATCCTAATCCTACACCTGTTTCAGTTGATACCCAGAGTGAGGAAGCCCCTAGACGAATGTCCATCGCTGAGCACATAGCTAGGGGTAGAGGCCAAAGTTTCAACTCGGACCAATATCAACCATCACCACCACTGTCCAGAGAAGAGTTTGATATGCGGTTTGTGGCATATAAGATGTCTATTGAAAATAGCCAACCAACCAACCCATATCAACATTCTTCTTATCATAATATTGATCCTACTCCTACCCAAGTTTCGCAACCATTCTATTCCTATCAATCCAATCCGAATTTTCCACCTACTCTAGACAGTTCTTCTAATCAGTCATTTGGGAGTTTTAATCATCCACAGGAATTTCAATCTTATACTGAAACCCCTTATCAACCCAAGACTAGTCTGGAGCAGACATTAGAAAAATTTCTGGAACCGTCGAACCAAATTAGGATGGATTTGGGTAGTAAGACAGAACTGTACACCCTTCCTAATCAAACCTCCTCATTCCAAATTGAAATCCACAACTCCAGTTTCATAGATTCATCAAGTACACCAAACAGAATGACTGATAAGTTGTGTGACTTTGTAATGTTTGATTTACCCGATTGTGAAGGGTCCATTTCAAGTGAAACCATACTCAACCCTTATGATCTCTACACCTCCACTCTTGAACCAAAACTGATTGAAAACCATACTTTTGATGAGGTGTTTGAGAATTTTAAGCTTCACTTGAATAAGGTGATTGACGTTGGGGATATATTGATTGATGAACCCGAAATTTTGGATGATTTTGTCCCACCAATTCATCAAATCCTTTCACTTCCTTGTGGTCATCATCTTGAGCCTTTAATTCTTCCCGAACCCTAAATATGTCTTGAAGTTGATAATAATGGTATACCCGAAGATCAGACCGAAATACAGCCTCCATCTTCCACATCTGGTACAACAACACTCGATACACCAATTTGTTTACCCATTTCACCTTCTATTTTCTCCGGTTCTTCTTCTATTCCTATAGTTTCAGTGAGTTTTGATGAATCACAATCCTTTAATTCAAGTTCAGTAATACCAGAAATTCAACTTGATTTGGATATTTTTGAAAATGAGGTAGATGAGTTTTTCGAGTCCTCTACCTCGATGATTTTTGATGAATCAATTAGGATAAATTCTGGCACAAAACTCTTTGACAGCAAAATGTTCATTCACACCATTGATAAAAGTTTTGAAGAACTTTTTGCTGACGAACTTGAATTTTTAAACAATACGGATTTTGTGATTGATCAATCTCCACCTATAGAGATTGAACCGTCACCATTCTTTCTTCCTAATCATTCACATTCATCCCCATTCTTTCTTTTCTCTAATTTTAAACCCTTTTCAGACCACCTCTTATCCCTTCCCCATTTTTTCTTCACTCGATACAACACATTCTTCCACCGACCTATACGCTATACTGATAAAATCTTTGAATGGTTGGTGTTAATTTTTGGTCTTTGTAAAGTCTTACTTTGACCAAATGACTCATCCCCTCTTAAAATGCTTCATATTGTCTAACTCATGTTTGAGGGGGGGGTATATTTTTGGCTCTTGAACATAACTTTTGTCCTCAAATTTATGAGCCAAAAATAAGTTTGGGGGAGGATTTTCACTTTCATATATTCTTGCCCCCATTAATAATGTCCTCCTAAGCTTACAGGTTTTTGTGATCCAGCAGATGGCAACAGTGAGGACACTGTTGAAAACAAGTTTGGGGGAGGTTTGTGCTTATTTACACATCAATTTGCATCATACTTTGCATAAGCACAACATTTCAAAAAAATTTAAAAAAAAAAAATTTCTTTTATAACAAAAGAGTAGAAAGTGAAAAATTACATCCAAAAGATAGGAATAGTTTAAGAAAACCAAGAAAATTAGAAGTTTTCTTAAACGAACTAGTAATAAGTAGTTATGAGCTGTTGTCCCAAGGGTTAGTAAAATGAAGGAAGTCACTAATCTGAGGATAAAAATAAGTCTGAAAAATAGTTTCTATTCTGGAAGCCAAACATTTGAATATTGATACCCTACTATTTGCACTTACACACGTCTTGAAACTCGGGATAGTAGAGGATACCTTGAAATGCTCTTGTCTAAAAGCCAAAGTATGAAGGAAATGAAAAAAAATGAAAAAAATATAAAAATGGTGAAAAGAAAAAAATGAACACTGGTTTTGTTATCGCCAAGGCAGCAATAAAAAATTATAGCGAGGGTGCCTCTTCACCTAGTGCCCTAAGGCCAACTGGTTTGGGAGTCACTGCTAAGCCTTAGGTGGTGCAAGACGAGGAAAATATTATCACCTAATCAGCAAGCACATAAGTAATCGGTCGGTTAGTACCTCAAGAAGTATTAACGGTCGCATGAAAATGTGTGAGCAAATCTAAATATTCATCAAGTTAAAAAGTACTGAGGTAGATGGACAAGAGTATGATAGATTGAATTGAATTCTCTAAGTGTAGGGATGTTCTTTACACACACGTGGGGTTATATGATCAATGTTTGGATGAAAGGTAGGAACGAAAAATAAAGACGATGTTTTATTGAGGGATGATGTGATTTCTAACATTTTTTCATGACTATTAAGATAGGGCTCATGACAACTGAAAAGCTAGTATAGTTGGAAACTCTTATTTTCAAAGTCTTTCTTTTATGGTTCTTATCTTTATATGTAAATTTCACCATCTCTCTTATGTTATAGGATTTTGTGGGTGCAATTCGCTGAAAACCCTCAGGAGACAACACTCCTCCTACTAGGGACACCTAGAGTTTTAACGGCTTGTTGCACGTGCTCAGTGCAATCGTGTTTGCCTACGAAAGTTTGCTTAGATTTCTCCTTTCTTTTTCTCCTCTTGAATAAACTAGTTTGCTCGGGACGATCAAAGATAAGTTTGGGGGTATTTGTTCAGTTGATAAAACTGCACATTTGTATTACATTTTCCCTACCATTTTCATATTTAAAAAGATCTTTATTATAATATATCATACATATGAGGGTTTATCTGTAAAAATACTATTTTCCATGTGTTGATATATTATAATTAGCATTTGGTAGGAAATTGTATGCAAACAATATCATTGACCTAATCCTAGTAGAACTAAGTCTACTAAATATTATTTGAGTTGTTGTGCATAATTTTTCCAAGTTGTGCAGAATTTTTCAAGACTAAAATCAAGGAAATCAAGTTGTTGAAGAAGACTTGCCTAATTAAGAAAATAAAACTTGGAGACCAAGTCTGGCAGCAACCACGAGAATATTTCCATGATACAAAGGTTCCAAGGATTGCCAAATGTCACAAGAACAAAAGCCCTAAAGTTTGATGAAGGGATATGATGTAATGGCCGCGGATCCGCAGCCATACCCCACCTTAGGCCGCGGATCCGCGACATGTTTGAAGATTTAGGGTTTGCAAAAATTTTGGGAAAATCTATACAGTTAGTTCCCTAATTTGGAAGCAAAGGTTTCTGGCTTTAGACTATAATAAGGGACCGAGAGCCTCTTGGAAAATTTATCAAGCCGACGAGATCACGAAGTCCCAGACGGCTCACGCATCCAGGCTGATCATCAACTGTTCATCTACCTCCTTAGAAGAGATCGAGAAGCAACTAGAAATTGTAATCATTTTCTAAGGATTCAAGTATAATGAATATTGTTGATTAATAAAGGTAGCTTTCTTCTTCTTATTCTATTTCTTCGTAGTTTAATTATGCAATTTCTTTCCATCTCTTTTTCTCCCAATATGCACGAGTAATTCTCCGCTTGTTAGGGTTTGTAGGAATAGGGTAGGCTAATGGATAATGAAAATAACTAAACTCTTTTTAAGTCCTATAAAGTTTATGAACTTTATTAAAAGAATCATTAATATCCTAATCGGGCACGCTAACAATTCTTTGTCAGTTCCGACCGCGATTAGAGATTAGATTAATGATTGTTTTGGTAAAGGCTAGATATGAACGGAGTTCCATGTCGAGATAAGGGTTAAGAGTGGGATTCTTTTTCCCTCCAGAAACCCTAATCTACACGCATCATCGTCGTTCTAGTTATAAATCTATTAAAGGATAAAAAGGGTAACTTTTAATTAATCATCCATAACTACTAAATTCTAACGAACCCTACAAGCCCTATTATTATATTAACTACATCCTTAAAATAATCTAGATCTATATATTTGCATTCTTGCTTAAACGTAGATCTAGAAACCTTTCCACAAAATTCTTTATCCCTCCTCTCTTTTTCAACACATCTAAAGTAAGAGTAAAAGATTCAACATTTCCCTGAGGATGACCCGTACTCATCTCGGTCTAGCTACACGCGACACCGTTATTGATTGCGGTTAACTACTACACACTTTTTCACATCAATCACTATGGTTTCCTCAACTCATCCTTTGTCCTTTCGATGAATCTCATCCACAAGCTAGTTTCTAGGAAATCAAATAATCGATCGTTGATCTCTAGTTCCGAGTGAAAATAATCAAGAAAGCATTTCGCATCGAAACTAGATCATCGATCATTTGATTTTCAAGAATTTACAAACATTATAGGACTTAAGAAATGTTTCCAGATTCGTCAACTTCATCATCTATTGACTCTCTCGACTCCTCCACGAGCGGAGTTTTACTCAAGCATTATCACAAAGAACACATTCAAGAATCTAGATTGAATCATAATGCTCGAATTAAAAAGATAGCAAGATATAGAATTGTCACCTTTATTTATCAACAATTTCGTTACAAATCTCTCGAAATCTACAAGAATAAGGAACTTGATCGTCGATTTTGGCTTCGCTCGGCTCCATGAGTCATGGATCTCCTTGGATCACTTGCTTCGATGAAGTCCGGCGTCGCTTCTAAAGGCTTTGAAGGATTCTTGCTTTGATTGAACTCGATGATCTTGAACTTTAGGCTTTTTGATTGGATTAGGGTTAGGGTTTTGAGGCACAAGTTGTGTCACTCAACTTGTGGGAAGAATTGTTGAACAACCTTTTCAAGTGAAGCCTAGGGTCCTTTTATAGCCTTAAGAGTGGTTAGCTTCCTTTGTAAGCTTGGATTAGGTTAGCTTCTCTCATAAGCTTAGTTTAGGTTAGCTTCTCTCATAAGCTTAGTTTAGGAGGAAGGTTCTAGACTTAGTTAGTTAGGCTTTGGCTTTCTTCATAAGCTTGGAGGTTAAGGAGAAGCTTCTAGGCTTTAAGGTAGTTAAGGGGGAAGCTTGTTTGAGAAGCTTAATCATGATTAACTTGATCAAGGGCTTTTGCTGATCTGGCAGAAAGTTCTGGAGTAATCTAGAAATTGCAGTGACTTGAAGAGCTTCTGGCCTTGAGAGAAGAACACTGGATAAAAGCATTGCTGATGACGTGTCAAGACTGCCGCGGATCCGCGGCGCCAAGTGGGTTTGGGCCGCGGATCCGCGGTCCAATAATGCCCTCTCTGCATCAAATTCTCTGGTAATTCTTCTTCTGACTTTGGGGTTATTCTCTGATGTGCTGAATCTTGTAATATCCTTTAGTTTATTGCCAGATCTCTAGTATTGGAGTTGGCGTATTTTTATTAGCAATTTTTCATTGATTTGGCTTTTCTCCTGGAATTTCCTGCATAGATTCTCGAAACAAGTGTTGCGCTATGCAAGAATGATGCGATGCCATGATAAACACTTAATTTCCCTTAAAATGCCGGTTTTAGTATACAACACAGGTAATCTGGTATTTTACGGCTGTTTTGCTAATATGTGCAATATGCAAACCGAACACTTCTAGATGAGTGCAAATGATAGGGAAATTGACGTGTTAAAAATACATTATTTTCGACCGATCAAATTCCCACAAACTTATTTTCGGTCGTCTCGAGCGAATTGTTTTATTAAGAAGAGAAGGAGAAAATAAAGAAAGAGAAAAACTAACTAGCACACTTTCGTAGGCAACACGATTGCACCGAGCACGTGCAACAAGCCTTTAAACCTCTAGGTGTCCCTGGTAGGAGGAGTGTTGTCTCCTGAGGGTTTTCAGCGGATTGCACCCACAAAATCCAATAATAAAAGGAAGACCGTGAAAGTTACATTTAAAGATAAGAATTGTAAAAGAAAGACTTTGAAAATTAGAGTTTCCAACTTAGCTAGCTTTTCGGTTGTCATGAGCCCTATCTTAATAGTCATGAAAAGATGTCAGAAATTACATCATCCCTCAATAAAACATCGTCTTTATTCTTCATTCGTATCTTTCTTCCAAACATCGATCATATAACCCTACGTGTATGTAAAGAACATCCCTACACCCAGAGAATTCAATTCAAGCTATCATACTCTTGTCCATCCACCTCAGTACTTTTTAATTAATGTATATTTAGATGAGTTTGCTCACACACTTTCATGCGACCGTTAATACTTCTTGAGGTACTAACCGACCGATTACTCCTGTGTTTGCTTATTTGGTGTTTTTCCTCGTCTTGCACCACCTAAGGCTTAGCAGTGACTCCCAGACCAGTTGGCCTTAGGGCACTAGGTGACGAGGCACCCTCGCTATATTTTTTATTGCTGCCTTGGCGATAACAAAACCAGTGTTCATTTTTCTCACCATTTTATATTTTATTCATTTTTTTTATTTCCTTCATACATCGGCTTTTAGACAAGAGCATTTCAAGGTATCCTCTACTATCTCGAGCTTCAAGACGTGTGTAAGTGCATATAGCAGGGTATCAACGTTCAAAATGTTTGGTTTCCAGAATAGGAACTATTTTTCAGACTTATTTTTATCCTCAGATTAGTGACTTCCTTCATCTTACTAACCCTTGGGACAACGGCTCATAACTACTTATTACTAGTTCGTATAAGAAAAATTCTAATTTTCTTGGTTTTCTTAAATTTTTCTAATCTTTTGGATGTAATTTTTCACTATCTAATCTTTTATTATCTTATTTATGTACGAAATATTTTTATTTTTTAATTTTTTTTTAATTTTTATAGATTTTCAAATGTTTTGTGCTTATGCAAAGTATGATGCAAATGATGCGAAATTAAGCATAAACCTCCCCCAAACTTGTTTTCAACAGTGTCCTCACTGTTGCTAACCGCTATATCTACAAAAACCTGTAAGCCTGGGAGGAAATTATTAATGGGGGCAAAATATTTAAGTGAAGATCCTCCTCTAAACTTATTCTTTTCACTCACCTCCATTCAAAAGAATGATGTAGTAATTTACAGGACATGGTGGTGAGACGGAGGAATTTTAATTAAGATAAAATAGCTCCTGTAAGAACAGGAGCTCCTCCGTGGGGTCAGTGGAAAAATACGGCTTTAATCTATGTCCATTAACTTTGAAAAATGTGCCGTTTTTAACATTTTCTACCTCAATTGCCCCGTGCGGGTATACAGATTGCACAATAAAAGGTCCCTTCCACCGAGATCGTAGCTTACCTGCGTGAAGGTGTAGTCGTGAATCATAAAGAAGGACTTGTTGACCAGGTGTAAACGTTTTTCTCAAAATGTTTTTATCGTGAAATACCTTAGTCCTATTCTTTACAATTACAACGTTATCATAAGCTTCATCGCGGAGTTCGCTTAGCTCATTTAATTGCAGCTTCCGAAAGTTGCAGGCTTGGTTTAAGTCAAAGTTAATTTCTTTAATAGCCCACAATGCTTTATGCTCAATCTCGACTGGCAAGTGACAAGCCTTTCTAAACACTAACCTATATGGAGACATCCCTAGATCGGTTTTATATGCAGTTCGGAATGCCCAAAGAGCATCAGTCAATTTGATCGACCAATCTTTTCTATTCTTCGCAACAGTTTTCTCCAGGATTTGTTTGACCTGTCTATTCGAAATCTCAGCCTGCCCGCTCGTTTGGGGATGATAGGGTGTAGAAAGTTTGTGGTTGATTGCATATTTCCGCATCAAAGTCTCGAAGGACTTGTTGCAGAAATGTGTCCCATTATCGCTAATAATAGCGCGTGCGTGTCCAAATCGAGAAAAGATGTTTTCTTTTAAGAACTTAATGACAACCTTCTTGTCATTAGTGCGACAAGGAATAGCTTCAACCCACTTTGAGACGTAATCAACCGCAAGCAGTATGTACAAATTCCCAAAGGAGTTGGGAAAGGAACCCATAAAGTCAATACCCCAAACATCGAAAATTTCAACCACTAAGATGGGTTGCTGGGGCATCTCATTTCTCCGGGAAATCCTGCCCGTGTGTTGATACTGTGTACAGGTTTTGCAATGATCAAATGCGTCTTTGAACAAAGTCGGCCAATAAAAACCGCATTGCAAAACCTTCTCCGCCGTCTTTTTAGGACCGAAGTGACGCCCACATGCCTGATCATGACTAAAAGATAGAACACTCTTGAACTCCTCATTCGGGACACACCGGCGAATGATCTGGTCAGGACAATACTTAAACAGATATGGTTCATCCCAGTAAAAGTGTTTTACTTGGGAGAGAAAACGATGTTTGTCCTGTTTTGACCAATTGCTGGGTATCAGTCCCGTGGCAAGATAGTTCACAATATCTCTGAACCAAGGTTCATCGGATATGTTCAAGAGTTGTTCGTCTGGAAAAGAATCATTGATCGGCAGGGTCACAGGTGAAGAGGAGATGCGTGAAAGATGGTCGGCTACGACGTTTTCACATCCTTTCTTATCTTTAATAACAAGATCAAATTCTTGTAATAGAAGGATCCAACGTATTAGCCTACCTTTAGCATCCTTCTTCGCCAAAAGATGTTTCAAGGCGGAGTGGTCAGTGTACACAACTATTGGTGAGCCAATCAAGTAAGGTCGGAATTTTTCTAATGCAAATACAATAGCCAAAAGTTCTTTTTCGGTAGTTGTATAGTTAATTTGAGCATCGTTCAGGGTCTTACTTGCATAATAGATCACGGTGGCATCTTTTCAATGTGCTGTCCTAATACTGCACCAACTGCAAAATCTGCTGCATCACACATAAGCTCAAAAGGGTAGTCCCAATCTGGAGACGATAGAACGGGGGCTGTAGTGAGGGAGTGTTTGAGTGAGTCGAATGCTGCCTCACAATCCGAGTCAAAGTGGAAGGTCCTATTCTTGGCCAAGAGAAGAGTTAAAGGTCTAGCAATTTTGCTAAAGTCCTTAATGAATCTCCTGTAAAAGCCTGCATGGCCAAGAAATGATCGGATATCCTTGAAGCTTTTGGGATGAGGAAGGTTTTGAATGACATCTATCTTAGCTCTGTCAACCTCAATGCCTTTTCGTGAAATAACATGTCCAAGCACAATTCCCTCTTGGACCATGAAATGGCATTTTTCCCAATTCAAGGTTAAGTTCTTCTCTTTGCAACGAGTAAGAACTGCGTCAAGATTCGATAGGCAGTCAGAAAAAGAGTCTCCGAAAATCGAGAAATCGTCCATAAAAATCTCCAAAAAATTCTCGACCATGTCCGAGAATATCCCCATCATACACCGCTGAAATGTAGCGGGAGCATTGCATAACCCAAAGGGCATGCGTCTATAAGCAAAGGTGCCAAAATGACAAGTAAATGTGGTTTTATCTTGATCCTTTTTGGCAATGGGGACTTGATTATAGCCAGAGTATCCATCCATAAAGCAATAATACTCATGTCCAGCTAAGCGTTCCATCATCTGATCAATGAAAGGTAGAGGAAAGTGGTCTTTCCTCGTTGCGACATTGAGTTTTCTGTAATCAATACATACATGCCACCCAGTTTGGGCGCGTGTCTGAATTAACTCATTTGCCTCATTGGTAATAACAGTGATGCCGGATTTCTTAGGGATGACATGTATTGGACTCACCCATTGGCTATCGGAGATTGGGTAAATAATACCATTGTCAAGGCATTTGACGATCTCTTTTTTCACCGCATCCTTCATGACGGGGTTCAACCGTCTCTGTGGTTCTCGGGTTGGTTTGGCATCATCCATCAAGTATATATGATGTTCTACAATCAAGGGACTAATCCCTTTGATGTCCGCCATGGTCCAACCAAACGCCTGCCTATTAGATCTCAGTACCGCCAAAAGTGCATTCTCTTGTTCTGATGCTAGAGAAGCGGATATGATAACCGGTAAAGACTCATTCTCACCTAAATATGCATATTTAAGATGAGAAGGTAAAGGTTTGAGATCTAATGCCGGCGGAGAAATAATAGAAGGTGGGATCATCGACTGATTTTCGGAGTCACAAAGAAGCTCATAGCCTGTGAAAGATACAGACTCGGATGGTGATGAGTCAGGAGTGTCAGACTCAAGCGTGGAAAATGTGTCCTCACTAAGATAGTGTGCAAGATCAAACATTGATGTGGTAGTGTCGTCAAGATCATTAAAGCAAAGTTCTTCAACTCCGCAACTTTCGGGAGCAATCTCGTGGACAGAGCACACATCAAGTATATGAGCAGGGGGGTTCTGATGGCTGACTTCCAATTTTGTAGATGTTAAGTTCAATTGACATCTTTCCAAAAGATAAGTTCATTGAACATTTTCTACAGTTTATGACAGCATTGGAAGTGGCAAGGAATGGTCGACCCAAAATCACCGGAATTTGGCTCCGGGGGTTTGCTACAGGTTGTGTATCAAGTACAATAAAGTCTACAGGGAATACAAATTCCCTGACCTTTATCAACACATCCTCTAGTTCACCCCTAGGTTTGGTGATTGAACGGTCTGCCATTTGGAGAGTGCAGTGAGCTGGTTTCAAATCTCCAATCCCTAGCTGCTCGTAAACAGAGTATGGAAGTAGGTTAACACTTGAGCCTAGGTCTAAAAGAGCACGGTTGATGTTTTTACCCCCAATAGAAATCGATATTGTAGGACATCCTGGGTCCTTACGTTTCTTTGGTAGCTGTGTAAAAAAAGCAGTGCTAACATTATTAGTCATGAAGACCTTTTTGGGCACTTGAGTCTTCCTCTTTCTAGTGCACAAGTCTTTAAGAATTTTCGCATAAGCGGGGACTTGTTGAATAGCATTTAGGAGAGGGATGTTGATGTTAACCTGTTTGAACATTTCCATAATCTTCTCTATATGTGGACTCGATTTGTTAGCCCTTAACCGATTACGATAAGGTGCTTTAGCAATAAGCGCTGGGTCCATCATAGGAGAAGGAAGTGTGTGTGGAACCGATTCCAAAATAGAAGTGGGAATCGTTGGTGGTAGACTAGAAGAGGGTTGCTGAGGTGGCGAGCCTTGTGGGAAATGGAGAATAGGCTCGTGAGAAGGTGGTGGGGTAGAAGAACAAGGATCAGAAGTAGAAGTGTGTGTGTGAGGAAAGGTCTCAGCCGGGGTGTTATTGATATAATTTTCAATATCATCAATTTCTTCCCCAACATGGTTATTCAGTACTCTTCCTGATCTCAACGTTGTGATGGCATTTACATTGTAATGCCCAGGATTCGGTAGGGGTTGAGACAGAAGTTTCCCTTTTTCTCTCGCACTCATTTCGGCTTTAAGTCGTGCAATTTCTGCTTCCATCGTTCTGATACTCTTAGCTTGGGACGCTGAGTTTTTCTTTATCTCACTGACGGAAGACCTAACCTCAGCCGACACTTCCATGAAATTTGACAAGAGTGATTTCATGGTTTGTGTGAATGCAGAGAACTCGTCAGAACAGGTCAACTGCATAGGATTAGAAGGTGCAGGAGGGTTGACCTAGTTTTGAAAATTTTGTGACTGGTAGGGGTGCTGAGTGAGCTGAAGTGGTTGCTGTTGTGGTGGAAGAGCCCTTTGAAAATTGTTTTGGTTTGGAACCGTGTTTTGATTTTGTTGTTGGTTCCAAGCAAAGTTAGGGTGATTCCTCCAACCCTGATTATACGTGGAAGAATATGGATCATTTCTAGGTCTTTCAAAAGCGGCATTGGTATGCTCTTGACCTTGAAACGGAGAATTCAATGGACATTCTTCCGTCTAACGAGAAGGATCGGAACAGCATCCACATACAGTTTTGGGGAGCGACATCGGATTTAGGGAGGCTGCTAAAAATTTGTATTCCATAGCTTCGAGCTTCTTTTGCATTGCTGCCATTTCAGCTCGAACACCTATGGACACATCAATTTGGTGTACGCCACCCCTAGACGATGACTGGTTTCCACTCTCCCACTGTAAGGATTTTTCAGCGAACTCTTCTAAAAATTTCCAAGCTTCCCCATCATCCTTGGTCATAAAGGTGCCTTGACACATGGCTTCAAGGTTTTGTTTAGAGGTAGGGTTAATGCCCTCATATATGATTCGGCACAGATCCCATCTCGGGATGCCGTGATGTGGACATTGAACCAAAAGATCCTTGAAGCGTTCAAAGAATTTCGAGAATGGTTCAGTCGGAAGCTGGGTGAATTGATTTAGTTCGCTACGGACTCGAGCTGTCTTTTGCATAGGGTAGAATTTCTTAAGGAATGCCACAACGAATTCTTCCCAATTCGAAATGGAATGTGCGGTAGTGTTATATAGCCACTTCTCGGCTATATCGTACAAGGTAAATGGAAGAAGACGTAGACACATAGCATCCACTGACAGTTGTGACGTACCCATCATTGCGCATACATTTTCAAATTTGGTGATAAAGACATATGCGTCTTCAAACTCGAGACCGTGGTATTTGGGTAGAAGATTGATGTATTGGGGTTTAATTTCAAAATTATCCCCGTTGGCTGGTGGAATGGATAAGCAGGTCGAAAGAGGACCTCGCATAGGATAGCACCTATCTTGGAGAGAGATGCGGGGTGGATTCTGCGCACCTACGGACGGCGGCAGATTAGTGGTAAAGAAGTTTGATGGAGAAGGATCCATCGGTGTGGGTGTGGTGGTGGGTAAAGAAGAAATAAATGTAGAAATACCGACTTTGGGGTCGATCGGGGGAACGCGGACTAAACGGGCACTAGAATCCCGTGTCCAGCCTATCTTGCACTAAAAGGGTTTAGTACAAGTGGCAGCGTGAATATATAATTAGGGGAAATGAATGAAGTGTTGGTGTTTGTTTTGAAAAATATACGGATTTTTTGAAAAAATGATGCGATCACAACAAATGCAACAAGCAACCCTAAAATCTAGTGGCCACCTAGGTCAAAGCTCTAGACCGCTCCTAACTGCCAAAAGACAAGTCGCAGGATCAATCCTCCACTGCCTCTTTGTCTCTCCTGTGTCCAGGTAAGTGCCAGGTAATTAAGTAACCACTAGCATTCGACACACTTGCCTTAGACACCACACGTGGATAAGCAATGAATTACCCACAGCCTTCTCTTGTCCTAACTGAGCGTGACGGTCCTTAGAGTCATCTCTAGATCTTTTTAGTTAATGAGGGTAATGCGGATGCAAGTTTGTGATTTTTGGGGCTTAGGAAGGGTAATGAACTCCCCACCTAATCTGAATTTGGTCTTTGCCCCTTAAATTTCCGTATTCATATGCAAACAACCAAAAATCAAAAACACGCACAATTTTTATTACTTTTTGCGGCGCTGCGAATTTTGCAAAGAAACCTGCAGCAAATTGTTAATTGGAGCAGATTGAGGAGGAGATAAGAAAGTAAGGATTTTACAGAGAAGTTTCTGTGCAGCAATGCTACAGTACCCCACGGTTCAGCCGCAGGAGCACGCTATTGCCGCGGAAACGCGGTGGTAAAGTGTGATCCCTGCACAAAACTTTTTCCACACACTCCTGTTCACTTCCTTACTCCTATGGAATATTCCAAATATTTTTCCAATTGCACAGCAAGCTCCAGATTTCCTTGCAACAAATCACAACGAATCGTTTAGTGTTTTGCACGAATTTTGATCTCAAAATTATGATGGAATAAATCTTTCAACTCAAATTTCAAAAACGAAACAAATTAGCACACGATCCCCGGCAATGGCGCCATTTGATTGATACGAATTCTCGGTGTGTATGTAGAAAATGTATAGAAATCACAACCAAAAATATTTTGACCGCAATCAATAACGGTGTCGATTGTAGCGCGTTAGCGAGTGCGGATCGTCCACAGGGAAAGTGAGATCCGTTCGTATTTCGAATTAGATGAATTGAAAATTAAAGAAAAGAAAAGAAGACAATTCAATTCAAGATTTGTAAAATGAATTCAAGAATCATCTAGATCTAATCTAAAATCAAGAACACATTAAACATCAAGAATCAAGAATTGATAGAATTCCAATCGATTTAAGTTTCAAGAATTGAAGTGAAGCTCGTAGGAGTTGATTAAATCTATAGACGTGAAGAAGACTAGCGATTACTTTTTCTTATCCATTAACGAATTGATGCTAGATCGATGACAATTTATCGAGGTTTAAGGATCTTGCGAAGAAACTAGGGCTTCCGCAACTCATCCTTTGTCCTTTCGATGAATCTCATCCACAAGCTAGTTTTTAGGAAATCAAATAATCGATCGTTGATCTCTAGTTCCGAGTGAAAATAATCAAGAAAGCATTTCTCACTGAAACTAGATCATCGATCATTTGATTTTCAAGAATTTACAAACATTATAGGACTTAAGAAATGTTTCCAGATTCGTCAACTTCATCATCTATTGACTCTCTCGACTCCTCCACGAGCGGAGTTTTACTCAAGCATTATCACAAAGAACACATTCAAGAATCTAGATTGAATCATAATGCTCGAATTAAAAAGATAGCAAGATATAGAATTGTCACCTTTATTTATCAACAATTTCGTTACAAATCTCTCGAAATCTACAAGAGCAAGGAACTTGATCGTCGATTTTGGCTTCGCTCGGCTCCTTGAGTCGCGGATCTCCTTGGATCACTTTCTCCGATGAAGTCCGGTGTTGCTTCTAATGGCTTTGAAGGATTCTTGCTTTGATTGAACTCGAAGATCTTGAACTTTAGGCTTTTTGATTGGATTAGGGTTAGGGTTTTGAGGCACAACTTGTGTCACTCAACTTGTGGGAAGAATTGTTGAACAACCTTTTCAAGTGAAGCCTAGGGTCCCTTTATAGCCTTAAGAGTGGTTAGCTTCCTTTGTAAGCTTGGATTAGGTTAGCTTCTCTCATAAGCTTAGTTTAGGTTAGCTTCTCTCATAAGCTTAGTTTAGGAGGAAGGTTTTAGACTTAGTTAGTTAGGCTTTGGCTTCCTTCATAAGCTTGGAGGTTAAGGAGAAGCTTCTAGGCTTTAAGGTAGTTAAGGGGAAAGCTTGTTTGAGAAGCTTAATCATGATTAACTTGATCAAGGGCTTTTGCTGATCTGGAAGAAAGTTCTGGAGTAATCTAGAAATTGCAGTGGCTTGAAGAGCTTCTGGCCTTGAGAGAAGAACACTGGAGAAAAGCATTGCTGATGATGTGTCAAGACTGCCGCGGATCCGCGGCGCCAAGTGGGTTTGGGCCGCGGATTCGCGGTCCAATAATGCCCTCTCTGCATCAAATTCTCTGGTAATTCTTCTTCTGACTTTGGGGTTATTCTCTGATGTGCTGAATCTTGTAATACCCTTTAGTTTATTGCCAAATCTCTAGTATTGGAGTTGGCGTATTTTTATCTGCAATTTTTCACTGATTTGGCTTTTCTCCTGGAATTTCCTGCATAGATTCTTGAAACAAGTGTTGCGCTATACAAGGATGATGCGATGCCATGATAAACACTCAATTTCTCTTAAAATGCCGGTTTTAGTATACAACACAGGTAATCTGGTATTTTACGGCTGTTTTGCTAATATGTGCAATATGCAAACCGAACACTTCTAGATGAGTGCAAATGATAGGGAAATTGACGTATTAAAAATACATTATTTTCGACTGATCACTAGCCGTGTCGCATTGATATGACCTAATCTACAATGCCACAAGAAGGATTCGTTCATTTATGAACTCTTCCTCTTGTGTGTGTTTTGTACATTAAGTACTGTAGTTTGATTGAGAACGTATATACCATTATTTAACGAGCCCGATCCAATCAACTTTTGATTCAGGAAGATGTTCATAACATTATCCTGTACTACAAAATTATATCCTTCTTTACTTAATAAAGATACCGATATAAGATTGCATATCAGGGTCGGAATGTAATAGCATTCGTTCAGAATCAATGTATTACCATTTGGTAATACAAGGTGATATTCGCCAACAGCTTTGGCTGCAACATTTGCACCATTCCCTATTCTTATGGAATGATCACCCTCTCCCAGTTCCCTATCTTTCCGTAGCCCATGCAACATGTTACATATATGGGATCCCGATCCGGTATCTAATACCCAGGATGTAGAGTGAACTGAGAAACAGTTCTCGATAACTAACACACCCGAAGAAGATGCATCAGCATGCTTGTTCTTCGTTTGGGTGGCGTGAGAATCTGGATATTCTCCTAATTCCTGCTCTGTCTTATAACAATTATAAGAAAGAACGGGACCAACGTTCCCCTGCTCAGTATAATAAGCAGGTTCGGTCAATACATCCATATTATTATCTTGATTAAGGCCTGAAATGGTCGCTACCTGGAGAGAGAGAGAGAAGAAAACACTTTAGCGTATGCTCTTGCAAGATTAGATTGGTTATTATCTTATCTAATCAGGATGTCTCTTACTGTTTTTATCAAATCTTCCTTTAAACCCTAAAAGGTAAGACTAACCGGGATTAATTACACTTTACAAGTTCGCCAATCTTTCACCCAGGCCAGTGTTGGTATTTTGAGGAGGTTCCCCGTGCTTTCGCATGGACCTAATTAGAATAAACCTCGTTTTCCCAGAGGCATAACCCCGTTAATACCTTTCTAGACACCTACTTGATCGGCTAATTGTCATGTGTACAACTCTCCCAGGAGTAACTCTTACTCGCAGTGGGTATCAGGATCCATCTATCTCAAAGAAGGTATGCAATCTCATTGCAAATTTCAACACTTGAAATTCCCTATAATGCTTTTGCCCCTAGCAACTTATGACCTTGGCTACGGTCAACAAATCATAAGTGCTAGCCAAGTTCAACCCGTCATTTCCCGATTGAATTAAACCCACTCGTACGACCCTTGGATAAGGTCAACAAAGTCGTACGACTACCCTAATTCAATTACATCTCATGTTTTAGCAGATAAACACTAATTAGCTACCGTACACTACGCCCTGGCTAAGGTCAACAAACGCAGCACGAATACTAAGTAGTACCTATCTGAAATGACGGAGGGCTACGCAGGTTTTTCAGAAAACCATGAGCGTAAAGAACTTGATATCGTTGTAGAAACAAGTGATTTTGAAAAGAAGTGTTTTCAAGGCTTTTTCTAGCTTTGCTAAAGAGGTCACTCCCGGCGAAGGGATCTCGGCTCTTTCCTTATCGAATAAGGTGCAGGATATTTCATAAATACCGCTGTGCAAAGCAAGAACTATAGAAGCAATCAAAAACTAAACCGTGAGTTTGTAGCATCTGCTAGTTTCGCTAAAGAGGTCACTCCCGGTGAAGGGATCTCGGCTCTTTCCTTATCGAATAAGGTGCTGGATATTCTACATGGAATACCGCTATGCAAAGCAAAACTAGAGCTACCCTTTTTTTATAAATTTGATTCTACAACATCTTTTAGGTTTCTTTTCTTTCATTAATCTCATTAATGAATCCCATCAATTATCCTTCTTAAGCATCAAAGAAGAAACGAAAATACAACGTACGCTTATGCCATCCGCATTCTCCACAGTGTCCCGTTATGCACCGTTAGGTTACTTAACTAACGGCATACCGGGACGGGACTAGCGCGGTGCAAAACATAAGCAACGTTTATTATATATCATATATATACAATAATAAAGCATTCGTCTCACGCATATAATATGATCACATCGCAGTATATCAGCAGCAGAAGAAACATATGAAATATTAGATATACTAGGAGGTCCGTGTTTTATTTTGAGCCTGTATAAAACACGGATTCCACGGTCGCGATGAATAGCCAAACCCACATCCCTAGACCCCTACGAGAGCGGCAAGTAACGCCGTCAATTCTAGGGTTAAGAGACCCGGTCTCGACTCCTCGAGATGGCCTCCCACTGGACCCTAGAACCCGGTTACTTGTGCTCCCCTCCTTGGGTCTATCCTAATGCGGAAAAGTAAATAATATACAATGGTGACATCATCCTCAACTCGGAAGTGCCCCAATAAAAGAATATTACATATATTGAATTTTACATGAATGAAAATAAAAACCCTCATTTCACATAAAACCCCCGGCTATTCAGAACACGACAATACAATATAACATATCACAGCAACACATAATATCTCATATCATCAACGTAAGCAAGTATGTGTATCCCGATTGTCGTTGATGTATATCAACGAAGCCGGCAATAACCCACATACTTCACTTACGGTCGCAGAAAAGAAAATGAAAAACTACAACATTTGGAATCCATAATCTCCTTAGACATCGTAAACCCGAAATATCACATATTACAGATTTCATGCCTAACTATATGAATTCCACATATTGTATCACAATCACAGAATATCAAGACGATGTTTACGTTTCGATCGAATCAACATACACTCACAAATTACCCCCATGAGCTCAACACTTGTAAAACACTCAAAAACCGTGCCACAGTGTCTATGGTCCAGCCGTAGAAGGAGTTAACCAACGCCTCACCTATGATACCACGGAACTACGGCAAACCCGAAGGTTCGATCGCGGTTCCGTGGGCATAGAATTGAGTTAAGGTTATTATAGTATTCTAGGGGGTCCATAGGGGTACTTGCACGATTTTATGAATATAATCAAGTTAGGAAAATTACAAGACTTGGAAATTTCAGCGGGATACAAAATGTGGTGTGCGAAGTTCGATCGAACCGCTAAAAATAGTTAAGGTTACCAATACAGTGTTAAAATATACGACTACGAAGCACTACGAATTAGCCCCAGGTCAAACTAATCATCATATGAAAATTGGTCTAAATAAACAATACTAGGAAACCCAAAATGAAGACACCAGAGCACAGGAGGAATTAGGGGGGGCAGAGGAGCCTAGGGGGCCAGCTAGGCCGGAATTATTGGCCAGGGGCTCGGCCAAATTCTGAGCCCCTCCCTCCGTATTTCACCCATGTTCTTATGATCTCCCAAATATCATTCTGCACCTGTTTGAAAAATTTAAAAAGGACTTTTTACAAAATTTACAGAGAGCAAAATATGGGTTTCATAATACTGTATTTCGGAGTCGATTTCGTTTTCGTAATTGTTTTAACACCGTGTCTAAAATTCTAGCTTGTCTCTGATACCACTGTTGGGTTTCCCTTGCACCTAATCTAAGGTTTGGTAGCATCACTCATGCCATTTTAAAATTTAGAGAGGTGCAAAGCAAACAAATCATGAATCTTTACTAGAATTTCTAGGGTAACAAAGTTTGTATCACATTCAAAGAACTATCTATCACAAAGAGTTTAGGATTACAACCTTTGTAGTCCTTTCCTTCGCTTCATAAGCTCCGTGTTGAGGTCCCTTCACTGCGATCATCAAGAACTCCGACTCTCGAGAGGCTCCATGAGGTGAATGATGCATCTTGCTTGAAGTCTTCTTGATCTAAGATGATCTACCTTGAAGAATCTTTAACCCAAGCTTACACTTCACTAATGAAGTAATTAGAGAAGTGAACACCCTAATCTAAGTGGCTAGAATAGATGAGGATGATGAAGTAGGAATTTCACACTCTTTTGTTTTCAATTTCTCACTATTAATCACCACAAACTAAAAAGCCAGTGAAGCTTTTTTAAGAACAAGAAGAAGATGAAACCTTTTGTGATGAATAATGAAATTATTGTTATGGTTACAATTGCAACCTTGGGTTAAGAATGAAAGCCTTAACCCTTGTAGAGAATAAACCATAGGTTAAGGGTTTGGGTTGAGTTAACAAATATCTTCACAAAATATCAAAGCAAGATGACAAAGTCAAAGCTTCATGAAGCTTCCACAAACCTCATCCAAACACTTAACCCTAATCCAAACCCTAACTAGGTTTAAACTCAAAAACTTTGTTGCATTTGTAACCCTAACTTGTTACAATATTATATATCACATATATAATATATTTTGTAACAAAAGAAAATAATACAATTAACATATATCGCATATACATCAATGTATTATCCAGTGAGAAAAAGAATCAATAAAGCGAGCTTATATTAGTTAATGTAACGTAATATATCTCATATATAATTATACATTAAATTATCGAATCAACACTTGATCCGATAATCCGGCTATATTACATATAACCGACTAATATAACATATACCAATTCATCGAATCAACATTTGATCCGATGACCCGGCTATATCACATATACCCGGCCGATATCACATATCGCGAGAATAGAATACGGTATCTCATATCGTATTATTCTTGGTCCCGCACATATCACATATGTGCTCCTACTCCGTTTTTCCTGAGCCAGGAAACCTCTGTGTAGGACTTTAAAGAATCGTCAATACGCCGGCAGGAGATGATGATCATATCAAACACCCACAAGCTGCAAGCGGTCAGCTAAACGTAACAGCCACCTAGGTATTGAGTGATCAGAAGATCAACAAGAAAGCCTGTACATTCTCCTGTGAATCCAATCAGTAACACTACCGTACAGTCTGGTCTATTCGTCTGGTATGTCGCATATCTAGTCTAGGGGTGGTAAACGTCAGATCCCAGTAACCGATAAGTCGTGTCGATATGAGGCTCATAACAGGTCGAGAAACTACTGATAACTCTTACCAGTAGCACTCCATATCAGCCCTGGACAGGGACTTCCAGTTATAGCCAATCGAACACAGCACAACATCAACTCCCTATACCGGGAGAGACGAAACCCCTCCTATCGCTCATTGCCTCCATGTGATTCTGGATTGTACCCAAAAGCCACCGTTTTGTACGCCCTCTTTGACGTGGTAAGGTGGAAATCAAAGCACAGTAGGAATCACACAAGACTCTATGATGATCTCGGGTCTACAGACTAACCTGTACCAGTGTCACCGGAGAACTGCTATCTGATGATAGGTATAATACCATCTAGGAGTTCTCGGCGAGTCCGTTCAGTGTACCCAGTCTCCACTGAGCACCCGTACACCATCTTTGATGTCAAACACCGATGGATATGGGATCATCCATCACCCATCATATGGGTCAAGATGCGTATACACTAGTCTACTCTGGAGTATCGATGCCCTATCGCGATACTCTCTCGACTAGGAACAGTTATAGGATGTACTCTTGGACTACCCTGGCCCCCCTAGTATGATCTACATCATAGTCCTAGTAGTCGAGTACATATCCTAAGGGCTTTATCAACATGTGAGAGCAAGACAGTAAATCAATACAAGTCAACATATTAAGACAAAGTGAAACCAAATAGCATACTATCATGTTGAGCAAGAAAGTCCTCTCTATATATATCCAAGCATCCACTATAATATACATCATATGTACAAAAATGGCCTCTAGGGTATATATATAACTAACACAACTATCATCGCATGATAACCTGATGGAATCCACTCAAGTTATCACACTCCAGAAGGTATGCGCATGCCTGGCAAGTTTCCTGTATGTTTGAAACTCCAGATGTGATTTCTACCCTATGCTCTTATGACCTTGACGAAGGCCAACATATCATAAGTCACATGTCAAGTTCTACCCGTCATTATCCAGGTTAATTTGAACCCATCCGTACATACCCTTGACGAAGGCCAAAATAGTAGTACGACTGTCCCAAACCAACGCATCTATCTATGCAACAGAAAGGTAACAAATAGCTACCATACACTATGCCTTGACGAAGGACAACATACATAGCATGGATACTAAGTGCTACCCGTCTGAAATGACGGAGGGCTACGAATGGTTTTTGGCGAAAAACCTTTAACGTAATGAACTTGACATCGTTGAAGGAACCGGATAGCTTTTATAAATATATAGTGGCGAAAACCTTTGCTAAAGAGGCCACTCCCGGTGAAAGGATCTCGGCTCTTTCCTCGTCGAATGAGGTGCAGGATATTCCAACTGAATACCAAGACGCAAAGCAAAAGTAATCGACTAGAGTGAAGTTATTACCTTGACGCAAAACTTCTGCCCAAGGGGTCACTCCCGATGAAGGGATCTCGGCCCTTGCCTCGTCGAATGAGGTGCTGGATATTCATAACCGAATACCTCTGTGCAAAACAAAAGAAAACGTCCTTGTAATAACAGCTTTTTAAAATTGTTCCAACAACATCAAAATAGGTCTGTTTTCCTTGCATTGATCTGAATCAACGCAGTCCCATCAATTAATCACACCAGAAAAGAACGAAAATATGATGTACGTATATGCCATCCGCATTCGCCACTGGGTCCCGTCATCACCCGTTAGGTTACTTAACTAACGACAGAGCGGGGACTGGACCAGCGCGGGTGTAAAACATATACAACATCTATTAGTATATATACAACAATATATAATAATCGCCCCAGGCGTGATAAATGCGATATCATAGATAAGTAATAAGCATCACAGATCAATACAGATAATCTGGGAGCCCCGGGTTTCCTTTGAGCCGTAAGTGAAAACCCGACGTTCCCCTGGTCGTGTGGATAGCCTGTGCAATGAAAACCTAGACCCCTACGAGTGCGGCAAGTTACCCACCAAAACCAGAAGCGAGGCAGCCCCCTTCAGCAAAGTGAATGGGCCACCCAGCACTTCACGGAATCCGGTAACTTGAGCACCCCTCCTTGGGTCAACCTGTACCCCCTACGAGTGCGGCGAACAGCCTGCCAATTCTGGAGTGAGGCCCCCTCCTTCTCAACGCCATAAGATGCAGACTCGTTTCCCTCCAGAACCCGTCTATCTGTGCACTCCATCACGGGGTAATCCGAGTATAGAAAAGAAAATATGTACAACGGTGACATCGACCTCAACCCGGTCGTGCCCCAAACAAATAATATACAAACAGACAGTGACGACAGTCCACACGTCGGACGCTCGCCCCGCGATATCAAATGTACAAATAAAACTAAACTGCACTATCATTGCACCCAAGCTATCCACTACGACGAATCTGCAACATCACAGTATAACACAGAATATCAACGTGAATGTCACGTTCGCAAACCTGTCTAAAAGAACTATAGCGATTAGACAAGTTGTACCGATCAAATGACATTCACGGTCGCAGATAGAAATGCATGTACTGTAAAATTTAAACAATGTTAGAAATTATCGAGTTTGAAATAACCCCGAATAGCCCGAAACAACTAGATAAAACCATATCAAAAATGGGCTAAACAAAAAATACCACTGAACCAACATTCTAGAGACCAGAACACATACGAAATACGAAGTCCAGACTCTTCTTTTAGGCCGTCCATCTCGGAATATAGGCTAATGTGGCCGGTTCAAATTGTGTGGAATTGGCTCGTATTTAGTGTATGCTCTAATGGTCATGTCAGTAGTCTTCTGCAGTTGCTAAAAATTTTTTTGAAGACACTTTAAAAAACGACAGAACCTGGAATGTTCAGGGCAATGTATTTGAGTTGTTTCGGTTTTGATAGTTTAACATTGTCTAAACCAACTAGTATGCGGTTAATGGGTTGGCTCTGAAACCATGTAAGGTTACGCCAGCGCCCTGGCCATCAATCCGTGGCCAAACGCGGAACAAAAACCTTTAAAACTCGGCGCTAACGTAACCCGATTCCCAGATCGTGCCATTAACCCTATACTAGTTATACTGTAAAGTGTTTAGAGAGGTTATACCGATCGATCCGTGTCCTTCGGTCTTCAACCTCTGTCCAAGCTCTTCATGGCTTCCCTGATCAAGTTCTATCTCCGGTCTCCCTTCGTCGAAGAAGATCCACGTCGAGGGTTCTTTATACGGGCTCCCGCTTAAAAAACCGAAGCTACTCGGACAACTAGTTTGCTAGCCTAGGTGTCCAAGATGAAGTAGAGAGAGTGTGTGATCATTTTGTTTCAAGACATCTATGGATTCTTAACACATGAGAGGGTATGGATGGAGGTTGAAGAAGAAGCCATTGGAGGAAGAAGTTGTGAGCTTAAGTTTTTTGCTAGTGAAGAAAAAAGCATTGCTATTGTGTGAGATATCTTGTAAGAGCTCTACAAAACAACTCAAGATAAATCCCAAGCCTCTAGTGGCTGCCCTCTCTCACTCCATAAAATATCCCACACAATAAATCAATAAAGAAATAGACACGGCACAAGTAAACACACCATGAGTCACCAAAAATGCACATGCCACATTCAATGCCCTAGGTCAAAACTTGCACTCACAATTTCCACACAATTAAACATTAAACTAAATGTTTAATCAAAAAGAGAATGGAAACTTCTAAAGTAAACTCGTAACGGATCACAAGAATGCCCCTCATCTGTATATACATACCTGCATCCGTATTCCGACTGAATACGAATACAACAAGACGAAAACAATCCAACAATCTATTACTAGGATCCGGCTTAAACCAAAGCCCACTAGTATGATCCATCCGATCATGATCCGTATACGAGTGCACGTATATGATCGAACCCTGCCATAAAACCATACGACCTCTACAACTTTTCGCCCGAACCAGGGAAACCCTCTGTGTGGGACTCTAAAGACTCGTCAATACGCTGGCAGTGAGTTTAACCACAAGCACGTCAGTGGCACTAGCTGTACGTAACGGCTACCCAGGTATTGAGCGAAAGGGAGGCCGACGAGCGAACTCATCCTAAAACCCTACCGAGCCTGACAGTGACAATATTCGTACAGTCCGGTCCGTTCGTCTATGAGTATCGCATGTCGAGCCTAGGGGGGTGGATAAAGTCATATCCCTAAGAACTAGACATTTAGTGTCGGTATGAAGCCTATCACCAACTGAGAAACTACTGATCCGAATCAGTAATTCTCGTCTATCCCGGCCGAAAATTTCTGGTGATGGCCACCCGTGTACTCCGCAACATCAACCCCCAATATACCGGGAGAGACGAATCCCCTGACGATCCTCTGAGCCATGGTAGGGTAGTAATCAAACCACAGTGGGAACTCACATGAGACAAATGATGATCTCAGGTCGATAGACTAATATGTACACATGTCACCTAGGTATTGCTATCTGACAATAGGTATAATACTAACTAGCATGTTCCCGGCGAGTCCGTCCGGTGTACTCATAACCCAATGAGCACCTATATACATCTTAGGTGAACCAACTAATACCAATGTCTTATGAGACCGGCCACTGCCCCTCGTCGGGGTCTCGATCCGTATACACTAGTCTACTATTGGAGTATCGATGCCCAGTCTCGAAACTCCCACGACTAGGGACACTTTAAGGATGTGCTTATAGACCACCCAACTCTCACGTATATGATCGCCATCATACTGCTGGTAGTCAAGCAAGAATCTTATGGGCTCTATCAACATGTAATAGTGATCTGTAATGTCACCTGAAGCATGTACACGATGATAAAGACAAACCAGATAGCATACTATCATCTCGAGTAAGACTGTTCTACCGGTACAGGTCCTCCCTCAATCATCGCAATCACATGCCTGCGATCCAATAATTGACTTGAGGGCACTATAGCCAACAAACGATTCCCCTATGAAATAAGTACTAGAAGGATAACCTTTTTCTTGAGGACCTTGTCTCGTCGATCCACAATTACATCGGTCTTTCTTCATATGTTAAGTACTTCCTTATTGTCACCTCCGAGTGGTCTAGGACGTGCGCCTCATCTCGAACATACTTGCGGAGTTGAGATACATGAAACATGTCATGAACACTCGCCAAGGATGGTGGTAAAACCAATCGATAAGCTACTTCTCCAACGCGCTCGATAATATCGAAAGGCCCCACGAATCGAGGACTAAGCTTGTCTCAACTACCAAATCGAATCACTCCTCTGGTCGGTGATATCTTCAGGAATACAAGATCACCAACTGCGAACTCCAGAGGTCTTCGTCCTGTATCAGCCCAACTTTTCTGTCGATCTTGTGCCGCCTTCATATGATTTCGGATCACGTTGAATTTCTCCACGGTTTGCACAATAAGATCTGGTTCCAGTAATCTTCTTTCTCCAACATCGTTCCAACAGACAAGCGAGCGACACTTACGACCATATAATGCTTCGAATGGAGCCATCTGTATAGTCTCCTGAAAACTGTTATTATAAGAAAACTCCACCAAATGCAAATGATCCTCCCATGAATCCTTGAAGTCTAACATGCATACTCTCAACATATCTTCAAGAGTTTGGATCGTCCTTTTTGACTGGCCATCTGTTTGAGGATGATAGGCTGTGCTAAACTTCAAGCAAGTCCCCAAACTTTCATGTAGACTTCTCCAAAAGTGTAATAAGAATCGAATATCACGATCAGAAACGATGCTCACCGGTATTCCATGCAATCTCACAATCTCCTACATGTACCGCTCTGCTAAAGCCTTCGTCGACTGACCAACTTAGTCGTTCCGGGACCGAAGAGGATTCGTACGGATGTATCATCTCAGAGAAGTTTGGCAGAGGCCGTGGCGGATTCGTTATAGGCCATGCGGGTAGCCGGAGCGTGAGACGGGGCTAGACATATAGCTTATACCCACAGATCCAGCACCCGTCGGGATGTTTTGGGTATGGGAATCCACATCATCGCGTCAGAGATTGTACTGAGGTACGCCAGGAAGAGGTAGCGGTTCTACATGTTACCTTACCACCTTCTCCACCTCAGAGAGCGTTGCCTCTTATGCCTGTTGTTGCTCCGCGTCAGACTTATGCTCAGAGAGGTTATGGTCACGGAGGTTTTTTCCAGAGAGGACGTGGTGGCAGAGACGGAGGACAGCCAGTTGCCAGTAGAGGGCAGGCTTGAGTATTTGCTTTGACTCATCAGGTTGCGCAGACGTCGAATGCAGTAGTTTCAGGTACTCTTTCAGTATGTTCTTTCGATGCACACGTATTATTTGATCCGGGATTTATGCACTCGTATATTTCTATACACTTCGTGCCAATGTTAGGCCGAGAGTCGTCTTTGCTAGATCAGCCGCTTGTAGTGACTACTCCCATTGGTGAGTCTTTAGTTGCGCGACATGTGTTTCGGTCGTATGCCGTTCGTATTGGAGATAGAGATTCATCCGTCGACTTAATCCTTCTTGATATGTTGGACTTCGACGTTCTTCTAGGCATGGACTGGTTAGCTACTTGTTATGCGTCTGTGGACTTCCGTGAGAAGGAAGTCAGGTTTTGTTTTCCGGGCGAGTCAGTTCTTGTTGTGCAGGGGGACCGCAGTGCTGCCCCTCACAGTGTGATTTCCGCCCTTCACGCTAGTCGGCTCTTGAGGAGAGGATGCCAGGGATTCTTATCTTTTATTCATGATACCGGAGCCACAGTAGATTCATTGGACCGAGTTCCTATTGTGAGAGAGTTTCTCGACGTATTTCCCGATGAGTTACCTGGATTGCCGCCAGAGCGCGATATCGAGTTTTGCATTGATTTGATTCCCGGCGCGGGGCCTATTTCTATACCTCCTTATCGGATGGCCCCGGCAGAGCTTAAAGAGCTTAAGGATCAGTTGCAAGAGTTGCTTGATAGGGGACTTGTGCGTCCGAGTGTTTCGCCTTGGGGAGCTCCTGTTCTGTTCGTCAAGAAGAAGGACAGCAGTATGAGGTTGTGCATTGATTATCGTCAATTGAACCATGTTACGGTGCGGAATAGGTACCCATTACCTCGCATTGATGATTTGTTTGATCAGCTCCAGGGTGCGGGACATTTTTCTAAGATTGATTTGAGGTCGGGTTATCATCAGTTGTGGGTTCGGAACGATGACATTCCGTAGACTGCTTTTCGTACGCACTACGGGTGTTATGAGTTTTTGGTGATTTCGTTTAGACTCACCAATGCCCCAGCAGCGTTCATGGATTTGATGAACCGGATTTTCAGGCCGTTCCTTGATCAGTTCATTATTGTGTTTATTGATGACATTCTGGTCTATTTCAGAAATCGAGAGGAGCATGAGCAACACTTGAGGATTGCTTTGCAGACATTGAGAGAGCACCGGCTGTTTGCTAAATTCTCGAAGTGTGCGTTCTGGCTTGATAGTGTTGACTTCTTGGGTCACGTGGTTACGGGAGACGGTATTCGTATGGACCCGAGGAAGATCGAGGCCGTACAGCTTTGGCCCAGACCTGTGTCTGTGACGGAGGTCCGCAGCTTCTTGGGTTTAGCTGGTTATTACCGCCGTTTCGTGCAGGATTTCTCGAGTATAGCTGCACCGCTGACCGGCCAGACCCGGAAGGGGGTTCCTTTTCTTTGGACTTAGGCATGTGAGCAGAGTTTCCAGCAGTTGAAAACTCGTTTGACGACTGCACCAGTTCTATCTTTTCCTTTGGATCGGGCGGCTATGTCATTTACTGTGATGCTTCTCGAGTGGGGCTCGGTTGTGTATTGATGGAGCATGATAGAGTTATCGCTTATGCATCTCGGCAGCTGAAGAAGCACGAGCAGAACTATCCCACTCATGATCTTGAGATGGCCGCGGTGGTCTTTGCGCTTAAGATTTAGAGACACTATGTCACGACCCAAGTGTACAGAACGTGACTGGCACTTAAACTATGAAACGTCTCAAAACGCAACGTAATCTAAGTAAGCCAAAGCCCAGAAAAATAAACCGTTTAACAATTAGAGTGAAGGAAAACTTGTTTTAACGCAAGTGGTTTTAACAAATAAATGGCATTAATCATTTTAAAAGCAACATCATATTTTCCCGAAAATTTCGGCAGAGTCTCCTTTGTAAATATTGGCCCCCAAATGGGTACAACACATGAAAATACATATAAATTATGAATAAAGGCATCCCCAAGCGGGAGCTAGCTCTTCGCCCATGGCGGAATCACAACCACATGTAATATGTATATTAAAAGCGCACAATAAGCATCTGAAAGAAAGAAACAAGCAAAAACCACGTCGACTCAAGTGAGTATCGACACCAAACACCACAAATACAAGTCTCACGAGTCTCACTATCTAATCAATATACAAGGGTAGATGGAGTATACTAGATATAATAAAATACATGATGGGATAACATATCCTCGCAACCCACCTACGAGCACTGCTGCAATTCCAAGCAAAAGGAACAAAATGAGGAAGTGCGCCCGCCGCTACTGTGCTGACGGGTCGGACCTGCAAGATACTGTGGCACAATGGGGGTGAGTTGCCAACTCGTGAGTAGTAAGTAACAGCTAAAAAAGCTATCGTAAGTATGCATGAAAATGCGTCTCAACCTATGCATATCGATATAATACGATGTACTAACTGTAGGGTTCCTAGGCACTCTAGTGAGGTCTCACAAGGCATCGAACATGCCAATTTCAAATAATCTAGGTGCCGAGAGACCCGACTACGGATCGTTTGCTAGAAAACAAGGCGAAAAAGCTAACTAGTTAACATTTAACTATGAGAATACGGATATACAACCTTTGTAGATCCGGTGCTCCACCTCCACAGCTCCGCAATGAAGTGCCTTCGCTGTCCAAGTGAACTCCCGGGCTCTAGCGTCGGCTTCGTCGAAGAATAAGCGAGCTAGGTCGTCGATGTCCATGCCGAAGATGATCTACGTCGAGGCATCGCTAGATCAAGCTCCACCTTCACCTTGCCATGAAAACTTGTGAAGGAAACACACTCTACTACTTGGCAAGAGGTAGAGGATGATGAAATAGGAAGTGGGTTCACTTTAGAATTGGATTTCTCACTCATATGCTCAATATGCCATTGATGAAGACAAGCTTCTTCATGAAGAAGAAGAAGAGCAAGAAGAAGATAAAAGTTATGATAAGTTAATTTAGAATAGAAAAGAATAATAAACTTATCATAATTTTCACCATGGTTAGGTGTAGAGAATTAACTTAGGTTAGATCAATGGTTAGGGTCAAAAGAAGAAGACAAAATGGTTAAGTGGTCAAAGTTTCATGAAGCTTCAATAAGCTTCATGAAGAATAAAGAAAGAAAACCATTTTGTTTTTCTTCTTTTATGCTTTAATTATTTTCCAAAATGAATAAGCAAATAATTAAAAGAATATGCAAAACCCTAATCATCATCTTGACCATAGTTTTATTCTATACACTTAACCAAAAACCATGCATCATCAAACATGACACAAGTAAGTGCACAAAACTATATCGTTTATACAATGTGCACACCCGAGCGAGAAAATCCATTTAAAGTGAACCGATACTAGTTAATGCAAAGTAATATATCAAATATATAATTATGCATTAAATCATTAAATCAACACTTGATTCAATGATCCGGTCATGTCGCACATAACCGACTGGTATCATCAGTAACAACTTATCGAATCAACACTTGATCCGATAACTTGGCTAGATCGCATATAACCGATCAATGTCACATCGCGAGAATCGAATACAGTATCACATACTGGTATTATTCTCGGTCCCGCACATATCTCATATGCGCTCCTATTTCGTTTCGCTTGAGCCAGGAAACCTCTGTGTAGGACTCTAAAGACTCGTCAATACGCCGGCAGCAGATGATGATCATATCAAACATCCACAAGCCGCAAGCGGTCTGCTAAACGTAACGGCCACCCGGGTATTGAGCGATCTGAAGATCGACGAGCAAGCCCGCTCATACTCCAGTGAATCCAACCAGTAACACTACCGTACAGTCCGGTCTGATCGTCTGATATGTCGCATATCTTGCCTAGGGGTGGTAAACGTCAGACCCCAATAGCTCAATAAGTCGTGTCGATATGAGGTCTATAACAATTCGAGAAACTACTGGTAACACTTACCAGTAAATCTCAGCAACCCTGGCCAGGAATTTCCTGTTATTGCCAATCGAACACAGCGCAACATCAACTCCCTATACCGGGAGAGACGAATCCCCTCCTATCGCTCATTGCCTCCATGTGACTCGGGACTGTACCCAAAAACCACCGTTTTGCACGCCCTCTTGGACGTGGTAAGATGGAAATCAAAGCACAGTGAGAACCACACAAGACTCTATGACGATCTCGGGTCAACAGACTACTCTGTACCAGTGTCACCAGAGAACTGCCATCTGACGTGAGGTATAATACCATCTGGGAGTTCTCGGCGAGTCCGTCCAGTGTACCCAGTCTCTACTGAGCACCCGTATATCATCTCTGATGTCAAACACCAATGGATATGGGATCATCCATCGCCCATCTATATGGGTCGAGAAGGTACACGCTAGTCTACTCTGGTATATCGATGCCCCGTCTCGATACACCCACGACTAGGGACTTTGAAGGATGTACTTATGGACTACCATGTCCCCACTAGTATGATCCGCATCATAGTCCAGGTAGTCAAGTACAGATCCTAAGGGCTTTACCAACATGTAACAGGGAGACAATCAGTGTACACGTTAAGGTAAAGATTAACCAGATAGCATACTATCATGTCGAGCAAGAAAGTCCTCCCTATATATGTCCCAGCATCCACTACAATATACATCCTATGTATAGTAATGGCCTCTAGGGCATACATATAACTAACAATCTCCCACTTGCACTAGGGCCATCTGATAGCAGTGGTTGTAGTATCTCATACTCAACCATCCCATAAAAGTGTCTCTCTCTGGGATCAGGCCTCTGTGAGTGGATCCGCTGTGTTGTCCTCTGAGTCTACTCTCCAAGCCTCGATCTCCTTGGAGATCAACCATCTCCATGATCAAGTGATACTGCCTTAGAATATGTCTGGATCACTGATGGGACAGGGGTTCCCTGGCCAAAACCACACTTCCATTGTCACATAATGGTAGGAACCTAGTTCATCTCATGAACCTATATACACCCAAACAGCCTCTTTGGTAGCATCTTAAGTAGCGATGCATCCTGCCTTTATCGTCTAGTATGTCACGGTATCTAGCTTGGAACTCTTCCAACATACCGTCCCTTTACTGAGGGTAAAGACAATGCCTGTGACTGACATTCAGTCGTGTTTATCATCCTGGAACCCTTCCAGTGATTCTCCCCAGGATCGATTGATACCATCTCACTACAACTAGTGAGAATCCTAACATCCAATTAAATCTATCTCATAGATCCAAAACTCAGGATTTAGGAGGTATCATTTTGATCCTATATGGAGAATCCATGTGATAAACGGAGATTGATCAAGCGTAGCATAAGAAACTCCTTTCTTATCAAGAGTATGTCATCCACGTGCTCTACGAGGATCGTCACCATACTCCCTACTACCTTTTTGTTTATACAAGGTTCATCTACCATTTTGATGATGTCAACTTCTTTGACTAATTCATCAAAACAGATGTTCCAACTCCGCGATGCCTGCTTTATCCTATAAAGCATCTTGCACACGTTTCCGCTGCTCCCACTGTCTACGAGGCCCTCTGGCTGTGTACTTATAGACGCACTCTTCTAAAACATCATTTAGAAAAGCTGTCATGACACCCAACCGCCAGATATCGTAGTCATGGTATGTAGCCGTGGCAAGTAGGATCTGAATGGACTTAAGCATAGCCACTGGAAAAGGTTTCATCATTATCCACGCTTGGTCGATGACGAAAACCCTTAACAAGTCTAACTTTGAAAGTCTCAACTTTTCCATGTACACCAAGTAATCTTCTCAAGATATACTTGCTCCTGATGGGGATTTAACCTTTCAGATACAGCAACCAAAGTCCATACTTTGTTGGTGTATAATGATTCCATCTCAGATCGCTAAGCATCCAGCCATTCTTACAGAGTCTTACTCCTGATGGCCAGCTCGAAACTAGTTGGGTCATCATCTCATGATGCAATCCTCGCTCCCACTGTCATAGAGAAACCGAAGTATGTCTCAGGTGGGTGAGGAACCCTACTAGATCGGCGGAGAGGCTGAGGTTCGTTGGTAACTATTGAATCCTTTGGTTCTACCAAATCATCTGCTGCAGTTTGTATAGCTGGAACATTTCCAGTTCTACATAACTGACTTTGCCTTGAGCTTGTCCGGATTATGCTTTTAGACATAGCTCGGACAACCCCAAATCTTAACTTACTTAAGATATGGGCTCATCCCTTTACATATGAAGTGGTAGGCATTGATTTGATTGGAACCCTATTCAATAGGTATGCAACTTCATAAGTGCATAACTCCCAAATAGGAAATAGGTAACTCAGTAGTACTCATCATAGAGCACACCTTATCATATAGGGTGTTATTGCTCCGCCCCGATATACCATCGTGCTATGGTGTATACAGAGGAGTATTGCTGAGAGAGAATCTCATTCTCCTTTAGAATAATCCAGGATTTCCGTGCTCAAGTATTCTCCTCCTTGATCTCATCAAAGGACATAATACAGATACCCGTATTTTGGTTCTCTACTTCTCACTTATATTCTGTGAATATCTCAAAAGGTTCGGACTCATGTTTCAACAAGAACATATGACTGAATCTTGAGAGATTATCAGAGAATATAATGAAGTATAAAGAACCAGTCCTGGCATGTGTAGACAGGGGACCTTCCATACATCAACATGTATCATCCCAAGAGTTCACTAACTCTTTCTCTGTTTCCATTAAACAGAGCTGTGGTCATCTTATCTCTGTGACATGACTGGAAAGTTTTCATAAGATGTAAATTCAAACTGATTTGAATATGCATCTACATGTAACTTCAGCTAGTCGGGTCGCATTGATATGACCTAGTCTACAATGCCTCAAGAAGGATTCGTTCATTTCTGAACTATTCCTCTTGTGTGTGTTCTGTATACTAGGAACTGTAGTTTGATTTAGAACGTCAATGCTTTTAGATAACGTGCCTGAACTGATCAACTTTTGATATAGGAAATGTTCAAGACATTATCCAACAATACAAAATTTTATCATTTCTTTACTAATAAAGAGACTGATATGATTTTGTATATCAGGTTCGGTATCTAACAACATTCGTTCAGAATCAATGTATTCTGGTAATACAGGGTGACAGTGACCAACAGACTTGGCTGCAACACTTGCCCCGTTTTCTGCCTCATGAAACTTATCACCCGTTCTCAGTTCTCTACCTTTCTGTAGCCCTATGTAACAGATTACATATCTGGGATCCTGATTTGGTATCACATACCCAGGACGTAAAGGTTACTGAGAAACAGTTCTCTGTAATGAACACACCCGAAGATGATGCATCATCATGCACTCTCCTCGTTTGGGCGGCACGGGAATTCTGGTAATCCCCAATTTCCTGCTCTGTCTTATAACAATTATAAGTTGGAGCGGGACCAACGTTCCCCAGCTCAGTATAACAAGCGGGTTCGGTCAATATTCCGTATTGTTATCTTGATTAAGGCGTGATATGGTCGCTACCTGAAGAGAGAGAGAAGAAAACACTCAGCGTGCGCTCTGTCAAGAATAGATTGGTTATTATTTTATCTAATCAGGATGGCTCCCACTGCTTTTTATCAAATCTTCCTTCAAACCCTAAAAGGAAAGACTAGCCGGGATTAATTACACACTACAAGTTCGCCAATCTTTCAGCCAGGCCAGTGTCGGTACTTTGAGGGAGGTTTCCCGTGCTTTCGCACGAACCTAATTAATGTAAACCTCGTTTTCCCAGAGGCGTAACCCCGTTGACACCTTTCTAGACACCTACTTGAACGACTAATTGTAATGTATAAAACTCTTCCAGGAGTAACTCTTACTCGCAGCGGGTATCGGGATCCAACTATCTCATAGAAGGTATGCAATCTCATTGCAAATCTCAACACTTGAAATTCCCGATAATATTTTGCCCCTAGCTCGCTATGACCTTGACGCATGCCAAACAACCCATAGTCTGCTAGTCAAGTTCAACCCGTCATTTCCTGATTGAATTAAACCCACCCGCACGACCCTTGACGCATGCCAAACAGCGCCGTACGAATACCCTAATCCAATCACATCATATGCTAGCAGATAAGCACTAGTTAGCTACTGTACACTACGCCTTGACGCATGCCAAACAACCGCAGCATGAATACTAACTAGTACTTATCTGAAATGACGGAGGGCTACGACAGGTTTTTCTGAAAACCTATTGCGTAATGAACTTGATATCGTTGTAGAATCAAATGAATTTTGAAATGGAGTGCTTTTGAGGCTTTTCTAGTTTTGCTAAAGGAGTCACTCCCGGTGAAGGGATCGTCGGTCCTTTCCTCGTCGAATGAGGTGCGGGATATATCATATATATCACTGTGCAAAGCAAAAACTCTTAAAAGCAATCAAGAGACAAACCGAGTGTGTAGCATCTGCCAGTTATTGCTAAAGGAGTCACTTCCGGTGAAGGGATCTCGGTCCTTTCCTCATCGAATAAGGTGCAGGATATATCATATATACCGCTGTGCAAAGCAAGAACTGTAGCTACCTGTTTTATTTTGAAATTCGATTCTACAACATCTTAGGTTTCTTTTATTTTCATTAATCACATTAATGAAGTCCCATCAATTATGTACCTAAACATCACAGATAAATACGACGTACACTTATGCCATCCGCATTCGCCTCGATGTCCCCTCGTGCACCGTTAGGTTAGGTAACTAACGGCAGAGCAGGGCAGGGCTAGCACGGGTGTAAAACATAAGTAACGTCTATATAATATATCATATATACTATATGCTGTATCTATCACAGAACATCACATGTATCACAGCAGAAGAAACATATGAAATATTGGATATACTAGGACGTCCGTGTTTTCAATACGAGCCAGTATAAAACACGGATTCCACGGTCGTGATGAATAGCCAAACCCACACCCCTAGACCCCTACGAGAGCGTCAAGCAACCCTACCAATTCTAGAGTAGGAGACCCGGACTCGACTCCTCGAGTTGGTCTCCCACTGGACTCCAGAACCCGGTTACTTGTGCTCCCCTCCTTGGGTCTATCCTAGTGCGGAAAAGTAAATAATTTACAAAAGGTGACAACTTCCGCAACCTGGAAGTGCCCCAATAAAAGAATATTACATACAAGTTTTTACATGAATGAAAAAGAAAAACACTCATCTCACACAAAAACCCCCGGCTATTCAAACACGACGATCCAATATAACATATCCAGCAACACATAACATCACATGTCATCAACGTAAGTAAATATGTCCATCCCAATTGTCGTTGACATATAGCAACGAAACCGGCGATATCACATATTACACTTACGGTCACAGAAAAGAAAGTGTAAAACTACAACAGTTGGAATCCGCAATCTGCATAGACATCGCATGCCTAATCAAATGAATACCTTAGACATCACATGCCTAACAATTATAAACGCCGCATTTTAGTCTCGTTATCGAAAACACTTTTCAATATCAAGTCGGGCAATTCAACAAGATTCCCGACATCCTGATCGAATGCTCATCGCAAACTTCAGTAGACGGCCGCACCCCCTGTACCGTCGACGAAGTGCACCAAGGCGGAACACCGCTACCGCGAGCACCCGAACGGATGCTTTCGGCGACGGGGTTCTCCTACAGTCACTTGGTCGGGGCTATGGAGCGAGGCTGTCTATTAAGTTTACCCGGCGAGTATCCGCGTACGCTACGTGATTGCGACGGACTTTTGATCACATCAAAATTCCGTGGCAACCGATCAAGTGAGACTAAACTGCTGTGTTTATAACATTCATTCAGTTATCTCATAACTTATTGTGAATTCCAATTATTGTATCCCATTCCAGATAAACAGAAAATGTTAAACTTTCCGATCGAACATTCAAACACCCAAGTTTTCCGGATACAGCTCAACACATGAAATAAGTCTAACAACATTCAGTTCGTGCCTCAGTACCAACGGTCCAGCCGTAGAAGGGTCAAGCCAACGCCTCACATGTGGCACGCCGTACTGCCCCAAACCCGAAGGTTCAAAGGGCAGTTCAAGACGGTCACATAATCGAGTTAAGGTTTGTTGTCTTCTAGAGGGTCCATCGCGTTACTTGCACTACTTAGAACGTCGTTAAACTACGGAAAAATCCAATACTTGGAAATTTCCCGACAGGGGAAAAATTGGGTATTTATATCCGGTCGAACTTTTTAACATATTCTAAAATTTATCCGGAAAGCCACATAGACAAAATTTGATAATCCGATCGAACATTCGAATCCCCAAAACAACCCTGAAAATTAAAACTCTGGAAAAATATCAAAAATACCCAGGAAAAACAGCACTGCATATTATGAATTACTGTGCAAATTTGGATCCCAGAAAAGACAAAACGGCCGCGGATTCGCCGCAAGAGCCAAGCTCGTGCCGCGGAACCGCGGCGCATTGAAGGAATTGGGTACACGAATTTTACAGTATCCCTTAGAATTGCCTGCTGATTTTTCTGCATATTTTTAATGTTGAAAAATCCCAGATTTTAGAAAAAGGACAGAGAGCTATTTTGGGTTCGTGTTTTCGGTTCGTCCGGGTTTCAAACTCCGTCTAGACTTCGCCTAAGGCTCTAGCTAGGCTCTGATACCACTGTAGGGTTCCTAGGCACTCTAGTGAGGTCTCACAAGGCATCGAACATGCCAATTTCAAATAATCTAGGTGCCGAGAGACCCGACTACGGATCGTTTGCAAGAAAACAAGGCGAAAAAGCTAACTAGTTAACATTTAACTATGAGAATACGGATATACAACCTTTGTAGATCCGGTGCTCCACCTCCACAGCTCCGCAACGAAGTGCCTTCGCTGTCCAAGTGAACTCCCGGGCTCTAGCGTCGGCTTCGTCGAAGAATAAGCGAGCTAGGTCGTCGATGTCCATGCCGAAGATGATCTACGTCGAGGCATCGCTAGATCAAGCTCCACCTTCACCTTGCCATGAAAACTTGTGAAGAAAACACACTCTACTACTTGGCAAAAGGTAGAGGATGATGAAATAGGAAGTGGGTTCACTTTAGAATTGGATTTCTCACTCATATGCTCAATATGCCATTGATGAAGACAAGCTTCTTCATGAAGAAGAAGAAGAGCAAGAAGAAGATAAAAGTTATGATAAGTTAATTTAGAATAGAAAAGAATAATAAACTTATCATAATTTTCACCATGGTTAGGTGTAGAGAATTAACTTAGGTTAGATCAATGGTTAGGGTCAAAAGAAGAAGACAAAATGGTTAAGTGGTCAAAGTTTCATGAAGCTTCAATAAGCTTCATGAAGAATAAAGAAAGAAAACCATTTTGTTTTTCTTCTTTTATGCTTTAATTATTTTCCAAAATGAATAAGCAAATAATTAAAAGAATATGCAAAACCTTAATCATCATCTTGACCATAGTTTTATTCTATACACTTAACCAAAAACCATGCATCATCAAACATGACACAAGTAAGTGCACAAAACTATATCGTATATACAATGTGCACACCCGAGCGAGAAAATCCATTTAAAGTGAACCGATACTAGTTAATGCAAAGTAATATATCAAATATATAATTATGCATTAAATCATTAAATCAACACTTGATTCAATGATCCGGTCATGTCGCACATAACCGACTGGTATCATCAGTAACAACTTATCGAATCAACACTTGATCCGATAACTCGGCTATATCGCATATAACCGATCAATGTCACATCGCGAGAATCGAATACAGTATCACATACTGGTATTATTCTCGGTCCCGCACATATCTCATATGCGCTCCTATTTCGTTTCGCTTGAGCCAGGAAACCTCTGTGTAGGACTCTAAAGACTCGTCAATACGCCGGCAGCAGATGATGATCATATCAAACATCCACAAGCCGCAAGCGGTCTGCTAAACGTAACGGCCACCCGGGTATTGAGCGATCTGAAGATCGACGAGCAAGCCCGCTCATACTCCAGTGAATCCAACCAGTAACACTACCGTACAGTCCGGTCTGATCGTCTGATATGTCGCATATCTTGCCTAGGGGTGGTAAACGTCAGACCCCAATAGCTCAATAAGTCGTGTCGATATGAGGTCTATAACAATTCGAGAAACTACTGGTAACACTTACCAGTAAATCTCAGCAACCCTGGCCAGGGATTTCCTGTTATAGCCAATCGAACACAGCGCAACATCAACTCCCTATACCGGGAGAGACGAATCCCCTCCTATCGCTCATTGCCTCCATGTGACTCGGGACTGTACCCAAAAAACACCGTTTTGCACGCCCTCTTGGACGTGGTAAGATGGAAATCAAAGCACAGTGGGAACCACACAAGACTCTATGACGATCTCGGGTCAACAGACTACTCTGTACCAGTGTCACCAGAGAACTGCCATCTGACATGAGGTATAATACCATCTGGGAGTTCTCGGCGAGTCCGTCCAGTGTACCCAGTCTCTACTGAGCACCCGTATATCATCTCTGATGTCAAACACCAATGGATATGGGATCATCCATCGCCCATCTGTATGGGTCGAGAAGGTACACGCTAGTCTACTCTGGTATATCGATGCCCCGTCTCGATACACCCACGACTAGGGACTTTGAAGGATGTACTTATGGACTACCATGTCCCCACTAGTATGATCCGCATCATAGTCCAGGTAGTCAAGTACAGATCCTAAGGGCTTTACCAACATGTAACAGGGAGACAATCAGTGTACACGTTAAGGTAAAGATTAACCAGATAGCATACTATCATGTCGAGCAAGAAAGTCCTCCCTATATATGTCCCAGCATCCACTACAATATACATCCTATGTATAGTAATGGCCTCTAGGGCATACATATAACTAACACTAACATGCATGCAACATGAATGCATAACAAACACGAAGCCTGAACAAGTCTGGTATGAGAAATTCTTTGTTCTTATCATAGAAAAACCTCTGTGCAATAAACTGAAGTATCATCAATGAAATCAATAGAAATCCGTGTCAAGCATCGACATAAAATATATATCCCAATATCTCAATGTCTCAATATCTCAATATCTCAATGCCTCAATATCTTAATATCTCGGGATCCGTCAGTCCGGATCGACCCAAATCATCAAATCTCACGACTATGTCGGTATCCTCCGGATATCCGCCGCGTCAAAATATAACCGGTCGGTAGTGCTCCCCTGCCGGGTTCAACGCCATCATCTACGACCCTCTTGCCCCGGGGTACCGTACCGGGTCCACCATACACCCACTTACGGTCCCTCCCCCTACCTCGAATCAGGTGTATGATACCGCTCAAGAACCGAGAAAACCCATGGTGGACACCACACACATCATATTACGAGAAAATCGCAACTTACATTTTTAAATGGTAATACGTTCTTAAAATCCCTGCGGTTTCTCCAAAATCCATAAATCTCATAAATACTGAAATCCTCGAAAAGAATCATAATATGTAAACATGTCGGTGATGATGGATGTATATGATACGATAGTATATACCATGCGAAGTACGGCCAGAAGCTATGCATGAATCATGATGTAATGAGGTATGTATATATGAATAACAATCCTACGTATCCATCCTGATGAATTGAATATACAAGTACAGGTTTACAAATCATATATGGTACAATTGTTTTAGATTCTGATTTAAACATGTTCTATAGTGTTTGTGGCATAGCAATTATCAAAGGCATGTGTGTTCGCATGAATAGTGCACGTGCGGCATGAACCAATGGTAATAGTGCAAGTATCCTATGAGATAATATCATATATATCCATGATGATGCAATGCAATGAGATGAATGACTAGGAGACTACGCATATAAATACTGGCACTACTAGAAATCCTGACTATCGGGTGCCTCGCGCCATCCAGACGATTTCCCCATAGATGTGTACATCTAATCACCGGGGTGCCTCAGCTAATCTGATCCGATTTCAGCTCTGCCATTTCCGCGCCACATCCGACGCCTCTGCACCCGATCCTAGAAACGTACACAAGGAAATAAGAGAATAAATATATAAATAGCCGCGGACACAAACAATACAAGTCAACCACGTGCACTAACTAAACGCGCATGCACTTGGTGCACAAAACGCGCTCGCGACAACGCCACAAACCACAACTAGGGTCGCTATACGTGACAACCACCAACCCTAGTACCCATTCGCACCAATTGCGCAGTCACAATACTCTAAATATTGTATGAATTAGGTTGTAGTTCATCAAAACCCCAAACTTAACTAAAATTGATTTATTCCAAAAACCTAGTAAGCATCTATTAACCGTTTTAGTACAAAACATGATGTTTTAGCCAAACTAGTGGCCACAATGTTCTCTTAATAACCTAATTAAACCACACAAACCATAACCAAATTTTAATCTCACCCATTTTAGATTAAACATGAAATTAGTTTGCAAAAATGTTTAATTAGGACAATTTACAATTAACAAATAGCAATTTAACATCTAGTTTAGCTCTTTCAAGTCTTAAGATATTAATCTACACTTCACTAACTTGATTTATTGATAAAACCCTAACTTTTAATTCAAACTCTTCTCTTGAAAACTTTATTTGAAATAAAACTATATTAACACCTAATCTAAATCTATGTTAAAGCAATTATTAACAAAACAAAGTAGGATTTGGTTTTATACCTTACAAGAATTTGGAGGATCCAACTTGCTAGCCTTGCCTCCAAAATGCTAATTTGCATCAAGATCCAAGCTTAGATACCAACAAAGAATTTGTGATGATTTTAGCTAGGATTTTAGGGTTTTATTTGTGTATTTTTGATGGAATTTTGGAAGATTTTGGAAGTGAAAATGAGGTGGGGAAAAATGGGAGAGGGCAGCAGCTTGCTCGGCCAGAGCTTGGGAGGAGGAGAGAGTGAGGATGTGGGTAAGAGTACCCAAGTCAAAATAACCCCATACCTTAATAAAGAAATCCATACTTCTTCTTTCTTTATTCTCTTTCCTTTTCATTTTCTTTTCTTTAATTGGAGTGGGCATTTGGGGATGGGCTGCTGGTGTGGGAGGCTCAGCCAGGTAGGGAATTAGGGGTGTGTGTGTGTGTGAATAATTTTCCCAAGTCAAAAAAAACCCTTCCTTACTTCATTATGGCATCACACTACTTAATTCTATTTTTATTTCATTTTATTTCCAATTCCATTTCAACCTAGAATTAACTAGAACCTTGCAACCAAAAGAGAAAAAGAAAACATGATATAAACTTGGTTTAAAGTTGTCATCGTTCATATTTGTATAATTAACCCATTCAAATTTGTAATTTATACTAATTAAATGTATTAGTTAAAGCTTAAAATAATATTAAAAAAAAATTAATTAAGGAAAATATTTAAGTAAACTAACAATTTATAAGCGACTAATTAAACACCAAATACTAGCAATTACTTAGCTAGAATAGGTATATTTAAATCTATACGGAAAAATAATTATATCTTGGTTTTTACGGAAAACACCAGTTATTTTACCGATCATCGAGAATTTTCACCTAAACGATTTTCAAAGCGTTACAATCTTCCCCCCTTAAAGAAATTCGGTCCCCGAATTTAAAATTTAACTACGCGTACCCTCGAAGAGATGAGAATATTTCTTCTGCATCTCGTCCTCGGTTTCCCACGTGACCTTTTTCGCCGCTCGGGCCACGTCAAAGAACCTATACGGACGGTATGACCTCGTACCTCAGTTCGTTCACCTGCCGATCTAGAATGACTATCGGCAGCTTGGTGAAAGAATGATTGCGCTCCAGCCGGATTGTCTGATGTTGTATCGTACGAGAGGGGTCATGAAGGTACTTGCGGAGTATTGATACATGAAACACGGGGTGAATATCTGGAAAGCTGGGTGGAAGAGCCAAACGACAAGCAACTGTGCCGACACGCTCGAGAATCTCAAAGAACCCACATATATGGATCTAAGCCTTCATTTTCTTTCCGAATCTCGACACGCCCTTCATCAGAGGAACCTTCAAGAAAACATGATCTAGAATGACGAACTCAAGTCTGTGCCTACGTCAGTCTGCATAAGATTTCTACCCGCTCTACGCCGCTCTCATCCTATCCCAATTCAACTGAATCTTTTCGGTCGTCTCCTGCACAACCCGCGGTCCCAAAACTACTCTCACTGAGCTCTGTCCAACAAATGGGCGATCGACATCTCCTCCCATATAACGCATCGAAGGGTGCCATCTGAATCGTCTCCTAGAAGCTGTTATCAGGAAAACTCTATCAAGGGCAAGTGGCGATCCCAACTGCCACAAAATCTAGAACACAGGCTCGGAGCATATCCTCAAGAATCTGAATGGTCCGCTCTGATTGACTATCGGTCTGTGGATAGAAAACTGCACTGAAACTCAATCTGGTGCCCAAAGCCTCCTGAAGGTTCTGCCATAGTCGGCTGGTGAACTGGGTGTCCCGGTCGGACACAATACAAGTCGGAACTCCATGTAGTCGCACAATCTCATCAACATATATCCGAGCAAATTGAACGAATCTGAAAGTAGTCTTCACTGGCAGAAAGTGAGCTGCTTTCGTCAATCGGTCTACAATCACTCAAATAGAGCCATACTCTCGACTGGTCCTAGGTAGACCCACAATAAATTCCATAGAAATCTGCTCTTATTCCTACTCCGGAATGGGCAAATGTTGTAATTCTCCTGCTGGCCTCTGATGCTCAGCCTTAACTTACTGACAAGTTAGCATCCCGAAACAAAATCTGTGACATATCTATTCATCCCTTCATACTAGTAGACTTCTCTCAAATCATAATACATCTTGGTGGAAACTGGATGAACACTGTATGTTAATTGATGTGCCTCCTCTAAGATCTCGTGTCTCAGTCCCTCGGAATCTGGCACACACAGTCGAATACCAAATCGTAGTACTTCCTGATCATCAATCACGAACTCTGAATCTCTGCCCTGTCGAACTGCTCCAAGATCTCTGGCAACGAACGTTATCGGACTGTGCCTCACGGATATAATCATATAACTGTGGATGTGCACGGACACGAAAAAGTTGTCCCCCGGTCGACGTAAACTCGAACTGTAATCGGCTGTCACAAAGAATCTGCTAATCTGCCGTCGACAGTCTCTGAACTGTGCTCAAACAAGAAAAGCTATCTCCGGGCCTCCGACTCAAAGCATCTGCCATAACATTCGCCTTTCCTGGATGATAAAGAATCATCCCAGTCATAGTCTTTCAGTAGCTCCGCCCAATGGCACTGTCTCAAATTTAGATCTTGCTGCTGAAAAAATGTACTTTAAACTCTTGTGGTTCGTGAATATCTGGCATGACTCGCCGTATAAGTACTGTCTCCAAATCTTAAGTGTAAAAACCACCGCATCCATTTCTAAGTCATGTGTGGAATAGCTCTGCTCGTGCTTCTTCAACTGCCGAGAAGCATAGCAATAACCAACAAAACCATCTGATCCTAAAGGCAAGATAATACTGGCGCCATAATCAAACGAATCTTCAACTGCTGAAAGCTCTGCTCGCATACCTTAGTCCAACGAAAAGAAACACCCTTTCGGGTCACCCGGTCAACGTTGCAGCTATCTGCGAAAAATCCTGTATGGATATCAATAGTATCCGTCCAAACCCAAAATGCTATGAACCTCCGTCACTGATACAGGTCTAGGCTAATACTGAACGGCCTCGATCTTATTCGGTTCCATACATATACTATCTCTCGTAACTACGTGACCCAAGAAGTCAACGCTATCCAACCGGAAACACACTTAGAAAATTGAGCGAATAGCTGGTGCTCTCTCAAAGTCTGCAACGAAATCCTCAATTACTGCCCAGGCCCCACTCGGCTCCAAAAGTGAACTAAAATGTCAATAATGAACACGATAATAACTGATAAAGAAATGGCCTGAATATGCGGTTCATCAAGTCCATAAATGCTGTTGGGGCATTGGTGAGCTTGAACGACATCACCAAAACTCATAACGCCCGTAACGTGTGAAAAGCGGTCTTTGAGATATCATCCTCTTGAACCCACAATTAATGGTAACCTGATCACAAGTCAATCTTCGAGAAATGTCCTGCACCCTAGAGCTAATCAAATAAATCATCGATACGAGGTAAGGGATATCTGTTCCGCACAGTAACCCGATTCAACTAACAAAAATCGATGCACAAACACAACTGCCGTCTTTCTTCTTGACGAACAGAATAGGAGCTCCCCAAGGTGACGCACTCGAACGAACAAGGCCTTTATCCAACAAATCTTGCAACTGATCCTTCAGTTCTTTAAGCTCCGCCCGGTCCATCCAATATGGCGGTATAGAAAAGACTCCATGCCGGGAATCATGTAAAAGCAGAACTCAATATCACGCTCTGGCGAAAAACCAAGCAACTTGTAAGAAAAGACATTTTGAAATTCCCTCACAATCGGAACCTGGTCCAACGGGACCTCTGCGGCTAACATCACAACATACGCCAAGAATTCCTGACATCCTTTTCTCAAAAGCTGACTAGTGCGACAAGAAGAAATAAAACTGGGAAAGACGATGCTACGGTCTCCCCGAAAACAAATAAGAACCGGCTCACCCGGAAAACCAAATCTGACTGCACCCCTCACGGCAGTCCACGGACGCATAACACGTAGCTAACCAATCCATGCTCAGAATAACGTCAAGGTCTAACCTATCGAGAAAAATCAAATTGACAGAAGAATCCCTATCTCCGATACGAATAAAACGAACTTGAATGAGAAACACATAGAGCTACAAAAGACTAGCCTATGGAAGAAATCACAACAAGCGGCTGATTTAGCAAGGACTACTACCGGCTCGACTTCGATACAATTTATGTGGATACCATTTCAAACAACACCAAAAAGAAATACGCATCGGAAGAAAACACCGAAAAGACTCTTGTCACAACCGCGCCTATCTAATCGCCTCTGAGCTGGCATACCGGTACAAATCCAATTCGGTCCAGAAATGACTAAGTCTTAGAAATGCGCTCCTCCAACAGTAAGGTAGCGTTCATAGCAGCGACGTAAGTGTCAAAATGCTGGCACCAACAGCAAGAAATAACTGCATGTCCAAACTCTACACGAACCTCTTTATAGGTTTCTCTTTAGTGTCCACCAGGTAAGGAGCATATCGGACCGCTGAGTAAACTAAATGTCGTACTCGGACACTGTCATCCCTGAAGTCTTACGCAAAGACTCAAAACTACGGGCTCGACATCTCGAACGCTCCCCGAAAGGAAACGAGCAAGAAATACAGCAGTGAACTTATCCCAAGTCATAGGACGTAGATCTGCAGCTCGGCCTCTCTCAATTGACTCGCACCACGTCTGAGCAAGACCTCTCTAGACAAAAACTCACAATCTCGATCCAAATCTCGTCAGAACATCTCTGTGAACGACAAATCCTAGCCATCATGTCGAGGATTGTCTATGTATCCTCCGCTGCATCTGTGCCGGTAAAAACAAACTGGAAGCCTCAGCCTCAAAAACACTTATAAGGATACAGAAATAATCTTTGTAACAACAGGAACAACTGCCTAAGCAGCGGGTACAATCACAGTCCCCGCAGTAGGTGGGACATCATCGGCTCTCGGAGCTCGGCTAGCCTCAATAACAATCCAACTATCTGTCGCAAGTCCTAAATACTCGACTCCAGCCTAGCTATCCGTTCTGGAGAAGGCGGATCACTCAGTCCCTGAGGGGTATGTAAGTCCACGTTACCCTTTCCCGGTTCTTTGGGGTTGCGGAAATAGTGAAAAACGATTTTTTCTAGGGTGGTAACATAGACTCATAATACGGATCTTTGTTAAACAACTACCTAACAACCTAACTAGGAGTTTTACCTACTCAGTTAGGGGGTTATACCTTTCTTGAACTCCTTCGTCTTCAACTCTTGTGGTGTACGGACCGGCCTCCCCTCGTCGTCTTCTCGCGCCGAAGATGGATCCACCTGAAAGCTTCTACCTTTTGGCTTCTTCTTCGAACTTGAAGAAACTAGAACACTTGGCTTGCTAGGCCTTGTGAACAAGGATGAGTAGAGGATTGTTTTGGTATTTTTATCTCTAAAGCAATGGTTCTCAACTCATGAGAGGGGTTTGCCTTGAGCTAGAGAGAGCAAGAGGAAGAGGGAGAGCTTGAGCAAGTGATGGCAAGAGAGAGAAATGAAATGAGAGAATGAATAAACCTTTTGCCATCCAAGCTCTCATAATCCAAAAATCATCATAACAAGTAATAATAATTGAGTATATTGTAATGGTTCTTATCATGACAAATGACACTATCATATCTTGCATTAAATGCAAATGGTGAACAAAACAAGCAAGCATAAGTCAATGCAACCAAATGATGGCCACTGTCATAATGGTGGTCAACAAGTCTAACCTAGTCAACCGGTCAACAAAAGTCAACAAGTCAACAAGGTTAACCTTTCAACCCTAACCATGTCACTATAATACTCAATTAAAATTATTGTTAATCATATTTATAATTCTCATTAGGGTTAAGCAAAAGTCAACAGTCAACAACCCTAATGAGAATCCTCTGCTTCTGTCTCTGTCAACTGTGCATACACACCCGTATCCGCGTTCCGGGGAACACAAATACAAACGAGATAAAAAAAATCCCAAAACGTATACTAGGATCTGGCTTAAACCAAAGCCCGCTAGTAATAACCTCCCGGTCACTAAACGTGCACAAGTGCACGGATGTGACCGAACCCTGTCGCAAAACCATGCGACCTGTCGCAAAACCATGCGACCTCTACTCTTTTGCCTAAAGGCGAATAGCTCTCTGTGTGGGACTCTAAAAACTCGACACTACACTGGCAGTGGGTTTAACCACAGACCGCAAGCGGCACTAGCTGTGCGTAACGGCCCCCAGGTAGATGCCGATAAGAAGACGGACGAGGTGAAACCCATCTGAACTCCTACTGAGCCTGAATGTGACAATCTCCGTACAGTCCGGTCAGTTCGTCTGAATACATCGCATGGCGAGCCTAAGGGGGCGGTAAACGTCAGTCCCCTAATAGCGGTACAAGTCGTGTCGGAGTGTAGCCCAGAACACCCTGAGATAACACTGGAAACCTACCAGTATATCTCGCTTGCCTTGGCCAGGGACTACTTGTGTAATGGCTCTCCTAGACACAGCGCGATGTCAACCCCCAATACCGGGAGAGACGAATCCTGTCTAACCGTCACTACCTCCAAGTGCTTCGGGACTGCACCCAACTACTACCTGTTTGCATGACTCCTTTGAGCCGTGGTAGGGTAGTAATCAAAGTACAGTGGGAACACACTCAAGGCGAAGTGACAGTGTCAAGTCAGCGGACTAAGCTGTACTCATGTCACCTGGGAACTGATAACTGACGATAGGTATAGTACCAACCAATCAGTTCCCGATGAGTCCTGTCCAGTGTACTCGTAACCTAACGAGCACCCGCATACTATCTCAAGTATGACGTACTGACGGCTGTGGGACAGACCGTCTCCCCTGCTGGGATGAGAAGCGCATACGCTAGTTTACTCCGGAGTATCGATGCCCTGTCTCGATAGTCCTACGACTAGGGACCTGTATAAGGATGTGCTTGTGGATTACCCAGCCCCCACGAGTGTGACTGCTATCACAACGCTGGTAATCAAGCAAAGATTCTAAAGGCTCTACTAATATGTATAAGCGATATGCTAAAAGAAACACATGCACATATTAAAGTAGAAACAAACCAAGTAGCATACTACCATTTTGAGCAAGATTGTCTATACAACTGTGAATATCCCAAACTTCCATTAAGTAATATACAAACTAGTATGATACAGTAATGGCCTCTAGGGCATATACACTAACAATCTCCCACTTGCACTAAGGCCATGTACTGGCGTATCGAAGACCTATCATCTCGATCAGCCGCTCGAACTGTGTCTGGGGTAAGGCCTTTGTGAGTGGATCAGTAGTGTTATCTTCCGTAGCAACCCTCCGAACCTCGATCTCCTGGCGATCCATGATCTCCCTGTTCAGGTGATACCACCTCAAGATGTGTCTGGATTTCTGATGGGAACTGGGTTCCTTCGCTAAAGCTATAGCCCCGTTGTTGTCGCAATACAGAGGTATTGGATCAACAATGGACGGAACCACCTGAAGTTCAGTTAAGAACTTTCTCATCCAGACAGCTTCTTTTGCGGCATCAGCAGCAGCGATGTATTCCGCTTCCATCGTCGAGTCTGCAACGGTTTCCTGTTTGGAACTCTTCCAACACACCGCCTCTCCATAGAGGGTAAAGACAAAACTCGACATGGACTTGGAATCATCCTTGTTACTCTGGAAGCTGGAGTCAGCAAAAGCCTCGATCTGGAGGTCTTTTCCGCCGTACACCAAGAACATCTCCTTAGTCCTTCTCAGGTACTTGAGAATGTTCTTTACCGCTATCCAGTGTTTCTCCCCAGGGTTTGACTGATACCGGCTTACTACACTCAGTGCATAAGCTACATCTGGTCTGGTACACAACATCGCATACATTATAGAGCCTACCGCAGAAGCGTAGGGTATAATAGACATGCGATCCCTTTCCAAATCAGTCTTGGGAGACATCTCTTTGGAGAGGGTGATCCCGTGACAAGCGGTAGGTTACCGCGCTTGGAATCTTCCATACTGAATCTCTTCAGTATGGTGTCGATGTACCTGGACTGCGAAAGTCCTAGCATCCTCTTGGATCTATCACGATGGATCCGGATCTCCAGAATGTAAGTGGCATCTCCTAGGTCTTTCATGGAGAACCTGTATGACAAGAACCCCTTGACAGATTGTAGCATAGGAATGTCATTTCCTATCAGAAGAATGTCATCCACGTATAAAACGAGGAATACGACAGTTCGTGCTACAAATCTACTATAGATGCATGGTTCATCTGGATTTTTGATAAAGCCAAATTCTTTGACTGTCTCATCAAAGCAGATGTTCCAACTCCGTGATGCCTGCTTTAGTCCATAGATGGACTTAAGCAACTTGCACACCTTTCCGCTGCTCCCACTCTGAATGAAACCCTCTGGCTGGTCCATATAGACACACTCCTCTAAATTTCCATTTAGAAAAGCGGTCTTTACGTCCATCTGCCAAATCTCATAATCGTGGAAAGCAGCAATGGCAAGAAGGATTCGAATGGATTTCAGCATAGCCACTGGAGAAAAGGTTTCATCATAGTCCAAACCAGGTCTTTGACGAAAACCTTTTGCAACAAGTCTAGCCTTATAGGTCTCAACCTGTCCATCTACACCAATCTTCCTTTTGAAGATCCACTTGCATCCTACGGGTTTTACCCCATCTGGAGCAATGTCCAACGTCCATACTTTGTTGGTATACATGGACTCCATTTCGGTCCGCATTGCATCCAGCCATTTTACCGAGTCAACGCTCTGAACGGCCTGCTGGAAGCTAGTAGGCTCATCATAATCAATGATGCAATCCTCTCTATCCCCATCTATGAGAAAACCATAGTATCTCTCGGGCGGATGAGACTGCCTACTACTCCTGCGGAGCGGCGTAGGAATGTCTTGTTCTTTCGAACCCTCTGGTTCTACTAAGCTTTCAGTAATAGTCTGTGGTTCTGGAATTTCTTCCAGTTCTATTGTGCTCCCACTTATTTCCTTTTCTATGAACTGGTGTTCCAGAAAGTGGGCATTACGAGAAACAAAGACCTTTTGTTCCTCTGCGTAATAGAAAAGATACCCTCTGGAGTTCTTTGGGTATTCCACAAACTTGCACAGTACTGAGCGTGCCTCGAGTTTGTCCGCATGCTGCTTTTTGACAAAAGCTGGACATCCCCAGATTTTCAGATACTGAAAATAGGGTTTCTTCCCACTCCACATTTCATATGGTGTGGTAGGCACAGTCTTAGTTGGAACTCGGTTCAAAAGGTATGCAGCTGATTCTAGCGCATATCCCCAGAGTGATCGCGGTAACTCAGCGTTACTCATCATGGAACGTACCATATCCAATAGGGTGCGGTTCCGTCTCTCCGATACACCGTTATGTTGCGGAGTGTATGGAGGAGTAAGCTGAGAGAGAATACCATTCTCTTTTAGGTAATCCAGGAACTCGGCACTCAAGTATTCACCACCTCGATCAGATCTTAGTGTCTTGATACTTTTGCCGATTTGTTTTTCTACTTCAATCTTATATTCCTGGAATTTTCCAAAGGCTTCGGATTTATGTTTCATTAAGAAGACATGTCCGAACCTTGAAAAATCATCCGTAAAAGTAATGAAGTAAGAAAAACCGCTTCGCGCATGTGTAGACATTGGACCGCACACGTCGCTGTGTACGAGTCCCAAGAGCTCGCTCGCTCTTACTCCGTGTCCAGTGAACGGAGTCTTTGTCATCTTTCCTTTGAGACAGAATTGACAAGTTGCATATGAATGATATTTGAACGGATCCAAATATCCTTCTGTATGTAACTTCGTCAACCTTCTCTTATTGATGTGACCCAGTCTACAATGCCATAAGAAAGCCTGATTTGTTTCTGGAGACTTTCTTTTGTGTGTAGTCTGGACATTGAAAATCTGTGGTTGGTTTAATACGTATATACCATTGCTTAATGTACCTGACCTAATCAGAACTTGATTAAGATGAATGTTCACAACATTACTTACAAATGCAAATTCATAACCTTCTTTAGATAATAAAGATACAGAAATGATATTACAAGTTGCATGGGGTACAAAATAGCAATTACGCAAAACCAAAACGTGTCCATCTGACAAGCCCAGGTGATAGTCCCCCACGGACTCAGCATCCATGTTAGCTCCGTTTGCAACTCTGAGGGTCATATCACCTGCCTTCAAAACCCTACGCTTTCTCAGTGCCTGCAAAGAATTACAGATATGAGATCCTGATCCGGTATCCAACACCCAGGAAGTAGAGTTTATTGAAAGACAGTTTTCAATAACATACACACCTGAAGCTGAAGCCGCAACTTGCTTCAGATCCTGTGTTCTGGCCTTCCAAGCCCTGCAAGCTTTCTTCCAGTGTCCCTTCTTATGACAATAGAAGCATTCTTCTTTACCCACAAGCTGCCCCGCTATCTTTGTTGCCTTTGCTTTTCCCTTCGTATCCACTTTACTAACACCGCCCCTTGGTTTGGCGGGGGCTTTCTTCTTCTTTCCCTTGGTTTTCGCCTTGGACTTAGAAGAGGAAGATCCTCCTACAAACAAAGTTGATGTTTCCCTACCTTTCTATAGGGTGCCCTCTGCACTCCTCAACATGTTGAGGAGCTCTGAAAGTTCAACTTCTTTTCCTTGCAAGTTGAAGTTCAGGATAAACTGGGCGTAAGTGGAAGGAAGGGACTGGAGAATCAAGTCCGTATAGAGCTCGTTCTCTAACGTTGTCCCAAGGTCCGCGAGCTCCTCAATGAAGCAAATCATCTTAAGCACGTGTTCCGCTACCGATGATCCGATGGCCAACCTTGCCGAAAACAGTTTCTTCGACACTTCGTATCTTGCGATACAAGATTGCTCTCCATATAGTTCTTTTGTATGGAGAAATATGGATTCGAGGTCCATATTCTCGTGCCTCCTCTGATGTTCATTATCCATAGAGGCAAGCACGAGGCACTTGGCCTTCGCGCAATCGATCTTCCAGGTCTTACGGATTTCCCTATCCGCAACGCTGGAGGTGGGACCTGGGACAGGGGGAGCTTTGGTGGTAAGAAGATACCCCGGCTTGTCGTAAGTGATTGCCATTTTGACATTCCTGAGCCAATCTTTGTAGTTTGGCCCTGTCAGTATGTTTTATCTAGAAGTAACTTAAGTCCGGTCATGTCGATCGGTCGCTGCAATTAGGAGAGAGAGAAGAAACACTCAGCATGATGCTCTTGCAAGTTTAGAGTGGTTTTTAGTCTGTCTAAACAGGATGGCTCCCACTGTACCTCGAATTCCTCCTCAAACCAAAAAGGAAGAATTAGTCGGAATCAATCTCACCGTACAATACTTGCTTAACCGTTCAGCCAGGCCAGTGTTGGTACTTCGAGGGAGGTTTTCCAACGCTTTCGCGAAGTTCCTTAATTAAATAACATTTTTTCCCTGAGGGCGTAGCCCCGCTAACACCTTTCTAGACACCTACTTGGTTTATAACATTGATCGTTAAGTGAGAAATTTTCCGAGGAGTAGCATATACTCACAGTAGGATCGCGATCCAAATATCATCGCGTGACAAAACTGAAGGAATCCTACCAGAATCATCACACTCCAAATGGTATGCAGCACCGGCAAGTTTCTGGTTCTTTAGAAACTCCCGATGTGGATTTTTGCCCCATGCTCTTATGACCTTGGCGTGAGGTCAAAATGTCATAAGTCACATGTCAAGTTCTACCCATCATTATCCAGCTTAATTTGAACCCACCCATACCTACCCTTGACGTAGGCCAAAATGGTAGTACGACTGTCCCAAACCAATGCATTCTATCTATGCAACAGATAAATATCCGGCAGCTACCAATCACTATGCCTTGGCGTGAGGTCAAAATACATAGCTTGAATACTACCGAATATTTAACTGAAATGATGGAGGGTTACGAATGGTTTTGGCGAAACCGTGAACGTAGTGAACTTGATATAATCGATGGTACGAGATAGCTTTTAAAAGGAGTGGCTCAAGCTCCGCATTTAAAAGTTGGTTTTTGAAAAGAACCGAGTGGTTTTGAAAGTGTTCCAACGACTTTACTTTGGTTTATTTTCTTGCATTAATTCATTTTAATGCGTCCCATCATTTAATCCTACCATTGCAGAAAACAACCAAAATATGACGTACGCTTATGCCATCCGCATTCGCCACGGGGCCCCGTCATTACCCGTTAGGTTACTTAACTAACGACAGAGCGGGGGCTGGACTAGCGCGGATGCAAAACATAAGCAACGCCTAAATAATATCATATATAAATATATTGCAATGATAACCAATCCAGATCACAGATAAACACATTGGATATACTAGGAATCCGCAATTCGTACGAGCCTGTAACAAAAAGCGAATTACACGGTCGCGGTGAATAGCCAATACCCCACCCAAGACCCCTACGGGTGCGGCAAACTACCCGCTAAATACCCGAAGCGAAGCAACCTCCCTCAACTCGTGAGTAGGCCACTCGGCACTTCGAGGTACCCGGTAGTCTGTGCACCCCCTCCATAGGTCTATCCTAGGAGCAAAAACAATAAAAGAAATTATACAATGACGGCTACAAGCTCACCCCGTTTGTGCGGCCAAATAAATAATATTACATCAATTACAAATTTTACATGAATTGAAAGAAAAGAAAACTCTCATCTCACAACCCCCGGCTATTCACCCGCGACAATCCAATGAATTCATATACACATACCATCAACATTACAGAACACAGATATGTATAATCCCCACTAATCGACGTATAGCGATTAGCAGACGTTCAATACATATAACACATCACAGATATAAACCCGTCAGCTTTAGTCTTTAGAAACTCGATCAAAATACGGTTTTTTAATCCCCAAAAAGAAATTTTGCTTTCTGGAAAATCTGGGCTGAAAAAACATTCTCCAAAAATCCTAAAATACCCTATAGAGTATACTGCAGTGAAACCGATCCACGGCCGAGTCAACTCGGCAGCGGATCAGCGGTAAGGAGCTGTTCTTGCCGCGGAACCGCAGTGAGTTGGCCAGTTCTGTGGATCGTTTTTTTGCAGTATACTATAAAAACCCTGAGTCGATTTTTGATATATGTCAAATAATTTTTACAGCACTTTAAAAATCGACAGAAAGTTTGTGTTTCGGGTGTATTTCGCGACTTTTTCTCCGATCGAATTTCTAGTTACCTTGCTAACATGTTAGATAGTGTTTAACTAGGCTCTGATACCACTGTAAGTCCACGTTACCCTTCCCCGGTTCTTTGGGGTTGCGGAAATAGTGAAAAACAATTTTTTCTAGGGTGGTAACATGGACTCATAATACGGATCTTTGTTAAACAACTACCTAACAACCTAACTAGGAGTTTTACCTACTCGGTTAGGGGGTTATACCTTTCTTGAACTCCTTCGTCTTCAACTCTTGTGGTGTACGGACCGACCTCCCTTCGTCGTCTTCTCGCGCCGAAGATGGATCCACCCGAAAGCTTCTACCTTTTAGCTTCTTCTTCGAACTTGAAGAAACTAGAACACTTGGCTTGCTAGGCCTTGTGAACAAAGATGAGTAGAGGATTGTTTTGGTGTTTTTATCTCTAAGGCAATGGTTCTCAACTCATGTGAGGGGTTTGCCTTGAGCTAGAGAGAGCAAGAGGAAGAGGGAGAGCTTGAGCAAGTGATGGCAAGAGAGAGAAATGAAATGAGAGAATGAATAAACCTTTTGCCATCCAAGCTCTCATAATCCAAAAATCATCATAACAAGTAATAATAATTGAGTATATTGTAATGGTTCTTATCAAGACAAATGACACTATCATATCTTGCATTAAATGCAAATGGTGAACAAAACAAGCAAGCATATGTCAATGCAACCAAATGATGGCCATTGTCATAATGGTGGTCAATAAGTCCAACCTAGTCAACCGGTCAACAAAATTCAACAAGTCAACAAGGTCAACCTTTCAACCCTAACCATCTCACTATAATACTCAATTAATATTATTGTTAATCATATTTCTAATTCTCATTAGGGTTAAGTAAAAGTCAACAGTCAACAACCCTAATAAGAATCCTCTGCCTCTGTCTCTGTCAACTGTGCATACACACCCGTATCCGCGTTCCGGGGAACACGAATACAAACGAGATAAAAACAATCCCAAAACGTATACTAGGATCTGGCTTAAACCAAAGCCCGCTAGTAATAACCTCCCGGTCACTAAACGTGCACAAGTGCACGGATGTGACCGAACCCTGTCGCAAAACCATGCGACCTGTCGCAAAACCATGCGACCTCTACTCTTTTGCCTAAAGGCGAATAGCTCTCTGTGTGGGACTCTAAAGACTCGACACTACGCTGGCAGTGGGTTTAACCACAGACCGCAAGCGGCACTAGCTGTGCGTAACGGCCTCCAGGTAGATGCCGATAAGAAGACGGACGAGGTGAAACCCATCTGAACTCCTACTGAGCCTGAATGTGACAATCTCCATACAGTCCGGTCTGTTCGTCTGAATACATCGTATGGCGAGCCTAGAGGGGCGGTAAACGTCAGTCCCCTAATAGCGGTACAAGTCGTGTCGGAGTGTAGCCCAGAACACCCTGAGATAACACTGGAAACCTACTAGTATATCTCGCTTTCCCTGGCCAGGGACTACTTGTGTAATGGCTCTCCTAGACACAGCGCGATGTCAACCCCCAATACCGGGAGAGACGAATCCTGTCTAACCGTCACTACCTCCAAGTGCTTCGGGACTGCACCCAACTACTACCTGTTTGCACGACTCCTTTGAGCCGTGGTAGGGTAGTAATCAAAGTACAGTGGGAACACACTCGAGGCGAAGTGACAGTGTCAAGTCAGCGGACTAAGCTGTACTCATGTCACGTGGGAACTGATAACCGACGATAGGTATAGTACCAACCAATCAGTTCCCGACGAGTCCTGTCCAGTGTACTCGTAACCTAACGAGCACCCGCATACTATCTCAAGGACGACGTACTGACGGCTGTGGGACGGACCGTCTCCCTTGCTGGGATGAGAAGCGCATACGCTAGTCTACTCCGGAGTATCGATGCCCTGTCTCGATAGTCCTACGACTAGGGACCTGTATAAGGATGTGCTTGTGGATTACCCAGCCCCCATGAGTGTGACTGCCATCACAACGCTGGTAATCAAGCAAATATCCTAAGGGCTCTACTAATATGTATAAGTGATATGCTAAAAGAAACACATGCACATATTAAAGTAGAAACAATCCAAGTAGCATACTACCATTTAGAGTAAGATTGTCTATACAACTGTGAATATGCCAAGCTTCCATTATGTAATATACAAACTAGTATGATACAGTAATGGTCTCTAGGGCATATACACTAACAGGGTAGGCATACCACCCCGATCGGTCCTCGTCTCAAACGAGTCTACTCTAATCTCATCCCCGGATGCAGCCCTCTGGCCCTCGTAGTCTCCGGCGGCAAAGTGGCTGGAACGAGAACATGATTGATAGGAACATTGCGATCGAATCAAAGGACATATGGAATCAAGGAAGGAAGTATGAGCAATCATATATCCTAAGGCCACTTAGGCAGCGTACCGAATCGTAAATATGCCGCGGAACATACACACGCTATGTCACTCTGCTTAAGTCACCTACTCCATCTACCAAGGGTCATCCTACACTCAGAAAGGTAAAACCTATCGCTCTGATACCAACTTTGTCACGATCCGAGGGTACGGAACGTGACTGGCACTTAAACTACGAAACGTCTCAAGGCGCAACGTAATCTAAGTAAGCCAAAGCCCAGAAAAATAAACCGTTTAACAATTAGAGTGAAGGAAAACTTGTTTTAACGCAAGTGGTTTTAACAAATAAATGGCATTAATCATTTTAAAAGCAACATCATATTTTCCCGAAAATTTCGGCAGAGTCTCCTTTGTAAATATTGGCCCCCAAATGGGTACAACACATGAAAATATATATAAATGATGAATAAAGGCATCCCCAAGCGGGAGCTAGCTCTTCGCCCATGGCGGAATCACAACCACATGTAATATGTATATTAAAAGCGCATAATAAGCATCTGAAAGAAAGAAACAAGCAAAAACCACGTCGACTCAAGTGAGCATCGACACCAAACACCACAAATACAAGTCTCACGAGTCTCACTATCTAGTCAATATACAAGAGTAGATGGAGTATACTAGATACAATAAAATACATGATGGGATAACATATCCTCGCAACCCACCTACGAGCACTGCTGCAATTCCAAGCAAAAGGAACAAAATGAGGAAGTGCGCCCGCCGCTACCGTGCTGACGGGTCGGACCTGCAAGATACTGTGGCACAACGGGGGTGAGTTGCCAACTCGTGAGTAGTAAGTAACAACTAAAAAAGCTATCGTAAGTATGCACGCAAATGCGTCTCAACCTATGCATATCGATATAATACGATGTACTAACATGCATGCAACATGAATGCATAACAAACACGAAGCCTGAACAAGTCTGGTATGAGAAATTCTTTGTTCTTATCATAGAAAAACCTCTGTGCAATAAACTGAAGTATCATTAATGAAATCAACAGAAAATCCGTGTCAAGCATCGACACAAAATATATATCCCAATATCTCAATGCCTCAATATCTCAATATCTCAATGCCTCAATATCTCAATGCCTCAATATCTCAATATCTCGGGCTCCGTCAGTCCGGATCGACCCAAATCATCAAATCTCACGACTACGTCGGTATCCTCCGGATATCCGCCGCGTCAAAATATAACCGATCGGTAGTGCTCCCCTTCCGGGCTCAACGCCATCATCTGCGACCCTCTTGCCCCGGGGTACCGTATCGGGTCCACCATACACCCGCAGACGGTTCCTCCTACTACCTCGAATCGGGTGTATGATACCGCTCAAGAACCGAGAAAACTCATGGTGGAAACAACACACATCATATCATGAGAAAACCGCAACTTACATTTTTAAATGGTAATACGTTCTTAAAATCCTTGCGGTTTCTCTAAAATCCATAAATCTCATAAATACTGAAATCCTCGAAAAGAATCACAATATGTAAACATGTCGGTGATGATGGATGTATATGATACGATAGTATATACCATGCGAAGTACGGCCAGAATCTATGCATGAATCATGATGTAATGAGGTATGTATATATGACTAACAATCCTACGTATCCATCCTGATGAATTGAATATACAAGTAAAGGTTTACAAATCATATATGGTACAATTGTTTTAGATTCTGATTTAAACAAGTTCTATAGTATTCGTGGCATAGCAATTACCAAAGGCGTGTGTGTTCGCATGAATAGTGCACGTGCGGCATGAACCAATGGTAATAGTGCAAGTGTCCTATGAGATAAAATCATTTATATCCATGATGATGCAATGCAATGAGATGAACGACTAGGAGACTACGCATATAAATACAAGCACTACTAGAAATCCTGACTATCGGGCATCTCGCGCCATCCAGACGACTTCCCCATAGATGTGTACATCTACTCACTGGGACGTCTTGGCTAATCTGATCCGATTTCAGCTCTGCCATTTCCGCGCCACATCCAACGCCTCTGTACCCTATCCTAGAAACGTACATAAGGAAATAAGAGAATAAATATATAAATAGTCGTGGACACAAACAATACAAGTCAACCACGTGCACTAACTAAACGCGCACGTACTTGGTGCACAAAACGTGCTTGCGACAACGCCACAAACCGCAATTAGGGTCGCTATACGTGACAACCACCAACCCTAGTACCCATTCGCACCAATTGCACAATCACAATACTCTAAATATTATATGAATTGGGTTGTAGTTCATCAAAACCCCAAACTTAACTAAAATTGATTTATTCCAAAAACCTAGTATGCATCAATTAACCGTTTTAGTACAAAACATGATGTTTTAGCCAAACTAGTGGCCACAATGTTCTCTTAATAACCTAATTAAACCACACAAACCTTAACCAAATTTTAATCTCACCCATTTTAGATTAAACATGAAATTAGTTTGCAAAAATGTTTAACTAGGACAATTTACAATTAACAAATAGCAATTTAACATCTAGTTTAGCTCTTTCAAGTCTTAAGATATTAATCTACACTTCACTAACTTGATTGATTGATAAAAACCCTAACTTTTAATTCAAACTCTTATCTTGAAAACTTTATTTGCAATAAAACTATATTAACACCTAATCTAAATCTATGTTAAAGCAATTATTAACAAAACAAAGTAGGATTTGGTTTTATACCTTACAAGAATTTGGAGGATCCAACTTGCTAGCCTTGCCTCCAAAATGCTAATTTGCATCAAGATCCAAGCTTAGATACCAACAAAGAATTTGTGATGATTTTAGCTAGGATCTTAGGGTTCTATTTGTGGATTTTTGATGGAATTTTGGAAGATTTTGGAAGTGAAAAGTAGGTGGGGAAAAATAGGAGAGGGCAGCAGCTTGCTCGACCGGAGCTTGGGAGGAGAAGAGAGTAAGGATGTGGGTGAGAGTACCCAAGTCAAAATAACCCCATACCTTAATAAAGAAAGCCATACTTCTTCTTTCTTTATTCTCTTTCCTTTTCATTTTCTTTTCTTTAATTGGAGTGGGCATTTAGGGAGGTGCTGCTGGTGTGGGAGGCTCGGCCTGATGGGGAATTAGGGGTGTGTGTGTGAATAATTTTCCCAAGTCAAAAAAACTCTTCCTTACTTCATTATTGCATCACACTACTTAATTCTATTTTTATTTCATTTTATTTCCAATTCCATTTCAACCTAGAATTAACTAGAACCTTCCAACCAAAAGAGAAAAAGAAAACATGATATAAACTTGGTTTAAAGTTGTCATGGTTCACATTTATATAATTAACCCATTCAAATTTGTAATTTACACTAATTAAATGTATTAGTGAAAGCTTAAAATAATATTAAAAAAAATTAATTAAGGAAAATATTTAAGTAAACTAAGAATTTATAAGTGACTAATTAAACACCAAATACAAGCAATTACTTAGCTAGAATAGGTATATTTAAATCTATACGGAAAAATAATTATATCTTGGTTTTTATGGAAAACACCAGTTAATTTACCGATTATCGGGAATTTTCACCTAAACGATTTTCAAAGCGTTACACACTACTTGTACGGGGAGTCGTGTCAGATCTTCATGGACCACAAGATCTTAAAATACATCTTCCAGCAGCGGGATCTGAATCTGAGGCAGCGTCGTGGGATAGAGCTTGTGAAGGATTATGATTGTGAGATCCTTTATCACCCAAGCAAGACGAATGTGGTAGCTGATGCTTTGAGTTGTCGGCCTAGGATAGCTTGTCCCAGTTGAGCGCAGTTCCAAGACAGTCTTCTGCAGATTGGCAGATCTTGTGCGACAATAGAGTGCAGTTCGAGTTAACTTCCACTGGTGGACTGTGTTAGGTTTACCTAGCACCTCATGAAGGGTTTGGAAGCATCACATGTGTCAAAATCAAATTTTTAAGGTGCTAAGTGAACATACAAAGAATCATCACTAGAAATTTAGGGTTTCTAAACATACACATCATCATAAGTAGATAAAGTTAGGGTTTTGAGAGTACAACCTTTGTAGCTCCCTACGCTAGACTCCTTGGCTACCTGAGGGTTGGAAAAGGTCCGCTTGAGAACCTCTAGGTCCACGATGATCCATCCGGAGTCCTCTTTGTCCAAGCTTGAAACTTCACAAGATCAAGAGAAGAAATGGAAGCTAACACTTTTCACAAGTGGGCAAGACTAGTGTAGAATGGTGTTGTGGTTGGTTTTCTCACTTCAAAATCCTAACTTGGTCACTCTTTGGCTCACTTAAAAATCTAGAGAGCAAGAGAGAGAGGAGGAAGAAGATGATGGCTCTAGAAAACTCAAGAGAATGATAAGGTTAATATGAAAAATAGAAAAGATAAGTATATATATTTTTTACTCTTCATCTCAAACCATGGTTACATAATATAGATATTATTGCACTTGAGTTAAAAGACAAAAGGAAGATGAACTCATGGTTAAAAAGTGGGTGAACAAAGGTTAGTTCCAAGAAGAGTGTGGAAGATAACCATGGATTAATCTTTTTCTTTTCTTTTGTTTTTAACACAAATACAAATATATATCCATATATAAATTTACATAAGGCGTGAGTCTTATATTGCCATCATCTACTATATATACAACCATGATAGAATGATGTATGCATGTATGTGTGCATGCACATCCATATGTGCATGAACAAGAATGAATGCATACATGCATGCATACACCCAAAAAGACAAGAAAGGATTTCTAGTGAGAAACTAATGGTCAAATGATAAATCAACACTTGATTTAGCAACCCGGTCATATCACATACGACCCGACCAAAGGCAAGCCGCCCGATTAATATACGGTATCTCATACGCGCATTTTAACCGGGTCCACGCGCATATCGCATATGCGCACCATAACTTTTCGCCTGGACTAGGTGACTCCATTGTGGGACTCTAAGACTCGTCAATACGCCGGCAGTGGGTGATGATCATATCAAACACCCCCAAGCTGCAAGTGGTCAGCTAAACATAATGGCCACCCAGGTATTGAGCGATCAGAAGAAAACAAGCGAACCTGCTACAACTCCCGTCGAGCCAATCGGCAACACTACCGTACAGTCCGGTCTCTTCGTCAGATATGCTGCATATCGAGTCTAGGGATGGTAACGTCGACCCCAATAACTCAATAAGTCGTGCCGATGAATGGTCTATAACAGATTGAGAAACTACTGATAACACTTATCAGTAAATCTCAACAGCCCTGGCCAGGGACTTACTGATATAGCCAGTCGAGCACAGCACAGCATCAACTCCCAATACCGGGAGAGACGAAACCCCTCCAATCACTCATCGCCTTCCTGTGTCTCGGGACTGTACCCAACGGCCACCTGTTTGCACGACTCAGTAGATCCGTGGTAGGGTGGTAATCAAAGTACAGTGGGAGAACACACAAGACTCTATAACGATCTCGGGTCTACAGACTAACCTGCACCAGTGTCACCTGAGAACTGCTATCCGACGATAGATATAATTCCATATAGGAGTTCTCGGTGAGTCCGTCCAGTGTACCCAGTCACCACTGAGCACCCGTATATGATCTCGATGTCAAACATCGATGAATGTGGGAACATCCATCGCCCATCGTATGGGTCTAGTATCATATATGCTAGTCTACTCTGGTATATCGATGCCCTGTCTCGATACACCTACGACTAGGGATATTTCAGGATATGCTTATAAACTACAGATGTCCCACTAGTATGATCTGCATCATAATCACAGTAGTCAAGCCTATATCCTCAGGGCTTTATCAACATGTATGAATGAATAAAAGCATGATCAAATAAACATGTCAGATAAAGAAGAACCAGATAGCATACTATCATGACGAGCAAGAATGTACACTGAATATATCTATATCTATATATATGTATATACATGTATAAATACATCCACTATCATATAATGGCCTCTAGGGCATACATATATCCAACAATCTCCCACTTGCACTAAGGCCAGTTATTGGCGTATCTCATAACCAACATCTCAAAAGGTCGCTCATGCTGCGGCTGAGGGAGGGCCTTGGTGAGTGGATCCGCGGCGTTATTCTTTGTGTCTACTCTCTTAATCTCGATCTCGCTGCGATCTACAATCTCCCGGATCAAATGAAAGCGCCTCAGGATGTGTCTGGACCGCTGATGGGACCTGGGCTCCTTGGCTAACGCCATAGCCCCATTATTATCACAATACAATGGTAATGGATCAATAATGGTTGGAACTACTCCTAGCTCCGAGACGAACTTCCTCATCCAGACGGCTTCCTTGGCGGCATCATTCGCAGCAATGTACTCAGCTTCCATTGTAGAGTCTGCAACGGTATCCTGTTTGGAACTCTTCCAACTTACCGCCCCTCCATTGAGGGTAAATGCAAACCCAGAGATAGATTTGCTGTCGTCTTTATCGCTCTGGAAGCTCGAATCGGTAAAGGCCTCCATCTGGAGATCTCCATTACCATACACCAAGTACAATTCTTTAGTCCTTCGTAAGTACTTAAGAATGTTCTTCACAGCTATCCAGTGATTCTCCCCTGGGTTGGATTGATACCTGCTTACAACACTAAGTGCATAAGCTACATTTGGGCGTGTACATAACATCGCATACATTATAGATCCTACTGCCGAAGCATAGGGTATAATGCTCATGTGAGCTCTCTCTTCATCGGTCTTTGGGCAAGAGTCCTTGGAGAGAGTGACGCCATGGCAAGCGGGTAAGGCACCCCGCTTAGAGTCTTCCATACTAAACCTTTTTAGGATGGTGTTGATGTACCTGGTTTGGGACAATCCCAATAACCTCTTGGATCTATCCCTATAGATCCTAATACCCAGAATGTATGTGGCATCACCCAGGTCCTTCATGGAGAGCCTTAGTGATAAGAAAGATTTGACCGACTGTAGCATAGGAATATCATTTCCTATCAGAAGAATGTCATCCACGTACAATACGATGAATGTGACAGCTCTTCCTACAGCCTTTTTATAAACACAAGGTTCATCTGGATTTTTGATGAAATCAAACTCTTTGATAACATCATCGAAACAGATGTTCCAACTCCGTGATGCCTGCTTTAACCCATATATGGATTTAAGCAATCTACATGCTTTCCCGCTGCTCCCACTGTCAATGAAGCCCTCCGGCTGATCCATATAAACGCATTTTTCTAAATCCCCATTTAGAAATGCCGTTTTAACGTCCATCTGCCAGATTTCATAGTCGTAGTGAGCAGCAATAGCAAGTAGGATCCGAATGGATTTAAGCATGGCTACGGGCGAAAAAGTCTCGTCATAGTGCAAACCTGGTCTTTGACGAAAACCTTTCGCCACAAGTCTTACCTTATAGGTCTCTACCTGCCCATCTACACCAATCTTTCTTTTAAAGATCCATTTGCATCCCACAGGTTTTACCACAGGGGGTACAACGTCCAAAGTCCATACTTTGTTGGTGTACATAGACTCCATTTTGGATCTCATGGCATCCAGCCATTTCATAGAGTCTCCACTCGTGATAGCTTGCTGAAAACTGGTAGGATCATCATCTTCCATGATGCAGTCATTTCTGTCACCATCAATGAGGAAACCGTAGTACCTCTCCGGTGGGCGAGAAGTCCTACCAGACCTACGGAGTGGCCGAGGTTCCTCAGTTTCTATTGCAACGGCCGGTTCAACCAAGTCGTCATTTATAGTTTGTGTCTCTAGAACCTCTTCTAGATCCACCACATTGCCATCATCTTTATCTGTGAAAAACTCTTTTTCTAAGAATGTGGCATACTGAGAAACAAACACCTTTTGTTCCTCCTTGTGGTAGAATAGATATCCATAAGAGTTTCTTGGATATCCCAAAAAGTTACACATGACTGACTGTGTCTCGAGTTTGTCCGGATTCTGCTTTTTAACATAGGCCGGGCAACCCCAAATCTTAATTCTCTTAAGAGATGGTCTTTTCCCATGTCATATCTCATATGGCGTGGTAGACACGGTTTTGGTTGGAACCCTGTTCAGTAGAAACGCTTTAGTCTCCAATGCATGCCCCCAAAATGAGACAGGTAACTCAGCATCACTCATCATGGAACGGACCATATCTAATAGGGTCCTATTCCGTCGTTCTAACACACCGTTGTGCTGTGGTGTGTAAGGAGGAGTGAGCTGAGAGAGAATCCCATTCTCTTTTAGGAAGTTTGCAAATTCTGTACTGAGATACTCTCTACCTCGATCTGATCGAAGCATCTTGATACTCAGGCCGGTTTGTTTTTCTACTTCTTGTTTATATTCAGTGAATTTCTCGAAAGCTTCGGACTTGTGCTTTAATAAAAATACATGACCGAATCTTGAGAAATCGTCAGTGAAAGTAATGAAGTACGAAAAACCGCCTCTAGCCTGTGTAGACATTGGCCCACATACATCACTATGTATGAGGCCTAGGAGCTCAGTAGCTCGTTCTCCGTGTCCGGTAAACGGAGTTTTGGTCATTTTACCCCTGATACAAGACTGGAAAGTCGCATAAGATTTATATTCAAAAGGGTTTAAATATCCATCTTTGTGTAACTTGTTTAGTCTTGTTTTGTTAATATGACCAAGTCTACAGTGCCAAAGAAAAGCTTCATTTATTTCTGAAAGTTTTCTTTTATTAGTGTGTTGTATGCTGAAAACTGTGCGTTGATTTAGGACGTATATCCCGTTATTAAGCGTACCATACCCAACCAACATTTGATTCAGGTGAATGTTCATAACATTGTTCTGCAATACAAAATTATATCCTTCATTGTCTAACAAAGAAACAGATATTATATTACAAAGCATACTTGGTACAAAATAACATGGGTTCAAAACCAATATACACCCAGATGGCAACCCCAAGTGATACTCTCTTACTGCGACTGTATGTACATTGGAACCATTTCCAACGCGGAGAGTATGGTCACCTGTCTTTAAAACCTTGCTATTTCTCAGCCCCTACATAGAATTACAAATGTGAGAACCTGAACCGGTATCTAATACGCAGGAAGCAGAGTTTATTGAAAAACAGTTTTCTGTCACAAACACACCTGAAGCGGAAGCATCCCCATGCTTCTTCTTGAGATTCAAGTACTCGGTGCAGTTGCGCTTCCAATGTCCTGTTTTGTGGTAATGAAAACATTCCCCTTTCCCCGATTCTCCAGCTTTGGACTTTTCCTTCCCCTTAACCTTTTTAACTCCACCCTTAGGATTGGTTGGCTTCTTCTTTTTCTTTCCCTTGGCCTTAGCCTTTGGACGAGAAGAGGAAGATTGTCCAACAGTCATAACGGGAGTTTTCACTGATTTCAGTGTGCTCTCTGCACTCCTTAACATATTAAGGAGTTCAGGTAGTTCCTTCTCCATGTTGTGCATATTGAAGTTAACTATGAATTGAGCAAAGGTAGAGGGGAGGGACTGCAGAATAATATCTGTATATTGTTCATTGTCCAACGTCCATCCAAGGTCCTCAAGCTCTTCTATGAGAGCTATCATCTTCAGAACAAGGTCTCTTACTGGTGTGCCAGGGGCCATTCGCATCTGAAACAATTTCTTTGATGCTTCGTATCGTAATACGCGGGATTGCTCTCCATACAACTCCTTTGTATGGAGGAATATGGCTTGAATGTCCATATTCTCGTGCTGCTTTTGATGTGTGTTATCCATCGATGCAAGCGCGAGGCATTTGGCCGTGGCACAGTCAGCGTCCCATGTCTTGCGGACTTCTTTGTCCGCAACTGAGGATTTTGGACCTGGGACGGGCGGGGCTGGAGCCGTGAGGACATATGATACTTTATCATAAGTCAAGGCTATTTTCAGATTCCTCAGCCAGTCTTTATAATTGGTCCCATTCAGTTTATTTTTATCTAGTAGAAGCTTGAGTCCTGTCATGGGTATCTGCCATTAAGAGAGAGAAAAGAATACACTCAGCGAAAGCTCTTGCAAAGATCAGATTGGTTATTATCTTGTCTAATCGATGTTTCCCACTGCTTTAATCAAGTTTTTCTTTCAAACCTTAAAAAGAAAACTAGCCAGGATTAATTACAGTCTACAATTTCGCTAACCGTTCAGCCAGGCCAGTGTCGGTACTTGAGGGAGGTTCCCCGTGCTTTCGCACGGACCTAATTAAAGTAAACCTCGTTTTTCCAGAGGCGTAGCCCCGTTAACACCTTTCTAGACACCTAATAAGTTAGCTAATTGTAAACTGCAAAACTCTCCTGGGAGCAACTATTGCCCACAGTGGGATCGGGATCCAACCATCATATGGAAGGTATGCAATCTCATTGCAAATTTCAACTATTGAAATTCCCGATGTGGTTTTTACCCCTAGTACCTATGACCTTAACTAAGGTCAACAAATCATAAGTACTAGTCAAGTTCTACCCGTTATTTCTTGATTAATTAGACCCACTCATATGACCCTTAACTATGGTCAACAAAGTTGCATGAATGTCCTAATTAATCTGCATCATATGCAGTGTAGAAAGACATCACTTAGCTACCGTACACTACGCCTTAACTATAGTCAACAAACGTAGCACGAATACTAAGTACTCTACTTCCTAAAATGACGGAGGGTTGCAGATGATTTTTAAGAAAATTTTTAACGCTTTGAACTTGATATCGTCGTAGAATTAAATGGTTTCTAAAAGGAGTGGCTTAAGCTCCGCTGTTTTGAAATGAAGCTTTTTCATAAAAAAAACCGAGTGGTTTTCAAATCCGATTCTACAACATCTTTTTAGGTTTATTTTCTTTACATTAATCATATTAATGTAGTCCCATCATTTAAGTCCTTAAGCCAATCACAGAAAAGAAACGAAAATACCACGTACGCTTATGCCATCCGCATTCGCCGCAATGTTCCGTTATGCACCGTTAGGTTACTTAACTAACGGCATACCGGGACGGGACTAGCGCGGGTGTAAAACATAAGCAACGTCTACTATATATCATATATATAATATATCATTCGTCTCAGATATCACAAAACACAGGCAGCAGAAACACATAAATGATAATACAGGATATACTAGGACGTCCGTATTTAGTATTTAGCCAACAATAGAAAATACGGATTCCACAGTCGCGATGAATAGCCAAGCCCACACCCTGGACCCCTACGAGAGCGGCAAGCGACCCTACCAATTCTGGAGTTTAGGAGACCCGGTCTCGACTCCTCGAGATGGCCTCCCACTGAACCCCAGAACCCGGTCACTTGTGCTCCCCTCCTTGGATCCATCCTAATGCGGAAAAGTAAATAATATACAACACTGGTGACAACAACCTCAACCCGGAAGTGCCCCAAATAAAAGAATATTACATTACATTTGAATTTTACATGAATGAAAAGAAAACTCTGATCTCACACAAAAAAACCCCGGCTATTCAATCGCGACAATCCTGCACATCATATCTCAGCAACACATAATATCATATATCATCAACGTAAGTAAGTATGCGTACCCCAATTGTCGTTGATGTATAGCAACGAAACCGACGATAAGCGACATACTACACTTACGGTCACAGAAAAGAAAGTGTAAAACTACAATATTTGGAATCCACATTCTCTTTAGACATCGTAAATCCGAAATATCACATACTTCGCATTTCATGCCTAACTATATGAATTCCACATATTGTATCACATTTCAGATAAATAGACAGTATTAAAGTTTTCGATCGAATGATCAAATACCCAAAATTTGCTAAAGCTCAACACTTGAGCGGAGTTCAAAAATCCCGGAATGTGTCACAGTAGCAGCGGTCCAGCCGTAGAAGGGTCAAGCCAACGCCTCACATGTGGCACGCTGTACTGCCTCAAACCCTAAGGTTCAGAGGCAGTTCAGAATGTCACATAATCGAGTTAAGGTTTGTGTTCTTCTAGAGGGTCCACCACTTAACTTGCACGTATTTCCAAAAGATTTAAACCCCGTGAAAAAGTGAGTCAATGATACTCGTTTGAACATTTTAATACTTTCTAAATTATCCGAAAAAGGCATGAATTTAAAATTCCGATCGAATCACCGAATCCAAAACAATCTCCAGAACATATAACACTTAAACCAGATTAAAAATACCCAAAAATATATACAAGCAGTTCTAAACATTACTGTACAAAAACGAAGCATTGTTTCATGTGAACGGCCGCGGAGCCGCGGCCCAAGCAAGCTTTGGCCGCGGTTCTGCAGTGGGATTTACTGTTCATGGCTTCGTTTTTTACAGTGGTGCTTAGATTTCCCTGCTGAATTTTTTAAGGATTTTTAATACTGGAAAAACACAGTTTCAAAAAAATGTCCAGAGAGTGTTCAAAAAGTCCGTATTTTGGTTCGATCGGAGTTTTAACTTCGCTAAAGTGTCGCCTAAAGCTCTAGGCCGTCTCTAATACCAATGTTAGGTTTACCTAGCACCTCATGAAGGGTTTGAAAGCATCACATGTGTCAAAATCAAATTTTTAAGGTGCTAAGTGAACATACAAAGAATCATCACTAGAAATTTAGGGTTTCTAAACATACACATCATCACAAGTAGATAAAACTAGGTTTTTGAGAGTACAACCTTTGTACCTCCCTACGCTAAACTCCTTGGCTACTTGAGAGTTGGAAAAGGTCCGCTTGAGAACCTCTAGGTCCACGATGATCCACCCGGAGTCCTCTTTGTCCAAGCTTGAAACTTCACAAGATCAAGAGAAGAAATGGAAGCTAACACTCTTCACAAGTGGGCAAGACTAGTGTAGAATGGTGTTGTGGTTGGTTTTCTCACTTCAAAATCCTAACTTGGTCACTCTTTGGCTCACTTGAAAAATCTAGAGAGCAAGAGAGAGAGGAGGAAGAAGATGATGGCTCTAGAAAACTCAAGAGAATGATAAGGTTAATATGAAAAATAGAAAAGATAAGTATATATATTTTCTACTCTTCATCTCAAACCATGGTTACATAATATAGATATTATTGCACTTGAGTTAAAAGACAAAAGGAAGATGAACTCATGGTTAAAAAGTGGGTGAACAAAGGTTAGTTCCAAGAAGAGTGTGGAAGATAACCATGGATTAATCTTTTTCTTTTATTTTGTTTTTAACACAAATACAAATATATATCCATATATAAATTTACATAAGGCGTGAGTCTTATATTGCCATCATCTACTATATATACAACCATGATAGAATGATGTATGCATGTATGTGTGCATGCACATCCATATGTGCATGAACAAGAATGAATGCATACATGCATGCATACACCCAAAAAGACAAGAAAGGATTTCTAGTGAGAAACTAATGGTCAAATGATAAATCAACACTTGATTTAGCAACCCGGTCATATCACATACGACCTAACCAAAAGCAAGCTGCCCGATTAATATACGGTATCTCATACGCGCATTTTAACCGGGTCCACGCGCATATCGCATATGCGCACCACAACTTTTCGCCTGGACTAGGTGACTCCATTGTGGGACTCTAAGACTCGTCAATACGCCGGCAGTGGGTGATGATCATATCAAACACCCCCAAGCCGCAAGCGGTCAGCTAAACGTAATGGCCACCCGGGTATTGAGCGATCAAAAGAAAACAAGCGAACCTGCTACAACTCCCGTCGAGCCAACCGGCAACACTACCGTACAGTCCGGTCTCTTCGTCAGATATGCTGCATATCGAGTCTAAGGATGGTAACGTCGACCCCAATAACTCAATAAGTCATGCCGATGAATGGTCTATAACAGATCGAGAAACTACTGATAACACTTATCAGTAAATCTCAACAGCCCTGGCCAGGGACTTACTGATATAGCCAGTCGAGCACAGCACAGCATCAACTCCCAATTCCGGGAGAGACAAAACCCCTCCTATCGCTCATCGCCTTCGTGTGTCTCGGGACTGTACCCAACGGCCACCTGTTTGCACGACTCAGTAGAGCCGTGGTAGGGTGGTAATCAAAGTACAGTGGGAGAACACACAAGACTCTATAACGATCTCGGGTCTATAGACTAACCTGCACCAGTGTCACCTGAGAATTGCTATCCGACGATAGATATAATTCCATATAGGAGTTCTCGGTGAGTCCGTCCAGTGTACCCAGTCACCACTGAGCACCCGTATATGATCTCGATGTCAAACATCGATGAATGTGGGAACATCCATCGCCCATCGTATGGGTCTAGTATCATATACGCTAGTATACTTTGGTATATCGATGCCCTGTCTCGATACACCTACGACTAGGGACATTTCAGGATATGCTTATAAACTACAGATGTCCCACTAGTATGATCTGCATCATAATCACAGTAGTCAAGCCTATATCCTCAGGGCTTTATCAACATGTATGAATGAATAAAAGCATGATCAAATCAACATGTCAGATAAAGAAGAACCAGATAGCATACTATCATGACGAGCAAGAATGTACACTTAATATATATATATATATATATATATATATATATATATATATATACACACACATACATACACATGTATAAATACATCCACTATCATATAATGGCCTCTAGGGCATACATATATCCAACAGACTGCTTGCTCATGTCCGCGCCCGTCCACTTCTACTTGATCGTATCCGTGAGGCGCAGCCCGACAATGCTCGTTTTCTTGAGATTTTAGAGCATGTTCGGCAGGAAAGAGAGTCGGAGTTCTTGATTGATGACCAGGGTGTGCTACGTTTTGGGACTCATTTATATGTATCATTTACCGGGGGGCTGAGATATGAGATCCTAGAGCAGGCATATCAGTCAGCTTATAGTGTCCATCCAGGTTCCACCAAGATGTATTGTGACTTAAGATATGTCTACTGGTGGAAAGGAATGAAGAGGGATATTTCGGACTACGTTTCGAGGTGCCTGACTTGTCAGTAAGTCAAGCCTGAGTATCAGAGACCGACAGGATAGTTGCAGCCTTTACCCATTCCAGAATGGAAATGGGAGCAGATCTCCATGGATTTTGTCGTGGGTCTACCCAGGTCCACTCGAGGGTATGACTTCGTTTGGGTGATTGTTGACCGGTTGACGAAAGCGGCTCACTTCCTTCCAGTGAAGACCATTTTCGGGTATGCTCAGTATGCTCAGTTGCACATTGATGAGATTGTGCGTTTGCACGGTGTTCCTATATGCATCATATCCGACAGGGGCACTACTAGCTGTCTTTGGCAGAAACTTCAGGAAGCTTCGGGTACCCGGTTGAGTTTTAGCACCGCTTTCCATCCGCATACCGATGGTCAGTCAGAGCAGACTATACAGACTCTTGAGGATATGTTTCGTGCATGCGTACTTGATTTTGGTGGCAGTTGGGATCATCACTTGCCGCTGGTAGAGTTCTCCTACAATAACAGTTATCTGGAGACGATTCAGATGGCACCTTTTGAGGCTTTGTATGGTAGAAAGTGTCGATCTCCAGTCTGTTGGACCGAACTCAGCGAGAGCAGGATTTTAGGGCCACAGCTAGTCCAGGAAACTACGGAGAAGATCCAGTTGATTCAGGAAAAGATGAGAGTAGCCCAGTGCAGGCAGAAGTCTTATGCCGACCGTCGTCGTCGCAGACTTGAGTTCGTGGTGGGTGATCATGTATTCCTATGGGTTTCTCCGATGAAAGGTGTGTTGAGATTTGGGAGGAAGGGAAAGCTTAGTCCCATATTTTTGGGTCCTTTTGAGATCTTTGAGCGAGTTGGTACCCTTGCCTATCGTTTGGCACTTCTGCCCAGTTTTCCGAATGTTCACCCCGTATTTTATGTATCGATACTTCGCAAGTACCTTCATGACCCTTCCCACCTGATTCAGCACCAGACTATTCAGCTGGAGCGCGATCTTTCGTTCACCGAGCAGCCGGTAGTTATATTGGATTGGCAGGTGAAGAAACTTCGGTCAAAGGTCTTGCCATCTGTGAAAGTTCTTTGGCGTGGCCCGAACAGCGAAGAGGTCACATGGGAAGCCGAGAGTGAGATGCGGAAGAAATTCCCTCATCTCTTCGAAGGTACGCATAGTAAGATTTCTAAATTCGGGGAACGAATTTCTTTAAGGGGGAAGATTGTAACACCTTAGAATGCGGTTAGTGTAGTTAAGTGATAATGCGGGGTTTTAATGAAATTTAACCAATAATTATTTTAATATATCTTATCATTTTAAACTAATATTTTATTATTATTTTTAGAACACGCACACACTTGTGCATGCTAACCATATTTTTGTAGCATGACACAAATGGATATATATATATATGTGTGTGTGTGTGTGTGTTTTAACTAATAAAATGTTTTTTATTTCTTTTTCAAAAATAAAATGAATTGTGTAGAATGGGAATGATAAGGCTAGGGGCATGGGTGGGGAACATGTCATGGGGTGCATTAATGAAGGAGAGAAAGAGAGCTATGGTTCACAATCACCCTTATCCTCTCACCAACTCTCTCTCTCTCTCTTTTTACCTTAACCCCTACCTCATTTCCTCATTCCCTCATTTCTGCTCCTCTTTCACAAATCTTCAGCTGAAACCTTCACCACAAAATTCTAAAGCCAAAATCTCTATCAACTTTCACAAAAACCCCTCACAAGTCAAGTTAACCCTCTTAAGATGACTTGGAGCTTGGAAAGCTAGGGTCTTCAAGCAAGTTTCGTGAGGTAGTGATCTCTAACTGTTCTATAAGCTCTAAGGATGTTGTGTTGCTTACTAGTTTCTGGTTTAAACCTTAAAGTTTTAACTGTGAGCGAAATATCGTATTTTAGTTAATTTTTTGTGTCATGTTGAATCTGCTATCGAACCAGGTTGTTGTTCAGAAAGTTGCCATTACAGAGACTTAATTCAGAGACCTAGAATCAACCAACAAAACCTGAGCCCATTCCCCTCACCCGTGGCCGCAATTTTATCCATTCTGGCCGCAATTTGCGGCCAGAGTATGGTGGTTTTGTGTGGGTTTTGGCCGTAGGGTTTCTGGGTAAAGGTGTAGGTTAGTGGTTAGTGAAACTTTCACTAATTCCTTGTGTAGCAAAATCTGGGACCACTTAACTCGTTTTTAGTGTTTCGGCAACGTGCGATACGAATAATCCGACTTGGTTTAAGTGTTTCTGGTAGCTGCAGCATGGGTTTGGTCTGATATGTCGCTGCACGCGTTTAGCCGCTAAGCGAACACTTGGTAGCTTGTAGGAGTCGTTGGTTTGTTGCCGTTGTATTCGTGTGTTATCATAATTTTCTAAATTTCACTTGTTATGTTGTTGTGTGAAATTAGGATCGATTGCGGGGACTTCAGACGCTACAAGGAAAGGAAAACATGTGGTTGGATTTAGCTAGCTCGAGATCATCGGTGAGTAGATTTAACATCTACGGGGGAATCGCTCGTATGGCGTTATGCGTCGAGGGTTAGATTCAGTGATATGACTATTGTTTATAAGTATATATATGCATCAATTGTGCATGAGTATCATTGTTGTATATCCCGTTTCCTGTTGTGTATGTACATAGCATTAATGAGACACAACACTATTACTAACGGTTCATGTTGCACGAGCACCAAACTGTATGTCACACACACCGTTACTAATTTCCATGACACGCACACTATAGAAATTACCTTGGATAGCTTATTGTACTGCTTTCTTGATCACTAATAGTTAGATGTTAAATCTTGTTCTATTGCGCATATGAAGTGCATCATACATACATGCATACATACATACATTACCATAGTCACCTGTCACTTTCATAAGATGTTGCATTTCGATTTCGTAGATTTGGGAAACCGAAAGATGCCTTTGAAAACTTGATATATTTAAAAGAGCGGTTTTCCCTTGATATACTCACATTACTGTTCCGTGTTTGCATACATCGTATTTCATGGATATATGCATTGATGTACCGATTTCATGCGAATTCTGGATTTGGGAACCGCGAATATATTTCAAAAGGAAATGATATGTTGCTTTAAAAAACCGCGGTTCCTCTTGATATGATATTTCGAGCTGTCCACCATGAGTTTTCTCGGTTCTGAGCTATGAGTATACCCGATTCGAGGAGTGGTAGGCACTGTCTGCGGGTATATGGTGGACCTGGTGAGGTACCCCGGGGCAAGAAGACTCGTATAGATAGGCGATGAGCCCGACGGAGGGAGTACTACCTACCGGTGATTGTATGGAACTTGACGGATATCCGGAGGATACCGTTTTGGAGTTATGATATGAGACGGATATGAGGGCCGATCTGAGTATGCGGCGCCTGAGATGAGATATATTGGAGGGCCGATCCGAGTGACGGCGCCTGAGGTATTGGCATTTGGGGTGTCGTTGATGGACACCGGTTTTCCATGATGATGATTCATGCATGAGGTTTTATGTGTTATCCCATACTCAGGATTTATTTGACATGCATTGTTTCATGTAGTTATTGTACCCTGGAGGTGTACCTTGATCATGATGTTACTGCATATCCTTACTGTTATGCTTATGCTATTAGCTTATATATTGCAGACTATCTCTTTCGTGCATACTTGCGATTATCTGTATGATGTTATTTACTATTCACGAGCTGGCAACTCACCCCCGTTGTGCCACAGTGTTTTTCAGGTTTGACCCTCAGTGTAGTCACGGCAGGGCTTCTCATTGCATCTACTTCTACGGATACCGCTACTGTTGGTCGTGATTTTGGATAGGTGGGTGGTTTTACGGGTATCCGTATGATCTCATTGTATACTTTATTGTATCTAGTACTCTCCATCTACCACTTTCATGTATTTGACTTAGATACGAGATTTGTGAGGATCGATATTGTTTTATTTGTGACTCTGGGTGTCGAGCTCGTGTGAGCCGGCTTTATTTTGATTATGTGTGAGGTTGTTTTCACTTCTTTCTTGCTTATTCCTTCGCTACGGCGTCGTATATACTTGTTGTGGTTGTGTTCCGCCTTTTGGCGTGAGTTGCTCCCGTTTGGGAATGCTTTATATTTATTCTATGATTGTACCCGTTTGGGGCTAGTTTTTACAAAGGAGGTGCTGCTGAAATTTTTAAGAAAATAAATTAAGTCGAGATTTTTTTAACTTGAGACCTTTTTAATGTTTTAACAAATGTTTAAATGTTTTCCCATTCTATCTTTTTGGTTTAGATTTCTGGGTTTTTCGGCTTACTTGAATTACGTTACGCTTTTAGACGTTGCGTGATTTAAGTGCCGGCCGCGTTCCTAAATTGGGCCGTGACAAGAAAATTAAGGGATATCCTAAAATTTTGATTAGAAACTTAACTGGGGTTTTATGTTTTCATTTAATCAGTAAGTTTAAGATCGAAAGGTCTTAAACTTGTTTAGGATCGACCTATAGTTTCCCGTATGACAATTGGTATATGTCAAATCTTTTTCCTGTTGAATTGATAAGATCATATTATATGTTTGTGAGAGTTAAGCGTCATGTTCAATTTTTTCAAATGTATGTGTAGTATTCGACGAGGGGATTTGACATACAGTAATTGTCGGGTTTGTCCAGTTTGGACATGTTACAAATGCAACAAGACTCACATCTCACATTCTCCAGTATTTTCGTCCATTTCGAGAAGTTTCGACGGTGCTTTCCACCTGTTCCTCGTGTATAGATTTATGCATGAACACGGGGAATAGGGGGAAAGTGCTGCCGAAATTTTCTCGGAATGGACGAAAAACGAGAAGAAGTGAGATGCGAGTATTGCATTCGTAATGGGAATTAGGACCTTTATCCCTGACAGCCGTGAAACTAATTATTCATCCTGACCTTTTGCCCTGAGTACTTACGCCAATCTTAAATGACTTTAGATGTTTTAATGCGTCCACATCATGAAATTTTACTTAAGACTTAAAAATTTATTTAATAATGAGCTTGTAATAAACTCATAAGGTATGTTAAACTTATATTATTATTTGTGTAATAACAAATGAGAATTTTTCCGGATAAATCTTTTACGCACATGAGGAAAAAAGATAGGTATAGTTTGAGAGACACCTGATTTAAAGATGGGCTTAAACCCTTTTTAGATTACGCAGATAAGAACCCAAAGTGTAGCCGAGACGGACTCTTGTTCTTTCCTTGTAAGAAATGTAAGAATAAAGCCCGTTTTCGACGTGAAGTAATAGAAGAATATGTGTTTGTAGAGGATTTTGAACCGAACTACATACATTGGAATTACTATGGCGAGAGAATACGCGACGAGAAAATGAGGATGGATAATGAGACCGCAGTTTCGCAAGCTGAATTATCGACGGGTGACAGGATAGATGAAACGTATAAGATGCTGGAAGATTTATTTGTTAGAGAGGAAATGAATGATTTTGAACTGTCTGAAGGCACCAGTGAATTAGAGGAATTGCAGAAATTTCTAGAAAAAAACGAACAAGATCTGTATGAAGACTGTACGGAATTTAGTAGGCTGTCATTTGAAATAAGGTTTCTCCATTTGAAAATGATCAGTGGGATAGCTAACGAGCACTTTGACGTACTTCTTGATCTCCTATGCAAGGTAATTCTTAAAGGAAAGGAAAGCATTTCAGAGAATCATTACCAGACAAAAAATATTGTTAAGACACTTGGTTTCTTGTATGAGAAAATCGATGTATGAAACAACAACTGTGTGCTCTATCATAAGGATTACGCGTCTCTCGATGAGTGTCCTACTTGCAACTTATCTAAGTGGAAAAATGATAAGTGAAATTCAATCGCAGAAACGTTCGATGTCAGCAAAAAGAGCAAGAAAACTTCGGCGAAAGTTCTTCGTTATTTTCCCCTGGTTAAGAGCTTACAAAATTTATATATTTCAAAGGGCATGGCGAAGAGCATGCGATGGCATTCCGATCGTCGGATCAAGAATGGGTAGCCGAAGCATCCGGCTGATGCAGAAGCATAGAAACAATTAGACAGTGTTGATCATTTTGGGGATGAGCTGAGCAATGTACGTCTAGATTTGGCAACCGTCGGTTTCATGCCGTACGGACTCGTGAGCTTTAGTTGGTCCATGTGGCTGGTATTGCTTATGCCTTACAATTTGTCTCTCTGGATGTATATGAAGCAACCGTATATGATTCTTTCCTCATTAATTCCTGCAAAATATTCACCTAGTCAGAATATCGACGTCTATATGGAACCTTTAATTGAAGAGTCGATAGAACTCTGGGAAAATGGAGTAGAGACATATGATGTGTATGCCGAGGAGAAGTTTAGAATGTGAGCAGCTGTTATTTAGGCAATCAACAATTTTCTAGCATACGGCGTGTTATCTGGATGGTGTTCTGATCAGTTAAATTTATTGCACATTTTTACGGTTATTTTCCCTATTATTATTAATTACTAAAATGTGTTATTTGTAATTTAAGAACATATGTGGGTTTATTTGTAAAAAGATTTTGCCATATGTTTTTTAATTTTTAATTAATATAATTGAGGAAATATATGCATATCATATTTAAATAAAATATTCTTGAGATTTTTAATTATTAAAATATGCATATCATGTCATATCAAATATTCTTAACCAATATTATTAAGATATCATATCATATCCATAATTTAATTGGTTGGAATATTATCTCAAATAAACTAAATGCTACCAACAATTTGATTTGAAATATTGTGCAGCTTTAAAATAACAAATCAGTTCAAGATCGCATAGAGGATTGAGGAGATCAAATCAAATCGAATTAGCAAACCAAATCTGTTAAATGCTAGGAGCAAATTGAAGAATCTCGCAACTGCAGAGAGAAGGAGATATTTTCAAAATATTTTTATCAGAAAAATCTCCTAATATCACGAGAAGACAACACAAGAAATCTGGGGGCGAGATCACACCAAAGGGTGGCGGATCCGCGGTGGAACAAGGTTTTAGGCGGCGGAACCGCGGTCAAGTAAAGGTCGTTGGATGTGAATTTTCAGGGCTTGATTGTCTTTCCACATACTATAAGATGACGTCCAGGGTTTCAAGTTCCAGAACCTATATAAAGGACCGAGAGCAATTAGGGTTAATATCTATCCACTGATCTATCGATCGAGCAATCTAGATCTATCAATCTATCATCTACCGTTCGATAGATCCATCGAGCGAATTAGGGTTTTTAATTTTTAGTTTTTAGCTAATCAAAGTCTGTAATGCAAAATTTGCAATAAAAGGTAGTTTTTTTTAATCTTGTCTTATTATTTTCCGCATTTATTTTCTGCATTTACTTTCCGCACTTTTATTTTTTGTTATTTCTTATGGGTTCATTAATCTTCTATCTTTCCTCATTTACTTCGTTTTTCCCAATGAGCTAGTAAATTCTCGCTTGTTAGGCTTTATAGGATAGGGTAGGATAATGGATGAAAAAAATCCCTTAACTTCTTTTTAAGTTTTAATTTTTATAAACTTTAGCAGAGAGAGTCTTAACCCTCTTATTCGGGCGTGCTATCAATCCATGATAGTTACGACCACGATTAGAGATTCGTTAATACTCGCTTGTTGAGTGCTTGAGATAAATAGGGGTCAATGGAAGGTCAAAGGTCAGTAGAGGGAAACCCTAATCCCTCCAAGAATCCTAATCCACATTCATCGCTATTTCTCTAGTATTAAAATATTGAAAGATAAAAAAAATTATATTTAAAACTCCATTCTTTAACTACTCAATCCAATAAACCCTACAAGCCCTTCTCTTATAAAATTTTCAATTTTTTTTAGTGTAAAACGATAAAAATCTCACATTTCTTTATTAATTCGTCTAAAATAAGAAAGATAATTCACAATTTCCCCGTGGACAACCCGTACTCACTATCGGCTAGCTATTGCGACACCCTTATTGATTGCGGTATATAGAAAGCATACAAAGACACAGTTTTTCACAGCAATCAAATGGTGCCGTTGCCAGGAAAACGGTAGTGTTATTTTTCTTGTTATTCGGGTTGATTTCTAAAAAATAAAAAAATCAGAAAAAAATAAAAAGAGAAATAAAAATCGCATTTTGTATTTTTTAACGATTCATGTGCGAGTTTTGCAAGAAATCTGAAGCACTTGGAGAGAACCAACAGAGATTCAGATACTGTCAAACAGGACCAGAGGAGCATTGGAGTGTGGTGAAAAATTTTGGAGAAGAGATTCCACCAGAAGGCGGCGGAATAGTGGTCAACTAGTGTATTTGGCTGCTGAACCGCGGCCAACTAGGGGAGTTAGGCCCCTAAATTTTTCTGGTATTATTTTATCGTCGTCCTCTCTCCTCTGAAACTCCAATAAACTATTTTTATCTACAGAATTCTTTGCAAATATCGCCGCTAGAAAAATCTTTTTGCATGTTTTAGATTTTAGATTGTTTTGCATATTTAAAACGGACATTAAGGGGCAAGAAACCCAAATTCAGATTAGGTGGGAATTTTATCACCCTTCCTAAGCCCCACAGATCACAAAAAGCATACGCATTACACTATATTAATAAAAAAATATCTAGACCAAGCCTCTAAGGACAATCGCGCTCAATTTGGACAAGGGAGGGTCGTGGGTAATCTATTGCTTATCCGCATTTTTCTTGTGGTGTCTAAAGCAAGTGTGAGTAAGAAAAGTGGTTTACTTAATTAGGCCCGCTATTTCGACGATTTGCATAGCGGATACCTCCTACTTACCTGGCTGCAAAATTGATAACGAGGTGATAGAGGATTTATCCTACGTCTTGTCGTTTGGAAGTCTGAGAGCGGTCTAGTGATTTGACCTAGATGACCCTAGCTCTACGGACTGATTGTGCATTTTGTGATTGGTTGAGTCAAGTCTTACGTCCGTCACTCTTGTCAAAGCAAAGCTTTCTTAAAATCGTTCTCACCACTTTATCACACACTGCCACGTGCACTAAACCCGCTTAGTGCATGTTCGGCTGGACACGGGATTCTAGCGCCTGTTTAGTCCGTGTTCTCGCTATCGACTCCGAGGTCGATACTTCTTCAACTTCTTTTTCTCCTCCACCTACTTTATCTCCCAAGATGGACGGACCTCCACCGGGTTTTAACAACACCACGTTGCCACCATCTTTAGGTGCGCAAATTCAGAATCTACTACGCATCGCTTCCAAGACCGATGCTACCCCACACGCGGACCCCTTCCTACATGTCTGTCTCTTCCACCAGCCAATGGGGATAATTTCGAAATTACACCCCACTTCATCAACTTATTTCCCAAATTTCATGGGCTTGAATCTGAAGATGCCTACGTGTTTATAACCAAATTTCAAAATATATGTGCAATGATGAGCACCACCCAATTTTCAGGGGATGCTATGTGATTACGTGTTCTCCCTTTTACCTTATGCGATCTCGCAGAGAAGTGTCTTTATAGCATCTTCTAACATTCCATCACCAATTGGGATGAATTTGTTAAATCATTCCTTAAAAAAATTTATCCTAATCTTTAGACTACTTGCATTAGGAGCAAGATCAACCAGTTTGGCCAACTTCCCAACGAATTCTTTTGGAAATGCTTTGAAGGGTTCAAAGATCTTCTTGTCCAATGCGCTCATCACGGATTCAAAAAATGACAACTTTGCCAAATTATGTATGAGAGTGTCAATCCAGTGACAAAATAAATACTAGAAACCATTTGTCAATGTCATTTCATGTCAAAATCCGACGAGGAGGCGTGGAAATTTCTTGAAGATCTAGCCGAACAAACACTACAGTGGGAGAGCACAAGACCAACAACATCATCCTCGTCTTCATCTAACACAGGTATCCATCAGTTTGACACTTCCATCGCAATGAAAGCCGAAATGGCTACGATGCAAAAGAAGCTCGAAGCTATTTAGAGCAAATCTGTCACGCCCCGCTTCCCAAGATACGTAAATTACGGCATAGACAGAGCCAACCATGCTACCTGTGGTTAGGAATCATCCTTCCATAGTCACATTACGGCTGTTTATCGGATATCAAGAACGTAAAAGAATATAATCTAGCTAGTACATATCCGTTGCCACAACAAATAAAATCAAGAAAATGCATAATGCGGAAACGGATTAAGATCCAATAAACAATATCTAAACCACGTCCCAATATGGGCTCACATTAAAAGAAATAAAACTATGGCAATAAATAAACTAAACATCTCTAATAATACACGTTCAATTTCTCATTGCTCGGCTTGATTGCTAAAGTACTCTTGATTTTCCTGCGATAAGGGTAGAGAAACTGGGCCATGCAAAACCCTGACGTCAGTGCGTCATAATATCAAAATAACAGTAATGAACAGGATATAATGATATGATTAAACATGAATATAAATAATAAACACAGGTATAGATAGTGAGCTATGTGTATGTATGGGTGTGTGATGTGTATCCTAAATCTGTGCTTCTAGGTTATCTATTCTAAAAGTATTTGAAATCAATTAATATAATTCTTATCGTAACTCAATAGTATATATCCCGTTCATTCCTCACGGGACCACGGTAACAATGATTTTTTTCGTAACGCCCGAGAAAACGGCAAACAATGATTTGTTCCGTAATGCCCGGAAACACGACACACAATAATAGTTATTTCGTAACGCCCGGAAATACGGTAAACAATGATTTATTTCGTAAGGCCCGGAACCACGGCAAACAATAATAATATCTTCTTGAGTTACGTTTCGGTTACATTCTTGATTTCCTCTTTTCCCCCAGGTTTGTGTTCAAGTCAGGTATTAACGATATAAATCTAATGCCAACACAGGATCAAGCAGGTACAGTTCTCGTCTATGTAGACAACAAGTCACGTCCGTCAGGATAACAAATCAGGATTGTTGGCATTAGCAATAAGATCCAAGTAACAAGTCAGGTAGTGTGTCGTGAACATTTCATGTGATGTATATTAACTAAATAGATACCCAATGTGAAATTATAATCAATATCGAAATATGGTAACCACAACTGATACCAGGATGCATATGTATTTATCTGTAATAACCATTATACGTCCATTACCATGTATGATGCAAACTAGATAACATGTTGTGCTGGTATAGTAGTATAATGATATCATGATGTTTCGGCATGCAACTAGATAAACAATTATCAGTACGGATATAGACAGATACCATAAAACTGTTAATCTGTAATATTTGCTGAATAATAAAACACATGCACTATTCTTATTCATATAAATATCGATATAATAACATAGTATGTTGCAAGTTAAAACTTGCTTGATCGGATCTCACGTCGAGATGCGGATGCTACATCCGACGTCGGAATAATGTCGTGATGCAAACTTACGCATGCAGGACTGGACCTGGCTAAGCAGTGACGTGACGTGGTGATTAGGTTGGACGACAATGGTGACTGGGTCGTCTGAATCGTCGGCGACGTGTGCAACTCCGGCGAGACGATCGGAGAATCAAGAAAAATCAAGAAAAGGAACAAGAAGAAGAAGAAGACTGGGTGGCTGTTGTGTTGAGTTCTGGGGTGGCGAGGAAAAACGCGAGATGACGGCGACGATGGACGACGGCGATGTACTGCGTCGGTAAGGTGGGTATGGGTTTCTTAGTCGGTGATCAGGGTCGGGGAGTTGTGAGGTTGGTGGTGGTGGTGGTGGTCTGGGGTTTCGGAAGAAGAGAGGGAGGTGAAGATGGGTGGCGACGGTGAGGTCTCTGGCGAGGGGTGATGTTTCTTGGGTTAGCGTCGGGGTGCAGGGGTGCTCAAGAAGGGAAGGAGAAGGGGGAGAGGAGGTGGTGACAGAGAAGTGGGTGAGGTCGACGAGGATGAGAGGGCGAGCACGAGGTGATCAGCGACGGCGGTTTGGCGACGACGAGGTGACGAGAGGGAGCGGTTGGGGTTTTTCTCGCGGGTAGGGAGAAGAAAGAATGAGAGGAAGAGAGAGAGAGAGAGGGTTAGGTTAATAATTATTATATAAATTATATAATATATATAGAGATAGAGACGAGCGAGAGGCCGAGAGACAGAGATTAGTTATTATTAATATTATATATATATTATGTATAATGTTGGTTTTAAAAATATTATAATATATATATTTTAGGTTTATACAGCTAATATCAAATTACTCCGAAAATTACCTGGGTCCCTTCTAAAAATCTAGTTTTTAAATATGGAGAATATACGTAAAAGTTAAAACCATTATGCGATGTCCGATCAAAAAAATGCATACCCCAAAGTACGGATCTATGTAAACATACGTAGCGGTCCAAACGAGTCTGTTTTAACAATTAGGATATGAACATGATATAAGGATGAACCATAAGATATGGGGTACGATAACATGCCATGCTAGATATCAAAATATATTATTTAGTTTTTATTTGTATTATTAAAAGATATGCGGATACAAAAATATATTATATATGTGTATAGAATCTAGATTTGCATGGATCCTCTGTACCAGCAAATATTTGATGTAATCTTGAACCATGGTAGGTTTCAAACATGCGGGTCAGGTCGGATAATAATCGCAACTGCTAATTACACTATCCGCAACCCAAAAGCAATAATAATCAAGAATTTTATCACAAGATTTGAAATTCCCCAAATAAAATATAGTATAACAGTGCTAGGGTGTTACAAATTCTCTCCACCCTCCCTAAACCAAGTTACTCTCCCCAAAACCGTGTGTGGTTGCTGTTTTGACTCGTCACATTTAACTGAAGAATGTCCTTTGAATTCTCCATCTCAAGGTCAAGAACAAACTAATGTTGCTTTTCAGCAACGACCTAGAAACGATCTTTATTCATCCACATATAACTAGGGATGGGGGAATCATCCTAATTTTTCTTAGAACCAAAACCAAACTTAAAATCCAAATCCAAATCAGTTCCAAAGTTAAAATAACTACCAAAGGCTTCCTCTACAGCAACAACAACCACCACAAAAAATTCAGCAGCCCTTTCAACTGCAATCATTCCAAAATCCGTCCAACAATTTTGCCCCTTATAACAATTCTTTCCAACCACAAAATAATGTTCCTCCTGCCGATACCAACAAAATCTCTACACTCGAAAGAAACTTAGAAACTTTTATTAAACAATCCACGCAAACGTCGGCTAGTTTATGTTAGTGATATATGCCCTAGAGGCCATTATTGTATCATACTGGATTGTATATTACTTAATTGGAGCTTGAGATATACATGGATATAGTAACAGTCTTGCTCGAAATGATAGTATGCTACCTGGTTTGTTTCTACCTCAATATGTGCATGTGTTTCTTTCAGCATATCGCTTATACATATTGGTAGAGCTCTTAGGATCTGTGCTTGATTACCAGCGTTGTGATGGCAGTCACACTAGTAGGGGCTGGGTAGTCTATAAGAACATCCTTGTTCCCCTCCGAACGGCGGCCTGCGACGTTAGGACGTCACGTGCCTGAGGTTCGGGGCAGATGCTATTTGGTTTTATCCGTCCACCTCTCCGAAGATGCCAAGTTGATTTATGGCACCGTGTATCGAAGGTTTAGACGGATGCGGCCGATGTAGCAGACTTTGTCAGATTCCCCCTCGCTTGAGGGGTTTTTGATTGTGGGGACGCTCTTCCCTGCAGGCGCAAGCCCCTGCAGTTAATTACGCTACCGCATCGCGGTAACAACTTTCTCCTTCTCCAGAATTTCACTTCGTGCCGTGTGTGTTTGTTTTGTTTGTGGTTGCCCGTGGATTGTGTACGGAGACTGAGTAATATCGTCACCCGTAGGACGTGGATTAGTCCAAATCCGTATTTGCTTAGATTTGGGTTTGGTGTTTTTAGTTTAAGGATGCATTAGTCGCGTTGCGACTAAGATCAACTCAAACGTTCATCAAGGATACGCTAGTCCTGTTTTGGACTAAGATCATCTTAACATAGTGATTGATTTAATTATCTGGCCGTCGGGACTCGTCACCTCTCCGACGTCGTTGAGGGATTACAACGACAGGCGTCTGAGGAGTTCAGAGATGTACCCTTGAACCAAAGTTGATTTGGGGTTTTATTGTTTATTTAAAGATCTAAGGACACGTTAGCCGTAGCTGGGGCTAAGATCAACTTAGACGGGACCGTTTAGATCCGACAAGAGAGCATTTGGGCTCTATTGTGCTAGTTTAAGGACGTGGCGGTCCATTGCCAGTTTTAGGGACGTGGTGGTCCATTATTAGTTTAGGGACGTTTCGGTCCGTCGCCAGTTTAAAGACGTAGTGGTCCATATTCCAGTTTAGGGACGTGGTGGTCCGAATTTTAGTTTAGGGACGTTTCGGTCCGATATTAGTTTAGGGACGTTTCGGTCCATCATTAGTTTAAGGACGTCTCGGTCCGATATTAGTTTAGGGACGTTTCGGTCCGATTTTAGTTTAGGGACGTTTCGGTCCGATTTTAGTTTAGGGACGTTTCGGTCCGATTTTAGTTTAGTGGTCGTTGGGACTCGTCACCTCTCTGACGTCGCTGAGGAATTACAACGACAGATGTCAAAGGAGTTCGGAGATGTACCCTCGAACCGGTCATGACTTGGTTTATGAGAGGCATTTAATTTAAGGACTTGCAGCCAGGATTGGGTTAAGTCCAATTTTTATTTTAGGCTTTGCCTGATTAGAAGAATCAATCTAAACAGGGCTTTGCCCCTTTCATTATTTTGCAAGTCTGATTTGGGCCAGGCCCTTCTAATTAATGAGTTACAAGAACTCAGGAATTCTCCAAACAGGGCCTTGCCCTTTTTATTTTTTTTGCAATTGGGCTAGGCCCTTTTAAATAATGAGTTTCAGAAACTCAAGAGGTTTTTACAAACAGGGCTTTGCCCTTTTATTGTTCTGTAATTTAGTTTGGGCCAGGCCCATTTGAATAACGAGTTTGCAGAAACTCAGGAATTTTTCCAAACAGGGCCTTGCCCTTTTATTATTTCAATTTAATTTGGGCCGGGCCCAAAACAAGGGGTTGCAGAAACCCTAGAAATCTTCAGATTGAAGAACACAAGTGCACGGCACTTTTGATTTGAATTTGGATCAAAGGAAAACAAGTTCTTGTTTTTTCCTGATCATACAGAACCGAGGGTTCATATTAAGTGCAAGGCACTATTTATTATTATTATTTTTTTTAGAACCAAGGGTTCATATCAAGTGCAAGGCACTATTTATTATCTTATTTTCTGTTCTTCAGAAATTTTACCTTCTTTTTTTTTGTTCTTGATTAATTTTCAAGAGCTCTCTTTTTTCAGAAGCTTTTTCCCTCTCTCGATGATGATTGATTCTCTGATGCCCTTTGAATGAGGCCTGGGGTCTTATTTATAGTGCCCACCAATTTGTTGGATTTGTTAACAAAATCTTTCCTGAATAATTTTGGGAATTTTCCCACCATTGGATCTCTGATCCGAGGGTTCCTGTTTTACAGGAGAACAGAAAAGATTTATCTAAATCTTCATTCAGTTGCTGCGCAACTCATCAGCGTGTGACACGTGTCACGCATCCGTGCGCTTGCGCAGTTGCGGTTGCGCAACTGCGCAGACACGTGTCGCGCATCCGAGCGTTTGCACAGTTGCGACTGCGCAACTGCGCAGACACGTGTCGCGCATCCGAGCGTTTGCACAGTTGCGACTGCGCAACTGCGCAGACACGTGTCACGCATCTGTTTGCTTGCGCAAACACGTGTCACGCATCTGTGCGCTTGCGCAGCTGCGACTGCGCAACTGCGCAGACACGTGTCACGCATCTGTACGCTTGCGCAGACACGTGTTGCACATCGGTGCGTTTGCGCAGCTGCGACTGCGCAACTGCGCAGACACGTGTCACGCATCCGTGCGCTTGCGCAGACACGTGTCGCGCATCCGTGCGCTTGCGCAGTTGCGATTGCGCAACTGCGCAGACACGCGTCGTGCATCCATGCGCTTGCGCAGACACGTGTCGCGCTGCCATGCATTTGCGCAGTTAAGTCTTTAATTTTGTTTTCTGAAGAGCCTTGCTCTGATGGGACGCACTGTCTCGGGCGTTACGCTGCCGAATTGGTTTCTGCCACGTGGCAAATTGCGCACTGCGCACCGAAGCGTTGCTTCAAATTTTGAATTTTCAAAATTCAGTAGAGCCTTGCTCTGATTGGGGGAAACAATCCTATACAGGTCCCTAGTCGTAGGATTATCGAGACGGGGCATCGATACTCCACAGTAGACTAGTGTATACGCTTCTCATCCCATCAGGGGAGATGGTCTGTCCCACAGCCATCAGTACGTCGTACTGGAGATAGTATGCAGGTGCTTATTAGGTTATGAGTACACTGGACAGGACTCGTCGGGAACTGTTGGTGGGTATTATACCTGTCGTCGGGTAGCAGTTCCCAGATGACATGAGTACAGCTTAATCCGTCGAATTGATACTGCTACTTCGCCTCGAGTGTGTTCCCACTGTACTTTGATTACTACCCTACCACGGCTCAAAGGAGTCGTGCAAACAGGTAGTAGTTGGGTGCAGTCCCGAAGCACTTAGAGGCAGTGGCGGTTAGATATGATTCGTCTCTCCCGGTATTGGGGGTTGATATCGCGCTGTGTTCGGAAGGCCATTACACAAAGTCCTTGGCCAAGGCAAGCGAGATTTACTGGTAGGTATTCCAGTAGTTTCTCAGGGTGTATTGAGCTACTCTCCGACAAGACTTATTGCGCTATTAGGGGTCTGACGATTACCGCCCCCTAGGCCCGATATGCGATACTCTTAGACGAACAGACTGGACTGTACAGAGATTGTCACATTCAGGCTTAGTAGGAGTTCTGTTAGCTCATCGGCCTTCTTATCGGCATCTACCTGGGGACCGTTACGTGTAGCTAGTACCGCTTGCGGCCTATGGTTAAATCCACTGCCAGCATAGTGTCGAGTCTTTAGAGTCCCACATAGAGAGTTTCCCTGCACAGGGTAAAAGGTGTAGAGGCCGTATGGTTTTACGGCAGGGCTTCGATCATATACGTGCACTTGTGCGCGTATGATGTTCGGGCGGATAATACTAGTGGGCTTTGGTTTAAGCCGGATCCTAGTATTATATTGATGGATAAGTTTCGTCTCTTTGTATTCGTGTTTCTCGGAATACGGATGCGGGTATGTATATACGGATGAGAGGGGTATAGAAGGAGACACCTCATTAGGGTTTTGACCATTAACTTGATTAAAACAATTATGAGGTGGAAGAAACTATTTGTTATTTTTGTAAATGATAATTGAGGCATGGCTACTTGTTTTGACTACTTGATTTTGTTTGACCATTTGACTTGGCTTAACCACTTGACTTGGTTTGACTTTTTGACTTAGATATTTTTGTGAGATATTTTGTGGCACTAGATATTTTGGATGAGATATTTTCATGCCATGCTTGTAGTCAAGTCAAGGGAGCCATCTCATTTTTTATTATGATCATTATCAAAAATCATTTCTCTTTCCTCATGTTAGCTCTCTTCTTCTTCCTCACATCAAATACCCTTAAGGTCTCATGAGTTGAGTAAACTAAGGTTTCAAGAGACAAATAAATCCATCTTCATACTCTACATCACCTAGGACATCAAGTTTAGCAAGCCTGTTGCCCTAGTTACCTCGGTTTTGAGGTGGAGCTCGGACTATAGACTCTCGGGTGGATCGTCTTTGACTCGAGGAGGCCGTGGAGGTTGCTACGATCCGGATCGATACTTGGAGCCTACGTAGATGAGGAGGACAGCGATGAAGACCCAAAGGACATGTATCGTGAGGTATAACTTCGTATCCGAGTAGTTAAACCTCAAGTAGTTTGCTAGCTAGGGTTTATGGACGATCCTTGGTTCTAGTCGGTGTTGCGAAGCTCGTAAAAATCAATTTTTGCAAATTCCGCCTCCCCGCGAACACGTGGGGTGCGCGACATTGACTTACAGTTTAACTTCTATCCAAGCGTTAATATAACACACTGCTTCTCACGGTGAAAGCATCAAATTTATCGAAGCATAAATTGCACAGTTAAACGTCACGATGAGTGAAAGAGAGAAAGAGAAACTTCCATCTCAATCTCTACTAAATCCTGGACACCCAAAAAATGCTAACACTATTCTTAACCAACAAAATCATAATGTGAATGCTGTAACTACGTTGAGATCGGGAAGAATGTTGAACAACCATGTTGGAGAACAAGTTGATGACTTCGATGACACCCTGGCTACTACTTCTCCTTCTACTTCTTTTAATCAAATATCTTCTTCCGAGCCCATTCTCCGTTCTTCACTAGGCTCGAACTCTCATTCCACTTTCTTGAATGGATTACCCTCTCAAACCACCCCAACTCCAGTTCTGGGATCCATTCCATCTCCACAAACTTCTCCCCAAGTGTTGGATCCAACCCCTGTTAATAAAGTTCATTTTCCAAACCGGTTGAGGCCCAACAAACTAAGTCCACAGATGGAGAAGGTTGTGGAAATGTTTAAGTAAGTTAACATTAATATTCCTCTCTTAGATGCTATCCAACAAGTTCCATCCTATGCAAAAATTCTTAAGGACTTGTGCACTAAGAAAAAGAAAACTCAAGTACTTAAAAAGGTTTTCTTAGCGAGCAATATGAGTGATGCTCTTACCCAAAATTTGCCCAAGAAACATAAGGACCCCGGTTGTCCTACAATTTCTATAACTATTGGGGGTAAAAACATCAATCGCGCTCTACTCTATTTTGGTACTAGTGTGAACTTGCTCTCTTATTCTGTTTATGAGCAATTAGGCATAGGAGAGTTGAAACCCACGCACTGCACTTTTCAGATGGCCGATCGATCTATCACCCATCCTAGGGGTGAGCTAGAGGACGTGTTGATCAAAGTCGAGGAATTTATATTCCCTGTGGACTTTATAGTTTTAGATAAACTGCCTATGGTGAACCCACGGAACCAAATCCCGGTGATTCTTGGTTAACCATTTCTCGCAAGCTCAAATGCGGTAATCAATTGTCGTAACGGTTTCATGAACCTATCCTTTGGGAAGATGACAATTGAACTTAACATTTTCAGGGTAGGAAGTCAACCCTCCAAACCTTCTGCTGATATGATAGATATATATTCCATCCATGAGATAGCTTCAGACAGTTGTGCATTTGAGGGGTTTTTGTTCTGCAACAATGATCTCAACGCCACTAGTGCGTTATTGTTTGATCTAGCCACTTCTTACACGAATAGAGAATACGAAGGGTTCATTTTCCTTGATGATCTTGATTCACGAGACCCTTCTGTCGATAAGTCAATCCTCGAGTTCGAATCCTTTGACTTTTCGAACAAGTTGGTTGAGCTATCTGAGTCAGTCTCTTACGCTAGCTATGGACCTTTCATGGAGTCCGAGTATCATTCCCTTATCCTGCCTTTTATCATCTCTCCTCCGACACTTGATCTCAAGCCGCTGCTGTCTCATCTTAAGCATGCATATTTATGTGAGAATGAGTCTTTGCCCATCATCATCTCAGCTTCTCTAGCCTTAGAGCAAAAGAGAGCTCTTCTGTCTGTCTTGAGATCGAATCGGCAAGATTTTGGTTGGACAATGGTGGACATCAAAGGGATTAGCCTCTTGATTGTTGAACATCATATACATATGATGGATGAGGCCAAACCAGCCTGTAACCCAAAAAACGGTTGAATCCTGTCATGAAAGAGGGGGTGAAGAAGGAAATCGTCAAATACTTAGATAATGGTATAATTTACCTAATATCTGATAGCCAGTGGGTAAGTCCTATTCACGTCGTCCCTAAAAAATCTGGTATCACGGTCATAACTAATGAGGCAAATGAGTTGATTCAAACTCGCACCTAAACCGGGTGGCGGGTATGTATTGATTATAGAAAACTCAATACCGTGACGAAAAAAGATCACTTCCTTCTACCCTTCATTGACCAGATATTGGAACGCTTAGCTGGTCATGAGTTCTACTGTTTCTTGGTCGGTTACTCAGGCTACAACCAGATTCCCATCACCGAAAAGGATCTAGATAAGATAACTTATACTTGTCCTTTCGACACTTTCGCTTATAGACACATGCCCTTTGGGTTATGCAATACTCCCGCTACATTTCAGCGGTGTATGATGGGAATATTCTTTGGCATGGTCGAGAATTTTCTGGAGATATTCATGGACGATTTCTTTATATTTGGGGATTCCTTTGAAAAATGCTTACGTCATCTTGACGATTTTCTTACCCGCTGTAAGGACAAGAATCTAACTTTGAATTGGGAAAAATGTCATTTCATGGTTCAAGAAGGTATTGTCTTAGGGCATATCATCTCACGAAATGGTATTGAGGTAGACAAAGCTAAAATAGATGTCATTTCCAATCTTCCTCCTCCCAAATACGTCAAAGATATACGATCCTTTCTTGGTCGCCGGTTTTTATAGACGATTTATTAAGGATTTTAGCAAGATTGCTAGACCCTTAACTCTTCTCTTTGCTAAGAATATAACATTTCATTTCGACTCGGATTACTTGGTTGCTTTTGAATCGCTTAAACGTTCCCTCACTACCGCCCCCGTTCTATCATCTCCAGACTGGAATCACCCTTTTGAGCTTATGTGTGATGCATTGGACTTTGCTATTGGTGCAGTCTTATAACAGCACATCGATAAGATACCACATGCCATTTATTATGCAAGTAGGACCTTGAACGATACCTAAATGAACTATTCAACCACCGAGAAAGAACTCTTAGCAGTTGCCTTTGCATTAGAAAAATTTAGGCTTTACCTAATTGGCTCTCCGATCGTAGTTTACACCGACATTCCACCTTAAGACGTCTTTTATCAAAGAAGGATGCTAAATTCAGGCAAATACGTTGGAGTCTCTTCTTGCAAGAATTTGAGCTTGTCATAAGAGACAAAAGTGGATGTGAAAACGTCGTAGCCGACCATCTTTCATGACTTCCTTTTTCGCCAACGTTGACCTTACCAATAAACGACTCTTTTCCGGACGAACATCTCTTGACCCTATCTTGCGAACCTTGGTTCGCTGATATTGTGAATTATTTAGTAATGGGACTTCTACCCAGTGAACAGTCAAATCAAGAAAATCATAGATTTTTATCCCAGGTAAAACACTTTTACTGGGACGAACCTTATTTGTTCAAATATTGTCCCGATCAGATCATTCGCCGGTGTGTCTTTAATAATAAGTTCAGGTGTGTATTGTCCTTCTGCCATGATCAAGCATGTGACGGTCACTCTTGTCCAAGAAAAACCGCGGAAAAAGTTTTGCAATGTAGCTTTTATTGACCAATGTTCAGACCAAAATGTTACATTTTAATACCACTCATTCATTATCTATTTTTTGTATTTATCGGTACTATTAACCAGTGTCTGCTCAGTATTACAGATTACAGGTATCCGTGACAAAATACTGGAAATACACTTAAAATCACGGATATTGCAGTTGTGAGCTGACACTGCAAGCAGAACCGCAAACCGACCAATAATTCTTGGGTTTCTTTGTGCAACATGCTTGTGTACACACTTTTTTTTTTTATCTAAATGGACCAACACAATACAAGTGTGTACACAAGTTGCATTAGGACCTAGGGGGCTGCCATGGCACACACTCATGATGGCTAGGAGCAAGTGGGCATGAGTGTGACATGCATTAAATGCTACAAGATATGTGTTGACTTAAAGCAACATTGTTTCCCTCCAAAACCTGGGTGCATCCAAAGCCTTTACTGAGAAAACAAACTGCACCAAAATCATATTGGGGACAACACAAGACCACACTATAAGTACGAGCTTAGGGGCTCGGAATTCAACCGAGCACAATGCCCCTTGGGCCGAGCTCGCCGGCCCCACCACCTCCTGTGGGCCCTATTCTTCTACTAGCCCTCCATTGCTGCCTTTTCATCATTATTTTATTGTTTGCTTATTTAGTTTTTGAGCCTATATATAGCAGGCAGTAGGCAAAGGTTCAAGGGTCTCACTTTTGCCCAAGTTCTTTGTTCACATTTTGTTACTCTCAAGTTTTCTTTTCTCTTTTCTTATACATAGCATAACTTCCCCTTGAGTTCTTTGCCTTAACTTGATTTTGCAACCTCTTCATTGAGCTTGCAAGGTTAAGTTTTGGCAATTGATCTCAAGGGTTGTATCATCTTTTGGAACTAATAATGCTCTCTTCTTTGCCTTAATTTCACATGAGTTCGTTACCCTTTTCTTGATCTTGCAACCTCTTGATTGAGCTTGCAAGTTTAAGGGTTGGTTATTGATCCCATGGCTTGTCTTGTGTTCTATGGTTCTTAGTGTTACTATCTTTCTCTTTTATTTCTTGCTCATTTACTTTCTTGCACTTTAATACTTGCTTTACTTACTTGCACTTAAATTCCATGCACATACTTACTTGTAATGTTTTCTTTTCTTTTCTTTGTTCTTTTGTTCTCTCTTTTTGGTTTGTGTTGTGAATGGTTGTTAATATGGTGTTGTTAGGAATAAATACGATATTTTAAGTTAAGGTTTCTCTGCTCATTTTCTTTTCCCGTATTTTCCATTGAACTCCGTCCAAACGTTACACAAGCGCTCCGTTAGGCACCCTACCCTACCTAGGTAACGGTGATTCCTAACCGCGACCGGTTGCGTTCGGTTTGGCCGGAGGCGAAAGGAAGAGACAAGAACGGACGGACAAGGGTCAATAAGCCAGATTCACGAATACCGTGCTTACGCACCCTAATCCACGTTGTTGCCGATTGGTCTAGCTTCAATCGTTAAGTTCGGCTCAAAGGACTTGAATACGGATTTCCATAACTTACACTATCTTATTTAATCCTAACAAACAGCTACTTTGCATATAACACATAGGTTAGATAAAGAACATTCCGCCACGCGCATTAACTTGTAAGAACAAGAACGTAAAACGCTCCGTCTCCCTGCGGACGACCCGTGCTCATCGCGGCTAGCTGCAAAACGACACCGTCCTGATCGCGGTTAGATTTTAGAACTTCAAAACACGACACACCAAAAGCGTGCGATCAAATGGCGCCGTTGCCGGGGAGACGGTAACATTTTTATTTTTGTAGTTTCGGGTTAATCTTTGTACATCTCACTTATACATCTAACCCTATTTTCAAAATCAACTAAAAATTTCAAAAACCAAAACCAAAACAAAGACTAACTTTTCTAACTCATTTTGTTCTCTGGATTTTTACCTGCTAGCATTGTGAATCTCAACTAAGAAAAAAAACAATACCCGTGTGACATTAGTATAACACTGTGAACCCAGAAGAAGAGTGGAGCCCATTCTCCAAAAAAATTCGGCGACACACTAAAGAAATCCGGCGTCGCCGGCTGTACCTCCTCTTTCTGCCTCCAATCTTTCCTCTGTGCTCCATTGTTCTGTTTTTGTCCCATTTTTATTGTTTGTTTTTTATAATTTTTAGTGTGCAGGTATTTGGGCATTCATATCGCTTTTCCGCACTAATATCCGTTTTTTCCGACATTTGTAGATTTTTGTGAATTTGTGAATTGCGATTGTGGGGAGCAAAGTGTACATTCAAGGCTAAGGTGATTGCGAAGTACAGTGCCAAAGATCCGGGTAGTTTGACCCGTGCAAGTGAACTTTTCAAGCTTACCGGATTTGATTCAACGGGGGTTTCCTAACCCAAAAACTTAACGGTACGTATTTCTTAAACATCTTCTTCTTCTCAAATCCGACGCATCCAATATAACATCTTTGCAGGATTCTTTGCAAGTTCGCTACCAAACACCAAAATTGACTAACCCGTATTTGTTGCAGTTCCGTGCTTAAAGTAAAAAATGATTGTTTGATTCTTTGAATTTTTATTGAATTGCGCATTGCATACATTAATACGGACTTAAGGGCAAGCGAACCCCACAACATACGGTAAAGGATTTCATCCCCTTTTCCGTGGCCCACAAATCATGAAACTAAGCATAACGTTTACCCGCATAAAAATTTAAAAGAAATTAGATTTTAAGCCTTAAGGACTTCGCGCTCACTAGGAGAAGTTAACTGTGTTTAGAACACCGCTTAACGGTATATCGTTCACGGGGTGTCTAGGCAAGTGTCACGGCGAAACCGCCAAAAGAGAAAGGGTTATTTAATTAAGGACCTTCGCGAAAGCGTCGGAAAACCTCCCCTTATCTCTGCACTTATCTGGCCTCGTGATCAGTATATCTTGAGCCCGTTTCATGACACAGTTTTACTTCGACAATCAAATTCTTAAGCCGGTCTAGTTGACCTAGGTGAACCCTAGACCGATTAGGTACGTGGTATTTTTATGTCGTGATTGTTTTTTTCCAGATTCTTTTTGTGTATATTTCATTCATTTGTTAATAACTAACATATAAAAAAAACATGTTCTTTTTCCATCCTTTTCTCTTCTTCTTCCTCTCTTCATATCATGGGTACCCCACCTCGAAAAACACTTGCCGAACTTTGGTACCCACAACCAGACATTACTTCATACGGTTCTTGTTTTGGCCGAACTTCGAACGATCCCTCCATGCCAAAAATTTCTTTGAAAGATCGGATAGACGCGTCTAGGACAAACAACTGGACCCCGCAATCCACTTTGTATCAACCATTTCAACCTACCCCACCTTCTTACGTTGATACCCTTTTTGAGAGTCCTGTTGTTACTCTAAGACCCATGTCTATTGCCGACAGAATTGAACAATATCGTAGCCGATCTTTCACTCCTTTCACCACTGCCAATTCATTTGATCAACAATTTCAACCACCTTCTTATCCAAATGTTGATCCTACTCCTGTCTAGTCATTCAATTCCTACCAGTCCTACCCGACTTTTGCACCTTCCCTAGACATTGCTTCTGAACAGCCTTTTGGGAGTTTCCAGTACCCAAACAACTTTGGATCTTTTACTGAAACCCCTTCACAACCCATGTCTAGTCTGGAATAGTCGTTGGAAGACTTTAGGGTAGCGTTGTACCAATAAATGCTGGATTTGAATGCGTCCATAGCCGCCCTTATACAACCTAGTGACCCGGTAGCTAGTTTCAAACTAGCTCCAAATTTTCCAATGTATGATGAGGCGGTAGGACAGGCTGAGAATTTGAGTGGAGAGAGTGAGCTGTACAGCCTTCCAAATCAAACCTACCCATTACAAACTGAATCCCACAACTCCGGTTTTGAATGTCTATCTAGTGTTCCAAACGATTCACAGATTGAAGATAGAAGAATTAATGAGTTATGCGACTTTGTAGTATTTGATTTACCTGATTGTGAAGGGACCCTTTCGAGTGAAACCACACCCAATCCTTTTGACCTCTACACCTCCACTCTAGAACCTGAATTGATTGATATCCATGTTTTTGTTGAGGTATCTGAGAATATTGATTTCACTTGATTGAGGATATCGACGCTGTGAATATTTTGGATGATGAACCCGCTGCTTTGGATGAGTTTTTCTCTCATCCCGAGTCATTAAATATTTTTCCCGAACCCCATATACGTCTGGATTTTGAGGATAAATGCATGGATGTGCTGAATTTTGAGGATATCTTTGATGATGGACCAGTTTTAATTGATGAGTCGGATTTTCCAATGCATCATATCCCTTTCATTGACTGTGTACACCCTCCGGAACCTTTAACCGATAACCTTCCTCAATCACTCCCCTCTATACTCTCCATCGTTCCGACCTTGCAAGACACCGTATTACTTTCATTTCTTGTCTCTGGTTTACCAAGTTCGGCGTACCCAGGTTTTCTCACGAATCTTGAGGGATTTGACCCAATTTCTCGACGGGTTGATAGATTAGTACAATCGCTTTTTACACATCGGTCATCACAAATTGTGCTAATCTATTCACTCCATTTCCACCCTCAAGTTCGTACTCCATTTCTTTTTCCCTTCCGCTATTCTTCTTCTCATATACCGAGACCGTATACCACCTCTATTTACATACGGTCTCGCGTATTCTCCATTTCTTCCCTCTCCGTATTATTTCACCAGCCACTGCTTTATAGCGATAAAATATTTGAATGGTTGGTGCTCACTTTTGGCCTGTTTAAGGCCTTATATAGATTGATACTGTTCTCTTTCCCCCTAATCCTGAACTTCACCACATAAACAGTGGAAATATTGTTTCACTTAAGTTTGGGGGGCCTTTTTTTGTGTATATATTTTTGTTTTTCTTTTTGTTTTGTATAAATCTTTTGGGGAGCGCCAACAATTTTGACCCTCTTGGTGTAGCCTGACAGTGAGGGCACTGTCAAGTTTAAGTTTGGGGGTGTGCTCGGTAAGCTTTCTTCCTTCGCATTCATTTGTATATTTTGCATTTGGATACCTATTTTAAAAACCCACAAAAAATCAAAAATTTCCAAAAAATAGGAAAACTTTGTCGTCATGTTAGCTAATAGGGTAACTTTGATTTTATTCCGAAAGCTTAGTTGATACGTTAGAAATAACTAAATCCTAGTCTTAGAAATTGAAAACCCTAAAAATAACCCCCATTCTGTTTAATCTTGGTAATTATACGTCTTTACAGTTTTTTTTGAAAAATAGGTAATCTTGAGTTCAGTTCTTGAGTTAAGTCAAGATGAGGGGAAAGTATTGAAACTTTACTAAAGGATAAGTCTGAAAAATAGTTTCTATTCTTGAGTTCAAACTTAGAAAGTATATACCCTACAAACTGCACTTACACGCACCTTGAAACTTGGGATAGTAGAGGATACCTAGAAATACTCTTGCCTGAAATCCTAGTATGAAACAAAAACGGTATTTAAAGCTAAACACCAAAAGAGCATCAGTGAAAAATATATCCGGTCTTGAAAAAAAAATAAAGAAAAGAAAAATAAATAAATAAAGTCAAGACCTGGAAACTGCTATTTTCACTTTAAGCTCACACATTCAGTAATCGGCCGTTAGTGCCTCAAGAAGCATTAATAGTCGCATGAAAGGTGTGTGACCAACACCGTCCATCATTAATGAAAAGAAGTAGTATTAGGTATTAAGGCAATGGTACTATAGCTTGAATTGAATTCTTAAGTGTAGGGGTGAAAATTTACACACATGTAGGGGTATACAATCGATTTTTGGAGGAAATATAGAAATGAAAAATAAGACTTATGTTTTCTGTAAAGTTGATAAAAATCCTTGATTTGAGACCGCACTTTAGAAGGAAAACTCAGGAGATACCAAAATCTTTCTAAACTTTTTTGGAACGTATAGGATCTAAGGTTAAATAGATAGGAGGTGTGAAACATAAGGGTTGGATATTTTTAACTTACGATGATAGAATTTCTAATCTTGATACTAAACTGTAGGAGTAGAATCGATGTTAACTTATGAAACTAGATTGACGGGATTTTATGGGTAGTATCCGCTGAAAACCCTCAGGAGACAACACTCCTCCTACTAGGGACACCTAGAGGTTTAACGGCTTGTTGCACGAGCTCAGTGCAATCGCGTTCCCTGTGAAAGTGAGGCTAGGATTTTGTTTCGTTCGGGACGAGCAAAAGATAAGTTTGGGGGTATTTGTTCAGACCAGAATATTGCATTTTAATACCACTCATTCATTATCTATTTTTTGTATTTATCGGTACTATTAACCAGTGTCTGCTCAGTATTACAGATTACAGATATCCGTGACAAAATACTGGAAATACACTTAAAATCACGGATATTACAGTTGTGAGCTGACACTGCAACCAGAACCGCAAACCGACCAATAATTCTTGGGTTTCTTTGTGCAACATGCTTGTGTACACACTTTTTATCTAAATGGACCAACACAATACAAGTGTCTACACAAGTTGCACTAGGACCTAGGGGGCTACCATGGCACACACTCATGATGGCTAGGAGCAAGTAGGCATGAGTGTGACATGCATTAAATGCTACAAGATGTGTGTTGACTTAAAATAACATTGTTTCCCTCCAAAACCTGGGTGCATCCAAAGCCTTTACTGAGAAAACAAACTGCACCTGTTCTCCGCCGAAAGACACGACCGGGACGCTGGGACGTCCGGCCTGAATTTTGGGGGCAGATGCTATTTGGTGCTATTCGTCCACCTCTCCGAAAATGCCAAGTTGATTTATGACACCATGTATCGAAGGTTTAAACGGATGCGGCCGATGTAGCAGACTTCATCAGATTCCCCCTCATGGTGAGGGGTTTTTGATTGTGGGGACGGTCTTCCCTGCAGGCGCAAGCCCCTGCAGTTAATTATGCTACCGCATCGCGGTAACCACTTTCTCCTTCTCCAGATGGTCACTTCGTGTCGTGGGTGTTTGTTTTGTTTTTGGTTGCCCGTGGATTGTATACGGAAACTAATTTATGTTGTCGCCCGTAGGACGTGGATTAGTCCAAATCCATATCTTCTTGGATTTGGGTTTGGGTTGGGTTTAAGGATACGTTAGTCTCATTTGAGACTAAGATCAACTTAAACGTATGTTAAGGATACGTTATTCTAATTTTTAGACTAAGATCAACTTAACGGGATCGTTTTGATCCGACAAAAGAGCATTTGGGCTCTATTGTCTAGTTTAGGGACATTGCGGTCGATTACCTGCTTAGGAACATGGTGGTCCAAGGTTAAGGACATCATAGTCCATGGGCTTAAGTGTAGGGTTACTAGGCACTCTCACAAGGGTCTACAAGACATCAACCATGCCCGATTTAAAATTTAGACGTGCTGAACAACCCTAATCAAGATCTTTAAACTAGAGATTAGGCGAAACAAAGCATGTTAAACACTTTAACATCTATGAGTTTGGGATTACAACCTTTGTAGTCCGGTCCTTCACTTCTAAAGCTCCGTGTTGAGGTCCCTTCGCTGCGATCATCGAGTTTCCGGACTCTAGAGAGGCTCCACGAAGAGAAAGATGCAAGCTTGCTTCCGATCTTCGATAACAAAGATAATCTACCTTGAAGTTTCTTTAACACAAGCTCTCACTCCCTAAATGAAGTGAACACCCTAATCTAAATGGCTAGGATAGATTAGGATGATGAAGTAGGATTTATGCTCTCATTTATTATCAAATTCTCACTCTCACTCATCACAAAATGAAAACGTAGAAAGCTTTTTCAAAGCTCAAGGAAGAAGAAGAATGGAAAACCTTTTGTGATGAATAATGAAAAATATCATCATGATTAATAATGCAACCATGGTTGAATATGAGAAGGCTAACCCATGTAGAGAGTTAACTAAGGTTAAGGGAGTGGTTTGGGTAAAGAAAATATCTCACAAAATATCCATCATAATATCTTTGCAAGAAACAAAAGGAAATCTTCTAGAAGGTTCAAGAAAGAACTAACCCAAATCAAATCCTAACCTTGTTTAATCTCAACTAAACATGTTGCATTAGTAATCATATCATGTTACAATATTATATATCACATATACAATATTTATTGTAACAAAATAAAATAATACAATTAACATATATCGCATATATATCAATGTATTACCCGAGTGAGAAAAAGAATCTTTTAGTGAGCTTATATCAGTTAGTAAATTAATATATCAAATATATAATTATACGTTAAATTATCGAATCAACACTTGATCCGATAATCCGGCTATTTCATAAATAACCGACTAATATAATCCGTATCAGTTCATCGAATCAACACTTGATCCGATGACCCGGCTATATCACATATACCCGGCCGATATCTCATATCGCGAGAATCTAATACGGTATCACATACACGTATTGTTCTCAGTCCCACACATATCATATATGTGCTCCTACTCCGTTTTGCCTGAGCCAAGAAACCTCTGTGTAGGACTCTAAAGAATCGTCAATACACTGGCTGTAGGTGATGATCATATCAAACACCCACAAGCTGCAAGCGGTCATCTAAACGTAACAGCCATCCAGGTATTGAGCGATCAGAAGATCAACAAGCAAGCATGTACATTCTCTTGTGAATCCAATCAGTAACACTCCCGTACAGTCCGGTCTCTTCGTCTGATACGTCGCATATCTCGCCTAGGGGTGGTATACGTCAGACCCCAGTAGCTTGATAAGTCGTGTCGATATAAGGTCTATAACAGTTCGAGAAACTACTGATAACAATTACCAGTAAATCTCAACAACCCTGGCCAGGAATTTCCAGTTATAGCCAATCGAACACAGCACAACATCAACTCCCTATACCGGGAGAGACGAATCCCCTCCTATCGCTCATTGCCTCCATGTGATTCGGGACTGTACCCAAAAGCCACCTTTTTGCACTCCCTCTTGGACGTAGTATGATGGAAATCAAAGCAGAGTAGGAATCACACAAGACTCTATGACGATCTCGGGTCTACAGACTAACCTGTACCAGTGTCACCAATGAACTGCCATCTGACGTAAGGTATAATACCATCTGGGAGTTCTCGGCGAGTTCGTCCAGTGTACCCAGTCTCTACTGAGCACCCGTACACCATCCTTAATGTCAAATATCGATGGATATGGGATCATCCATCGCCCATCATATGGGTCAAGATGCGTATATGCTAGTCTACTCTGGAATATCGATGCCCTGTCTCGGTACTCCCACGACTAGGAACATTTGAAGGATGTACTTGACGACTACTCTGTCCCCACTTGTATGATCCTCATCATAGTCCTGGTAGTCAAGTACTCATCCTAAGGGCTTTATCAACATGTAATATAGAGACAATCAGAGTACATGTTAAGATAAAGTGCAACAAGATAGCGTACTATCATGTCGAGCAAGAAAGTCCTCCCTATATATGTCCAAGCATCCACTACAATATACATCGTATGTACAGTAATGGCCTCTAGGGAATACATATAACTAACAATCTCCCACTTGCACTAGGGCCATCTGTTGTGGTATCGCATACCCAACAATTATCTGTGGTTGATGTATCTCATACTCAACCATCCCATAAAAGTCTCTACTGGGAGAAAGGCCTTTGTGAGTGGATCCGCGATGTTGTCCTCTGTGTCTACTCTCCTAACCTCGATCAACCATCTCCATGATCAGGTGATACTGTCTAAGAATTATATCTGGATTTCTGATGGGACGGGGGTTCCTAGGCCGAAGCCATAACTCCATTGTCACACAATGGCAGGAACGAAGTTCATCTCATGAACTTATATATATCCAGACTGCCTCTTTGGTAGCATCCTTGGTAACGATGTATCTTGCCTTTAATCGTCTATTAAGTCACGGTATCTAGCTTGGAACTCTTCCAACATACCTTCCCTCCACTGAGGGTAAAGACAATGCCTGCAACTGACATTCAGTCGTCCTTATCACCCTGGAACTTTTCCAGTGATTCTCCCCAGGATCGATTGATACCATCTCACTACACCTAGTAAGAATCCTAACATCCAATTAGATCTATCTCATAGATCCAAAATCCAAGATTTAGGAGGTATCACTTTGATCCTATATGGAGAATCCTTATGATAAGCGGAGATTGACCGATCGTAGCATAGGAAACTCCTTCCCTATCAAGAGTATGTCATCCACGTACTCTATGAGGATCACCACCATACTCTCTACTACCTTTTTGTATATACAAGGTTCATCTATCATTTTGATGAAGTCAAACTCTTTGACTACCTCATCAAAACAGACGTTCCAACTCCGCGATGCCTGATTTATCACATAAAACATCTTGCTCACGTTTCCGCTGCTCCCACTGTCTACGAAGCCCTCTGGCTGTGTACTTATAGACGCTCTCTTCCAAATCATTATTTAGAAAAGCAGTCATGACACCCAACCACCAGAAATCGTAGTCATGATATATAGCAATGGCAAGTAGGATCTGGATGGACTTAAGCATAGCTTTGAAAGTCTTAACTTTTCCATGTACACCAAGTAATCTTCTCAAGATATACTTGCTCCTGATGGGGATTTAACCCTTCAGATAAAGCAACCAAAGTCCATACTTTGTTGGTGTATAAGGATTCTATCTTTGATCGTTAAGCATCCAGCCATTCTTACAGAGTCCCACTCCTGATTGCCAGCTCGAAACTAATTGGGTCATCATCTCATGATGCATTCCTCGCTCCCACTGTCATAGAGAAACCAAAGTATCTCTCAGGTGGGTGAGGAACCCTACTAGATCGGCGGAGAGGCTGAGGTTCGTTGGTTACTATTGAATCCTTTGGTTCTACCAAATCATCAGCTGCAGTTTGTATAGCTGGAACTCTTTCCAGTTCTACCTCATGACCACTAATTTCTTCACAAGAAATTCCCTTTCATAAAGGTGGCATGTTGAGAAACAAAATATCTTTTGTTCCTCGGTTAGGTAGAAGATATTCCCTTGCGTATGCTTGGGATATCCAACAAACTTCCACAGATCTGACTTTGCCTCGAGTTTGTCCGGATTTTTCTTTTTAGACATAGGCCGGACAACCCAAATCTTAACAAACTTAAGATATGGGCTCTTCCCTTTCCATATCACATATGAAGTGGTAGGCAACTGATTTGATTTGAACCCTATTCAATAGGTATGCAGCTTCTCAAGTGCATAACTCCCAAAAGAAAATAGGAAACTCAGTAGTACTTATCATAGAGCGCACCATATCACATAGGGTGCTATTGCTCTGCCCCGATATACCATCGTGCTATGGTGTATACGGAGGAGTAATGCTGAGAGAGAATCTCATTCTCCTTTAGAATAGTCCAGGAATCCCGTGCTCAAGTATTCTCCTTCTTGATCTCATCAAAGGACATAATACTTATACCCATTTTTGGTTCTCTACTTCTAACTCATATTCATTGAATTTCTCAAAAGGTTCAGACTTGTGTTTCAACAGGAATACATGTGCGAATCTTGAGAGACGATCAGTGAATGTAATGAAGTACAAAGAACCGGTCCTGGCATGTGTAGACATGGGACTTTCGTGCATCAGCATGTATCAATCCCAAGAGTTCATTAACTCTTTCTCTGTTTCCAATAAACAGAGCTGTGGTCATCTTATCTCTGTGACATGACCGACAAGTTTCACAAGATGTAAATTCAAACTAATTTAAATATGCATCTATATGTAACTTCAGCTAGTCGGGTCGCATTGATATGACCTAGTCTACAATACCTCAAGAAAGATTCGTTCATTTCTGAACTCTTCCTCTTATGTGTGTTATATATGTTAGTGTATATGCCCTAGAGGCCATTACTGTATCATACTAGTTTGTATATTACTTAATGGAAGCTTGGGATATTCACCTTGTATAAACAATCTTGCTCAATATAATAGTATGCTACTTGGTTTGTTTCTACTTCAATGTGTACATGTGTTTATTTTTGTATATCACCTATACACATTAGTGGAGCCCTTAGGATCTTTGCTTGATTACCAGCGTTGTGATGGCAGTCACACTAGTGGGGGCTGGGTAATCTATAAGCACATCCTTATACAGGTCCCTAGTCGCAGGACTATCGAGACAGGGCATCGATACTCCAGAGTAGACTAGCGTATGCGCTTCTCATCCCAGTGTGGGAGATGGTCTGTCCCACAGCCATCAGTACGTCGTACTGGAGATAGTATACGGGTGCTCGTTAGGTTACGAGTACACTGGACAGGACTCGTCGGGAACTGACCAGGTTGGTATTATACCTATCGTCAGTTATCAGTTCCCAGGTGACATGAGTACAGCTTAGTCCGCTGACTTGACACTGGCACTTCGCCTCAAGTGTGTTCCCACTGTACTTTGACTACTACTCTACCACGGCTCAAAGGAGTCGTGCAAACAGGTGGTAGTTGGGTGCAGTCCCGAAGCACTTGGAGGCAGTGACGGTTAGATAGGATTCGTCTCTCCCGGTATTGGGGGTTGACATCGCGCTGTGTCTAGGAGAGCCATTACACGAGTAGTCCCTGGCCAGGGCAAGCGAGATATACTGGTAGGCTTCCAGTGTTATCTCAGGGTGTTTTGGGCTTCACTCCGACACGACTTGTACCGCTATTATGGGACTGACGTTTTACCGCCCCCTAGGCCCGACATGCGATGTATTAGACAAACAGACCGGACTGTACGGAGACTGTCACATTCAGACTCAGTAGGAGTTCAGATGGGTTTTACCTCGTCAGTCTTCTTATCGGCATCTACCTGGGGACCGTTACGCACAGCTAGTGCCGCTTGCGGTCTGTAGTTAAACCCACTGCCAGCGTAGTGTCGAGTCTTTAGAGTCCCACACAGAGGGCTATTCGCCTCTGGGCAAAACTGAGTAGAGGTCGCATGGTATTGCGGCAGGATTCGTTCTCATCCGCGCACTTGTGCACGTTTGAAGTCCGGACGGTTTATACTAGCAGGCTCTGGTTTGAGCCAGATACTGGTATATGTTTTGGGGTTGCTTTTATCTCTTAGTATTCATGTTCCTCGGAACGAGAATGCAGGTGTGTATGCACAGTTGTTTGAGGCGGAGGAAGAGGACTTTCATTATGGTTTCGGTACGGGTGCGTATGCACAGTTGACAGTCGTCTTTTTCCAAACCCTAATGGAGTTATGAAATATCAATTAATAATAGTAATTAAATGAAATTGTGTCATGGTTGATTTTGTTGACTTGTTGACCATGGTTGACTTGTTGACCATGGTTGAATGTTTGACCATCATCATTGCTTTGCAAGGATACTCCTTGATTCTAGCTTACATTCATTTAATGAAGTGATGATAGTGGTCATTCCAAATACAACCATCAACTATTTCATTTGAATTATTATTATTAATTAGATAATTCTTTTTCTTTTGTTATGGTTGCAAAAGAAAAAGATAGCTCATTCTATCATATTCATTCTCTCTCTTCACTTCATCTTCTTCTTCCTCAAGCTCAAGGAGAATCCTTCTCATGTGTTGAGAATCCCTCTCCTTGAAAGAGAAACACCCCTTAGATACTCTCTACTCTCTCTAGGGTTCAAGGTTTAGCAAGCCGGAGATCCTAGTTCACTCTAAGTTCGAGAAAGAGCCCGAAGGTTGAACCCTCAGGTGGATCCATCTTTGACGGAAGAAGGCTACGAGGAAAGAACCATCAACCTCTACTAGGTTTCAAGAAGAAGGAGTTCAAGTTAGGTATAACCACTTTGCCGAGTAGTTAACTCTCCTTTGCATGTTTGCTAGTTTAGTTTAGAAAAGATCCCGACTTTGTTAGTCCATGTTGCCCCATGCGCTAAAAATTTGATTTTTATACCGTTTCCGCCTCCCCGTAAGAACCGGGGGTCGCAACGTGGACTTACAGTGGTATCAGAGCCTAACTAAACTTAAACTAGCTTGGTAGCGAAGTGTATGGAAGTTCGAAACGGAAAAATCGCAAAACCGGAAAATCAAAAACCCTAAGTTTCTGTTGAATTTTTTTGTGCTCTAAATGTAAAAAGTTTTACTCCTAAAATCGGCTCAGGGTTTTGTGAGAACACCCACCAAAAACGATCCCATGAATCCTTCAAACCGCCGCGGATCCGCGGCCATAGCTATTCTTGTTGCCGCGGATCCGCCGCCGTTTGGGCTCTTCATGTGATCGTGTTTTGTGCAGTGTTCTTCTGGTAGGGTTTTGGGATTTTTCAAATATGTTATATGTGCCCAGATTTTCCAGAAAAGAAATTTACTTTTGGGGTCCTATAAATCCGTATTTTTTTCGAACTTCGCTACACTTTGGCTATATTGGTTATATCTGTGATGTTTGTATGTATTGAACGTCGGCTAATCGCTATAAGTCGATTAGTCGGGGTTATACATCTCTGTGATTTGTGTTTGATATTGGAATGTGTATATGAATGTGTTGGACTGTCGCGGGTGAATAGCCGGGGTGGATGTGAGATGAGCTTTTGTTTTTCTTTCATTCATTTGTAATATGTAAATTGATGTAATAATATTATTTCTATGGCCGCACAACCGGGTCGGGGTTGTAGCCGTCATTGTATAATTCTTTTTACTGTTTTTGCTCCTAGGATAGACCCATGGAGGGGTGCACAAACTACCGGGTACTTGGCGGGTAGTTTGCCGCACCCGTAGGGGTCTTGGGTGGGGTTTTGGCTATTCACCGCGACCATGTAATCCGCTTTTCGTTGCAGGCTCGAACCGATTGCGGATTCCTAGTATATCCAATGTATTCATCTGTGATCTGTAATGTCTATCATTGCTATATATTTATAACTATTTAGGCGTTGCTTATGTTTTACAGCCGCGCTAGCCCAGCCCCCGCTCTGTCGTTAGTTAAGTAACCTAACGGGTGATGACGGGACCCCGTGGCGAATGCGAATGGCATAAGCGTACGTCATATTTTGGTTGTTTTCTGCAATGGTAGGATTAAATGATGGGACGCATTAAAAGAACTACTGCAAGAATATCACGCATTAAAAGAACTAATGCAAGATAATAAACCAAGTTAAAGTCGTTGGAACACTTTCGAAAAACCACTCGGTTCTTTTCAAAACTGACTTTTAAATGCGGAGCTTGAGCCACTCCTTCTAAAAGCTATCTCGTTCCATCGATTATATCAAGTTCACTACGTTCACGGTTTCGCCAAAACCATTCGTAGCCCTCCGTCGTTTCGTATGAATATTCAATAGTATTCAAGCTATGTTTGTTGACCTTCGTCAAGGCATAGAGATTGGTAGCTGTTGGGTGTTCATATGTAGCATAGATAGATGCGTTGGTTTGGGACAGTCGTATTGCCTTGTTGACCTTCGTCAAGGGTATATACGGATGGGTTCAAATTAACCTGGAAAATGACGGGCAGAACTTGACATGTGACTTATGATTTGTTGACCTTCGTCAAGGTCATAAGAGCATGGGGCAAAAATCCACATCGGGAGTTTCATAAGTACTGAAACTTGCTAGATTTGCATACCATTTGGAGTGTGGTGATTCTGGTAGGATTCCTTCAGTTTCGTCACGCGATGATATTTGGATCCCGATCCTACTGTGAGTATATGCTACTCCTCGGGAAATTTCTCACTAAACGATCAATGCTATAAACCTAGTAGGTGCCTAGAAAGGTGTTAGCGGGGCTACGCCCCCCAGGGAAAAGAGGCTCTTAAATTAAGGAACTTCGCGAAAGCGTTGGAAAACCTCCCTCGAAGTACCGACACTGGCCTGGCTGAACGGTTAAGCAAGTATTGTGCGGTGGGATTGATCCCGACTGATTCTTCCTTTATGGTTTGAGGAGGGATTCGAGAGACAGTGGGAGCCATCCTGTTTAGACAAATTAAAAACCACTCTAAACTTGCAAGAGCATCATGCTAAAGTGTTTCTTCTCTCTCCCCCTGCAGCGACCAAATCGAAATGACTGGACTTAAGTTACTTCTAGATAAAAACATACTGACAGGGCCACACTACAAAGATTGGCTCAGGAATGTCAAAATGGCAATCACTTACGACAAGCTGGGGTATCTTCTTACCACCAAAGCTCCCCCCGTCCTATGTCCCACCTCCAGCATCGCGGATAAGGAAATCCGTAAGACTTGGGAGATTGATTGCGCGAAGGCCAGGTGCCTCGTGCTTGCCTCTATGGACAACGAACATCAGAGGAGGCACGAGAATATGGACTTAGAATCCATATTTCTTCATACAAAAGAACTGTATGGAGAGCAGTCTCGTATCGCAAGATACGAAGTGTCGAAGAAGTTATTTTCGGCAAAGTTGGCCGTCGGATCATCGGTAGCGGACCACGTGCTTAAGATGATTGGCTACATTGAGGAGCTCGCGGAACTTGGGACCACGTTGGAAAGTGAACTCTATACGGATTTAATTCTCCAGTCCCTTCCATCCACTTACGCCCAGTTTAGACTGAACTTCAACTTACAAGAAAAGGAAGTTGAACTTTCAGAACTCCTCAACATGCTGAGGAGCACAGAGGGCACCCTACAGAAAGGTAGGGAAACACCCGCTTTGTTTGTAGGAGGATCTTCTTCTTCTAGGTCCAAGGCGAAAGCCAAGGGAAAGAGGAAGAAAGCCCCCGCCAAACTAAGGGGCGGTGTTAGTAAAGTGGGTACGAAGGGAAGGGAAAAGGCAACAAAGATAGCGGGGAAGCTTGTGGGAAAGGAAGAATGCTTCTATTGTCATAAGAGTGGACACTGGAAGAAAGATTGCAAGGCTTGGAAGGCCAGGACACAGGAACTGAAGCAGGTTGCGGCTTCAGCTTCAGGTGTGTATGTTATTGAAAACTGTCTTTCTATAAACTCTACTTCCTGGGTATTGGATACCGGATCAGGATCTCATATCTGTAATTCTTTGCAGGCGTTGAGAAACCGTAGGGTTTTGAAGGCAGGTGACATGACCCTCGGAGTTGCAAACGGAGCTAGCATGGATGCTAAAGCCGTGGGGGACTATCACCTGGGAATGTCAGATGGGCATGTTTTGGTTTTGCGCAATTGCTTTTTTGTACCCAACGCAACTTGTAATATCATTTCTGTATCTTTGGTTTCTAAAGAAGGTTATGAATTTGCGTTTGTAAGTAATGTTGTAAACATTCACCTTAATCAAGTTCTGATTGGGTCAGGTACACTGAGCAATGGTATATGCGTATTAAACCAACCACAGATTTTCAATGTCCAGAATACACACAAAAGAAAGTCTCCAGATATCAATTAGGCTTTCTTATAGCATTGTAGACTGGGTCACATCAATGAGACACGGTTGACTAAGTTACATAAAGAAGGATACTTAGATCCGTTCGAGTATCAGTCTTATGCCACTTGTGAATCTTGTCTCATGGGAAAGATGACAAAGACTCCGTTCACTGGATACGGAGAAAGAGCGAGCGAGCTCTTGGGACTCATACACAGTGACGTGTGTGGTCCAATGTCTACACATGCGCGAAGCGGTTATTCATACTTCATTACTTTCACAGACGATTTCTCTAGGTATGGACATGTCTTCTTAATGAAGCACAAATCCGAGGCCTTTGAGAAATTTCGGGATTACAAGAATGAAGTTGAAAAACAAACAGGCAAAAGTATTAAGATTCTAAGATCGGATCGAGGTGGTGAATACTTGAGTGCCGAGTTCCTGGACTATTTAAAAGAGAATGGAATTCTCTCTCAGCGTACTCCTCCATACACTCCGCAACATAACGGTGTATCGGAAAGGAGGAATCGAACCCTATTGGATATGGTTCGTTCCATGATGAGTAAGGCTGAGTTACCGCGATCTTTCTGGGGCTATGCACTAGAAGCAGCTGCATATCTCTTGAACAAGGCTCCCACCAAGACTGTGTCTACCACTCCATATCAGATATGGAGTGGGAAGAAACCCTGTCTTAAGTACCTTAAGATATGGGGATGTCCAGCTTTTGTAAAAAAGCAGCATACGGACAAGCTCGAGGCACGTTCAGTACAGTGTAAGTTTGTGGGATACCCAAAGAACCTCAGGGGGTATCTGTTCTATTCCGCTGAGGAACAAAAGGTTTTTGTTTCCCAACATGCCCGCTTCTTGGAAACCGAGTTTTTGGAAACCCAGATAAGTGGGAACGCAATAGAACTGGAAGAAATTCCAGAACCACATGCTATTACTGAAAGCTTGGAAGAGCCAGTAAGTTCAAAAGAACAGGACATTCCTACGCCGCTCCGTAGGAGTAGTAGGCAGTCTCATCCGCCCGAGAGATACTACGGTTTTCTCATAGATAGGGATAGAGAGGATTGCATCATAGATTATGATGAGCCTACTAGCTTCCAGCAGGCCGTTCAGAGCGTTGACTCGGTAAAATGGCTGGATGCAATGCGGACCGAAATGGAGTCCATGTACACCAACAAAGTATGGACGTTGGATATTGCTCCAGACGGGGTAAAACCCGTAGGATGCAAGTGGATCTTCAAAAGGAAGATTGGTGTAGATGGACAGGTTGAGACCTATAAAGCTAGACTTGTAGCAAAGGGTTTCCGTCAAAGACCTGGCTTGGACTATGACGAAACCTTTTCTCCAGTGGCTATGCTGAAATCCATTCGGATCCTTCTTGCCATTGCTGCCTTCCACGATTATGAGATTTGGCAGATGGACGTAAAAACCGCTTTTCTAAATGGAAATTTAGAGGAGTGTGTCTATATGGACCAGCCAGAGGGTTTCATTCAGAGTGGGAGCAGCGGAAAGGTGTGCAAGTTGCTTAAGTCCATTTATGGACTAAAGCAGGCATCGCGGAGTTGGAACATCTGTTTTGATGAGACGGTCAAGGAATTTGGCTTTATCAAAAATCCAGATGAACCATGCATCTATAGTAGATTTGTAGCGAGAACTGTAGTATTCCTCGTTTTATACGTGGATGACATTCTCTTAATAGGAAATGACATTCCTATGCTACAATCTGTCAAGGGGTTCTTGTCACAAAGGTTCTCCATGAAAGACCTGGGTGATGCCTCATACATCCTGGGGATCCAGATCCATCGTGATAGATCCAAGAGGATATTAGGACTTTCACAGTCCAGGTACATCGACACCGTACTGAAAAGATTCAGTATGAAAGATTCCAAGCGCGGTAACCTACCGGCTTGTCACGGGATCACCCTCTCTAAAGAGATGTCCCCTAAGACTGATTTGGAGAGGGATCGCATGTCTATTATACCCTACGCTTCTGCGGTAGGCTCTATAATGTATGCGATGTTGTGTACCAGACCGGATGTAGCTTATGCACTGAGTGTAGTAAGCCAGTATCAGTCAAACCCTGGGGAGAAACACTGGATAGCAGTAAAGAACATTCTCAAGTACCTGAGGAGGACTAAGGAGATGTTCTTGGTGAATGGCGGAAAAGACCTTCAGATCGAGGCCTTTGCTGACTCCAGCTTCCAGAGTGACAAGGATGATTCCAAGTCCATGTCGGGTTTTGTCTTTACCCTCAATGGAGGGGCGGTGTGTTGGAAGAGTTCCAAACAGGAAACCGTTGCAGACTCGACGATGGAAGCGGAATACATCGCTGCATCTGATGCCACAAAAGAAGCTGTCTGGATGAGGAAGTTCTTGAGAGAACTTCAGGTGGTTCCGTCCATTGTTGACCCAATACCTCTGTATTGCGACAACAACGGGGCTATAGCTTTAGCGAAGGAACCCAGGTCCCATCAGAGATCCAGGCACATCTTGAGGCGGTATCACCTGATCAGGGAGATCGTGGATCGCAAGGAGATCGAGGTTCGGAGGGTTGCTTCAGAAGAAAACACTACAGATCCATTCACCAAGGCCCTACCCCAGACTCAGTTCGAGCGGCTGATCGAGATGATAGGTCTTCGATACGCCAGTACATGGCCTTAGTGCAAGTGGGAGATTGTTAGTGTATATGCCCTAGAGGCCATTACTGTATCATACTAGTTTGTATATTACTTAATGGAAGCTTGGGATATTCACCTTGTATAAACAATCTTGCTCAATATAGTAGTATGCTACTTGGTTTGTTTCTACTTCAATGTGTACATGTGTTTATTTTTGTATATCACCTATACACATTAGTGGAGCCCTTAGGATCTTTGCTTGATTACCAGCGTTGTGATGGCAGTCACACTAATGGGGGCTGGGTAATCTATAAGCACATCCTTATACAGGTCCCTAGTCGCAGGACTATCGAGACAGGGCATCGATACTCCAGAGTAGACTAGCGTATGCGCTTCTCATCCCAGTGTGGGAGATGGTCTGTCCCACAGCCATTAGTACGTCGTACTGGAGATAGTATACGGGTGCTCGTTAGGTTACGAGTACACTGGACATGACTCGTCGGGAACTGACCAGGTTGGTATTATACCTATCGTCAGTTATCAGTTCCCAGGTGACATGAGTACAGCTTAGTCCGCTGACTTGACACTGGCACTTCGCCTCAAGTGTGTTCCCACTGTACTTTGACTACTACCCTACCACGGCTCAAAGGAGTCGTGCAAACAGGTGGTAGTTGGGTGCAATCCCGAAGCACTTGGAGGCAGTGACGGTTAGATAGGATTCGTCTCTCCCGGTATTGGGGGTTGACATCGCGCTGTGTCTAGGAGAGCCATTACACGAGTAGTCCCTGGCCAGGGCAAGCGAGATATACTGGTAGGCTTCCAGTGTTATCTCAGGGTATTTTGGGCTTCACTCCGACACGACTTGTACCGCTATTAGGGGACTGACGTTTTACCGCCCCCTAGGCCCGACATGCGATCTATTAGACGAACAGACCGGACTGTACGGAGACTGTCACATTCAGACTCGGTAGGAGTTCAGATGGGTTTTACCTCGTCAGTCTTCTTATCGGCATCTACCTGGGGACCGTTACGCACAGCTAGTGCCGTTTGCGGTCTGTGGTTAAACCCACTGCCAGCGTAGTGTCGAGTCTTTAGAGTCCCACACAGAGGGCTATTCGCCTCTGGGCAAAACTGAGTAGAGGTCGCATGGTATTGCGGCAGGGTTCGTTCTCATCCGCGCACTTGTGCACGTTTGGAGTCCGGACGGTTTATACTAGCAGGCTCTGGTTTGAGCCAGATACTGGTATATGTTTTGGGGTTGCTTTTATCTCTCAGTATTCATGTTCCTCGGAACGAGAATGCAGGTGTGTATGCACAGTTGTTTGAGGCGGAGGAAGAGGACTTTCATTAGGGTTTCGGAACGGGTGCGTATGCACAGTTGACAGTCGTCTTTTTCCAAACCCTAATGGATTTATGAAATATCAATTAATAATAGTAATTAAATAAAATTGTGTCATGGTTGATTTTGTTGACTTGTTGACCATGGTTGACTTGTTGACCATGGTTGAATGTTTGACCATCATCATTGCTTTGCAAGGATACTCCTTGATTCTAGCTTACATTCATTTAATGAAGTGATGATAGTGGTCATTCCAAATACAACCATCAACTATTTCATTTGAATTATTATTATTAATTAGTTAATTCTCTTTCTTTTGTTATGGTTGCAAAAGATAAAGATAGCTCATTCTATCATATTCATTCTCTCTCTTCACTTCATCTTCTTCTTCCTCAAGCTCAAGGAGAATCCTTCTCATGTGTTGAGAATCCCTCTCCTTGAAAGAGAAACACCCCTTAGATACTCTCTACTCTCTCTAGGGTTCAAGGTTTAGCAAGCCAGAGATCCTAGTTCACTCTAAGTTCGAGAAAGAGCCCGAAGGTTGAACCCTCAGGTGGATCCATCTTTGACGAAAGAAGGCTACGAGGAAAGAACCATCAACCTCTACTAGGTTTCAAGAAGAAGGAGTTCAAGTTAGGTATAACCACTTTGCCGAGTAGTTAACTCTCCTTTGCATGTTTGCTAGTTTAGTTTAGAAAAAGATCCCGACTTTGTTAGTCCATGTTGTCCCATGCGCTAAAAATTTGATTTTTATACCGTTTCCGCCTCCCCGTAAGAACCGGGGGTCGCAACGTGGACTTACAATGTATAGTAAGAACTGTAGTTTGATTTAGAACGTCAATATTTTTAGATAATGTGCTTGAACCGATCAACTTTTGATATAGAAAATGTTCAAAACATTATCCAACAATACAAAATTATATCCTTCTTTACTAATAAAGAGACTGATATGATGTTGTATATCAGGTTCGGTATCTAATAACAATCGTTCAGAATCAATGTATTCTGGTAATACAGGGTGATAACTACCAACAGACTTGGCTGCTACACTTGCACCGTTTCTATCTCATGAAATTTATCACCCGTTCTCTGTTCTCTACCTATCTGTAGCCCATGTAACAAATTACATATGTGGCATCCTGATCCGATATCAAATACCCAGGACGTAAAGGATATTAAGAAACAGTTCTGTGGAATGAACACACCCGAAGAGGATGCATCAACATGTACTTTCTTCGTTTGGGCGGCACGACAATTTTGGTAATCCCCTATTTCCTGCTCTGTCTTATAACAATTATAAGTTGGAGCAGGACCAACGTTCCCTAGCGCAGTATAACAAGCGGGTTCGGTCAATTCATCCGTATTATTATCTTGATTAAGGCGTGATATAGTCGTAACCTGGAGAGAGAGAAGAAAACAATCAACGTATACTCTTGCAAGATTAGATTGGTTATCAATATATCTAATCAGGATGTCTCCCACTGTTTTAGTCAAATCTTCCTTCAAACCCTAAAAGGAAAGACTTGCCGGGATTAATTACACGTTACAAGTTCGCCAATTTTTCAGCCAGGCCAGTGCCGGTACTTTGAGGGAGGTTCCCCGTGCTTTCGCACGGACCTAATTAAAATAAACCTCGTTTTCCCAGGGGCGTAACCCCGTTAACACCTTTCTAGACACCTACTTGATCGGCTAATTGTAATGTGTAAAACTCTTCCAGGAGTAACTCTTACTCGCAGCGGGTATCGGGATCCAACTATCTCATAGAAGGTATGCAATCTCATTGCAAATTTCAACACTTGAAATTCCCGATAATATTTTGCCCCTAGCAACTTATGACCTTGGCTAAGGTCAACAAATCATAAGTGCTAGCCAAGTTCAACCCGTCATTTCCCGATTGAATTAAACCCACCCGTACGACCCTTGGCTATGTAAGTCCGTGTTGCCCATCCCGGTGCTTACGGGGAGGCGGAAAACATAATAAAAATTTGATTTTTATCAACTATAGGCAACATGGACTATGCTTTAAGGATCTTTGCTAAACATAAACTTGCTAACCCTAACTACAAAGTAGCTAAGTGATGGAAAGGTTATACCTTGAGCTCAAAGTCCTTCTTTCCTTGCTCCTTGGAATGGTTGAAAGAGTTCACCTTGCTTGTCTTCTCCCGTCAAAGAAGGATCTGTTAGGTCCACGTTACCTCTCCCGGTACTTGCGGGGTTGCGGAAACGGTAAATCAAAATTTTTCTAAACTTTGTAACATGGACCGTAAAAGCCGGATCTTTGCTAAACTAAACTAGCATTCTTGCAAAGAAGAGTTAACTACTCGGCAAAGTGGTTATACCTCAACTTGAACTCCTTCACTTCTAGTTGTTGTTCTTCTTTGATGTTCTTCTCTTCTTGTTGTTCTTCTCATTGCTTGCTCAATGGTTGATCCGGACTTCGGTCACCTCCGCGGCCTCCTTGAGTCGAAGACGATCCACCCGAGAGATGTACACCGAGCTCCACCTCAAGCCGAGGTAACTAGGGCAAGGAGATTGCTAATCTAGAAGCCCTAGGTTGAGTAGAGAGGATGTATGGATGTGTTTGTCAAGTAGAATCCTTTTTCTCTCAACACATGAGATCAAAGGAGAAATCAAGAGGAGGAAGAAGGAGGAGATTTTCTAGCAACCATGGAGCTTCTCATTTCAAGAGAGAGAATGAGAATGAGCAAATGAAAAGCTTAACCAAGAGAAAAGCTAACCATGGTTGCAATAATGCACAAAAAATTATCATTACAAATCCAATCAAGATAAAGGTGATGGCTACAAATGACATGACCATTATCATAACTTAATAAAAAGAAAACCAAAGAATACTTTAGATCTTCTAAGAAGGTCCAAGTCAACTTTGGTCAAAAAGTCAACAAAGTCAAGATGGTCAAATGGTCAATGTGATTAGCCATAACAAAATTATCAATGAAAGGATTAGTAAATAATGTCCCCGGCTCATTTATGGTTTTGACCAAACGAACTGTCGAAACCCTAATGAGTCCGCCTCAAAATGGTTTTGACCGAATCAACTGTCAAAACCCTAATGAGCCTGCCACATAGTGGTTTTGGCCGAACCAACTGCCAAAACCCTAATGAGGCACCTCCTCCTTCATCGCTCCAGAAAACTGTGCATACACACCTGCATCCGTATTCCGTAGAATGCGGATGCGCAGAAGACAAAACAGATCCATCCGTGCAATACTAGGATCTGGCTTAAACCAAAGCCCACTAGTACTGCCTGCCCGAACATCATACGCACACAAGTGTACGTAAGTGATCGCAGCCCTGCCGTAAAACCATACGGCCTCTACACGTTTCGCTCAGTGCAGGGAAACTCTCTGTGTGGGACTCTAAAGACTCGACTCTACGCTGGCAGTGGGTTTAACCACAGACCGCAAGCGGCACTAGCTGTACGTAACGGTCCCCAGGTAGATGTCGATAAGAAGGCCGATGAGGTAAACCCATCCGAACTCCTACTGAGTCTGTATGTGACAATCTCCGTACAGTCCGGTCTGTTCGTCTGATACATCGCATGTCGGGCCTAGGGGGGGCGGCAAGTGTCAGACCCCTAATAGCGGTACAAGTCGTGTCGGAGTGAAGCCCAGAACACCCTGAGATAACACTGGAACCTACCAGTATATCTCGCTTGCCCTGGCCAGGGACTACTTGTGTAATGGCTCTCCTAGACACAGCGCGATGTCAACCCCCAATACCGGGAGAGACGAATCCTGTCTAACCGTCACTGCCTCCAAGTGCTTCGGGACTGCTCCCAACTACTACCTGTTTGCACGACTCAGTAGAGCCGTGGTAGGGTAGTAATCAAAGAACAGTGGGAACACACTCGAGGCGAAGTGACAGTGTCAAGTCAGCGGACTAAGCTGTACTCATGTCACCTGGGAACTGATAACTGACGATAGGTATAATACCAACCATCAGTCCCCGACGAGTCCTGTCCAGTGTACTCGTAACCCAACGAGCACCCGCATACTATCTCAAGTACGACGTACCGACGGCTGTGGGACAGACCGTCTCCCATGCTGGGATGAGAAGCGCATACGCTAGTCTACTCCGGAGTATCGATGCCCTATCTCGGTACTCCCACGACTAGGGACGTGTATAAGGATGTGCTTGTAGATTACCCAGCCCCCACGAGTGTGATCGCCATCACAACGCCGGTAATCAAGCAAAGATCCTAAGGGCTCTACTAATGCGTATAGGTAATATAATAAATAAACACACATGTACACATTAAAGCAGAGGCAAACCAAGTAGCATACTACTATATTGAGCAAGATTGTCTGTACAACTGTGAATATCCCAAGCTTCCATCAAGTAATATACATACTAGTATGATACAGTAATGGCCTCTAGGGCATATACACTAACAATCTCCCACTTGCACTAAGGCCATGTACTGGCGTATCGAAGACCTATCATCTCGATCAGCCGCTCGAACTGAGTCTGGGGTAAGGCCTTCGTGAATGGGTCCGCAGTGTTGTCCTTTGTGTCCACTCTCCGCACCTCGATCTCCTGTCGATCAATGATCTCCCTGATCAGGTGATACCGCCTTAAGATGTGCCTGGATTTCTGATGGGACCTTGGTTCCTTCGCTAAAGCTATAGCCCTATTGTTATCGCAATACAGAGGTATTGGGTCAACAATGGACGGAACCACCTGAAGTTCATTAATGAACTTCTTTATCCAGACCGCCTCTTTTGCGGCATCGCTTGTAGCAATGTATTCAGCCTCCATCGTCGAGTCTGCGACGGTATCCTGCTTGGAACTCCTCCAACATACCGCCCCTCCGTTGAGGGTAAACACAAAACCCGAGACAGACTTGCTGTCATCTTTGTCACTCTGGAAGCTTGAATCGGTAAAGGACTCGACCCTGAGGTCTCCATTACCGTAAACCAGGAACATCTCCTTAGTCCTTCTCAGGTACTTGAGAATGTTCTTCACTGCTGTCCAGTGGTCCTCCCCTGGGTCTGACTGATACCGGCTTACCGCGCTCAACGCGTAAGCTACATCTGGTCTTGTACATAGCATCGCATACATTATAGATCCTACCGCCGAAGCGTAGGGTATAGTGCTCATGCGAACCCTCTCCTCGTCAGTCTTAGGAGACATCTTCTTGGAGAGGGTAATTCCGTGCAATGCGGGTATGTTACCGCGCTTGGAACCCTCCATACTAAATCTCTTTAGTACGGTCTCTATGTACCTGGACTGCGAAAGTCCCAATAGTCTCTTGGATCTATCTCTATAGATCTTGATCCCCAGAATGTATGAGGCATCTCCCAGGTCCTTCATGGAGAACCTTTGTGACAAAAATAGCTTGACCGATTGTAGCATAGGAATATCATTTCCTATCAAAAGAATGTCGTCCACGTACAAGACTAGGAATACGACAGTTCGTCCTACAATCTTCTTATATACACAGGGTTCATCTTCGTTCTTGATGAAATCAAATTCCTTGATTGCCTCATCAAAACAGATGTTCCAGCTCCGCGATGCCTGCTTTAATCCATAAATGGATTTAAGCAACTTGCACACCTTTCCGCTGCTCCCACTGTCTACGAAACCTTCTGGTTGATCCATGTAAACGCACTCTTCCAAACAACCGTTTAGGAAAGCCGTCTTAACATCCATCTGCCAGATTTCATAGTCATGGAAGGCAGCAATGGCAAGTAGGATCCGAATGGATTTGAGCATAGCCACCGGAGAAAAAGTCTCGTCATAGTCCAAACCAGGTCTTTGACGAAAACCTTTTGCAACGAGTCTAGCTTTATAGGTTTCCACCTGCCCATCTACACCAAGTTTTCTTTTGTAGATCTATTTGCATCCAACGGGTTTTACCCCAGGTGGAGCAATATCCAAGGTCCACACTTTATTGGCGTACATGGATTCCATTTCGGATTCCATTGCTTCCTGCCACTTATCAGAGTCCCTACTGATAATGGCCTGCCTGAAACTGGTAGGGTCATCTTCTTCCAAGATGCAATCCTCTCGATCCCCGTCTATGAGAAAACCGTAGTATCTCTCGGGCGGATGAGAAATCCTACCAGATCTGCGGAGTGGCTGAGGTTCGTTTGGGGTCACTGAACTTTCTGGTTCTGCTAAATCCTCAGTTTGATTATGTGGATCAGATATTTCATCCAGTTCTACCGTGCTCCCACTTATTTCTTTTGCAAGAAATTGCCACTCTAAAAAGGTGGCGCGGCGAGCAACGAACACCTTCTGTTCCTCAGTGTGGTAGAACAGATATCCCAGAGAATTTCTAGGATATCCCACAAACTTACATAAAACTGACCGTGCCTCAAGCTTGTCTGGTTTTTGTACTTTTACATAGGCCGGACAGCCCCATATCTTAATTCGTTCTAGATATGGTTTCTTACCACTCCATATTTCATATGGAGTCTTAGGCACGGATTTAGACGGAACCTGATTCAGCAAGTATGCCGCTGTCTCTAGCGCAAGTCCCCAGAATGAAAGAGGTAACTCAGCATCACTCATCATGGATCGAACCATATCCAATAGGGTACGATTCCTTCTCTCCGACACACCGTTGTGCTGTGGTGTATAAGGAGGAGTGAGCTGAGAGAGAATACCATTCTCTTTTAAGTAATCTCGGAATTCCGTGCTTAAGTACTCCCCTCCTCTATCAGACCGGAGGATCTTGATACTTTTGCCTGTCTGGTTCTCTACTTCGTTTCTGAATTCCTTGAATTTCTCAAAAGTTTCAGATTTGTGTTTCATCAGATACACATATCCGAACCTAGAGAGATCGTCAGTGAATGTGATGAAGTACGAGAACCCACCCCTTGCATGTATAGACATCGGACCACACACATCACTGTGTATGAGTCCCAAGAGCTCTCTTGCTCTTTCTCCATGTCCGGTGAACGGAGATTTGGTCATCTTCCCTTTGAGACAAGACTGACAAGTTTCATAAGATGAAAACTCGAACGCATTCAAGAGTCCATCTTTATGCAACTTACTCAGTCTTTTCTCTCCAATATGACCAAGTCTACAATGCCACAAGTAGGATTCATTCGTATCTGAATTCTTCCTCTTGCGTGTGTTATGTATATTGAGAACTGTATTCTGATTTAGAACGTAGATACCATTAAACAGTGTACCCTCTGCAACCAGTACCTTATCAAGGTAAATGTTCATGATATTCTTTTCAAGAACAAACTTATATCTATCTTTATCGAGTAAAGAAACTGATATGATGTTGCAAACCATGGAGGGTACATAGTAGCAATCGTTCAAAAACATAGTCTTGCCATTTGGCAATACTAGGTGATATTCACCGACGGCTGCCGCATTAACTTGTGCTCCATTCGCTACTCTGTGCGACATATCACCCGGTGCAACTTTCCTACTTTTTCTCAGTCCTTGCAATAAATTACAGATATGAGATCCTGATCCGGTATCAAGTACCCAGGAGGTAGGGCTGACCGTAAAACAGTTCTCAATTACAAGAACACCTGAAGTAGATGCAAAACCATGCTTCTTCTTCAACTGGGTATCCTGGAAATCCAAACTTTCCTCTTTCCCATTCTCAAACTTATGACTGTTGTCACAAGTTAGAGCTGAACCAACTTTCCCCAGTCCCGAATAAGAATTCGGTTCGGTCAAGCGATACATTTTATTATCTTGATTAGGGCGTGAAAAGGTTGCTGCCTGGAGAGAGAGAAAAGAAACACTCAGCGTATGCTCTTGCAAGATTAGATTGGTTTATTAATTTATCTAACCAGGATGTCTCCCACTGTTTCCTCAAATTCTTCTTAAAACCTTTTTAAAAGAAGAACTAGCCGGGTTTTAATTCACATTGCAATACTTGCTTAACCTTTCAGCCAGGCTAGTGTCGGTACTTCGAGGGAGGTTTTCCAACGCTTTCGCGAAGTTCCTTAATTAATAACCTCTTTTCCCTGGGGGCGTAACCCCGCTAACACCTTTCTAGACACCTACTAGGTTTATAGCATTGATCGTTAAGTGAAATAATCTCCCGAGAGTAAACCAACTCATCAGTGGGATCGGGATCCAACTGTCATTGTGTGATAACCTAGATGGAATCCACTCTAGTCACCACACTCCAGAAGGTATGCCAAATCTGCAAGTTTCAGTTCTTTTGAAACTCCCGATATGGTTTTTGCCCCTAACGATTCATGACCTTGACAATGCCAACATATCATGAACTGTTAGTCAAGTTCGGCCCGTCATTATCTTGATTAACTTAGACCCACCCGCATAACTCTTGACAATGCCAACATAGCTATGCGACTGTCCTAAATAATCCGAAAAAATAAGGCTGCAAACAAGCAATACTTAGCTACCGATCACTACGCCTTGACAATGCCAAAATACGTAGCTCGAATACTGAGTAGTACTTGTAGGAAATGACGGAGGGCTACGGCTGGGTTTTTGGCGAAAAACCCGTTAACGTAATGAACTTGATATCGTTGAAGGAACATGATTGCACCCTTTTTGAAAATATAGTGGCGAAAACTTTTTGCTAAAGAGGTCACTCCCTGTGAAGGTATCTCGGCTCTTTCCTCGTCGATTGAGGTGCAGGATATTCCAAATTGAATACCTCGATGCAAAGCAAGAATAATCGACTATAGTGAAGTTATTACCCTGACGCAAACTTTTGTCCAAGGGGTCACTCCCGGTGAAGGGATCTCGGCCCTTGCCTCGTCGACTGAGGTGCTGGGCATTCATAACCGAATACCGCGATGCAAAACAAAAATGAACGTCCTTGCAATAACAGCTTTTTGAAAAACTTGTTCCAACAACGTCTTTTAGGTTTATTTTCTTGCATTAGTTCTTTTAATGCGTGATATTCTTGCATTAGTTCTTTTAATGCGTCCCATCATTTAATCCTACCATTGCAGAAAACAACCAAAATATGACGTACGCTTATGCCATTCGCATTCGCCACGGGGTCCCGTCATCACTCGTTAGGTTACTTAACTAACGACAGAGCGGGGGCTGGGCTAGCGCGGCTGTAAAACATAAGCAACGCCTAAATAGTAAAGCAATGATAGACATTACAGATCACAGATGAACACTTTGGATATACTAGGAACCCGCGATTCGTTCGAGCCTGCAACGAAAAACGGATTACACGGTCGCGATGAATAGCCAAAACCCCACCCAAGACCCCTACGGGTGCGGCAAACTACCCGCCAAGTACCCGAAGCGAAGCAACCTCCCTCAATGCCATGAGTAGGCCACTCGGCACTTTGAGCTACCCGGTAGTTTGTGCACCCCCTCCATGGGTCTATCCTAGGAGCAAAAACAGTAAAAAGAATTATACAATGACGGCTACAACCCCGACCCGGTTGTGCGGCCAAAGAAATAATATTACATCAATTTACAATTTTGTTACATGAATGAAAGAAAAAGAAACTCTCATCTCACATCCACCCCGGCTATTCATCCGCGACAATCCAACGAGTTCATATCCACAAACCATCAAGAACAATCACAGATCACAGATATGTATAACCCCAACTAATCGACATATAGCGATTAGCCGACGTTCAATACATAAGAACATCACAGATATAACCTTTATAGTCAAAGTATATTGAAGTTCGGAAAAATACGGAATTATAGGCCCCCAAAAACAAATTTCTATTCTGGAAAATCTGGGCACATATAATATATCTGAAAAATCCTAAAACCATGTCAGAAACACACTGCACCAAAATCGATGCAGTAACTCACCAAGTTGGCCGCGGTTCCGCGACAAGAGCTTTCTCTTGCCGCGGAAGCGCGGCGCTTTGGTTGAGTCGCTGCATCGTTTTTGGTGGTTTTCTTATAAAAACCCTGAGATGATTTTTGGGATATAACAAATTTTGTTTTGACCAGAAAAAGTTTTAACAGAAACTCAGATTTTTACAACTTGGTTTTTTCGATTTTTCCGTTTCGAACTTCGATACACTTTACTACCAAGCTAGTTTATGTTTAGTTAGGCTCTGATACCACTGTTAGGTCCACGTTACCTCTCCCGGTACTTGCGGGGTTGCGGAAACGGTAAATCAAAATTTTTCTAAACTTTGTAACATGGACCGTAAAAGCCGGATCTTTGCTAAACTAAACTAGCATTCTTGCAAAGAAGAGTTAACTACTCGGCAAAGTGGTTATACCTCAACTTGAACTCCTTCACTTCTAGTTGTTGTTCTTCTTTGATGTTCTTCTCTTCTTGTTGTTCTTCTCATTGCTTGCTCAATGGTTGATCCGGACTTCGGTCACCTCCGCGGCCTCCTTGAGTCGAAGACGATCCACCCGAGAGATGTACACCGAGCTCCACCTCAAGCCGAGGTAACTAGGGCAAGGAGATTGCTAATCTAGAAGCCCTAGGTTGAGTAGAGAGGATGTATGGATGTGTTTGTCAAGTAGAATCCTTTTTCTCTCAACACATGAGATCAAAGGAGAAATCAAGAGGAGGAAGAAGGAGGAGATTTTCTAGCAACCATGGAGCTTCTCATTTCAAGAGAGAGAATGAGAATGAGCAAATGAAAAGCTTAACCAAGAGAAAAGCTAACCATGGTTGCAATAATGCACAAAAAATTATCATTACAAATCCAATCAAGATAAAGGTGATGGCTACAAATGACATGACCATTATCATAACTTAATAAAAAGAAAACCAAAGAATACTTTAGATCTTCTAAGAAGGTCCAAGTCAACTTTGGTCAAAAAGTCAACAAAGTCAAGATGGTCAAATGGTCAATGTGATTAGCCATAACAAAATTATCAATGAAAGGATTAGTAAATAATGTCCCCGGCTCATTTATGGTTTTGACCAAACGAACTGTCGAAACCCTAATGAGTCCGCCTCAAAATGGTTTTGACCGAATCAACTGTCAAAACCCTAATGAGCCTGCCACATAGTGGTTTTGGCCGAACCAACTGCCAAAACCCTAATGAGGCACCTCCTCCTTCATCGCTCCAGAAAACTGTGCATACACACCTGCATCCGTATTCCGTAGAATGCGGATGCGCAGAAGACAAAACAGATCCATCCGTGCAATACTAGGATCTGGCTTAAACCAAAGCCCACTAGTACTGCCTGCCCGAACATCATACGCACACAAGTGTACGTAAGTGATCGCAGCCCTGCCGTAAAACCATACGGCCTCTACACGTTTCGCTCAGTGCAGGGAAACTCTCTGTGTGGGACTCTAAAGACTCGACTCTACGCTGGCAGTGGGTTTAACCACAGACCGCAAGCGGCACTAGCTGTACGTAACGGTCCCCAGGTAGATGTCGATAAGAAGGCCGATGAGGTAAACCCATCCGAATTCCTACTGAGTCTGTATGTGACAATCTCCGTACAGTCCGGTCTGTTCGTCTGATACATCGCATGTCGGGCCTAGGGGGGGCGGCAAGTGTCAGACCCCTAATAGCGGTACAAGTCGTGTCGGAGTGAAGCCCAGAACACCCTGAGATAACACTGGAACCTACCAGTATATCTCGCTTGCCCTGGCCAGAGACTACTTGTGTAATGGCTCTCCTAGACACAGCGCGATGTCAACCCCCAATACCGGGAGAGACGAATCCTGTCTAACCGTCACTGCCTCCAAGTGCTTCGGGACTGCTCCCAACTACTACCTGTTTGCACGACTCAGTAGAGCCGTGGTAGGGTAGTAATCAAAGAACAGTGGGAACACACTCGAGGCGAAGTGACAGTGTCAAGTCAGCGGACTAAGCTGTACTCATGTCACCTGGGAACTGATAACTGACGATAGGTATAATACCAACCATCAGTCCCCGACGAGTCCTGTCCAGTGTACTCGTAACCCAACGAGCACCCGCATACTATCTCAAGTACGACGTACCGACGGCTGTGGGACAGACCGTCTCCCATGCTGGGATGAGAAGCGCATACGCTAGTCTACTCCGGAGTATCGATGCCCTATCTCGGTACTCCCACGACTAGGGACGTGTATAAGGATGTGCTTGTAGATTACCCAGCCCCCACGAGTGTGATCGCCATCACAACGCCGGTAATCAAGCAAAGATCCTAAGGGCTCTACTAATGCGTATAGGTGATATAATAAATAAACACACATGTACACATTAAAGCAGAGGCAAACCAAGTAGCATACTACTATATTGAGCAAGATTGTCTGTACAACTGTGAATATCCCAAGCTTCCATCAAGTAATATACATACTAGTATGATACAGTAATGGCCTCTAGGGCATATACACTAACAGGATCCACTTAAAAGCCACCACCTTTAGCTTCAACTCCAAGCTAGGAGTAACTAGAGTGCAAGAAATGCTAAGACTTGAACCCTAGAAGAGAGTAGAGAGGATCAAGTGAAGGTTTTTCTCAAGCTTTTTGTTTCTCAACACATGAGAGGGAGAGAGCTTGAGGGAGAGGATGAGCAAGAGAGAGAAATAATATGAGAGAATGAATTATTAGTGAGCCATTCTCACTAATATGTGTGGATAATTTTAATTGGATAATTAGCTTGAAAATTGTCATGATAAATCATGACATGACCATTATCATTTCAATTTTGCAAAGATCAAAGAGCATCTTCCAAATGAAATGATTATGGTCAAGTTGTCAACAAGGTCAACAAGTCAATGAAGTCAAATTGTCAACAACAACCATGCACAATTACTAAGCTAATTATCAATTAACTATAATCCACACAAAATCAATAGGGTTAATAAAATGACAAAAGCCATTAACCCTAAACAAGGTCCTCTCCCCCAATCTCAAGCAACTGTGCATACGCACCCGCATTCGTGATCCGAGGAACACGAATACCCTGAGAAAAACCAATCTCAAATCATATACTAGGATCCGGCTTAAACCAAAGCCCGCTAGTATAAACTGTCCGGACAGCAAACGTGCACAAGTGCGCGGATGCGAACGAACCCTGTCGCAAAACCATGCGACCTCTACTCATTTTGCCTAAAGGCGAATAGCTCTCTGTGTGGGACTCTAAAGACTCGACACTACGCTGGCAGTGGGTTTAACCACAGACCGCAAGCGGCACTAGCTGTACGTAACGGTCCCCAGGTAGATGTCGATAAGAAGACTGACGAGGTGAACCCCATCTGCACTCCTACTGAGCCTGTTTGTGACAGTCTCCGTACAGTCCGGTCTGTTCGTCTGATACATCGCATGGCGGGCCTAGGGGGGCGGTGAACGTCAGTCCCCTAATAGCGGTACAAGTCGTGTCGGAGTGTAGCCCAGAACACCCTGAGATAACACTGGAAACCTACCAGTATATCTCGCTTGCCCTGGCCAGGGACTACTCGTGTAATGGCTCTCCTGGACACAGCGCGATGTCAACCCCCAATACCGGGAGAGACGAATCCTGTCTAACCGTCACTGCCTCCAAGTGCTTCGGGACTGCACCCAAAAACTACCTGTTTGCACGACTCCTTCAAGCCGTGGTAGGGTAGTAATCAAAGTGCAGTGGGAACACACTCGAGGCGAAGTGACAGTGTCAAGTCAGCGGACTAAGCTGTACTCATGTCACCTGGGAACTGATAACTGACGATAGGTATATTACCAACCAACAGTTCCCGACGAGTCCTGTCCAGTGTACTCGTAACCTAACGAGCACCCGCATACTATCCCAAGTACGACGTACTAACGGCTGTGGGACAGACCGTCTCCCACACTGGGATGAGAAGCGCATACACTAGTCTATTCCGGAGTATCGATGCCTTGTCTCGATAGTCCAACGACCAGGGACCTGTATAAGGATGTGCTTATAGATTACCCAGCTCCCACGAGTGCGAGCGCCATCACAACGCTGGTAATCAAGCAAAGATCCTAAGGGCTCTACTAATATGTATACCAGCAATATGCTAAAAGAAACACATGCACATATTAAAGCAGAGACAAACCAAGTAGCATACTACCATTTCGAGCAAGATTGTATATACAACTGTGAATATCCCAAGCTTCCATTAAGTAATATACAAACTAGTATGATACAGTAATGGCCTCTAGGGCATATACACTAACAATCTCCCACTTGCACTAAGGCCATGTACTGGCGTATCGAAGACCTATCATCTCGATCAGCCGCTCGAACTGAGTCTGGGGTAGGGCCTTCGTGAGTGGATCTACAGTGTTATCCTCTGATGCAACTCTCCGGACCTCGATCTCCTGGCGATCCACGATCTCCCTGATCAGGTGATACCGCTTTAAGATGTGTCTGGATTTCTGATGGGACCTGGGTTCCTTCGCTAAAGCTATAGCCCCGTTGTTGTCGCAATACAGAGGTATTGGGTCAACAATGGACGGAACCACCTGAAGTTCTTTCAAGAACTTCCTCATCCAGACAGCTTCTTTTGTGGCATCAGATGCAGCGATGTATTCCGCTTCCATAGTCGAGTCAGCAACGGTTTCCTGTTTGGAGCTCTTCCAACACACCGCCCCTCCATTGAGGGTAAAGACAAAACCCGACATGGACTTGGAATCATCCTTGTCACTCTGGAAGCTGGAGTCAGCAAAGGCCTCAATCTGCAGGTCTTTTCCGCCATACACCAAGAACATTTCCTTAGTCCTTCTCAGGTACTTGAGAATGTTCTTTACTGCTATCCAATGTTTCTCCCCAGGGTTTGACTGATACCTGCTTACCACACTCAGTGCATAAGCCACATCTGGTCTGGTACACAACATCGCATACATTATAGAGCCTACCGCAGAAGCGTAGGGTATAATAGACATGCGATCCCTCTCCAAATCAGTCTTGGGAGACATCTCTTTGGAGAGGGTGATCCCGTGACAAGCCGGTAGATTACCGCGCTTGGAATCTTCTATACTGAATCTCTTCAGTATGGTGTCGATGTACCTGGACTGCGAGAGTCCTAATATCCTCTTGGATCTGTCACGGTAGATCCGGATACCCAGAATGTATGAGGCATCACCTAGGTCTTTCATGGAGAACCTGTGTGACAAGAACCCCTTGACAGATTGTAGCATAGGAATGTCATTTCCTATTAAGAGAATGTCATCCACGTATAAAATGAGGAATACTACAGTTCTCGCTACAAATCTACAATAGATGCATGGTTCATCTGGATTTTTGATAAAGCCAAATTCTTTGACCGTCTCATCAAAACAGATGTTCCAACTCCGCGATGCCTGCTTGAGTCCATAAATGGACTTGAGCAACTTGCACACCTTTCCGCTGCTCCCACCCTGAATGAAACCCTCTGGCTGGTCCATATAGACACACTCCTCTAAATGACCATTCAGAAAAGCTGTCTTTACGTCCATCTGCCAAATCTCATAATCATGGAAAGCAGCGATGGCAAGAAGGATCCGAATGGATTTCAGCATAGCTACTGGAGAAAAGGTTTCGTCATAGTCCAAACCAGGTCGCTGACGAAAACCCTTTGCTACCAGTCTAGCTTTATAGGTCTCAACCTGTCCATCTACACCAATCTTCCTTTTGAAGATCCACTTGCATCCTACGGGTTTTACCCCGTCTGGAGCAATATCCAACGTCCATACTTTGTTGGTGTACATGGACTCCATCTCGGTCCGCATTGCATCCAGCCATTTTACCGAGTCGACGCTCTGAATGGCTTGCTGGAAGCTAGTAGGCTCATCACAATCTATGATGCAGTCCTCTCTATCCCCGTCAATGAGAAAACCGTAGTACCTCTCGGGCGGATGAGACTGCCTACTACTCCTGCGGAGCGGCATAGGAATGTCCTGTTCTTTTGAACCTTCTGGTTCCACTAAACTTTCAGTAGTAGTTTGTGGTTCTGGAATTTCTTCCAGTTCTATTGCGCTCCCACTTATTTCCTTTTCCAAAAACTGATGTTCCAGAAAGTGGGCATTGCGAGAAACAAGGACTTTTTGTTCCTCTGCGTAATAGAAAAGATACCCCCTGGAGTTCTTTGGGTATCCCACAAACTTGCACAGTACTGAGCGTGCCTCGAGCTTGTCCGTATGCTGCTTTTTGACATAAGCTGGACATCCCCAAATCTTCAAGTATTGAAGATAGGGTTTCTTCCCACTCCATAACTCATATGGTGTGGTAGGCACAGTCTTAGTGGGAACACGGTTCAAAAGATATGCAGCTGTTTCTAGCGCATATCCCCAGAATGATCGCGGTAACTCAGCGTTACTCATCATGGACCGTACCATATCCAATAGGGTTCGGTTCCGTCTCTCCGATACACCGTTATGTTGCGGGGTGTATGGAGGAGTAAGCTGAGAGAGAATTCCATTCTCTTTTAAGTAATTCAGGAATTCGGCACTTAAGTATTCTCCTCCTCGATCCGATCTTAGGATCTTGATACTTTTGCCTGTTTGTTTTTCTACTTCATTCTTATATTCCTGGAACTTATCAAAAGCTTCGGATTTATGCTTTATTAAGAAGACATGTCCGAATCTTGAGAAATCATCCGTAAAAGTTATGAAGTAAGAAAAACCGCTTCGCGCATGTGTAGACATTGGACCGCACACGTCGCTGTGTACGAGTCCCAAGAGCTCGCTCGCTCTTTCTCCGTGTCCAGAAAATGGAGCCTTTGTCATCTTTCCTTTGAGACAGGATTGACAAGTTGCATACGATTGATATTCGAACGGATCTAAATATCCTTCAGTATGTAACTTAGTCAATCTTCTCTCATTCATGTGACCCAGTCTACAATGCCATAAGAAAGTTTTATTAATTTCTGGAGACTTTCTTTTGTGTGTATTCTGGATATTGAAAACCTGTGGTTGGTTTAAAACGTATATACCGTTGTTCAATGTACCTGACCCAATCAACACTTGATTAAGGTGAATGTTCACTACATTACTTACAAATGCAAATTCATAACCTTCTTTAGATAATAAAGATACAGAAATGATATTACAGGTTGCATTTGGTACATAATAACAACTACGCAAAACCAAAAAGTGCCCATCTGATAATCCCAGGTGATAGTCCCCCACGGCCTCAGCATCCATGCTAGCACCGTTCGCAACTCTGAGGGTCATGTCACCTGCCTTCAAAACTCTACGCTTTCTCAACGCCTGCAAAGAATTACAGATATGAGATCCTGATCCGGTATCCAATACCCAGGATGTAGAGTTTATTGATAGACAGTTTTCAATAACATACACACCTGAAGCTGAAGCTGCAACTCGCTTCAAATCCTGTGTTCTGGCTTTCCAAGCCTTGCAATCTTGTTTCCAGTGGCCACTTTTGTGACAATAGAAGCATTCTTCCTTCCCCACCAGCTTCCCCGCTACCTTTGTTGCTTTACCCTTTCCCTTCGTATCCACTTTACCGACACCGCCTCTTGGTTTGGCGGGGGCTTTCTTCTTCTTGCCCTTGGCTTTCGCCCTGGACCTAGAAGAGGAAGATCCTCCTACAAACAAAGTGGATGTCTCCCTACCCTTCTGTAGGGTGCCCTCAGCAGTCCTCAACATGTTCAGAAGTTCGGCAAGTTCAACCTCCTTTCCTTGCATGTTGAAGTTAAGAATGAACTGGGCGTAAGTGGAAGGAAGGGACTGGAGAATCAAATCGGTATAGAGTTCATTCTCCAACGTGGTCCCAAGGTCCGCGAGCTCCTCTATGTAGCCGATCATCTTAAGCACGTGGTCCGCTACCGATGATCCGACGGCCAACCTTGCCGAAAAGAGCTTCTTCGACACTTCGTATCTTGCGATACGAGACTGCTCTCCATACAGTTCTTTTGTATGGAGAAATATGGACTCTAGGTCCATATTCTCGTGCCTCCTCTGATGGTCGTTGTCCATCGAGGCTAGTACGAGGCATTTGGCCCTCGCGCAATCTATCTCCCATGTCTTACGGATTTCTACATCCGTGACGCTGGAGGTGGGACCTGGGACGGGGGGAGCTTTGGTGGTAAGTATATACCCCAGCTTGTCATAAGTGATAGCCATCTTGACATTCCTGAGCCAATCTTTGTAGTTTGGCTCTGTCAATATGTTTTTATCTAATAGTAACTTAAGTCCGGTCATCTTGAATGGTCGCTGCAATTAGGAGAGAGAAAAGAAACACTTTAGCATGATGCTCTTGCAAGTTTAGAGTGGTTTTTAGTTTGTCTAAACTGGATGGCTCCCACTGTCTCTCGAATCCCTTCTCAAACCGTAAAGAAAAGGATTAGCCGGGATCATTCTCACCGTACAATACTTGCTTAACCGTTCAGCCAGGCCAGTGTCGGTACTTCGAGGGAGGTTTTCCAACGCTTTCGTGAAGTTCCTTAATTAAGTAACCTCTTTTTCCTGTGGGCGTAGCCCCGCTAACACCTTTCTAGGCACCTACTAGGTTTATAGCATTGATCGTTAAGTGAGAGTTTTCCCGAGGAGTAGCATATACTCACAGTAGGATCGGGATCCAAATATCATCGCGTGATAAAACCGAAGGAATCCTACCAGAATTATCACACTCCAAATGGTATGCAACGCTAGCAAGTTTCAGTACTTATGAAACTCCCGATGTGGATTTTTGCCCCATGCTCTTATGACCTTGGCGTGAGGTTAAAATGTCATAAGTCACATGTCAAGTTCTTCCCATCATTATCCTGGTTAATTTGAACCCACCCGTACCTACCCTTGACGTAGGCCAAAACGGCAGTACGATTGTCTCAAATCAACGCATTCTATCTATGCAACGGATAAATATCCGGCAGCTACCAATCACTATGCCTTGGCGTGAGGTCAAAATACATAGCTTGAATACTACCGAATATTTAACCGAAATGATGGAGGGCTACGGATGGTTTTGGCGAAACCGTGAACGTAGTGAACTTGATATAATCGATGGAACGAGATAGCTTTTAAAAGGAGTGGTTCAAGCTCCGCGTTTAAAAGTTTTAGTTTTGAAAAGAACCGAGTGGTTTTCAAAGTGTTCCAATCGACTTTTACTTGGTTTATTTCTTGCATTAGTTCTTTTAATGCGTCCCATCATTTAATCCTACCATTGCAGAAAACAACCAAAATATGACGTACGCTTATGCCATTCGCATTCGCCACGGGGCCCCGTCATCACCCGTTAGGTTACTTAACTAACGACAGAGCGGGGGCTGGGCTAGCGCGGCTGTAAAACATAAGCAACGCCTAAATAGTTATTATATATAAATATATAGCAATGATAGACATTACAGATCACAGATGAATACATTGGATATACTAGGAATCCGCAATGCGTTCGAGCCTGCAACGCAAAGCGGATTACACGGTCGCGGTGAATAGCCAAAACCCCACCCAAGACCCCTACGGGTGCGGCAAACTACCCGCCAAGCACCCGAAGCGAAGCAACCTCCCTCACCATCGTGAGTAGGCCACTTGGCACTTCGAGATACCCGGTAGTTTGTGCACCCCCTCCATGGGTCTATCCTAGGAGCAAAAACAGTAAAAAGAATTATACAATGACGGCTACAACCCCGACCCGGTTGTGCGGCCATACAAATAATATTATTACATCAATTTACATGTTACAAATGAATGAAAGAAAAATAACGCTCATCTCACATCCAACCCGGCTATTCACCCGCGACAATCCAATCCATTCATATCCACAAACCAATAACAATCACAGATCACAGAGATGTATAACCCCGACTAATCGACTTATAGCGATTAGCCGACGTTCAATACATACAAGCATCACAGATATAACCGATATAGTTAAAGTGTAGTGAAGTTCCGAAAAAAATACGGAATTATAGGACCCCAAAAGGAAATTTCTTTTCTGGAAAATCTGGGTACATATAATATATTTCAAAAATCCCAAAACCAACACAGAAACATACTGCACCAAAAACGATGCAGAGAGGGGACAAGACGGCCGCGCTTCCGCGGCAAGAGCTTCCTTATGCCGCGGAAGCGCGGTCCTCTAGACTCCTCTCTGGTTCGTCTTTGGTGGTGTTTCACACAAAACCCTGAGATAATTTTTGGAGTATAAAGTTTTTCATTTTAACCAGAAAAAAATTTAACAGAAACTTGGATTTTGAAAAAGTTTGGTTTTTGGGTTTTTCGGTTTCGAAACTTCGTTACACTTAACTACTTAGCTAGTTTAGGTTTAGTTAGGCTCTGATACCACTGTAAGTCCGTATTGCCCACCCCGGTGCTTACGGGGAGGCGGAAAACATAATAAAAATTTAATTTTTATCAACTATAGGCAATATGGACTATGCTTTAAGGATCTTTGCTAAACATAAACTTGCTAACCCTAACTACAAAGTAGCTAAGTGATGGAAAGGTTATACCTTGAGCTCAAAGTCCTTCTCTCCTTGCTCCTTGGAATGGTTGAAAGAGTTCACCTTGCTTGTCTTCTCCCGTCAAAGAAGGATCCACTTGAAAGCCACCACCTTTAGCTTCAACTCCAAGCTAGGAGTAACTAGAGTGCAAGAAATGCTAAGACTTGAACCCTAGAAGAGAGTAGAGAGGATCAAGTGAAGGTTTTTCTCAAGCTTTTTGTTTCTCAACACATGAGAGGGAGAGAGCTTGAGGGAGAGGATGAGCAAGAGAGAGAAATAATATGAGAGAATGAATTATTAGTGAGCCATTCTCACTAATATGTGTGGATAATTTTAATTGGATAATTAGCTTGAAAATTGTCATGATAAATCATGACATGACCATTATCATTTCAATTTTGCAAAGATCAAAGAGTATCTTCCAAATGAAATGATTATGGTCAAGTTGTCAACAAGGTCAACAAGTCAATGAAGTCAAATTGTCAACAACAACCATGCACAATTACTAAGCTAATTATCAATTAACTATAATCCACACAAAATCAATAGGGTTAATAAAATGACAAAAGCCATTAACCCTAAACAAGGTCCTCTCCCCCAATCTCAAGCAACTGTGCATACGCACCCGCATTCGTGATCCGAGGAACACGAATACCCTGAGAAAAACCAATCTCAAATCATATACTAGGATCCGGCTTAAACCAAAGCCCGCTAGTATAAACTGTCCGGACAGCAAACGTGCACAAGTGCGCGGATGCGAACGAACCCTGTCGCAAAACCATGCGACCTCTACTCATTTTGCCTAAAGGCGAATAGCTCTCTGTGTGGGACTCTAAAGACTCGACACTACGCTGGCAGTGGGTTTAACCACAGACCGCAAGCGGCACTAGCTGTACGTAACGGTCCCCAGGTAGATGTCGATAAGAAGACTGACGAGGTGAACCCCATCTGCACTCCTACTGAGCCTGTTTGTGACAGTCTCCGTACAGTCCGGTCTGTTCGTCTGATACATCGCATGGCGGGCCTAGGAGGCGGTGAACGTCAGTCCCCTAATAGCGGTACAAGTCGTGTCGGAATGTAGCCCAGAACACCCTGAGATAACACTGGAAACCTACCAGTATATCTCGCTTGCCCTGGCCAGGGACTACTCGTGTAATGGCTCTCCTGGACACAGCGCGATGTCAACCCCCAATACCGGGAGAGACGAATCCTGTCTAACCGTCACTGCCTCCAAGTGCTTCGGGACTGCACCCAAAAACTACCTGTTTGCACGACTCCTTCAAGCCGTGGTAGGGTAGTAATCAAAGTGCAGTGGGAACACACTCGAGGCGAAGTGACAGTGTCAAGTCAGCGGACTAAGCTGTACTCATGTCACCTGGGAACTGATAACTGACGATAGGTATATTACCAACCAACAGTTCCCGACGAGTCCTGTCCAGTGTACTCGTAACTTAACGAGCACCCGCATACTATCCCAAGTACGACGTACTAACGGCTGTGGGACAGACCGTCTCCCACACTGGGATGAGAAGCGCATACGCTAGTCTACTCCGGAGTATCGATGCCCTGTCTCGATAGTCCAACGACCAGGGACCTGTATAAGGATGTGCTTATAGATTACCCAGCTCCCACGAGTGCGAGCGCCATCACAACGCTGGTAATCAAGCAAAGATCCTAAGGGCTCTACTAATATGTATACCAGCAATATGCTAAAAGAAACACATGCACATATTAAAGCAGAGACAAACCAAGTAGCATACTACCATTTCGAGCAAGATTGTATATACAACTGTGAATATCCCAAGCTTCCATTAAGTAATATACAAACTAGTATGATACAGTAATGGCCTCTAGGGCATATACACTAACAGGCTAAGGTCAACAAAGTCGCACGACTACCCTAACTCAATCGCATCATATGCTTATACAGATAAGCACTAATTAGCTACCGCACACTACGCCTTGGCTAAGGTCAACAAACACAGCACCAATACTAACTATTACTTATCTGAAATGACGGAGGGCTACGACAGGTTTTTAAGAATTGAACTTGATATCGTTGTAGAATCGAGTGATTTTAATTGGAATGTTTTTGAGGCCTTTTCTAGTTTTGCTAAAGAGGTCACTCCCGGTGAAGGGATCGTCGGCTCTTTCCTCATCGAATAAGGTGCAGGATATTTCACAAATATCATTATGCAAAGCAAAAACTATAGAAACAATCTAAAGACAAACCGAGTTTGTAGCATCTGCTAGTTTCGCTAAAAAGGTCACTCCCGGTGAAGGGATCTCGGCTCTTTCCTTATCGAATAAGGTGCTGGATGTTCTACAAGGAACACCGCTATGCAAAGCAAGAACTAGAGCTACCAGTTTTTAAACAAGTTTCTACAACATTTTTAGGTTTCTTTTTGTTTTCATTAATCTCATTAACGAAGTCCCATTTTATTATGCTTCACAAGCATCACATTTGAAACGAAATCGGTAATATAACATATATCTCATATATATAATATAAACATTCGTCTCAGGCAGTAATATGATCTCATCACAGAACATTGCAGCAGAAGAACACATATGAAATATTAGATATACTAGGACTTCCGTGTTTTATGCGAGCCTGTATAAAACGCGGATTCCACGGTCGCGATGAATAGCCAAACCACATCCCTAGACCCCTACGAGAGCGGCAAGCAACACTGCTAATTCTAGGGTTAGGAGACCCGGTCTCGACTCCTCGAGATGGTCTCCCACTGGACGCTAGAACCCGGTTACTTGTGCTCCCCGCCTTGGGTCTACCTAATGCGGAAAAGTAAATAATATACAATGGTGACATCATCCTCAGCCCGGAAGTGCCCCAATAAAAGAATATTACATACAAATGAATTTTACATGAATGAAAAAGAAAAAACTCTCATCTCACATAAAACCCCCGGCTATTCAAACACGACGATCCAATATAACATATCACAGCAACACATAATATCTCATATCATCAACGTAAGTAAGTATGCATACACCGATTGTCGTTGATGTATAGCAATGAAAACCGGCGATACAACTACATACTACACTTACGGTCGTAGAAAAGAAAGTGTAAAACTACAACAGTTGGAATCCGCAACCTCTTTAGACATCACATGCCTAACCAAATGAATTCTTTAGACATCTCATGCCTAACAATTATAAACCCCGCATTTTAGTCTCATTATCGAAAACACTTTTCAATACCTAGTCGGGCAATTCAACAAGATTCCTAACATCCTGATCGAATGCTCGTCGCAAACTTTAGCAGACGGCCGCACCCCCGGATGCCGTCGACGAAGTGCACTAAGGCGGAACACCGCTGCCGCAAGCACCCGAACGGATGCTTTTGGCGACGGGGTTCTCCTACAGTCACTTGGTTGGGGCTTTGGGGCATGGCTGTCTATTAAGTTTACCCGGCGAGTATCCGCGTACGCTACGTGATTGCGACGGACTTTTGATCGCATCAAAATCCCGTGGCAACCGATCATCTGAGACTAAACTGCTAGATTTATAACATTCAAATTAGTTATCTCATAACTACATGTGGATTCCAAATATTGTATCACATTCCAGATAAATAGACAATGTTAAACTTTCCGATCGAATAATTAAACACCCAAGATTTTCCAAATAGCTCAACACTTGAGCGGAGTTCAAAAAGTATCCATTACATGCCACAGTACCAGTGGTCCAGCCGGAGAAGGGTCAAGCCAACGCCTCACATGTGGCAACGCCGTACTGCCCCAAACCCTAAGGTTCAGAGGCGGTTCAGACGGTCAAATAATCGAGTTAAGGTTTGTGTTCTTCTAGAGGGTCCACCGCGTTACTTACAAGATTTTCCGGAAGTTTCAAACTCGAGAAAAAATCCAACTTTTGAAAAAATTTCCGACAGGGGAAAAAGTGAGTTATTGATATCCGTTCAAACTTTTTAACACGTTCTAAAATTACCCGGGAAAAATTAAACGAAGTTAAACTTTCCGATCGAATCAACGAGCTCCCAATACAACCCAGAAAACTCAACACTTGAGTAAAATAAAAAATACCCAGAAGTATCAGGAATTAACTACGGATTTTACTGTACAAAATTCAAACCCTAATGCCACTGTAGCGCCACGGAACCGCCGCACAAGCCATGGTACGGCCGCGGTTCCGCGGCGCTTTAAGCGAATTAATGGCTCGTTTTTTACATAAATCCTTAGAATTCCCTACTGATTATTTTGAGTATTTTTAATGCAGAAAAAAATCACATTTTTGAAAAATTTCCAGAAACTAGGGTTTTACGGGTATTCGGAGTTCAATCGGACTTTAAACTTCGCCTAGACATTGCCTAAAGCTCTAGCTTGGCTCTGATACCACTGTAGGGTTACTAGGCACTCTCACAAGGGTCTACAAGGCATCAACCATGCCCGATTTAAAATTTAGACGTGCTGAACAACCCTAATCAAGATCTTTAAACTAGAGATTAGGCGAAACAAAGCATGTTAAACACTTTAACATCTATGAGTTTGGGATTACAACCTTTGTAGTCCGGTCCTTCACTTCTAAAGCTCCGTGTTGAGGTCCCTTCACTGCGATCATCGAGTTCCCGGACTCTAGAGAGGCTCCACGAAGAGAAAGATGCAAGCTTACTTCCGATCTTCGATAACTAAGATGATCCACCTTGAAGTTTCTTTAACACAAGCTCTCACTCGCTAAATGAAGTAAACACCCTAATCTAAATGGCTAGGATAGATTAGGATGATGAAGTAGGATTTATGCTCTCATTTATTATCAAATTCTCACTCTCATTCATCACAAAATGAAAACCTAGAAAGCTTTTTCAAAGCCCAAGGAAGAAGAAGAATGGAAAACCTTTTGTGATGAATAATGAAAAATATTATCATGATTAATAATGCAACCATGGTTGAATATGAGAAGGCTAACCCATGTAGAGAGTTAACTAGGGTTAAGGGTGTGGTTTGGGTAAAGAAAATATCTTACAAAATATCCATCATAATATCTTTGCAAGAAACAAAAGGTAACCTTCTAGAAGGTTCAAGAAAGAACTAACCCAAATCAAACCCTAATCTTGTTTAATCTCCACTAAACATATTGCATTAGTAATCATAGCATGCTACAATATTATATATCACATATACAATATTTATTGTAACAAAATAAAATAATACAATTAACATATATCGCATATATATGAATGTATTACCCGAGTGAGAAAAAGAATCTTTTAGTGAGCTTATATCAGTTAATGTAATTTAATATATCAAATATATAATTATACATTCAATTATCGAATCAACACTTGATCCGATAATCCGGCTATTTCACAAATAACCGACTAATATAATCTGTATCAGTTCATCGATTCAACACTTGATCCGATGACCCGGCTATATCACATATACCCGGCCGATATCTCATATCGCGAGAATCTAATACGGTATCACATACACGTATTGTTCTCGGTCCCGCACATATCATATATGTGCTCCTACTCCGTTTTGCCTGAGCCAAGAAACCTCTGTGTAGGACTCTAAAGAATCGTCAATACGTCGGCAGTAGGTGATGATCATATCAAACACCCGCAAGCTGCAAGCGGTCAGCTAAACGTAACAGCCACCCAGGTATTGAGCGATCAGAAGATCAACAAGCAAGCATGTACATTCTCCTGCGAATCCAATCAGTAATACTCCCGTACAGTCCGGTCTCTTCGTCTAATATGTCGCATATCTCTCCTAGGGGTGGTATACGTCAGACCCCAGTAGCTTGATAAGTCGTGTCGATATGATGTCTATAACAGTTCGAGAAACTACTGATAATACTTACCAGTAAATCTCAGCAACCCTGGCCAGAGATTTCTAGTTATAGCCAATCGAACACAGCACAACATCAACTCCCTATACCGGGAGAGACGAATCCCCTCCTATCGCTCATTGCCTCCATGTGATTCGGAACTGTACCCAAAAGCCACCTTTTTGCACTCCCTCTTGGACGTGGTATGATGGAAATCAAAGCACAGTGGGAATCATACAAGACTCTATGACGATCTCGGGTCTACAGATTAACCTGTACCAGTGTCACCAGGGAACTGCTATCTGACGTGAGGTATAATACCATCTGGGAGTTCTCGGCGAGTCCGTCCAGTGTACCCAGTCTCTACTGAGCACCCGTACACCATCCTTGATGTCAAACACCGATGGATATGGGATCATCCATAGCCCATCATATGGGTCAAGATGCGTATACGCTAGTCTACTCTGGAGTATCGATGCCCTGTCTCGGTACTCCCACGACTAGGAACATTTGAAGGATGAACTTGACGACTACTCTGTCCCTACTAGTACGATCTTCATCATAGTCCTGGTAGTCAAGTACTCATCCTAAGGGCTTTATCAACATGTAACATAGAGACAATCAGAGTACATGTTAAGATAAATTGCAACCAGATAGCGTAATATCATGTCGAGCAAGAAAGTCCTCCCTATATATGTCCAAGCATCCACTACAATATACATCGTATGTACAGTAATTGTTAGTGTATATGCCCTAGAGGCCATTACTGTATCATACTAGTATGTATATTACTTGATGGAAGCTTGGGATATTCACAGTTGTACAGACAATCTTGCTCAATATAGTAGTATGCTACTTGGTTTATCTCTGCTTTAATGTGTACATGTGTGTTTATTTATTATATCACCTATACGCATTAGTAGAGCCTTTAGGATCTTTGCTTGATTACCGGCGTTGTGATGACGATCACACTCGTGGGGGCTGGGTAATCTACAAGCACATCCTTATACACGTCCCTAGTCGTGGGAGTATCGAGATAGGGCATCGATACTCCGGAGTAGACTAGCGTATGCGCTTCTCATCCCAGCATGGGAGACGGTCTGTCCCACAGCCGTCAGTACGTCGTACTTGAGATAGTATATGGGTGCTCGTTAGGTTACGAGTACACTGGACAGGACTCGTCGGGAACTGATGGTTGGTATTATACCTATCGTCAGTTATCAGTTCCCAGGTGACATGAGTACAGCTTAGTCCGCTGACTTGACACTGTCACTTCGCCTCGAGTGTGTTCCCACTGTTCTTTGATTACTACCCTACCACGGCTCTACTGAGTCGTGCAAACAGGTAGTAGTTGGGTGCAGTCCCGAAGCACTTGGAGGCAGTGACGGTTAGACTGGATTCGTCTCTCCCGGTATTGGGGGTTGACATCGCGCTGTGTCTAGGAGAGCCATTACACGAGTAGTCCCTGGCCAGGGCAAGCGAGATATACTGGTGGGTTTCCAGTGTTATCTCAGGGTGTATTAGGCTTCACTCCGACACGACTTGTACCGCTTTTAGGGGACTGACGTTTACCGCCCCCCTAGGCCCGACATGCGATGTATCAGACGAACAGACCGGACTGTACGGAGATTGTCACATACAGGCTCAGTAGGAGTTCGGATGGGTTTACCTCATCGGCCTTCTTATCGATATCTACCTGGGGACCGTTACGTACAGCTAGTGCCGCTTGCGGTCTATGGTTAAACCCACTGCCAGCGTAGTGTCGAGTCTTTAGAGTCCCACACAGAGAGTTTCCCTGCACTGAGCGAAACGTGTAGAGGCCGTATGGTTTTACGGCAGGGCTGCGATCACTTATGTACACTTGTGTGCGTGTGGTGTTCGGGCAGGCAATACTAGTGGGCTTTGGTTTAAGCCGGATCCTAGTATTGCACGGATGGATTTATTTTGTCTTCTATGCATCCGCATTCTACGGAATACGGATGCAGGTGTGTATGCACAGTTTTCCGGAGCGATGAAGGAGAAGGTGCCTCATTAGGGTTTTGGCGGTTGGTTCGGCCAAAACCGTTATGTGGCAGGCTCATTAGGGTTTTGACAGTTCGTTTGGTCAAAACCATTATGAGCCGGGGACATTATTTACTAATCCTTTCATTGATAATTATGTTATGGCTAATTACATTGATCATTTGACCATCTTGACTTTGTTGACCATTTGACCAAAGTTGACTAGGATCTTCTTGAAAGATCTAAAGTATTCTTTGGTTTTCTTTTTCTTTTGTGATGATAATGGTCATGTCATTTGTAGCCATCAACTTTATCTTGATGGGATTAGTAATGATAATGTTTTTGGCATTATTGCAACCATGGTTGGGTTTTCTCTTGGTTAAGTTTTTCATTTGCTCATTCTCATTCTCTCTCTTGGAATGAGAAGCTCCATGGTTGTTAGCTAGCTCCTTCTTCTTCCTCCTCTTGATTTATCTTTTGATCTCATGTGTTGAGAGATAAAAATCCCACAAAGACAAAACCATTCATCTACCACTTCTACACCACCTAGGGCTTCTAGATTAGCAATCTCCTTGCCTTAGTTACCTCGGCTCGAGGTGGAGCTCGGTGTACATCTCTCGGGTGGATCGTCTTCGACTCAAGGAGGCCGCGGAGGTGACCAAAGTCCGGATCAACCATCGAGCAAGCAAAGAGAAGAACAACAAGAAGAGAAGAACAACAAGAAGAGAAGGAGTTCAAGTTGAGGTATAACCCCTAACCGAGTAGATAAATCTCTAGTTAGGATGCTAGTGTATTGTTTAGTAAAGATCCGGCTTTTACGGTCCATGTTGCCAAGTCCAGAAAAATTTTTGTTTTACCGTTTCCGCTACCCCGAAAGAACCGGGAGAGGTAACGTGGACCTAACAGTGGTATCAGAGCCTAACTAAACACACCCTAGCATGTTAGCAAAGTATTAAGAATATCGACCGGACAAAAACCCGCAAAATTACCCCGGAAAATTCAGTTTCTGCCGATTTTCAGATCTGTTCCAAAATTAAAAATTCATGCACTAAAAATCGGCTCAGGCTTTTATTAGAAAACTGCAAAAATTTGATCACCCAACTCGACTAAACCGCCGCGATTCCGCGGCATAAGCTTGCTTATGCCGCGGAACCGCGGCAAGTTTGGCTCCGTTGGGGGATCTTCTTCTTGCAGTTTTCTTAGATGGGTATTTTGGGATTTTTACAATATGACTTTTTTGCCCAGATTTTCCAAAAAGCAAAATTTGTTTTTGGGGCTTAAAAATCCGTATTTTTGGTCGATGTTCTGTAGACTTTGGCTAATGGTTATATCTGTAATGTTATATGTGTATTGAACGTCTACTAATCGCTATACGCCGATTAGTGGGGGTTATACACATCTATGATCTGTGTTGTTGATGGTATGTGTATATGAACTCGCTGGATTGTCGCGGATGAATAGCCGGGGTGGATGTGAGATGAGAGTTTCTTTTTCTTTCATTCATGTAATAAATTTGTAAATTGATGTAATATTATTTGTATGGCCGCACAACCGGGTCGGGGTTGTAGCCGTTATTGTATAATTCTTTTTACTGTTTTTGCTCCTAGGATAGACCCATGGAGGGGGTGCACAAACTACCGGGTATCTCGAAGTGCCAAGTGGCCTACTCACGGCGTTGAGGGAGGTTGCTTCGCTTCGGGTACTGGCGGGTAGTTTGCCGCACCCGTAGGGGTCTTGGGTGGGGTTTTGGCTATTCATCGCGACCGTGTAATCCGCTTTTCGTTGCCGGCTCGAACGAATCGCGGGTTCCTAGTATATCCAAAGTGTTCATCTGTGATCTGGATTGGCTATCATTGCTGTATATCTATATATAATAACTATTTAGACGTTGTTTATGTTTTACAGCCGCGCTAGCCCAGCCCCCGCTCTGTCGTTAGTTAAGTAACATAACGGGTGATGACGGGGCCCCGTGGCGAATGCGAATGGCATAAGCGTACGTCATATTTTGGTTGTTTTCTGCAATGGTAGGATTTAAATGATGGGACGCATTAAAAGAACTAATGCAAGAAAATAAACCTAAAAGACGTTGTTGGAACAAGTTTTTCAAAAGCTGTTATTACAAGGACGTTCATCTTTTTGTTTTGCATCGAGGTATTCGGTTATGAATGCCCAGCACCTCAATCGATGAGGCAAGGGCCGAGATCCCCTCATCGGGAGTGACCCCTTAGACAAAAGGTTTGCGTCAGGGTAATAACTTCACCATAGTCGATTATTCTTGCTTTGCATCGAGGTATTCATCTTACGAATGCCCAGCACCTCACTCGACGAGGAAAGAGCCGAGATCCCTCCACAGGGAGTGACCTCTTTAGCAAAAGTTTTCGCCACTATGTTTTCAAAAGGATGTATCACGTTCCTTCAACGATATCAAGTTCATTACGTTAACGGGTTTTTCGCCAAAAACCCAGCCGTAGCCCTCCGTCGTTTCTTATAAGTTATACTTAGTATTCGTGCTGCGTTTGTTGACTGTGTCAAGGCGCAGTGAACGGTAGCTAAGTGTAGCTTATTTGCTGGATACAATGTGATTGGTTAGGACATTTGTAGAACCTTGTTGACTGTGTCAAGGGTTATGCAGGTGGGTTTAATTCAATCAAGATAATGACGGGATGAACTTGACTAGGACTTTTTGATTTGTTGACTGTGTCAAGATCACTTGGGTCCTAGGGGCAAAAACCGCATCGGGAGTTTCAAAAGAACTGAAACTTGCAGATTTCGCATACCTTCTGGAGTGTGGTAGCTAGAGTGGATTCCATCTAGGTTATCACACAATGACAGTTGGATCCCGATCCCACTGATGAGTTGGATTACTCTCGGGAGATTACTTTCACTTAACGATCAATGCTATAAACCTAGTAGGTGCCTAGAAAGGTGTTAGCGGGGCTACGCCCCCAGGGAAAAGAGGTTCTTAAATTAAGGAACTTCGCGAAAGCGTTGGAAAACCTCCCTCGAAGTACCGACACTAGCCTGGCTGAAAGGTTAAGCAAGTATTGTGACGTGAATGAAATCCCGACTAGTTCTTCTTTTAAAAAGGTTTTAAGAAGAATTTGAGGAAACAGTGGGAGACATCCTGGTTAGATAAATTAATAAACCAATCTAATCTTGCAAAAGCATACGCTGAGTGTTTCTTTTCTCCCTCTCTAGGTAGCAACCATTTCACGCCCTAATCAAGATAATAAAATGTATCGCTTGACCGATCCGAATTCTTATTCGGGGTTGGGGAACGTTGGTTCAGCTCTAACTTGTGACAACAGTCATAAGTATGAGAAAGGGAAAGGGGATTGTATGGATTTCCAGGATACCCAGTTGAAGAAAATGCATGGTTTTGCATCTACTTCAGGTGTTCTTGTTATTGAGAACTGTTTTACGGTCAGCCCTACCTCCTGGGTACTTGATACCGGATCAGGATCTCATATCTGTAATTTATTGCAGGGACTGAGAAAAAGTAGGAAAGTTGCACCGGGTGATATGTCGCTCAGAGTAGCGAACGGAGCACAAGTAAATGCGGCAGCCGTCGGTGAATATCACCTAGTATTGCCAAATGGCAAGACTATGATTTTGAACGATTGCTACTATGTACCCTCCATGGTTTGCAACATCATATCAGTTTCTTTACTCGATAAAGATGGATATAACTTTGTTCTTGACAAGAATATCATGAACATTTACCTTCATAAGGTACTGGTTGCTGAGGGTACACTGTGTAATGGTATCTACGTTCTAAATCAGAATACAGTTCTCAATGTACATAACACACGCAAGAGGAAGAATTCAGATACGAATGAATCCTACTTATGGCATTGTAGACTTGGTCATATCGGAGAGAAAAGACTGAGTAAGTTGCATAAAGATGGACTCTTGAATGCATTCGAGTTTTCATCTTATGAAACTTGTCGGTCTTGTCTCAAAGGGAAGATGACCAAATCTCCGTTCACCGGACATGGAGAAAGAGCAGCAGAGCTCTTGGGACTCGTACACAGTGATGTATGTGGTCCGATGTCTATACATGCAAGGGGTGGGTTCTCGTACTTCATCACATTCACTGACGATCTCTCTAGGTTCGGATATGTGTATCTGATGAAACATAAATCTGAAGCTTTTGAGAAATTCAAGGAATTTAGAAACGAAGTAGAGAACCAGACTGGCAAAAGTATCAAGATCCTCCGGTCTGATAGAGGAGGGGAGTACTTAAGCACGGAATTCCTAGATTACTTAAAAGAGAATGGTATTCTCTCTCAGCTTACTCCTCCTTATACACCACAGCACAACGGTGTTTCGGAGCGGAGGAATCGTACCCTGTTGGATATGGTTCGCTCCATGATGAGTAGTGCTGAGTTACCTCTTTCATTCTGGGGATATGCACTTCAAACTGCAGCACATCTATTGAATCAAGTTCCTTCCAAATCCGTGCCTAAGACTCCGTATGAAATATGGAGTGGTAAAAGTTTGTATCTTAAACGTATTAAGATTTGGGGTTGCCCAGCTTATGTCAAAAAGCAGAACCCAGACAAACTTGAGGCACGGGCAGTTTTGTGTAAGTTTGTGGGATACCCAAAAGATTCAAGTGGGTATCTATTCTACCATGCAGAGGAACAGAAGATAATTGTTTCAAGAAATGCCACATTTTTAGAAAAAGAATTTCTTGTTAAAAACATTAGTGGCAGCACGGTAGAACTGGATGAAATTCCAGAAACATAAGCTTTAACAGAAAATTTGGAGGAACCGCTAGATTCAATAACCCCAAACGAACCTCAGCCACTCCGTAGATCTGGTAGGATTTCTCATCCGCCCGAGAGATACTACGGTTTTCTCATAGACGGGGATCGAGAGGATTGCATCTTGGAAGAAGATGACCCTACCAGTTTCAGGCAGGCCATTATCAGTAGGGACTCTGATAAGTGGCAGGAAGCAATGCAATCCGAAATGGAGTCCATGTACGCCAATAAAGTGTGGACCTTGGATATTGCTCCACCTGGGGTAAAACCCGTTGGATGCAAATGGATCTACAAAGGGAAACTTGGTATAGATGGGCAGGTGGAAACCTATAAAGCTAGACTCGTTGCAAAAGGTTTTCGTCAAAGACCTGGTTTGGACTATGACGAAACTTTTTCTCTGGTGGCTATGCTCAAATCCATTCGGATCCTACTTGCCATTGCTGCCTTCCATGACTATGAAATCTGGCAGATGGATGTAAAAACGGCTTTCCTAAACGGTTGTTTGGAAGAGTGCGTTTATATGGATCAGCCAGAAGGTTTCGTAGACAGTGGGAGCAGCGGGAAGGTGTGCAAGTTGCTTAAATCCATTTATGGATTAAAGCAGGCATCGCGGAGCTGGAACATCTGTTTTGATGAGGCAATCAAGGAATTTGATTTCATCAAGAACGAAGATGAACCTTGTGTCTATAAGAAGATTGTAGGACGAACTGTCGTATTCCTAGTCTTGTACGTGGACGACATTCTCTTGATAGGAAATGACATTCCTTTGCTACAATCGGTCAAGCTATTTTTGTCACAACGGTTCTCCATGAAGGACCTGGGTGATGCCTCGTACATTCTGGGGATCAAGATCTATAGAGATAGATTCAAGAGACTACTGGGACTTTCGCAGTCCAGGTACATAGAGACCGTACTAAAGAGATTTAGTATGGAGGATTCCAAGCGCGGTAACATACCCGCATTGCACGGAATTACCCTTTCCAAGAAGATGTCTCCCAAGACTGACGAGGAGAGGGTTCGCATGAGCACTATACCCTACGCTTCGGCGGTAGGATCTATAATGTATGCGATGCTATGTACAAGACCAGATGTAGCTTACGCGCTGAGTGCGGTAAGCCGGTATCAGTCAGACCCAGGTGAGGACCACTGGACAGCAGTGAAGAACATTCTCAAGTACCTGAGAAGGACTAAGGAGATGTTCCTGGTTTACGGTAATAGAGACCTCAGGGTCGAGTCCTTTACCGATTCAAGCTTCCAGAGTGACAAAGATGACAGCAAGTCTGTCTCGGGTTTTGTGTTTACCTTCAACGGAGGGGCGGTATGTTGGAGGAGTTCCAAACAGGATACCGTCGCAGACTCGACGATGGAGGCTGAATACATTGCTGCAAGCGATGCCGCAAAAGAGGCGGTCTGGATAAAGAAGTTCATTAGTGAACTTCAGGTGGTTCCGTCCATTGTTGACCCAATACCTTTGTGTTGCGATAACAATAGGGCTATAGCTTTAGCGAAGGAACCAAGGTCCCATCAGAAATTCAGGCACATCTTAAGGCGGTATCACCTGATCAGGGAGATCATTGATCGCCAGGAGATCGAGGTGCGGAGAGTGGACACAAAGGACAACGCAGCGGACCCATTCACGAAGACCTTACCCCTGACTCAGTTCGAGCGGCTGATCGAGATGATAGGTCTTCGATACGCCAGTACATGGCCTTAGTGCAAGTGGGAGATTGTTAGTGTATATGCCCTAGAGGCCATTACTGTATCATACTAGTATGTATATTACTTGATGGAAGCTTGGGATATTCACAGTTGTACAGACAATCTTGCTCAATATGGTAGTATGCTACTTGGTTTATCTCTGCTTTAATGTGTACATGTGTGTTTATTTATTATATCACCTATACGCATTAGTAGAGCCCTTAGGATCTTTGCTTGATTACCGGCGTTGTGATGGCGATCACACTCGTGGGGGCTGGGTAATCTACAAGCACATCCTTATACACGTCCCTAGTCATGGGAGTATCGAGATAGGGCATCGATACTCCGGAATAGACTAGCGTATGCGCTTCTCATCCCAGCATGGGAGACGGTCTGTCCCACAGCCGTCAGTACGTCGTACTTGAGATAGTATACGGGTGCTCGTTAGGTTACGAGTACACTGGACAGGACTCGTCGGGAACTGATGGTTGGTATTATACCTATCGTCAGTTATCAGTTCCCAGGTGACATGAGTACAGCTTAGTCCGCTGACTTGACACTGTCACTTCGCCTCGAGTGTGTTCCCACTGTTCTTTGATTACTACCCTACCACGGCTCTACTGAGTCGTGCAAACAGATAGTAGTTGGGTGCAGTCCCGAAGCACTTGGAGGCAGTGACGGTTAGACAGGATTCGTCTCTCCCGGTATTGGGGGTTGACATCGCGCTGTGTCTAGGAGAGCCATTACACGAGTAGTCCCTGGCCAGGGCAAGCGAGATATACTGGTGGGTTTCCAGTATTATCTCAGGGTGTATTGGGCTTCACTCCGACACGACTTGTACCGCTTTTAGGGGACTGACGTTTACCGCCCCCTAGGCCCGACATGCGATGTATCAGACAAACAGACCGGACTGTACGGAGATTGTCACATACAGGCTTAGTAGGAGTTCGGATGGGTTTACCTCATCGGCCTTCTTATCGACATCTACCTGGGGACCATTACGTACAGCTAGTGCCGCTTGCGGTCTGTGGTTAAACCCACTGCCAGCGTAGTGTCGAGTCTTTAGAGTCCCACACAGAGAGTTTCCCTGCACTGAGCGAAACGTGTAGAGGCCGTATGGTTTTACGGCAGGGCTGCGATCACTTACGTACACTTGTGTGCGTGTGGTGTTCGGGCAGGCAATACTAGTGGGCTTTGGTTTAAGCCGGATCCTAGTATTGCACGGATGGATTTATTTTGTCTTCTGTGCATCCGCATTCTACGGAATACGGATGCAGGTGTGTATGCACAGTTTTCCGGAGCGATGAAGGAGGAGGTGCCTCATTAGGGTTTTGGCAGTTGGTTCGGCCAAAACCGTCATGTGGCAGGCTCATTAGGGTTTTGACAGTTCGTTTGGTCAAAACCATTATGAGCCGGGGACATTATTTACTAATCCTTTCATTGATAATTATGTTATGGCTAATTACATTGACCATTTGACCATCTTGACTTTGTTGACCATTTGACCAAAGTTGACTAGGATCTTCTTGAAAGATCTAAAGTATTCTTTGGTTTTCTTTTTCTTTTGTGATGATAATGGTCATGTCATTTGTAGCCATCAACTTTATCTTGATGGGATTAGTAATGATAATGTTTTTGGCATTATTGCAACCATGGTTGGGTTTTCTCTTGGTTAAGTTTTTCATTTGCTCATTCTCATTCTCTCTCTTGGAATGAGAAGCTCCATGGTTGTTAGCTAGCTCCTCCTTCTTCCTCCTCTTGATTTATCTTTTGATCTAATGTGTTGAGAGATAAAAATCCCACAAAGACAAAACCATTCATCTACCACTTCTACACCACCTAGGGCTTCTAGATTAGCAATCTCCTTGCCTTAGTTACCTCGGCTCGAGGTGGAGCTCGGTGTACATCTCTCGGGTGGATCGTCTTCGACTCAAGGAGGCCGCGGAGGTGACCAAAGTCCGGATCAACCATCGAGCAAGCAAAGAGAAGAACAACAAGAAGAGAAGGAGTTCAAGTTGAGGTATAACCCCTAACCGAGTAGATAAATCTCTAGTTAGGATGCTAGTGTATTGTTTAGTAAAGATCCGGCTTTTACGGTCCATGTTGCCAAGTCCAGAAAATTTTTTGTTTTACCGTTTCCGCTACCCCGAAAGTACCGGGAGAGGTAACGTGGACCTAACAGTAATGGCCTCTAGGGCATACATATAACTAACATTATGGATCCCACAGTCCGAGGTTAAGAACATCATAGTCCATGGGCTTAAGGACCCCATAGTCCGAGGTTAAGGACATCAAAGTCCATGAGTTTAAAGACCTCACAGTCAAGGTTAAGGACATCATAGTCTGTGAGTTTAAAGACCTCACAGTCAAGGTTAAGGATATCATAGTCCGTGAGTTTAAAGACCCCACAATCCAAAGTTCCATGGGTTTAAGGACCCCACAGTCCATGGAATGTTTGGTTGTCGGGACCCGTCACCTCTCTGAAGACGTTGAGGGATTACAACGACATGTATCAGAGGAGTAAAGAGATGTACCCTTGAACCAATTTTGGTTGAAAGATCCGTGGTCCAATTTTGAACTAAGATCTGTTAAAAGATTTATGAGCATGCGGGCTCAATTAATCTGAATTTGAGGACTTATGGCCAATCTTGGGCTAAGTCCAATCGAGTTAAAATGTTTAACATTTATTTTGGGCTATGGAGCCTTTATTTGGGCTTGGCCCTCTTAATAATGCTGGGCATTAACTTGCATTCTGACAATATTTTGTCTTTTATTGAATGCTGAGCATTCCTCACTTTTTTTAATGCTGAGCATAGCCCTGGGCTTATTAAAGAACAATTTATGTTCTATCAGCGCAACACGTGGTGCGCTTGGCGCTTTGCGCCAGTCAAAAAGCGCAGTGCGCTTCTGCCAAGTAGCGCACATGTGAGGGACACGTGTCACGCTTGGCGCTAAGCGCCAGAGAATGAGCGCACGATGCCAATTTATGAGCGCAGAGCGCTAATTCATGAGCGCATTGCGCTTTCAGTTTAGTGGCGCACACGTGAGTGACACGTGGTGCGCTTGGCGCTGAGCGCCAGCCCATGAGCGCAGTGCGCTATTTCAGAAGCGCAAGGCGCTAGTTATTAAGCAGTACATGCGCGATTGACACGTGGCGCATTTGGCGCTGAGCGCCAGTTCAGAGAGCGCAGAAGCGCAGTTCAAGAGCGCAAAGCGCATCTGATCAATTTTATGATCGGAGAAACAATTTATGTTCTTTTAAAAGAGACTTTGTCTCAGGATTCTAAGAACAAAGTTCTTAGTTTATAGGAGATATTTCAATCTCTTTTTGATGAAAGGCTTTGCCTTTATGGATCTGTGATCCTAAGAGAATTGAATAATTCTTCCCCTCTTTATAATGAGATGTTCATGATCTCAGAAAGACAATTTATCTTATAGATCTATGATATGTGAAAGAAGTAAGTACTTCTTTGTTTTATGATGAGATCTTTTTGATCTCTTTATAAAAGATTTTGGTCTTTGTAGATCTATGATCTTTTAAGAAGAGAATTCTTCTTTTTAATTATGAGATAATTTCATCTCTTTGTTCATGATCATTCTTTTTACCTCGAAGAAAAAATCTTCTTTCTTGAGAGCTTGGCTCTTTTTTCTGGGATCTCAAAGCTTATGGGGGAGTCCTCCCTCTTTTTTGTCTCCCTGAGACTTGAAGTCTAGGGGCCTTTATATAGGGCAAGCTGATTTGTTCAGTCAGTTAAGGATATCTTTTCTCCAATTGATTTGGGAATTCCCCACCGTCGGATCTTTGATCCAAGGGCTTCTGGTTTACAGAAGATAATCTTCTTGTTTTAAAAAGATTGAGAAATCTTTCCCCTTTACAGAATTTGTTCTGTATTTTGGTGATTTTTAATCACCCTTGGATCATTGATCCAACGGTGCTCTAATTTACAGAGCACAATTTTATTGTTTGGAAAGATTTTGAGGAATCTTTCCTTAACAGAATTTAATTCTGATTAATTAATGATTTATCATTATTATTAAATCTTTGATCTGATGGTGGGGAGCTGTTAGTTCCAGCGCTAGCGCACTCGTACTTTGCACGCGGTGCGCTGCTTAGAGTGCAGCGCACTTAACGCTAGCGCACACGTGCTTTGCTCGTGGTGAGCTGCTCAGAGCGCGGCGCAGTTAGCGCTAGCGCACACGCGCTTTACACGTGGTGTGCTGGTCAAAGCATTTGACTTCTTAGCGCTGGCGCTGCTATGAAGCGCTGCATCAGAATGTTTTAACTCTTGGCTTTGAGGCATTTGTTACATTCTTTGCATGTGGAGTTTTTTCCTTTATTATTATTTTTTTATTTTATTTTATTGTTATTATTTTATAAGGGAGTGGGTTTTGAGCCAAAATTTTGGTGGGAACAAATGCCCCTCACTACTTTGCCCATGTAAGTATATACGTGGGTGAAGTAGTGCAGAGTTATGCATGGCCACAGAATTGAGAGCTTAGGGGACAACTTTAGGGTCCTTGTAGCCTAAGACTTTCCAACTTTATGAGCCGTGAGTGTCTCATAAAGACTTTTCTCCCTACGAGTCGAGAGGATCCCGTAGGTGTATTTTCTCCCTAGAAATCGTGAGGATTTCTAAGTGTTCATCGCCTCCGTGAGTCGTAAGGATCTCACTCGGGTATTTTCCTTACGAATCGTGAGGACCCGTAAGTAGCTTCTTTATTTCATTGGCGAATGTGGTTTTGGCAAATGTGGCCCGCATATAGTCCATGTTGACCTCCTTGTGGAGCAACGATGGCTTAGGAGACAGGGTTAGGATCTGCCACCTAAGACTTTTCAACTTTATGAGCCATGAGGGTCTCATAATGATTTTTCTCCCTACGAGTCGAGAGGATCCCGTAGATGTATTTTCTCCCTAGGAGTTGTGAGGACTCCTAAGTGTGTGTTTTTCTTTTGAGAGTCGTAAGGATCTCACAAGAGAATTTTTTCCGCTTACAAGTCGAGAGGACTTGTAAGTGGTTGTTTCCCTCTTTGTCGATGTTCGACTTCGGAGAGTGTGACCCGTGAAGAGTATGCAAGAGTCCATCTTGGACTGACTTGCAGGGCCCCAGTGCTTAGGAAACAGGTTTTTTAATCCCCATTGCCTAACGCTCTGCCTTACGCGTCGAGACGAATCAAAAAGTTCTCGCAAGGATGTCCTAACGTCACAGTTAACCTCTGCTCTTTACGACAAAGGTCCGTTAGGGTCTGTGGTACTAGGGTTTTGCCCGTCGTACCGTCGCGTTGGCTGATGTATTCCTCGATAGGCAATCTTGCTGTTCGAGCAGCCTTGCAACTATGTCACGCCCCGCTTCCCGGTATACGGCGAAGGGGACGCGACTGGTCCGCTACGTATTTACTGTGAATTAAATACGCTAAGCGTATCTAAGCAATATAAAAGTAATCACAAGAGACAAGAGATATAAAAATAACAGTAACTTTATTTATTAACATTCTTTTGTACAATGCATGAAAAGGAAATACAACTGAAATAAAAATGATGCCTAAACAATGGCATGACAGGAAATGAAAAGTACTGAATGGAAAATGTACAATGAAACTAGAGCTCTGGTTTTTCAGCAAGCTGATCCAAGTCTTCTGCAGATGGCTCGATCTCTGTCGGGTCCAAACCACCTGACGACATTCAAAGAAGAAAGAAATAGAATGTCATCAGCGAACAGATCGCTCGGTAAATCCCAAAGATAAGGGAGAAGTAGAAAAGAAGAAAGAGAGAGAGTAGCTTTTAATGTTGTATTATATTGTAGTAATGTTGTATTAACGCTGTTGTTTATAACTTGGTACAGAAGAATTCCAGTGTATACGAGAGGGGTCTCAGTATGCTAGAGACCAGGGCAAATGGAAGTACAAGGCTCCGTTATACAATCCGGAACAAAGGCAATTAGATTTATGTTAGGTGTCTTAATCTTACCGTCTCGTGCCACCTTTAAAATCTTCCGTACCAATCTACCCCTTAAACCCCGTGTTATCTTGATTGTATTGTTGTATTGTAAATTGTATTGATTGTATAATTGGAGGACTGACCGAAACCATGATATCAGTAAACGGATGCAACTGTAGAATTATGTATGTAACTGGAGAATCTTGTAAACTGGATGATCATGTAAATGGAATGTATATCCATGGTTCGGTTCAGTCAAGTTGTATATATTGATAGATTGAATATATGGAATAATGGATTTATGGATTCGTGTTGAATTGTAATATTAAAGATTTGTGGATTGTAAATTGTAGATTGTACTTGAATCATATTCAAGTCAGATTATAATCAGACTCAAATCCGAGTCGGACAGTAGAAATGTAAATCGAAGTTCTATATTTACTAGGGTCCTTAGGGTAATTTATAAAACTTGAGGGGGGTTTTATGTAAAAATACTTTTGTATAGTTTTCAAGATGCAACTCAAATATTTAATTACCATATTTATGTACATACAACAATTTAATAATCAAGATAACTATGTATACATGTTCGAATAGCATGAAATGAGTCAAGTATATTATACGAGTAACTACCAAAAACAATCCTATAAAGAAAATTTATGTACGACTAATTAATCAAGTCGAACGAATGCAGAACATAAACAAAAATATGGCTCTAAGTGTTTTGCATGCGTGAGTTCTAGTTTCACCTAAATAAGACTATCGGTTTGAGAGATATATCTGTTTTCGTATCGTTGCGCAAAACAGATCAGAATCTGTTCAGCACCGTCACATATTTTTAAAACACAGTTTAAGTTAATTTCCATCAGGTTTCAGGTTACGAAGATTATTATAAAATTGTAGGTATTTTAAATTACTTATCCAAAACACCAAGATTCATACGATTTGGATTTCTGAAGCTCTAGTTATGATCATTTTAATATCAGCGTTTAAAACAGAAATTCAGATTTCTGGACAGCAACTATATATTGTATTGCAAAGCCTATATCGGGGTGTTTCATGCATTTCTAGGTAATAAAGTATACATAAAATTATATTTCTATCAATTGTGCATCTACACATCTAAATTTTGTCACGAACGGACATCGGAAGTTTGAGTTATGTCTAATTTAAAAGCAGTGTGCGAATCAGGACAGATTCTGTCCAGATTCGTCGCTTAATATTATAACACAGTTTTCTTTATCTTAGATGGGTTTTCAGTAAAACTATAGAACTAAGAAAATCTAGATCATTCGATGTAGATATCAAAAACACCTGAGTTTGCTCAATTTGGATACCGGTATACCAAGTTATGTGTCCTAAAAGTTGACCGATAACTGCAGTTTTCTGTTTTACGATCAGTGAATAAAAACGATGTAATTCCTAAACCGTTATGCGGTTCGATCTAAAATTTTTACAGTATGTACAAAATAATATATTCTATCATATGTAAATTTTCTAAAATTTTCAGAATCAAAAATTAATTTATAAAAATTATTTTAAAACTAAAGGTATTGATATGTCATATGTGAGAAATGAGAAAACCATGGTATTTATTCGTAACTTCATTTTTTTTTCAAACTTTAAATAAAGTGATTTAAAATAAAACAACAAACATGCACTCCTAATTGATCACTATGAAATCTTAACATGTGAATTGAGAGTAATGAAAAAGACTTTACAAACTATATATGTGTGTATGTTTGTGTGTTCATTATTAATATATGTATCCATTTAATTAATTATTTAGGAACTATGATATGTCAAGGGAAGTTTTTCATGGCAATATAAAACAAGAGAAATATAAAGAGAAAAAGAAAGAGATGGAGGGAAGGAAAGAGAGAAGGGACTTACATGCACAAGCCGGTATTGTCACCGGGCTTGTCTTTCCGCCGATAGCCTCGCATTACTAGCGAGACATTCTTGAAAACTTCTTCATGTTCTTCTTCTTGGGCCCTTGGTGAAGAAGGAGAAGTGAAAGATAGAAAAATGTGAGGAAGGAAAAGATAGAGGAGGACAAATAAAGATGGTGTAATGGTGAATTATGTATAATAATATATGCATTCAACATGAGAATTAAAAAAGAAATGAAAGGTCACCATTCATTTTGGAAATGAAAGGTCTCATTTGTAGGTTATGAGAAGAATAAAAATTGATAAAAAAATAATTGCAAGAATAGGGATTTGAACATGTGATCTATGGAATAACAATACAAGGACTTAACCAATGAGCTACAAGGTTGTTCATGCATATATTTAATTAGAATTGAATATATGTGGTTGCTTGAAAAGAAAGTGGGCTTTTGGGCTCATAGTTTTATAAATGAAAATAAGATTGGATTTGGGTGTTGTTTAAAGAGAAATTGAGTAAATGAATTTGGATAAAAAGAAAAGGAATTTTTTTTAGAAAATGGAAGCTGGGCTTGGGCTGTAGAGAATGGGAATGAAAAGAAAAGAATTGGGCTTAAAGAATAAGTTTGGGTAAAAAGAAATGAGTTTTAGGAAATACTTAGATGCGAAAAATAGATGAAGGGATTAAATATAACTAATAACATGGAAATAAAAATATACTAAATATACAAATACATAATTTTATTAATACGAAGATATAGGAATTTTAGAGTCATTACATTCTACCCTTCTTATAAAAATTTCGTCCTCGAAATTTGTAAAAGGAAAGTGTAACGGATTCAAGAAAAGTTTGGTGATAGAACTATTGATAATGTATGAAAAATAGGTGAAAGAACGAAAGAATGCGAAAGAGTTGAAAAGAGTTGAAGAAAAGTAAGAATAGGGTTAGGATAAATTCAAAGAATAAGGTTCAAGGAATATGATTCAAAGAATTTGAAATAGTAAGATTCGAGAAATATGAATTGTAAAAAATGTTTTAGTTGCTGGTTCTTGTGTTTTATATTGCTTAGGATTCCATACTGCTCTGACCTGCATGGGCCACCAACAAAACATGTCACATCCCGTTTCCCGGTATACGGCGAAGGGGACGCGACTGGTCCGCTACGTATTTACTGTGAAGTAAATAAGCTAAGCGTATCTAAGCAATATAAAAGTAATCACAAGAGACAAGAGATATAAAAATAATAGCAACTTTATTTATTAACATTCTTTTGTACAATGCATGAAAAGGAAATACAACTGAAATAAAAATGATGCCTAAACAATGGCATGACAGGAAATGAAAAGTACTGAATGGAAAATGTACAATGAAACTAGAGCTCTGGTTCTTCAGCAAGCTGATCCAAGTCTTCTGCAGATGGCTCGATCTCTATCGGGTCCAAACCACCTGACGACATTCAAAGAATAAAGAAATAGAATGTCATTAGCGAACAGATCGCTCGGTAAGTCCCAAAGATAAGGGAGAAGTAGAAAAGAAGAAAGAGAGAGAGTAGCTTTTAATGTTGTATTATATTGTTGTAATGTTGTATTAACGCTGTTGTTTGTAACTTGGTACAGAAGAATACCAGTGTATACGAGAGCGGCCTCAGTATGCTAGAGACCAGGGCAAATGGAAGTACAAGGCTCCGTTATGCAACCCGGAACAACGGCAATTAGATTCATGTTAGGTGTCGTAATCTTACCGTCTTGTGCCACCTTTAACATCTTCCGTACCAATCTACCCTTTAAACCTCGTGTTATCTTGATTGTATTGCTGTATTGTAAATTGTATTGATTGTATAATTGGAGGACTGACCGAAACCATGATATCAGTAAACGGATGTAACTGTAGAATCATGTATGTAACTGGAGAATCATGTAAACTGGATGATCATGTAAATGGAATGTATATCCATGGTTCGGTTCAGTCAAGTTGTATATATTGATAGATTGAATATATGGAATAATGGATTCATGGATTCGTGTTGAATTGTAATATTGAAGATTTGTAGATTGTAGATTGTACTTGAATCATATTCAAGTCAGGTTATAATCAGACTCAAACCCGAGTCGGACAGTAGAAATGTAAATAGAAGTTCTATATTTACTAGGGTCCTTAGGGTAATTTATAAAACTTGAGGGGGGTTTTATGTAAAAATACTTTTGTATAGTTTTCAAGATGCAACTCAAATATTTAATTATCGTACTTATGTACATACAACAATTTAATGATCAAGATAAATATGTATACATGTTCGAATAGCATGAAATGAGTCAAGTATATTATACGAGTAACTACCAAAAACAATGCTATAAAGAAAATTTATGTACGACTAATTAATCAAGTCGAACGAATGCAGAACATAAACAAAAATATGGCTCTAAGTGTTTTGCATGCGTGAGTTTCAGTTTCACCTAAATACGACTTCCGGTTTGAGAGATATATCTGTTTTCGTATCGTTGCGCAAAACAGATCAGAATCTGTTCAGCACCGTCACATATTTTTAAAATATAGTTTGAGTTAATTTCCATCAGGTTTCAGGTTACAAAGATTATTAGAAAATTGTAGGTATTTTAATGTAATTATCCAAAACACCAAGATTCATACGATTTGGATTTCTGAAGCTCTAGTTATGATCATTTTAATATCAGCGTTTAAAACAGAAATTCAAATTTCTGGACAACAACTATATATTGTATTGCAAAGCCTATATCGGGGTGTTTCATGCATTTATAAGTAATCAAGTATACATAAAATTATATTTATATCAATTTTGCATCTACACATATAAATTTTGTCACGAACGGATATCGGAAGTTTGAGTTATGTCTAATTTAAAAACAGTGTGCGAATCAGGACAGATTCTGTCCAGATTCGTCGCTTAATTTTGTAACACAGTTTTCTCTATCTTAAATGGGTTTTCAGTAAAACAATAAAACTAAGAAAGTCTAGATCATTCGATGTAGATATCAAAAACACCTGAGTTTACTCAATTTGGATACCGGTATACCAAGTTATGTGTCCTAGAAGTTGACTGATAACTGCAGTTTTCTGTTTTACGATCAGTGAATAAAAACGATGTAATTCCTAAACCGTTATGCGGTTCGATCTATAATTTTAAAGCGTGTACAAATAATATATTCTATCATATGTAAATTTTCTGAAATTTTCAGAATCAAAAATTAATTTATAAAAATTATTTTAAAACTAAAGGTATTGATATGTCATATGTGAGTAATGAGAAAACCATGGTATTTATTCGTAACTTCATTTTTTTTTACAAACTTTAAATAAAGTGATTTAAAATAAAACAACAAACATGCACTCCTTATTGGTCACTATAAAATCTTAACATGTGAATTGAGAGTAATGAAAAAGACTTTACAAACTATATATGTGTGTATGTTTGTGTGTTCATTATTTATATATGTATCCATTTAATTAATTATTTAGGAACTATGATATGTCAAGGGAAGTTTTTCATGGCAATATAAAACAAGAGAAATATAAAGAGAAAAAGAAAGAGATGGAGGGAAGGAAAGAGAGAAGGGACTTATATGCACAAGCCGGTATTGTCACCGGGCTTGTCTATCCGCCGATAGCCTCGCATTACTAGCGAGACATTCTTGAAAACTTCTTCATGTTCTTCTTCTTGGGCTCTAGGTGAAGAAGGAGAAGTGAGAGATAGAAAAATATGAGAAAGGAAAAGATAGAGGAAGACAAATATAGATGGTGTAATGGTGAATTATGTATAATAATATATGCATTCAACATGAGAATTAAAAGAAAAATGAAAGGTCACCCTTCATTTTGGAAATGAAAGGTCTCATTTGTAGGTTATGAGAAGAATAAAAATTGATAAAAAAAATAATTGCAAGAATGAGGATTTGAACATGTGATCTATGGAATAACAATACAAGGACTTAACTAATGAGCTACAAGATTGTTCATGCACATATTTAATTAGAATTAAATATATGCGGTTGTTTGAAAAGAAAGTGGGCTTTTGGGATCATAGTTTTATAAATGAAAATGAGATTGGATTTGGGTGTTATTTAAAGAGAAATTGAGTAAATGAATTTGGATAAAAAGAAAAGGAATTTTTTTTAGAAAATGGAAGCTGGGCTTGGGCTGTAGAGAATGGGAATGAAAAGAAAGGAATTAGGCTTAAAGAATAAGTTTGGGTAAAAAGAAATGAGTTTTAGAAAATACTTAGATGCGAAAAATAGATGAAGGGATTAAATATAACTAATAATATGGAAATAAAAATATACTAAATATACAAATACAGAATTTTATTAATACGAAGATATAGGAATTTTAGAGTCGTTACAGACTGTCGTGTCTCTGATCCCTTCGGGGGCTGGACAAGACGTCTTCAAGCAATCTTCCTAAACAGTTTGATCGTCGGAAGAGCAAGCGTTAGGAATTTTGCCATGCCGCTTTTTACTTGAGCTTAGGCTCATTTTGGAGAGCCCCGATGAGTCATAACCACTCCGCGCTGGTGTGGGATGATCTCCGATAGCCTTTCAGGTTTTATATGAGTTGCCGTCAAGACCCTGAAGCTAGGAATTTGGCCTTCGCTTCGTTTACTGGCACTGCGTCTGCTGTATCGAGACGAATGTTGTGGTTGTCTCTAGGTTGCATGTAAACCGTCGAGGTTTGGAACTAGGGATTTTGCCGTGGCTCCATTGTTTGATTGTTGCGTCTGAGTCCTGTTGGAGGAAGAACGCTGTGGTGACATCGCGTCTACTGTATCGAGACGAATATCGAGGTGGTGACCGATCCATGTGGGATGATCTCCGGTAGTCTTTCAGGTTTTATATGAGTTACCGTCAAGACCCTGAAGCTAGGAATTTGGCCTTTGGTGTGTCCAAATCCTGTTGGAGGAAAGACGCTGTGGTGACATCTCGTCTGTTGTATCGAGATGAACGTCGAGGTGGTGACCACTCCGCGCCGGTGTGGGATGATCTCCGATAGTCTTTCAGGTTTTATACGAGTTACCGTCAATACACTGAAGCTAGGAATTTGGCCTTCGCTTCATTTGCTTTGGCGTGTCCGGATCCTGTTGGAGGAAGGACGCCGTGGTGACATCTCGTCTGCTGTATCGAGACAAACGTCGAGGTGGTGATCACTCCACGCTGGTGTGGGATGATCTCCGATAGTCTTTCAGGTTTTATATGAGTTGCCGTCAAGATCCTGAAGCTAGGGATTTGGCCTTCGCTTCGTTCGCTTTGGTGTGTCCGAATCCTGTTGGAGGAAGGACGCTGTAGTGACATCTCGTCTGCTGTATCGAGACGAACATCGAGGTGGTGACCACTCCGCGCTGGTGTGGGATGATCTCAGATAGTCTTTCAGGTTTTATTTGAGTTACCGTCAAGACTCTGAAGCTAGGAATTTGACCTTCGCTTCATTCGCTTTGGTGTGTCCGAAACCTGTTGGAGGAAGGACGCTGTAGTGACATCTCGTCTGTTGTATCGAGACGAACGTCGAGGTGGTGACCACTCCGCGCTGGTGTGGGATGATCTTAGATAGTCTTTCAGGTTTTATTTGAGTTGCCGTCAAGACCCTGAAGCTAGGAATTTTGTCTTTGCTTCGTTTTTTGGCGCGTCTGAATCCTGTTGGAGGAAGGACGCTGTAGTGACATCTCGTCTGCTGTATCGAGACGAACGTCGAGGTGGTGACCACTCCGCGATGGTGTGGGATGATCTCAGATAGTCTTTCAGGTTTTATTTGAGTTGCCGTCAAGACCCTGAAGCTAGGAATTTTGCCTTTGCTTCGTTTTTTGGCGCATCCGAATCCTGTTGGAGGAAGAACGCTGAGGTGACATCTCATCTGCTGTATCGAAACGAACATCGAGGTGGAGCTAGGATTTTGCCATCACTCCGCTTTGTTTCGACCATGAGGTCTCTCATTGACGTTGCATCTGCATCCTGCTGGACTGTGAAGGAACACCGTTGTTGATATCGCGTCTGGTGTAACGAGACAAATGCTGAGGTGGAGCTGGGATTTTGCCGTCACTCCGCTTTGTTTCGACCGTGAGCTCTTTCATTGACGTTGCATCTGCGTCCTGTTGGACTGCGAAGGAACGCCGTTGTTGACATTGCGTCTTTTGTAACGAGACGAATGCTGAGGTGGAGCTAGGATTTTGCCGTCACTCCGCTTTGTTTCGACCGTGAGGTCTTTCATTGACGTTGCATCTGTGTCCTGTTGGACTGCGAAGGAACGCCGATGTTGACATTGCGTCTGGTGTAACGAGACGAATGCTGAGATGGAGTTGGGATTTTGCCATCACTCTGCTTTGTTTTGACCGTGAGGTCTTTTGTTGACGTTGCATCTGCATCCTGCTGGACTGCGAAGGAACGCCGTGGTTGACATTGCGTCTACTGTAACGAGATGAATGCTGAGGGGGTATCTGGGTTGTTGATGAACCATCGGGACCTGGAACCAGGGGCTTTGCCATGGCTCCGAGATTGATTGTCACATTCGAATCCTGCTGGAATGAGGAGGAACGCCGTTGTGATCTCTAGGCTGTAGATATTGCCGTCGAGACTTGGAACTAGGGACTCTGCCATGACTCCGTTTGTTGACATCGTATCTGCTTCTGGTTGGAACGAGAAGGGACGCCGTTGTGGGTCTCCAGGCTGTAGATGTGGCCATCGAGACTTGGAACTAGGGACTCTGCCATGGGTCCGAGATTGATTGCCGCATTCGAATCCTACTGGAATGAGGAGGAGCGCTGTTGTGATCTCTAGGTTGTAGATGTTGCCGTCAAGGTCTAACTCTCCCTTTGACAAGGTCTGGTGGGGAAATATGGTCCCCTTTTGTTTATGCCCATGGATTGTATACAGGGGTTAGTACGGACTCACCTATAGGGAAAAAGTTTCATTTTATGTTATTTTTTTGTTTTCTTTCCGCCATGTTCTATCATTTCAGCTTTTATATCGCGAAAGTCGCAATTGCCCAATCATTTTGGCTATTTTTCGCGGTGCCCAATCATTCCAGCTGTTTTTGTATGCATACATTTTTACTTGCCGATTTTATTGCAAGTTGCCCCATCATTTCGGCTGTTTTTGTATGCATTTTTTTATTGCGAGTATGGGACTCGAGATCTGATACCAATCTTAGCATCAGCATCGCTGTGACTGAAACATTGCCAGGAGCGAATCATCATTTGCCGTGAAAGGACTTGGAATTTAATACCGATTTAGGCATCAGCATTGCTACCACTGGGACATTGCCAGGAGCGAATCATCATTTGCCTCTGTCGATGTCGAACAAAGGTGGCTTAGCAAACAGGGTTAAGATCCTGTCGACTAAGGCTTTTGACTTCATGAGCCGTAAGGGTCTCATAAAGGTATTTCTCCTTACGAGTCGTGAGGATCTCGTAAGTGCGTTTTACCCCTAAGAATCGTAAGGATTCTTAAGTGCATGGTCTCTTGTAAGTCGTAAGGATCTTACAAGAGTGTTTTCTCTTTATAAGTCGAGAGGACTTACAAGGGCTGTTCACTGTGCAAACATATCCCTAGTCATGGATGGGACTCTATTAGGGAAATGTTTATTCGTGCCCATGGATTGTATACAAGGGTCAATATTGAACCGCTTGTAGGGCAATCTGGGGATTGTGATGGCTTAAGAACAGGTTCAGATCCCTGTAGCTTAAGGCTTTTGAATCTTATGAGTCGTGAGGGTCTCATAAGAGGGTTCTCCTTACGAGTCGTGAGGATCTCGTAAGTGTAATTTCTCCTTAGGAATCGTGGGGATCCCTAAGTGTGTTGCTCCTTTGTGAGTCGTAAGGATCTCACGCAAGTAGTTTTCTCCTTACAAGGTCGAGAGAACCTCGCAAGTGTCTTTTAACGAGTTTGGGCCCTTTCGGGTTTTCACAAAACTCGCCGGTAGCCCTGTTGTTTTTACTCACGGAGCCCTTTTGGGTTTTCATCCGTGCCCATTTTGCTTGTAGACGTACCGTTTTTTTACGAGTATGCGCCCTTTTGGGTTTTCACAAACATCCCCGGTAGTCCTGATGTTTTTACTCACGACGCCCTTTCGGGTTTTCATCCGTGCCCATTTTGCTTGTGGACATACCTTTTTTTTGGGTTTCAAGTGGGATATTTCACTTGACTGTAGGACTCGTTTGTAAGCCCCTTGATATCCTTTCTATTCTTTGAGAAGAAAGGACCATCTTACATAGAGATTCTTCCTCCAGTGAGAAATATGCCCCCTGTGTATACCTCGGGGGGAGCGAGTACCCACGCCGTCGCTATTTTTTTGACAGGTTGTTTCAAAGTCGCTTTTTTTTTTGTGCGTCGGCAACAAATACCACCTTACCTCCGCTTTTCATTCATCTTCATCAGATGATGAAGGGTCTTGACTCAGCTAATCCAATCAAGTCATTTTATCTATGAGCTCTTGGAAGGCTGTCAGCTTGAAAAGGGCCATATACGAGGACGCCTTTGAATTTGGGTCTAGGATAGCTATGAGCATTCCCATGGCTGCAACTTCATCGATGCGTTGTTGTATTTGACCAGAGATTTCGCCATCGGGTAACACATTGAACCCAAGTCTCATTCGGTCTAACCCTTTCGTTGACCAGTGTCGTCACGGTAGTGCGTTTATTCACACTAGCGAATCTCTGACAGGAGGGCATCTCCATTTTGTCGAATGTATTCATGGAGTCATTCAGGAGTTCCATATACCATTCGAAGGCATTGCCCGCCAGACAGCCGATGAACTGTCAGAGGAGAAGTATATCAGTATTGCTGCACATGGGTTCAAATCGAGCCATGTGCCGGCGAGAATTCTCAGTTCCTTTGTACATATGGCACGTTGGAAGTGTGTACTCTGGCGGGTACTGTATTTGATTATGCCATGCTGGATACAGTCGACCAATCTTGATTGATCTATTTGCGGCTTCACTGGCGTAGTGAGTTTCGATTTGCTGAGCGATATATTTGTTCAGCTTTGCTTTTAGGAATTATTTCCTTCTCAGCCATTGATGAGCTTTGCAGAGGATTTGAAATGTCATTCTTATCTTTAAGACCGACTACCGGCAGTTCATCTGCCAGTGGTTCCGATTGAACCATCATTCCAGCCATATTCTGAATCAATTTGGCCATCTGGTTCATTTTAGTGGACATTTCTGCCACTTCTACATCTCCCTTTTTCAGAGCGCGCTTTAGGAAATCAATATCCGACCCCTTCTCTATTCTTTTTCCAGGCGCGTCTTCGGGATTTGCCTTAGACGATGGATTAGCATTTGCTGCCGCCTGAGTAAGCATCTCCTGCAGCTTTTCACGTTGCAGTTTAACTTTTGTTAAGGACCGAGTTTGAGCTTGGTGACTAGTAGAAGCTCGAACTTTGTCTTTGGAATTCACCACATAGACTATATGAACTACCATGCCCCCAGGCTTGGGGAGTTTGGAGTTTTGGCCTTTGGAGTTTGCTTCGGGCACTTGAGTTTTATTGGGCCTCTCTTTTTTGTGAAAAGCCGCTTTGGTTTTGGGAGGAACCACTGTATCGGGATCCGTCTTGGGATGAGTCCCCCTGTATTTGAAAGAGGATTTGTCAGAGTTTGGCTGACGTTTAGGGGAAGAGCCAAGGTTGACGACAGAGACCTTCACTCGCTTCCGTTCTTTATATATAGATGAGGAAAGTTGCTTCAGGGAGCGAACTGGTTTCTGCTCTCGTGGGATCTCCATGGGCTGCAGAGATTTCTCAAATATTGCGGTAGGAAAATTTTATCTGACCCTTCGCACCAATTTGAAGCTGTTCCTGGTTAGAACAACATTCACCACTGAGGTTGAAACAAAACCATACGGAGAACTATCCCCAGCTCATTTTGTATGATGCCAATATCGACGTCGACCATTTCTTACGGCCGGGATTTGATTAGCTTCAGGATTTTGCCAAGCCTGCCCCCTGTTTCCTTTGAGAGCTTGAATATTCTGCCCCTGCGTCGACCTTGGTCCTTGGCATGTGCCAGTTGTTTGAGGACTGATCCCGTCGGCAAAGCTGCTGCTTGGGGAGCCCGCCTGTGGACGACAGACATCCTCTGGGCTTCCTCCATCGGCGTTGACGCACCGAGGGTGGGAGGTGGGAGCATCGACCCAAAGAGAAGCCCGTTTATTTCATGAAGAGCCGGATTGAAGAGATTTGAGCCTGCAAGTGGCCCGTACTTGACTCCACCAGATATGACAGAGCCTGTGTTGCTAAGGTGGGAACAAACGCCATTCTTCATAAAGACGAAGTGCCGACTTCAGTATCCACTCCCCTAAGGGCAACCATAAACATACACACCGCGATTATCTGATCATGGGAAAAACACGACACATGAAGTGTGGAGTGGAAAGAGGAAAAGGTCCCACCGGGCGTGCCAGAATCTGTTCTCCGCCGAAAGACGCGACCAGGACGTTGGGACGTCTGGCATGAATTTTGGGGGCAGATGCTATTTGGTGCTATCCTTCCACCTCTCCGAAGATACCAAGTTGATTTATGATACCATATATCGAAGGTTTAAACGAATGCGGCCGATGTAGCAGATTTCGTCAGATTCCCCCTCATGGTGAGGGTTTTTTGATTGTAGGGACGCTCTTCCCTGCAGGCGCAAGCCCCTGCAGTTAATTACGCTACCGCATTGCGGTAACCACTTTCTCTTTGTCCAGATGGTCGCTTCGTGTCGTGGGTGTTTGTTTTGTTTTTGGTTGCCCGTGGATTGTATACGGAGAATAATTTATGTTGTCGCCCGTAGAACGTGGATTAGTCCAAATCCGTATCTTCTTAGATTTGGGTTTGGGTTGGGTTTAAGGACACATTAGTCTCATTTGAGACTAAGATCAATTTAAACGTGTGTTAAGGATACGTTAGTCTAATTTTTACACTAAGATCAACTTAACGGGTTTGTTTTAATCCGACAAAAGAGCATTTGGGCTCTATTGTCTAGCTTAGGGACATTGCGGTCGATTACCAGTTTAAGGACATGGTGTTCCAAGATTAAGGACATCATAGTCCATGGGCTTAAGGACCCCACAGTCCGAGGTTAAGGACATCATAGTCCATGGGATTATTGACCCCACAGTCCGAGGTTAAGGACATCATAGTCCATGAGTTTAAAGACCTCACAGTCAAGGTTAAGGACATCATAGTCCGTGAGTTTAAAGACCTCACAGTCAAGGTTAAGGACATCATAGTCCGTGGATTTAAGGACCCCACAATTCAAGGTTAAGGACTTCATAGTCCATGGGGTTAAGGACCCCACAGTCCATGGAATGTTTGGTTGTCGGGACCCGTCACCTCTCTGAAGACGTTGAGGGATTACAATGACATGTATCAGAGGAGTAAAGAGATGTACCCTTGAACCAATTTTGGTTGAAAGATCTGTGGTCCAATTTGGAACTAAGATCTGTTAAAAGATTTATGAGCATGTGGGCTCAGTTAATCTGAATTTGAGGACTTATGGCCAATCTTGGGCTAAGTCCAATCGAGTTAGAATGTTTAACATTTATTTTGGGCTATGGAGCCTTTATTTGGGCTTGGCCCTTTTAATAATGCTGGGCATTAACTTGCATTTTGACAATATTTTGTCTTTTATTGAATGCTGAGCATTCCTCACTTTTTTTAATGCTGAGCATAGCCCTGGGCTTATTAAAGAACAATTTATGTTCTGTCAGCGCAACACGTGGTGCGGTTGGCGCTTTGCGCCAGTCAAAGAGCGCAGTGCGCTTCTGCCAAGTAGCGCACATGTGAGGGACACGTGTCACGCTTGGCGCTAAGCGCCAGAGGATGAGCGCATGATACCAATTTATGAGCGCAGAGCGCTAATTCACGAGCGCATTGCGGTTTCAGTTTAGTGGCGCACACGTGAGTGACACTTGGTGCGCTTGGCGCTGAGCGCCAGCCCATGAGCGCAGTGCGCTATTTCAGAAGCGCAAGGCGCTAGTTATTAAGCAGTACATGCGCGATTGACACGTGGCGCATTTGGCGCTAAGCGCCAGTCCAGAGAGCGCAGAAGCGCAGTTCAAGAGCGCAAAGCGCATCTGATCAATTTTATGATCTGAGAAACAATTTATGTTCTTTTAAAAGAGACTTTGTCTCAGGATTCTAAGAACAAAGTTCTTAGTTTATAGGAGATATTTCAATCTCTTTTTGATGAAAGGCTTTACCTTTATGGATCTGTGATCCTAAGAGAATTGAATAATTCTCTCCCCCTTTATAATGAGATGTTCATGATCTCAGAAAGACAATTTGTCTTATAGATCTATGATCTGTGAAAGAAGTAAGTACTTCTTTGTTTTATGATGAGATCTTTTTGATCTCTTTATAAAAGACTTTGGTCTTTGTAGATCTATGATCTTTTAAGAAGAGAGTTCTTCTTTTTAATTATGAGATGATTTCATCTCTTTGTTCATGATCATTCTTTTTACCTTGAAGAAAAAATCTTCTTTCTTGAGAGCTTGGCTCTTTTTTCTGGGATCTCAAAGCTTATGGGGGAGTTCCTCCCTCTTTTTTGTCTCCCTGAGACTTGAAGTCTAGGGGCCTTTATATAGGGCAAGCTGATTTGTTCAGTCAGTTAAGGAGATCTTTTCTTCAATTGATTTGGGAATTTCCCCACCGTCGGATCTTTGATCCAAGGGCTTCTGGTTTACCGAAGATAATCTTCTTGTTTTAACAAGATTGAGAAATCTTTCCCCTTATAGAATTTGTTCTGTATTTTGGTGATTTTTAATCACCCTTGGATCATTGATCCAACGGTACTCTGATTTACAGAGCACAATCTTGTTGTTTGGAAAGATTTTGAGGAATCTTTCCTTAACAGAATTTAATTCTGATTAATTAATGATTTATCATTATTATTAGATCTTTGATCTGACGGTGGGGAGGTTTTAGTTCCAGCGCTAGCGCACCCGTGCTTTGCACACGGTGCGCTGCTTAGAGTGCAACGCACACGTGCTTTGCACGTGGTGCGCTGCTCAGAGCGCGGCGCAGTTAGCGCTAGCGCACACGTGCTTTGCACGTGGTGCGCTGGTCAAAGCATTTAACTCCTTAGCGCTGGCGCTGCTATGAAGCGCTGCTTCAGAATGTTTTAACTCTTGGCTTTGAGGCATTTGTTACATTCTTTGCATGTGGAGTTTTTTCCTTTATTATTATTATTATTATTATTTTATTGTTATTATTTTATAAGGGAGCGGGTTTTGAGCCAAAATTTTGGCGGGAACAGCACCAAAGTCATATTGGGGACAACACAAGACCACACTACAAGTACGAGCCTAGGGGCTCGGAATTCAACCGAGCACAATGCCCCTTGGGCCGAGCTCGCCGGCCCCACCACCTCCTGTGGGCCCCATTCTTCTACTGGCCCTCCATTGCTGCCTTTTCATCATTATTTTATTGTTTGCTTATTTAGTTTTTGAGTCTATATATAGCAGGCAGTGGGCAAGGGTTCAAGGGTCTCACTTTTTCCTAAGTTCTTTGTTCACATTTTGTTACTCTCAAGTTTTCTTTTCTCTTTTCTTGTACATAGCATAACTTCCCCTTGAGTTCTTTGCCTTAACTTGATTTTGCAACCTCTTCATTGAGCTTGCAAGGTTAAGTTTTGGCAATTGATCTCAAGGGTTGTATCATCTTTTGGAACTAATAAATCTCTCTTCTTTGCCTTAATTTCACATGAGTTCTTTACCCTTCTCTTGATCTTGCAACCTCTTGATTGAGCTTGCAAGTTTAAAAGTTGGTTATTGATCCCATGGCTTGTCTTTTGTTCTATGGTTCTTAGTGTTACTATCTTTCTCTTTTATTTCTTGCACTTTAATACTTGCTTTACTTATTTGCACTTAAATTCCATGCACTTACTTACTTGTAATGTTTTCTTTTCTTTTCTTTGTTCTTTTGTTCTCTCTTTTTGGTTTGTGTTGTGAATGGTTGTTAATATGGTGTTGTTAGGAATAAATACGATATTGTAAGTTATGGTTTCTTTGCTCATTTCCTTTTCCCGTATTTTCCATTGAACTCCGTCCAAACGTTACGCAAGCGCTCCGTTAGGAACCCTACCTTACCAAGGTAACGGTGATTCCTAGCCGCGACCGGTTGCGTTCGGTTTGGCCGGAGGCGAAAGCAAGAGACAAGAACGGACGGACAAGGGTCAATAAGCCGGATTCATGAATACCGTGCTTACGCACCCTAATCCACGTTGTTGCCGATTGGTCTAGCTTCAATCGTTAAGTTCGGCTCAAAGGACTTGAATACGGATTTTCATAACTTACACTATCCTATCTAATCCTAACAAACGGCTACTTTGCTTATAATACATAGGTTAGATAAAGAACATTCCGCCACGTGCATTAACTCGTAAGAACAAGAACGTAAAACGCTCCGTCTCCCTGCGGACGACCCGTGCTCATCGCGGCTAGCTGCAAAGTGACACCGTCCTGATCGCAGTTAGATTTTAGAACTTCAAAACACGACACGCGAAAAGCATGCGATCAACCAACGTTATTCAAAGATGCACATGATTATTGCAAAACTTGTTCAAGGTGTCAGCACATGGATCGGATTTCACAGAGGAATAAGATGCCGCTCCAACCAATCTTGGTTGTTGAGATATTTGATGTGTAGGGAATTGATTTCATGAACCTGTTTCCTAACTCTTTTGCTAACTTATACATTCTTTTAGCAGTTGATTATGTCTCTAAATGGGTTGAAGCAATACCGAGTCGTACAAATGACAACAAGGTTGTCGTTAAGTTCCATAAAGAAAATATCTTTTCTCGGTTCGGGCACCCTTGTGGTATCATTAGTGACAATGAGATGCATTTCTGCAATCGGTCTTTCAAGACTTTGATGCGGAAATATTCGATCAACCACAAACTTTCTACGCCCTATCATCCCCCAACGAGCGAGCAAACCAAGATCTCCAATCGACAAATCAAGAAATTTTTAGAGAAAATGGTTTCTAAGAAACGTAAAGATCGGTCCTCTAAACTAACTGATACTCTTTGGGGATTTCGTACTGCATATAAGACCGATCTTGGCATGTCTCCTTATCGGCTGGTGTTTGGGAAGGCTTTCCACCTCTTTGCCGAGATCGAACACAGAGCAATGTGGGAAATTAAAGAGCTTAACTTCGATTTTAACCAAGCAGGCAGCTATCGGAAGCTGCAATTAGATGAGCTGAACGAGCTTCGTGATGAAGCCTACGATAACGTGGTTATAGTAAAGAACCGAACAAAGGTATTCCATAACAAACACCTTTTGCGAAAAACATTCACACCGGGACAACAAGTCTTTCTTTACGATACCCGTTTCCATCTTCATCCAGGTAAGCTAAGATCTCATTGGAAAGGATCTTTTGTGGTGTGGTATGTATACCCGCACGGTGTAGTGGATGTAGAAAATGATAAAAACGGTTCTATTTTCAAAGTAAATAGGCATAGATTAAAACCGTACTTTTCCGCTGACCCATCGGACGAGCTCCTATTCTTGCAGGAGCCGCTTTATCACGACCGAGTTTCCTCCACTTCTCCTCCATACTTCGATTTTCCTGCCATAAACAGTGGCAACACTGTTTCCACTAAGAACGGAGGTGTGTATATTTATAGATCTAAAAAAATAAAAATATATATATATGAATGTGCTAAAGAACAAGTTTTTGGGAGGCTTTCCATTTGACTAACTTTTACCCTATTATTCTCTAACCAAGTCTACAGGTTTTTGCAATCGAACAACAACATTAGTGAGGACACTGCTGCAAACAGGTTTGTGGGGGTTTGTATCTATTCACATATATTTAGCACTATAAAAAAAATTTGAAAATAAAAATTAGAAAGTGAAAAATACATATGAAAGAAAGGAAGAGACTTAAAAAATGCGAGAAAATTAGATATTTTAAAACGAAACTAGTAATACGTGGTCATGAGCTGTTGTCTCAAAGGTTAGTAAGATAAAAAATTTACTAATCTACGGATAGAAATAAGTCTGAACAATAGTGTAGGGTGTTTTTCGTCACCCCAGTGAGATGGGAATACGCGAGCGCTTGTCAGGCGTACTACAGATTCCCCCTGCCTAGGGTAGGGCGGGGTTTAATGATTGTGGGGATCCGAATCTCCGGCAGCCGCGAACTAAGCTGCCGTTAATTACCCCCCCCCGCCTTTGGGGCGAGGGAACCTCCGATTAACGGGTTAAATTGGTCATGCGAACTCAATGTGCAGTGTGCGTGTGTTTTGTTTTGAAAGGGGGTTTTGGATATATCGGGAGCCACACAGAGTTTTTACGGGGGTCCCGCTACCCGGATAGCGGGCTGGGGGTCAAGGGGGCTAGTAGCCCCCTTGCGGGGTTCGGGGCAGCGCCCCGGCCCGAAAATTTTTTGGAGGGGGAGAATATGGCGGAGTATATATATGTGTGAATTTGTATACATATGTATATGTATATGTATATACATAAAAAGAAGGGGAAAAGGCATCCAAGGGATGTGTGGGGCAGCACCTTGGGCACTGTGCGCTTAGGTGCTGTGCGCAGGTGCGCAAGCGCGCGCGCCACGTGTCGGCACGCGGGCGTCTTGCGCACTTGCGCAGGTGCGCAAGCGCGCGCGCCACGTGTCGGCACGCGGGTGCGCCACGCGTCGGCACGCGAGCGCCTTGCGCACTTGCGCAAGCGCGCAGGTGTGCAAGCGCGTGCGCCACGTGTCGGCACGCGGGCGCCTTGTGCACTTGCGCAGGTGCGCAAGCGCGCGCGCCACGTGTCGCGCAGGTGCGCAAGCGCGCGCGCCACGTGTCGGCACGCTGGCGTCTTGCGCACTTGCGCTGCGCGCCGGAGAGGCACAAGAGGCTTTTAGCCTGAAAAAAAGGATTTCTCAAAGGAGAAATCAGAGAGGAGTCGGGCTCCTGAATGTGTTTTGGGTTTAATGGAAGTGGTTCTTCTTCTTCCTCCTGTCGCTTGCTGGATCTTGAAGATCAAGAGATGTGAAATCTCAAAATCTCTCCTTTTTAAGATCTGATGACAGATCCAAGTTCCCCTTTGTGGGTTTTGTGGTGGAAAACTATTTAGTTTTGAAAAAGGAAGAGTAAAACTCTTGATTTAATTCAAAAGAAAGAAGAAGGTTTTAGAACCTTGAAGAAGGAGGAAAGAGCTCAGCTCTGAAACTTTTTTGGAGAGAGAAAAAGTTGTTGAGATATTTCATTATCTTTGCCTTTATAGGCCATACATTTTACACATAGCCCCTTGGGCTTAACAAAATGGCATTTTGCCTATCCCATGGCTCATGTCCCATTTCTTTTTGCACATAAGCCATGGGCTTTACAAAAATTTGGTTTTATGCCTATTTTTCTTACATTTATCCGAAAATAAAATAAAAGAAAATGCAACAAAATTATTTATTACAAAAATTTTATCTTGGCGTGGGGGAGGCCGGCCGCTTCATGTTCGGGCTCGACCCGGGCATGGGCCCACTGGATCTGGGCTTGGGCCCACTTGGCTTGGGGTTGACTTTGATTTTGACTTGGTCAACCGGGGTGTAAATTTTTACCCCAACAAATTGCCCCCCATCAATAAATGCACACCACATATGTGGGTCGTGTGCATGAAATTGATGGATCTTCTTTCACGTGGAGGCGACTTGATTTGGTTCCGGCTTTTTGGGAAGCTGTACTGCCCTTTTTTTACGACATGGACGGTCGTTGCTTGACATGTCTCCGAGACGGAGTGTCCGTGATAGACGTTTTCCCTGGCCCGGAGTTATCTGGTTCCCGCTTTGTAGGAATCCTGCGCTGCCCTTTTTGCGACTTGGACGGTCGGTGCTGCCCTTTTAGCGACTTGGACGGTCGATTCTGCCCTTTTTGCGACGTGGACGGTCGGTTCTGCCCTTTTAGCGACGTGGACGGTCGATGCTGCCCTTTTAGCGACGTGGACGGTCGGTTCTGCCATTTTTGCGACTTGGACGGTCGGTGCTGCCCTTTTAGCGACGTGGATGGTCGGTTCTGCCCTTTTTGCGACGTGGACGGTCGGTTCTGCCCTTTTAGCGACGTGGACGGTCGATGCTGCCCTTTTAGCGACGTGGACGGTCGATGCTGCCCTTTTAGCGACTTGGACGGTCGGTGCTGCCCTTTTAGCGACTTGGACGGTCGATTCTGCCCTTTTTGCGACGTGGACGGTCGGTTCTGCCCTTTTAGCGACGTGGACGGTCGATGCTGCCCTTTTAGCGACGTGGACGGTCGGTTCTGCCATTTTTGCGACTTGGACGGTCGGTGCTGCCCTTTTAGCGACGTGGATGGTCGATTCTGCCCTTTTTGCGACGTGGACGGTCGATGCTGCCCTTTTAGCGACTTGGACGGTCGGTTCTGCCCTTTTTGCGACGTGGACGGTCGGTTCTGCCCTTTTAGCGACGTGGACGGTTGATGCTTCCCTTTTAGCGACGTGGACGGTCGATTCTGCCCTTTTTACGACGTGGACGGTCGGTTCTGCCCTTTTAGCGACGTGGACGGTCGATGCTGCCCTTTTAGCGACGTGGACGGTCGATGCTGCCCTTTTAGCGACGTGGACGGTCGGTTCTGCCATTTTAGCGACGTGGACGGTCGATGCTTGATTTGACTTGCTCTGCTTCTTGCAATGTCAGGGGCAGACTTGACTTGCTCCGCTTCTTGCGGTGTCGGAGTGGAAGTTGACTTGTTGATTTTGATTTGGGTTGACATCAGCATCGCTATACTGGAATATGGTACCAGGAGCGAATCATCATCTGTCATGGAGAGGATTTTGGGATTTTGGTTTTTGTTTGGCATCTGCATTGCTGCACTGGAATAATGCCAGGAGCAACTCATCATTTGCCCTGAGAGGATTTGGGAGAAATTGGGATTGTTTTACGCCCGTGGATTGTATACGGTTTTGCAGGATGTATGATCCAGACCGTAGGGCCGGAAAAATTTTAGGACTTTGTCGGCGTCTGCATCGCTACACTGGAATATGGTACCAGGAGCGACTCATCATTCGCCGTTGGGGTATGGGATTTGGAATTTGGTTGGCGTCTGCATCGCTGCACTGGAATATGGTACCAGGAGCGACTCATCATTCGCCATTTGGGGATTGGGGAGCGATGGCTTAGGAGACAGGTTTAGATCCCTATCGCCTAAGGCTTTTCAATTCTATGGGCCGTGAGGGTCCCATAAAAGCATTTCCTCCCTACGAGTCGTAAGGATCCCGCAGGTGTATTTTCTCCTTAAGAGTCGTGAGGACTCCTAAGTGTGTTTTTCCTTTATGAGTCGTAAGGATCCCACAAAGGTTTGTTCTCCTCATGTATCGTGAGGACACATGAGTGGGTCTTCTTAACGGAGCATAATTCCAAAGGCGGAGACCAGCCGCGTAACTGGTAATTGTGGCGGGGCATGGGTATGACAAGAATTATTTGAGCCCGTGGATTGTATACGGTAGTCAACTTGGGGACTAACCGTAGGGCTGGGAGAATTTTGAGAAATTGGATTTTGGTTGGCGTCTGCATCGCTGCACTGGAATATGGTACCAGGAGCGACTCATCATTCGCCGTTTGGGGATTTGGAATTTGGTTGGCGTCTGCATCGCTGCACTGGAATATGGTACCAGGAGCGACTCATCATTCGCCATTTGGGGACTTGGAATTTGGATCTTGTTTGGCATCAGCATTGCTGCACTGGAATAATGCCAGGAGCAACTCATCATTTGCCTTGGGAGGACTTGGGATTTGGGTTTTTGGTCGGCATCAGCACCGCTAACACTGAAGCGAAATGCCAGGAGCGACTCATCATTTGCCGTTGCCCGTTGGGGAACGATGGCTTAGGAGATAGGTTTGGGTCCCTACCACCCAAGGCTTTTCAATTTTATGGGCCGTGAGGGTCCCATAAAAGCATTTTCTCCCTGCGAGTCGTAAGGATCCCGCAGGTGTATTTTCTCCTTAGGAATCGTGAGGATTCCTAAGTGTGTTGCTCCATTGTGAGTCGTAAGGATCTCACGCAGGGGTTTTCTCCTCACAAGGTCGAGAGGATTTTGTGAGTGTATTTCATCTCTTTTCACGAGTTTGCGCCCTTTCGGGTTTTCACAGACTCGCCGGTAGTCCTGCTGTTTTTACTCACGGAGCCCTTTCGGGTTTTCATCCGTGCCCGTTTTGCTTGTGGACATACCTTTTTATTTTTCCTCTTTTCTTTTCTTTTTATTCTTCTTCTTTTTTCTTTTTTTTTTTTGCCGCTGGTGGGACTTTAAAAGTAGTCTTACCAGCAGAATTTGGGAGAGATAGGGGTCATTTACGCCCGTGGATTGTATACGGTTTTGCAGGATGTATGATCCAGACCGTAGGGCTGATGTGCTCAATTTACCTGCGACTTAGAGCATTCATGTGTAGTATTTCTTGAGATATCGGCTATTGATGGGTGGCATGGGCCTTTCTCCCTCGGCACTTATTAGTTGGTAGGATCCTCCGTCGAACACTTTCTCGATGACGTATGGTCCTTCCCAATTTGGCTCGAATTTTCCCTTGGCATGTCGATTGAGGATGATCGGTCTTTTGAGGACCAACACCAATTCACCTTTCTTGAAAGCGCGGAGACGGGTTATCTTGTCATAGGCCCGTGACATTTGGGCTCGGTATAGCTCCAGATTTTGCTGCACCGCGAGCCTCTTTTCTTCGAGGGCATCGAGCTCTTCAAGTCGAAGGAGCACGTTTTCCTCCTCCGTCAACTCGTGCTGAACGGCCATTCTTAAGCTTGGGACTTCGACTTCGAGGGGGAGGACCGCCTCCACTCCGAAGAGCAATGAGTATGGAGTGGACTATGTTGGAGTACGGTGCGTGGTACGATATGCCCACAATGCCTCGTGAAGCTTGAGATTCCAGTCTCTCTTGTTGGCTGAAGCATTTTTCCTCAGAAGCTTGCATAGAGTCTTATTGAAGGCTTCGGCTAGCCCATTGGCTCTTGGATTATAGATGGAGGAATACCTCCAGTCTATCTTGTGCTGAGTAGCGAATCTTGAGACATTGAAGCTCTTGAAAGAAGGCCCGTTGTCAGAAATGATTTTTCTTGGTGTACCGAAGCGGTATAGAATATTATGCTGGAAGAATGTCAGAATATCCTTTGTCTTGACTTCTTTTAGCGGGACAGCTTCAGCCCACCTGGAGAAGTAGTCTGTCGCGGCCAGTATGAACCGGTGGCCTTTAGATGACGGAGGATCAATTGGGCCAACAATGTCGGTGCCCCAAACTTCGAAGGGCCACGACGCCACTGTAGGATGCAATGGGTTGGGATGCTTGTGAATAAAATCACCGTGAATTTGGCAGATATAACATTTCTTTGCATGCTCTCCGCAATCCCGTATCATGGTGGGCCAGTAATACCCAAGCCGTTTAATTTGCAGTCGCATCTTGGGGCCAGATTGGTGAGCACCGCAAACGCCTGAGTGAACTTCTTTCATGACTTTTCGGGCTTCGGCCGATGACAGGCACCTGAGCCAGAGTTGGTCATATGACCTGCGGTATAGCGTGTCATTTACAAACACGTATCGGAGAGCTCTCTTCTTCAGCTGAATCCTCGCAGATTTTCCTTCGGGCAGCCTGTCGTATCGGAGGTACTCTATGAAGGGTTCTCTCCAATCGGGCTCGTCTTGGATGATCGAAGCTTCTTCCGCAGGACTGCTCTTCTGTTCCGCGCTTTCCTCTTCTCGTAGAGAGACTGGGGGTAGAATTTTCCGGCTCCTGACTGTAATCAGAATTTCGTCCATTTCAGGATCAGCCAGTTCCTTGGCCAAGCGAGCGAGCACATCAGCCTTTCCGTTCAACGCTCTAGGGACTCTCGTTAGTTCAATATGAGTGAACCGTTTCATGAGTTCCACCACTCGACCTCTGTACCGAGCTAACTCGGGTTTGTATATCTTATAGTCGCCGCTTACTTGGTTGACGACGAGCTGGGAGTCACCGTAAACTCGTAGCCGACGGATTTCCATTTCTATGGCGAGCTCCAAACCAGCTATCAGAGCTTCATACTCAGCTTCATTGTTTGTCCGAGGCTCGGTGAGAGCAAAAGAACGCCGTAGGGTTCCCATTGATGGTGTGATAAACACCAATCCTATCCCTGCTTTTATCTCCGGGACGCTTGATTTACTGGAGGTCCTTATTGACGAGGCTCCATCGAAGTAGAGCTCCCAACATGGCTCATCTTCCTCGAGGTGCAGCACTTGTTCATCGGGTAACTCACAATTTAGCGGCGACCCTTCTGATATGGGATGAGCAGCGAGAAAGTCTGCAAGAGCTTGCCCTTTTACTGCTTTCTGAGGGGTATAAACTATGTCAAACTCAAGTAGCATGACAGCCCATCTTGCCATTCTGCCGGCTAGGCTTGCTTTGGTCATCAAGTGTTTGAGCGGGTCGACCTTGGAGATCAGCATAACCCGATGAGCGAGCAAATAGTGCCTCAGCTTCTTCACAACAAATATCAGAGCCAGGCATTGCTTTTCGATTGGGGAGTAGTTGTGTTCCGCCCCGACTAGAGTTCGACTGAGGAAGTAGAAGGCATTTTCTTTTCCCTCCTCATTATTCTGAGCAAGGAGCGCACCAAGTGACTCATCTAGCGCGGCAGTGTAGAGAATCAGCGGTTTATTTGGAATGGGAGCGGCCAACACTGGAGGGTGCAACAAGTACTGTTTGATGCTTTCGAACGCTTCTTGACACTCGGCATCCCAGATAAAAGGAGCTCCTTTCTTCATGAGCTTTGAGAAGGGCCTACATCTCCCCGATAAATTTGAGATAAACCTCCGTATATAAGCAAGCTTGCCTTGAAAAGATCTTAGCTGCGTCAGACTCTTCGGAGGAGGCATCTCCATGATGGCCTTTATCTTTGATGGGTCAACTTCGATCCCTCGATGTCGAACTATGAAGCCCAGGAATTTTCCCGATGACACGCCAAAAGCGCATTTCAGAGGATTCATCTTCAGATCAAATTCCCTCAGTCTGGTGAGAACGGTCCTAAGATCCTGGATATGATCGGCCTTGGTTTCAGTCTTAACGACCAGATCATCAACATAACATTCGACGACTTTATGAATTAGGTCATCGAAGATATTGGTCATTGCCCTTTGATATGTAGCACCTGCGTTCTTCAGTCCGAACGGCATCACCTTGTAGCAATATATTCCGATCGGAGTTCGAAATGTTGTGTGCTTCTCATCCTCAGGCGACATCTTAATTTGATTATATCCAGACGAGCCATCCATGAAAGTGAACAGCTCGTAATTTGAGGTGTCATCGACCATCATTTCCATGACCGGTAGCGGAAAGTCGTCTTTAGGACATGCCTTGTTGAGATCCCTGAAATCGACACAAACTCGGATCTGCCCATTTTTCTTCTTCACTGGGACTATGCATGCGATCCAGTCCGCGTATTTCTCTTCCCTGATGAAGCCGGCATCGATGAGCTTCTTAGTTTCCTCGATGACCTTTTCTTCTAGTTCCCTTCTCATTCTTCGAGGAGCTTGTTTGACTGGCTTAGCATCAGGAGATATAGCCAATTTATGTACGGCCACTTCAGGGGAAAGGCCAGGCATTTCTTTGTATGTCCACGCGAAGCAGTCGACGAACTCATGCAGCAGGGCAATTATCTGCGCTTTCATTTCCTCTGACAAGAGCGAGCTAATGTAGGTCGGCCTTGGATTATCGGGCGTTCCTAAGTCAATCTCGGTTAGCTCGTCAAAGGTTGCTTGTCCGCCATCTTCGAGCTCTTGAGGAGCTTCTTCTGGCTCGGCTATCTCGTCGTCATCATTTGATCTTTCGCTGGCCTCACCAACATGGATCATGTAGCACGCTTTGGAATCAGGTTGAATGTAGCCTATGCCCCGTCTATCTGGAATTCGTCCATTGATGAGTGCTCGGACCTGGGGTGGATGCCATAGCCCTTCGTAAAACTTTGCTTCGGACTCCGTTTGATATAACCGGCATCCGCACTTTTTAAAGTATTCCCGCATCTCGGGCGCATAGTATCTGGGATTGAGAACGGCTCTTATGCCTCTCTCATATGGAAGGCACGCGACAGACAGATCGCCCGGGTGCACAACGGGGTTTGACCCATAAAACAGGATGCCTTTCTGTCCACTTTTCCTCCCGGGAACGTAGAAAGTTTTCAGCTGGTCCACGGTGGAGATTGATAATGCATCGAGCTCTTTGCACATCCGTTCCGGCACCCTTGTGATAGCCAGGGACCCTTCTGCGACTTCGAAGGTCTCTCGTAGTTTCGCTTGCTGCATGGGGGTCGATCTGCACAGCTGTCGCACGGCAGGTCCTCTTCTTCTGACTCTTCAGTGTCACTGCCAAGATGAGGGCGGACTTTGCTGCTAGATGGGCCTTCAGTAACAGATTCGTCCGTATCGCTGCCGAAATGAGGGCGAGTTTGGCGGAAGGACGGGCTTCCAGCGTCGGACTCATCAGTGTCGCTGCCGAAATACGGGCGTACTTGGGTATTTTTGCTTTTGAAAGTGATAGCCGGCGCAGATTTGCTTTTGAGTCTTGGGGCCGTTCTATCCTCAGTCAGTTGTGGCTTAGCATTTTGGTGGTTCGTAAAGTACCGAGAATCTTCGTATCGGACTTCATGCACACCGAACGGCTGGATGTCTCCGTCAATACGTCTTTCTTCGCCATTTTTAGTATACTTCATGCATTGATGGAGAGTCGACGGAATGATTCCGTAATCATGGATCCACGGCCGCCCCAAGAGAATCTTATAAGATGTGTCGGCGTCGATCACATATATCTTAGCTTCAGTTTGCAGATCCCCAAATTTGATTGGCAAAGCTATAGACCCTAGAACTTGCTGGCAATTTTGGTTGAAGCCTTGAATGACAATCCTTTCCCTTGACAGGTGTCGGACATCCATTGACAAACTCTTCAGAGTTCGCAAGTTCATGATGTTCACTGAGGACCCCGGATCAATCAATATACGATTAATTCGATCTCCGTCGCTGTACCCGGTCACGTAAAGCGGCCGATTATGCTCAGCCGTTCCCAGTAGCAAGTCTTCATCCTTAAATGTGACTGCGGCGGCATGCAAAGCGTGCTGGGCTTCTTTCATATTAATTTCCGCAAAGTGAGCCTGATACCGCTCGGGGTTTTGTAGAGCGTGAATGAGAACATCTCTAAGCTCCTTAGATAGGACCAAGGCGTCATAGATGCTCAGGAGAGACGGAAGCTTCCGGAGATGTGCCAAGACATTATAGTCCACCGAGGAAGGACTTGTGTTTTCATCAGCTGGTTCTCTGCCATCTTCTTCATTAGCGACTTGTTTTTCCTTCCCTTTTGGGACGTTGCCCTGATTTGGCGGTAGAACCCTGCCGCTTCTGAGCTGGATTTGATTAGCCTTTGTGGTGAGCTCCTCGTCCTCTTCGGGAAAACAGAGCTCATCCTCGGAGTCGCTGCCAAGATGGATGGCGTAGCAGGTCACTACTGGGATCTCTTCATTGGAGTCTTCTTCTAACTCCTCCAGAATTTCAGCCGCTTGTACAGGGAAGAACTCATTCAATTGAATCAATGTTCTTTCCCTTTGTTCATATTCTTCGAGGGAATCGATATATTTTTGAATGGTCGATCTCCCTGCAGGCTCCTTTTCGTGCCGAGCTACACTTTTCTTCTTCTTGAGCTTCTTGGATTTTGAGCCTGATGGAGCTGCATTGGCAGCTGGACTGGTAGGCTTCTTTTGTCCTTCCCATTCCATCCTGGGCTCTTTCTGAAGTAGCTTTAGCATCTTCTGCGTCTTATTAGATATGTGCGTACTCCACGGAGGCCGCGATGAGTCCGTTTCATTTCTTAGGGCCGCGGGTTCGGCTGTCTGCTCCCAGAAGGCTTCGGCTTCCGTCTGTATAAAGTTGGCGGTTGCAACTTGATTGTTCACCAACACGCTTTTGGATAGCTCGATCTCTCCAGCCTTGTACTGCTTCTCGACCCAGTCTTTGAAGATATAGCAATCCTCGATCGCATGGCTCACTACTCGGTGGTACGGGCAATACAGAGGATTGTCGGTCATTTTTGCTTCTTGGGGTCTTTTCGACTCCGGCAATTGTAGGCCGTTGTTCAAGGCATCTTTAAATATCTTACGGACCTTGTCCCTTCTGAAAGAGTAAACCTTGTTCTTTTTCTCCTCTAGGGAAGGCCCATCTCCTCCCAGCAATGGCTTTCGCGACCGGTTGGTTTTGGATTCGCCCGCCCTTCGCTTTTCTTCATTGTCGGACGCATTGAAGACATTGGTACTGCTGGAACTCCCGCTTCTACGGTTGTCGTCCCGCTTGCTTTTCCAGGTTTTGTCTCTCTGAGAGTCCGGCGGGGACTCTTGCTTCGAGCGTTCTAGCATTTGAACTTTCTTGGTTAGCTCCTGAAATGTCTTGAGGCCCGCTGTACACAAGAATGGGACCATCCAATTGCTGAGGTTCCCAATGAGAAGGCTGACGGACTGGTCCTGCTCCAGCGGCGGTTCGCATTTGACTGTTAGATTACGCCATCGGGCGATAAAGTCGGTGTTGCTTTCATTCTTCCCCGGCTTAGTCCTCACAAGGTCGGCAATGGAGATTTTATCACTGACACTCATGAACCTTTACCGAAACAGGGACTCCATTTGGGCAAAGGTAATGACGGACCCGTCCGGTATACTCGCATAACAGTCGAAGGCGACGCCGGTCAGGCTGTTGACAAACTGACGAAGAAGGAGCGCGTCATTGCCCCCTGTATTTCCGCACGATGCTTTGAAGTGGGCGACGTGCTGGTTTGCATTCCCCGTTCCATCAAATCTTCCGAACTTAGGAATGACGTAGCCGCTTGGGAACTCAATCAGATCGTACTGCGCGGGATATGGCCGCCCACTACTGCCGATTTCTTTCTGAGCTTCAGCTTCGGCCACCAATGTTTTAACCTTGCTGGTGACCAAATCCATTATCCGATCCTGTGTTAGCGGGATGGTGCTATCTGGGGCCGAGGCGTCCCCAGAAGCGGAATGTAGCCGGCTTTCATTTGGCTCGACCAGTCTTGGTCCCAAAGGAACAGGCATTGGCTGCCTCGGATTGTCCTCACCCGGCTGATTAGTAGCGGCTTGCGCTTGATTAGGAGGCGCTCGAGCAATTTGAGCCGTAAGCTGCATCACCACATTCGTTAAGTCGTCAATCTTCGAATAGAGCTTGGCCATCTCTTTATCTTTGCTCCTGAGCTGTTTTCGAAGCTCTTGAAGCAGCTCTTGCTCCGCAGTCCTGGGGCGGAAAGTCGGCTCTTCCTCGCTGTCCGAGCTTGACTCTGCATGGACCGAGGGGTCTTTCTGCCTATCATCCTCATCGAGAGGGTTTTCTTCATCCAGCAGGGGCGGCTGTTCTTGGGCGGCGGCAACCACATTCAGGCTAGATTGGGCTTGGGATGTGGTGGCCCCGTCCTTGCTTTTGCTGCGAAGGTTGTCGCTGGGGCGCCCGCCCGCCATATAGACCGTATGGATGATATATCCGGCCGTCTTTCTATCATTGGCAGTTGATTTCGTGGATCGCTGTCTTGACCCCCTTGTTTCGGTAGCTGGTAGTCGATTGAAGGCGTCTGGCTTAACCAGTTTCTTGAATGGTGCTGGCGCTTCTTTTCTGGGTTTTCCCCGCTGCTTTCGTGCGGCACAGAGTGCTTCATAGACTCTTGATGAGACAGTGTCATACTTTTTCTGTTGGGGCCGGGACACGTCTCTTTGCGGCACTGTTCGGACCGCTGTCTTCTTGATTCTGGCGGTCATGGCATTGTTCTGAACCCACTTTAGAGGCTCGAAGGAATTGCTGATTCTTACGTCCGACTCAGCCGTCGTCGCGGGGCAACCCTGCACTTGGAACTTCACACGATTCCATTTGGCCGAAGCCTTGGCCCTTTTGTTGGCTCGATACCTGAGCCGCTTCTGCCTTAACTTTTCTGTTCTAAGCACCTTGCAGACTTCGGCTTTTTGGGAAGACGCCGCATACCGGTTGATGGAGGGCCTTGGAGATACGCCCGATTGTGCATTTGTTGGAGTCATCGCCTGAGCTCGTCCGCAACTTTTAATGTTGCCCTTCACATCGGAAGTCTTGCCCCCAGCTAGAGCGCCAGGGACTCATTCAGACACCATCTTAAGTTTCGGTTGTGGTGCCTTGGCGATCACGACATTCGGCCTCTTACCCCTTGAGACCGGCTTGGCCACCTGTTCCGCTGGGATCTCTGCCAAATGAGCGCTTCCGGCAGGGTAGATGATGACAGAGCCAAACTGGCGGGGCGGTTCCTCCCATTGTCGACTGAGGCTTGCGGGGAGAACCACACGAGCGTTGATCTTGACCACGTACGGAATCGGGGTCGCTTTGGAAGTTGAATTCGTCTGGGAAGACATTGTCGTTGAAGGTTGATTGCTGCACGGAAAAAAAAACATCATTTCAGTATAGGCAATCGATATGTATATTGATTGAGTTCGTATGAACGTTTAACCCGAAATATGGGAGGAGAGATTCGTCCCACCGGGCGTGCCAGAATCTGTAGGGTGTTTTTCGTCACCCCAGTGAGATGGGAATACGCGAGCGCTTGTCAGGCGTACTACAGATTCTCCCTGCCTAGGGTAGGACGGGGTTTAATGATTGTGGGGATCCGAATCTCCAGCAGCCGCGAACTAAGCTGCCGTTAATTACCCCCCCCCCCGCCTTTGGGGCGAGGGAACCTCCGATTAACGGGTTAAATTGGTCATGCGAACTCAATGTGCAGTGTGCGTGTGTTTTGTTTTGAAAGGGGGTTTTGGATATATCGGGAGCCACACAGAGTTTTTACGGGGGTCCCGCTACCCGGATAGCGGGCTGGGGGTCAAGGGGGCTAGCAGCCCCCTTGCGGGGTTCGGGGCAGCGCCCCGGCCCGAAAATTTTTTGGAGGGGGAGAATATGGCGGAGTATGTATATGTGTGAATTTGTATACATATGTATATGTATATGTATATACATAAAAAGAGGGGGAAAAGGCATCCAAGGGATGCGTGGGGCAGCACCTTGGGCGCTGTGCGCTTAGGTGCTGTGCGCAGGTGCGCAAGCGCGCGCGCCACGTGTCGGCACGCGGGCGCCTTGCGCATTTGCGCAGGTGCGCAAGCGCGCGCGCCACGTGTCGGCACGCGGGTGCGCCACGTGTCGGCACGCGAGCGCCTTGCGCACTTGCGCAAGCGCGCGCGCCACGTGTCGGCACGCGGGCGCCTTGCGCACTTGCGCAGGTGCGCAAGCGCGCGCGCCACGTGTCGGCACGCGGGCGCCTTGCGCACTTGCGCTGCGCGCCGGAGAGGCACAAGAGGCTTTTAGCCTGAAAAAAAGGATTTCTCAAAGGAGAAATCAGAGAGGAGTCGGGCTCCTGAATGTGTTTTGGGTTTAATGGAAGTGGTTCTTCTTCTTCCTCCTGTCGCTTGCTGGATCTTGAAGATCAAGAGATGTGAAATCTCAAAATCTCTCCTTTTTAAGATCTGATGACAGATCCAAGTTCCCCTTTGTGGGTTTTGTGGTGGAAAACTATTTAGTTTTGAAAAAGGAAGAGTAAAACTCTTGATTTAATTCAAAAGAAAGAAGAAGGTTTTAGAACCTTGAAGAAGGAGGAAAGAGCTCAGCTCTGAAACTTTTTTGGAGAGAGAAAAAGTTGTTGAGATATTTCATTATCTTTGCCTTTATAGGCCATACATTTTACACATAGCCCCTTGGGCTTAACAAAATGGCATTTTGCCTATCCCATGGCTCATGTCCCATTTCTTTTTGCACATAAGCCATGGGTTTTACAAAAATTTGGCTTTATGCCTATTTTTCTTACATTTATCCGAAAATAAAATAAAAGAAAATGCAACAAAATTATTTATTACAAAAATTTTATCTTGGCGTGGGGGAGGCCGGCCGCTTCATGTTCGGGCTCGACCCGGGCATGGGCCCACTGGATCTGGGCTTGGGCCCACTTGGCTTGGGGTTGACTTTGATTTTGACTTGGTCAACCGGGGTGTAAATTTTTACCCCAACAAATAGTTCTTATTCTTGAGTCCAAACTTTTGAATAAACTTTTGAATGTTGATACCCTACTATACGCACTTGCACATATCTTGAAACTTGGGATAGTAGAGGATACCATGAAATACTCTTGCCTGAAAACCTTAGTATGAAAAAAAAAATCATCAAAAAAATATAAATGGTGCATAAAATAAAATTTAAAAGAAAAATGAACACTGGTTTTGTAATTACTTAAGGCAGCATATAAAAAAATACAGCGAGGGTGCCTTATCACCTAGTGCCTTAGACCAACTGGTTTGGGAGTCACTGCTAAGCCTTAGGTATTGCAAAATTAGGATATTGCTAAGTACACCATAATAAGCAAGCACATTTAGTAATCGGTTGGTTAGTGTTTTAAGAAGTATTAACGGTCGCATGAAGAATGTGTGAACAAATCCATCTAAAATATTCACCGACTAAAAACGTACTAAGGAAGATGGACAAAGGGTATGATAGCTTGAATTGAATTTTCCAGGTGTAGGGTTGACTTTTACACACACGTAGGGGTATATGATCGATGTTTGGAGGAGAGGTAGGGAGGAAGACTAAAGACGATATTTTATTGAGGGAGAATGTGATTTCCGACATCTTTTCAAGACCATTAAGATAGGGCTCATGACAACTAAAAAGTTGGTGTAGTTTGAAACTCTTATTTTCAAGTTTTGCTTTTATATGTTCCTTATCTTTGCATGCAATTTTTGTCTTCTTTCTTTTATTTTGGAATTTTGTGGGTGTAATCCGCTGAAAACCCTCAGGTGATAACACTCCTCCTATTAGGGACACTTAGAGCTTTAACAGCTTGTTGCACGAGCTAAATGCAATCGTGTTGCCTACGAAAGTGTGCTAGGTTTTTCTTTTTCATTTTAAAATAAAATAGTTTGCTCGGGACGATCAAAAGATAAGTTTGGGGGTATTTGATCAGTCAAATTTATTGCACATTTTTATGGTCATTTTTTCTATTATTATTTATTACTAAAAATGTGTTATTTGTAATTTAAGAACATATATAGGTTTATTTGTCAAAAGATTTTGTCATATATTTCTTAATTTATAATTAATATAATTGGGGGAATATATGCATATCATATTTAAATAAAATATCCATGAGATTTTTAATTATTAAAATATGCATATCATGTCATATCAAATATTCTTAACTAATATTATTAAGATATCATATCATATCATATTCATAATTTAATTGGTTAGAATATTATCTTAAATAAACCAAATGCTACTAACAATTTGATTTGAGATATTGTGCAAGTTTAAAATAACAAATCAGTTCAAGACTGCAAAAAGGATTGATGAGATTAGATCAAATCGAATTAGCAAACCAAATCTGCCGAATGTTAAGAGGAAATTGAAGAATCTCGCAACTGCAGAGAGAAAAAGATATTTTCAAAATATGCTTATCAGAAAAATCTCCTAACATCACGAGAAGATAACACAAGAAATCTGGGGGCGAGATCACACCAAAGAGCGGTGAATCCGCGGTGGAACAAGGCTTTAGGAGGCGGAAGCGCGGTTAAGTAAGAACCGTTGGATGTGAATTCTCAGGGGCTTGATCGTCTTTTCCCATATTATAAGATGACGTCTAGGGTTTCAAGTTTCAGAGTCTATATAAAGGACCGGGAGCAATTAGGGTTAATATCTATCCACCGATCTATCGATCGAGCAATCTTGATCTATCAATCTATCATTTACTGTTCGATCGATCTATCGAGCAAATTAGGGATTTTAGTTTTTAGCCAATCAAAGTCTGTAATGCAAAATTTTCAATAAAAAGAAGTTTTTTTATTCTTGTCTCGTTACTTTCCGCATTTATTTTTTGTATTTACTTTCCGTACTTTTATTTTTTGTTATTTCTTATGGGTTCATTAATTTTATATCTTTCCCCGCTTACTTCGTTTTTCTCAATGAGCGAGTAAATTCTCACTTGTTAGGCTTTGTAGGATAGGGTAGGATAATGAATGAAAAAAATCGCTTAATTTCTTTTTAAGTTTTAATTTTTATAAACTTTAGCAAAGGGAGTCTTAACCCTCTTATTCGGGCATGCTATCAATGCATGATAGTTACGAGCACGATCAGAGATTCGTTAATACTCGTTTTGTTGAGGGCTTGAGATAAATAGGGGTCAATGGAAGGACAAGAGTCAGTAGAGAGAAATCGTAATCCCTCCAAGAACCCTAATCCACATTCATCGCTATTTCTCTAGTATTAAAATATTGAAAGATAAAAAGAATTATATTTAACACTCCATCATTTAACTACTCAATCCGATAAACCCTACAAGCCCTTCTCTTATAAAATTTTCAATTTTTTTTTGTAAAAATGATAAAAATCCCACCTTTCTTTATTAACTAGTCTAAAATAAGAAAGATAATTCACCATTTCCCTGTGGACGACCCGTACTCACTATCGGCTAGCTATTGCGACACCGTTATTGATTGCGATATTTAGGAAACATACGACACAGTTTTTCACATCAATCATGTACCTATGCGAAGAATGCATGTCCATCATGTGGTCTTGATCACAGTGCCCTACAGTTTAAGACACGTGGTAAGTTTTACTACTGGTTTCATCGTAGATGGGTATCGGCGAATCATCCGTACAGAAAGATGGCAAATAAATTTGATGGAATATTGGAAAAAGGTGAAGCACCAAAACAATTGTTAGGGATAGAAATTTTTGAGCAGATTTCATCGTATCAATTGCAGCAAGATTCTAATCGTTTTAATTCATATGGTTTCTTCAATAAAAAAAATGGAAGCGATCCGAAAATAACGAATTGTTGAGTGTATGGAAGAAGAAAAGTATAATATGGAATCTTCCTTACTAGAAATATCTGTTGATTCGACACAATATTGATATTATGCATATAGAGAAGAATGTGTTTGATAATATTACTGGCACATTGTTACTGGACGATTCTAAGTCCAATGATAAGTTGAGTGCTTGGGGGTGCTTGGAGAAGCTTGGAATCCGACAGGAATTGCATCCGGTACTTTGTGATGATGGTATCCATGAATTACCAGTTTCGAGCCACACAATGTCAAAATTGGTTATGAAAAGATTTTGTGAGGTGCTAAAGAGCGTCAAAACCCCAGATAGCTACTTCTCTAATATAGCAAAGAATGTGCAGGTCGAGCCGCCAAAGTTTTTGAATCTTAAAACTAACGATTGTCATATACTTCCGTATCAATTGCTTCCAGTGGCTTTACGATATAATTTGCCATCCAATATCACCAAGGTTTTGATAGAGTATTGCGACTTTTTCAATAAACTTTGTTCTAAAGTGATAGATGTAGCCAAATTCGAGGAGTTGCAAAAGAGTATTGTTGAAACCCTCTGTAAGTTGGAGATAATATTTCCACCATCTTTCTTCACCGTCATGGTTCATCTTTCTATGCATCTAGCTACAGAGGTAATGATTGCTGGACTTGTCTCATATAGGTGGATATATCCAGTAGAAAGGTAATATATTTTTTCAGTCAATTGTGTTATTTAATTCATTATAATATTTATATTTTTCTAAAGTATTCGTTAACGTTTTAGGTACTTGGAATTCTTGAAATGGCAAGTGCACAATCGAGCTCGACCGGAAGGGTCAATAGCGTCAACGACCGGAATTCTTGAAACGGAAAGTGCGCCAATGAAGTTGGAAGATTAATCAAGAACATAAGAAACACTTTCCACGCTAGTTCCGTAAACACGTACCTATGTCTTGTATATTTCACATTTCATATACATATATCACCCATACCTTATACATTTTACGTGTAAATGCATTATAGATTGAAAATGACATAGCAAAAGAGATGCAATTCTCAGATGTAATCATGCAACTATCTAAACATTCTAGTTCAAAAGTGAATCGATACGGTTCATATTGCATTAATAACCTAAAATTTCTTACAACCAAGAAATTGACTACCCAAAATAATGGGATTTATTGTCCGTTTGAACAAACGTACTTTTCAAGTTTCCGTGATCAAAGACCATAGGGAGGAAAAAAAGAATACTACATTCAGCTGGAGAACATAATAGAGCTATTTTACGGGAGTAATGAGCAAGAAAGATTTGTTATGTTCAAAGTTTGTTGGTGCGCTTGCATCCAGATAGATGAGTACGGTTTTCTGCTTGTCAATCTCAATAAACAAATTTATCGAGATGATAAGTTCATATTAGCTTCACAAGCTGAGCAGTATTTCTATGTTAAAGATTCCAATCGTGAAGAAATTTGGATTGCATTGCCGGCACCTCCTAAATTCTTTTTCGGTAGTTCTACCGACGAGATTGACCTTGATGAAGCAGATCCGGTTGACACATGAAAAACTTTGCGGTTGTAATAATTTATATATATATATATATATATATATATATATATATATGTTATAAACTTTGCAGTTGTAAACACTTGTAATCAATTGATATATGTTATAAACTTTGCAGTTGATCACTTGCATGTAAATGATATATGAAAAACTCTGCAATTCTAATCACTTGTAATGTGTTGATTTATTAGTTTAATGATTTATGCATATTATATATTTTGTATCGTCATTACTCTTGTATGAAATAGAGGGGATGAAAAAGTATATTCGGAAAATTTGCCAAAACATTTTCTTCAAAAAAAAAAGAGATCGAGATACTTCCTCCTCGACACAACATGATCCTGAGAGCAGAGATATATATTACGAGTTTTAAATAATCGTCGACCGCACTATTTTATTCAAATAACTATTGCATTGATTATAATAAATTAAAATGTGTAGTATGTGTAGGTATATCTGATCAGGAGGGTGCAGGTCCATCAATGCAGCATGATCCGTATGCATACCTAGACGAGTAGTGTACGGACTTGAGTAGAGAACCTGGAGTGTTTTCGGATCCCATCACCGATGAGTAGATTCATGCATTGGCTCTTTCTCGCGATTTATAAAATAAAAAACCATATCGAGATAGGTTAATAGGAAGGCATTGGCGTGGTGGGCTGCTACTCGACCTCAAATCGATATGATGATAGAGACAGCAGATACGAGTATTGATGAGGCACAGGCTGCGTGGGATAATCTGGCCCGGTTTGAACACCACGGCACAGGTGTTGCAAACAAAATTACGAAATATAATATGCGTAGAAAAAGGGTAATTCTACAAAGGGTAGGTGAGAAGCCCGTAGGTCCAGATATGTGGGCTACACATTTCCATGGTTATATCGGTATTCTCGTCAACGACACCAATTTCTGGAACGTGGGCTTCATGTTTGTAGATAACCCCTGAAAAGCACACGTATGGACTAAGCGCTCACTCTTGATAATATATAACTCAACTATATTTCAACATTACATGCATACCTATTATATGTTACACATTTATTAAATAATATATTTGTTAATCTGTATTACAGAAACATTTTGTCTTAGAAGACGATATAGACGGACATTGGACGCATGTCCGGTATGAGATGTCATAAATATTCAAGAGATAGCGTTAAAGATTGAAGAAAAAATTCAAACAGTCGGAGAAATTTACGGATGATTGGAAACATTTTGCCGCTCTTCCCTCCATCATCCCTGAAGATCAGTTTGTGTTTCTCCTATTGCATTGGGATACACCCGAAATAAAGGTAATTAAAAATTTACTTAAATAATTTGAATACCGAATTTAGATTAAATTACATTTAGAGATGTTATTTTCTGAATATGCAGGAAGTATCAGAAAGGAATAAGCAGAACCGAGGGAAAACCAAAGATGACTATTATGATGGATTGGTTCCTACTAATCAGTATAGGGCTATTTTGGTTAGCCTATCTTTAATTATATAAATGTTTGATTTTTCAATTTCATCGTTACATATCTTCACGTATAAATATATTAAATATCCGTTACAGGAGAAGGCTGGGAAAAAGCCGAGTCTCCCTGAGACTTGGGAGGCATTGCATATGAGAGAGGGCATGTCAGAAAAAAAGATGGATATAGTCACTCAACATGTGATAAGCTTGAACTTTTCAATTATTTTAAGTAAATTAATTACATTTGTTAACTTCATAAAGAAAATTAATTATTGTTTTATTTATCGAAGGAGAATTTCAGGAAGGCAGAAAGGAGATATTGGGAATCAAATACCGAATATCCGGCCGATGATTCTCTTCCTACGGAGGCCGATGTATCTATTATAGAGCAGATTTTCTCTCAGTCGAGAGGATACGGTCGTATTCCCCTATACGGTGGTCCCGTTAGTCTTTCGCGGTTCGGTTCCAGAAGAACTACTTCAAATTCGCCGACCGCTCGCACTAACTAACAATCGGTTGAGGCACAACGGATCAGTGAGCTAGAGGAGCAGCTCAGGAGGAGAGATGAAGCAGATAAGAAGAGGGTGGAAGATGAAGCGGATTGGAAAGCTCAAATGGAGGTGTGGTGGGAACAATTCTCGCAACAATATGTTTCGCCTCCGCAACTTTGGTCAGCACAGGGTCTATTGCCGCTGCAGCCAGCATATTACTCTCTTCCGACGCAGCGACCGTATTACCTTCCCCCATCACAGGGAACGTCATACTACCCTTATCCTCCGCCTCTGCAATCACAAAGAGAGCACTACTCTCGGCCTCCTCCTCCGCCACAAGATCCTTATTACTCTCATCCTCCGCCACATGAACCGTATAACCCTGATCAGCCGACCCCACATCTAAGGTTATTAGGCAACTTTTTTCGTAGGAGAACTTTGACGATGTGAATCGATACTATTCAAGGCGAGATTCTGATGGCGATGGCAACGGTGGGAGTTAATGAGGTATGTATAGTTATTATTTACAGAAATTTGAGCATGCAATTAAACTGTGTTGGGTTTTGAAGTTTAAAATCCATGTTGTATATTCGTAGGGTTCTTATAAGTTAACGGCGAAAAGATTATGTTTTGGCAATGGAAGTGGCGGTGTTAGTGAGGTACGCATATATATGTGTTAGTATGGCTAACGTTGTTTCGAAGATTATGATTTAAGTTTATATATTTATTTCTTTGTTTCGATTCACAGGGTTGAGTGGGCGATTGCGTATGATTTGGAGATTTTTTCGTATTGTTGGACATATATATATAGCGTATGTATTGTGTTGTTCGTATTCAAAACAATTTAGTTTATGTATGCTTGTTTATTCAGATTTTAGCTCACATATGCTTGATTGAGTTGTTGATATTGATGGATATATCGTGGATAGTGTTTATATGTTGGTTATATGCGTATGTGTTCGTTTGAGTTGTTGATCTTGTTGGATAAATTGTGAATTGTGTATATATATTGATTTGTATGCGAAACGCTATTATGGCGTAATATATTGTGATTTTGTATATTATTGTATTGAATATAGGATTTTTCTGTAATTTTTTTCCCAGGAAATAATAGGTATTAGGGACCGTATTAGCTACATGAACGGTTGCTTATACATTATCAGCGACCGTTAACTGATATTAGGAAACGGTTAAATTCGTTGGGATGTCCACGTGTCTCCTTATTAGCGACCGAAACAAACGGTCTCTGATACCTATGTTGGCGACCGTTCATATTAGCGACCGTTCATGATCGGTCGCTAATAAATGTATCGGTGACCACCAAATCAGCGACCGTGTATTAGCGACCGGTTAAAATTTTAACGATCACCAATATATATTAGAGACCGTTTATTATTTTTTAGAGACCGTTTCATACGGTGTCTAATATTGACTGTATGTAGTAGGGTTGGGAGAAATAATTCAATGTATGAGCATATATGCATGTCTGGTCATGAGAGAGATCGATATAAGAACATGGACCCATTAAGCTGTCCGAAAGATGTCCGAAATTTTCCATCTATTTTTCTTACTCTCCCGGTATCTTACACCCGGTGCATCTAATAATTGCTCCTTACCTAGACAATTGGGAGTTGGTGGAGCTCAAAGTAACGGTAAATGTGGAGCCCACATAAATAAGGAACACTCGACCAAACCCAAGTACATTGTACACCAGCCTGTACAAAAAGTCTCATAAGCTTATTCAATTAGATTCATTACTGACCTTTATAATGAGCTACTTATCTCAACAAACAATTTTTCAAATAACAAATCTAACATGCTTCCAATGATATATATCGTAGAGAGAGACACTAGCACTAACATATTTTTTGTGGGATGTTACTCATTTCTCATATCAAATATGCATCATTATTTTATGTCGTAATATCAAATTAAATAATCGATTATGTCAATGAACCAGCTGGTTAATGAACTATAAGTTAGTGTTAAATCAGCTTCACTTTAACTTTCTTCCTGTAATGTAATTTTATATCCTTTATCCAAAGTTATTAAAAAACAATTTGTCTTCTATTTTTATAGGCTTCAATTTTTATGTTTTAGACGTAGGTGAATTTAGTAGAAACAAATTATTGATATAACCATTTTCATGAGCTAAAAAATTTGCATTTAGCAGGCTAGTGAATGATTGCTTTCTGCTTTTTTAATGCTCATTATTTATTTTCAAACAAAATTCACATTAGTATACTAGAGAACAAATTAGGGATAAAGTTTAATCCTAACCTTCTTTTCCAAGCACATGCAAATTAACCTCTCCAAACACATGGAGGCCACCAACCCCACAACATAACTGCCAAAGCTCCTTAATATAACACAAAGTATCCACAAAACCCTAACCTCCCCTTAATAATATATAGTCTCTTTAAAAAGAAAATACAATTCCAACAACCCTAACCCTAACTCTATGCTATAAAACTCTCCTTCATGTGCTTCTTCTCATCAAAGCCTATAACACATACACATACAATATCCTCATATTTCCATAAACTTGAACAATTTTTTGAGATAAAAAGGGAGATGAAGAAGTTCATTTGCGCCGCTCTCATCGCCGCCGCTTCGGCAACCGCGGCGATGGCGGCCGACGCACCTGCCCCGGGCCCCACCAGCTCGGCTTTGGCGGTGTGCCCGGCTGTGGGTATATTGCTTGGAGCCTCTGTTATCTCTTTCCTTGCCTACTACTTGCATTGAGTGAGAAAGAAGGAGAATTAAAGCTTTGTGGAACAGCATGCGATTAGTTGGTGATTCTATGTGTTTTAATTTTCCGTAATTAATTTGTTGTCTGTTTTCTTAATTTCCTTTTCAGTTAGATTCCTTTTAATGGTGTGATGTTTAATTTGTTTGTAATGTCGTCCAATATTGAATAAAGGAACCATATGGTTGTAGTTTTTTTTAAAATTTATTTGTACCTATCTTTTCTTCCCCACTAAATTGTAGGAAACGCCACACATAATAGAATTAAAACACACCACTTTAAAAAAATTACATTTACTCCAAACTTTACATATTAATAATATTGCTGTACTTAAATACAATTTCAAAAAATTTTACGGAAATTAAATGATGGCCTAAGTATAATTTATTTAAGTCATGTCTGATTTAAAAGAAATTAGGGGAAAGAAAAACAAACATGGGAGCCAACCAAAGATTAGACATGGGGCTGTTTGGTTGCAAATTTTTGCAAAGATTTGAGAAGAACTGGGGGACAAAACACCGTAATTAAAAATTGAAACCTTATTTGTTTGCAAGGATTTGAAATCTTTGAATTTGTAGAAAAAAAGGATTTCAAAGTTGAAGCTTTTTGTATTGAATTCGGAAGTATTTGGTGCCATGCATTATTTAATCAAATAAAAAAACTATTTCTATCTCTATCTCTCTCTATTCCATAATTCAAATCCATATTTCGGTCATACAAACCAAACAAAATATTTGAGCACAAATTTATCTTTATTTTTTTGCATCCAAAAACAAATTTGAAATTTTGGGAAGAAAAAAAGATGGGATTTATGACACATTCCAAATCCATAATTTTTGTAGTATCCAACCAAACAGGCCCTAATATGAATACGAAGGAAGGTCTATGTGCTGTAAAATAAGATTTCCTTCGTTTGATATGAAAAATCATGGAAGTACAGAAAGTAAGACGTTCAAAACTTACTTTCAGTACTTCACGTGTGGCATGGATATGAAGAGGTGTTTGGAAATTACTTTGGAATGATGACGACAAAGATCCATTATGGCCTGGTTACTTCAAAAAAAATTCTTCTCTTCATTTCAAGGCTGGAAGTGAGTATAAAGCATGACGGGCAAGACAACTTATGATTTTTTAATTCTACTTCTTAATTACTTCCCAAAAATAAACATTTCATACTTGTTTTCTTCTTCAAAAAAACAGGCAGACAATTTATTTATTTATTTGTAAATTATTCAACAGTTTTTAGTGTACTTCCAGTCATCCAGTGCTTCTTTTCTGTTACACCGATAAAAGCGAAGTAAAACAATTATTCACTTTCCATTTTTATTTTCTTCTCCTTCATGCCTTGTGTAGACCATAGGAAACCTATCTATCTGTAATCAAACTATATTTAAATTATTTCCCCCCATCAAAAAATCTTATAAAACGACTTCCACATAAAATTCAGATTTTAATGCTTATACCCGCTGTTTAGTTTTTTAAAAGGCTTATTTCATGGAAATCTTCTTGAAGTTTGGGGTAATATTCAGAAACCCACTTGTAGTCCGGCCGTTAGTCGAAAATACCCTAAAGTTAACAATCGTTTCGCCATTGCTCCCCGCTGATAAATTTCACATGAAATGACTGAAATACCCTTCTTTTCTTTCTCAAATTACAACAAATATTTTTTTATAATTATTTCATTTTCCTCCTTACTTCTTTGCCGCCTCCATTTCCACAATCCCGACCATGTGCTTCTCCTCAATGTCGCCGCCGCCGCCACCGATCATGTGCTCCTCCTCCGTTCCAGCCCCTTCCGCTCCTTCTCCGTCTCCTTCGACCTCCCCTATCTCAATGTTACCCTGCTGGCTCGCCGCCATCGATTTTGGTCCCCTTCGATCCCTTGCCCTCCAATTCCACAGCTTTGCCCCACATCTCTACTCCCCAGCCCTCTCCTCTTTCCACAGCCTCATCCGTCTTCAACTCCACGGCTGCCATCTCTCCCGTTCCGTCGATCTCCTAGGGTTTCCCTTTTTAGAACTGAAGAGATTGATGGTTATGGAGGTGATGGGCCTTTGGTTAGGATGAAGACGATGATAAAGAATAAGTAGTTAATGATAAATATTGTAGTTGCTTTTGTTGGTTTGGTTGTGGTTGGGATTTATGTTACTTATAAATTTAGGGATGCAGGAGCAGCCTGCAGTGGAGGACAATTATACTTTGAGTTTTAGTTTGGAAAATAATGGAGAACAATTATACTTTGAGCTTTAGTTGAAGCTGTAATATGTTTAGATAAATATTCTTATGTGAAAGTAATTAAGTTTTTTTTGACAAATATATGTTGATGAATGATGATGCTTAGAAGGTGTTTGTGTAAATGTCTGACTGATAGTGTTTGGAATATCTTTACTTAATTAACTAAACGATAGTGTTTGTAAAGTGTTTATGTAAATACCCGAATGATCGTATTTGAAATATTTTTGTGCAACTGTTTGAATATTTGTAATTGTAAGATATTTGTATAAATGTCCAAATGACTGTGTTTTGAATATTTTTGTCCAATTTCTTGAATGATGGTGTTTTGAAGGTGTTTGCGTAAATACCCAATTGATCTTGTATGCACATGGCATTAGTATTTTATTGGAATAAGATTTTTGCGTAAATGTCAATGTAAAAAATTTGTCGTGAACAATATCGGTTTACATTGAATAGGATATTTGTGTAATTGGCTGAATGAAAAAAACGTACAACGAACATAAAATTTGCTCTTGGTCAACGCCTAACCGCTAGTATTGAAATTTAACACACACGACGTAAAAAAATGGAATTGAACATGTAAGTATAATTTGACATGCATAAACACAAAATTTAGATTTTCTTAGTCCAATAGTTTGAATTGAAACTTAACCAAATTGAAACAATACAGAAAAATACATTGAAACTTGACACACATCTCTTAAATACAATAATTTGCATTCAACCACATATCCAAATCAACCGTAACATCTGAAATTTCTTCAGTTTTATCTTCATATTTATTTTCAGATTCTTCTTCATTCATTATTGGTTGTTTATCGTTGGCTTTTTTAGCAGTAGATGGTTCATGCATATTGATAATGTGTCAGATTCATGTGCAATCTTTTAGCAGAAAATGGTTCATCAAATTTGCCCACTAAACCTATGACTCAAAAAGATCCAATTTTTTCATTCATTCATTTATCCATTCTATCAAACACACTGTGGGAATCACTCACCTCAAGAGCTCGTTTGCTCAGCTTCCTTAATATTTGGGGAGAGTGATGAAGATGGGGACGAATCCTCCACCAAAGCACCACTGAGATCCCAACAACTCCAGCGGCGGCAAGGGAGGTGAAGGAGGCAATAAGGGTTTGCCTCCTCTTCAATTTTCTGTTCAAATCGACTGCTTCTTTATGAAGAGTGACAAAACGGAACAAAGTTGTTGTTGGTCAAGGAAAAGGAAGTAAAGGGGACAGATTGATGAAGCATGCCTTCATGTTCTTCTTCTCATTGGTGGTTGTTGTTGTTGTTGTTGTTGAGAGATCCATTGAATTTGAAAGAGTAGAGACGGGAGGAGATGGGGATGCGGCGGCGGGAGGAGAGGTGGAGGAGGGGAAGGGAAAAGGTGGCGATGGCTGAAGAGGAGGAGGTGATGAGATCACGGTCGCCGCCGCAGATGCAGATGTCATGAGAGATGAGGGAAAGAGAGAGAAGCTATTGTTGTAAGAAAGAAGAAGGGTAAAATGAGGATTTAAAAAAATTTAATTGGTTACGTGAGGTCACATGGCCACTTATAAGTGGGATTTAACTGTCCAGGAGGATGCTGGGTAACGATAGTCAACTTTAGGGGTTTTCGACTAACGACGGGACTATATGGGGTTTCTGAATATTACTCCAAATTTCGAGGGGTTTTTCGTGAAATAAGCCTTCTAAAAAAGTTAAAACAATGCGTACAAGGCTTGTTTTGCTCTAGAAGTAATACGAACTTTCATTATAAAATTATTTTACTTTCTTTACTCTTTTTATGACTTTATTTTTCATCATAAAATTGAAAGTGATGTATGATAAAGGTTATATTGTTTTTTGCAAGGGCAATAGCTCAGTTGGTACAACACTTCCTCTTCTAGAGATCGAGTGCAGGGTTCGATCCTCACGATGGAAAGTAGCCACAATATAATACTTTCGGGGAAAATTTGTGGGTCTCATGTGTGCTTGTGTGTTGTGTGCTTGTGTTAAATGTTAGTGATATATGCCCTAGAGGCCATTATTGTATAGTACTTGATTGTATATTACATTTTGGAAGCTTGAGATATACACATATATAATAACAGTCTTTCTCAATATGATAGTATACTATCTGGTTTAATTCTATCTTAATATGTGTATATGTTTCTTTTAACATATCGCTAATACATATTAATAGAGCTCTTAGGATCTCTGCTCCAGCGTTGTGATGGCAGTCATATTAGTGGGGGATGGGTTTTCTATAAGCACATTCTTAAGCTTGTCCCTAGTCGTATGATTATCGAGACATGACATCGATACTCCAGAGTAGACTAGCGTATATGCTTCTTATCCCCGTCAGGGGAGGTGGCCTGTCACGCAGCCATTGGTATACGGTACTAAAAATAGTATACATGTGCTCATTGGGTTATGAGTTACACTGGACGGACTCGCTGTTGGTATTATACATATCGTCAGTTAGCAGTTCCCCGGTGACATGAGTACAAGTTAGTCCATTGACTTGACATCACTATTCGTCTCGAGTGTGTTCCCACTATACATAGATTACTACCCTACTACGGCTCAAATGAGTTGTGCAAATAGGTAGTGGTTGGGTGCAGTCCCGAAGCACTTGGATGCAGTAGGGATTAGAAGGGATTCGTCTGTCCCGGTATTGGGAGTTGATATCGAGCTGTGTTCGGTTAGCCAATACACAAAGTCCCTAGCCAGGAAAAGTGAGATTTACTGGTAGGTACACCAGTAGTTTCTAGGGTGTATTGGGCTTTACACCGACATGACTTATTGCTTTATTAGGGGTCTGACGTTTACCACCCCTATGCCCGATATGCGATACTCTTAGACGAACAGACCGGACTATACGGAGATTGTCACGGATAGGCTCAGTAGGGGTTCAGATGAGTTCGCTCGTCGGCCTTCTTTTCGACAGGTACCTGGGTAGCCGTTACGTACAGCTAGTGCCACTGACGGACTTGTGGTTGAACCCACTGCCAGCGTACTGTCAAGATTTTAGAGTCCCACACAGAAGGTTTTCTTGGTTCAGACGAAACGATGTAGAGACCGTATGGTTTTACGTGCAGGGTTCCGAGCATATACGTCTACTGGTTACACAGATGTTGTTCGGACGGATAATACTAGTAGGCTTAGGATTAAGCCGGATTCTAGTATTATATTATTGGATTATCTTTATCTCTTTGTATTCGTATTTTTTGCAGTACGAATACGAGTATATATATACAGTGAGGGCATTCTTGTAATTTTACAAGAGATGCTTCTAGAAGGGGACACCTCATTTTGAATATATCTATTTATTGGTAAACAGATAATGAGGTGGAAAATGGAGAAATTTGTGGCATGGTTTGAAGTATGGCTAATTCTTTTATTTATTCATTTGACTTTACTGTTCAAGCATGGTTGCATTTTTCTATGAAAAAATATTGCATGCTTGATTATTGGAAAAAGTGAAAGTATGTCTTAGCACCTCTACTAGGTTTATATGAGCATCAAGTATGCAATTTTAAAATTTTAGAGTGCTAAGTATACTAAATAAGAATCGAACTAGAGAATTAGGGTTTCAATGTAAGCAAACTACATTCTAAACTAAGTGTAAAGAGTCTACAACCTTTGTAGTCTAGTCCTCCACTTCTAAAGCTCCAAGTTAAAGTTCCTAGAACTCTTTTTAAGGCTCCACTTGAGAAAAGGATCGAGCTTGCTTGCTGTCTTCATTGCCGAAAATGATCCACCTTGAAGTCTCTCTCACTTAAGCTCACACTTCACTAATCAAGATATTAGTGAAGTTAACTACCTAAACTAATGGGTTAGATTAGTGTAAGTTGATAAAATAGGAGATTTGCTCACTAAAAATATTTTTCTCTTTTTCTTTTTCTCAATGCTTCTCCAAGCATCCAAAGCATTGACTCACTCTCTTTTTCTTGTCTCATTTTCAAAATATAAATCATTTATATTTTCTTTTATTCTTGTGTGATTCTCATACACCCATAGTTCTATGTATGATCAACCATGAAACAATTGTATCGAGACGAGGCATCGATATTTCAGAGTAGACTAGCGTATATACTTCTTGACCCATATGATGGGAGATGGATGGTCCCATATCCATTGGTGTTTGACATCAAAGATGGTATACGGGTGCTCAGTGGAGACTGGGTAGACTGAACATGACTCGCCGAGAACTTCTAGATGGTATTATGCCTGACGTCAGATAGCAGTTCTTTGGTGGCACTGGTACATGTTAGTCTGTAGACTCGAGATTGTCATAGAGTCCACCGTGCTTTGATTTCCACCTTACCACGTTCAAGAGAGCGTGCAAAACGGTGGTTTTTAGGTACAGTCCCGAGTCACATAGAGGCAATGAGCGATAGGAGGGGATTCGTCTCTCCCGTTATTGGGGGTTGATGTTGCGCTGTGCTCGATTGGCTAAAACAGGAAGTCCCTGGCCAGGGCTGATACTGAGATTTACTGGTAAGTGTTATCAGTAGTTTCTCTGCAGGGTTCCTAGGCACTCTAGTGAGGTCTCCCAAGCCATCAACCATGGCAATTTCAAAAAATATGGTGCCTACAAACCCTAAACAACGGATCGTATACTAGATTTCTAGGCGAACAAGAACTAGTTAACAGTTAACTATATAAAATACGGAAATACAACCTTTGTAGATCCGGTGCTCCACCTCCACGGCTCCGCAACGATGTCGTCTCCGCTGTCCAAATCAAATCCGGGCTCTAGAGTCGGCTTCGTCGGAGAATGGGCAAGCCAGGTCGTCGATGTCCATGCCGAAGATGATCTACGTCGAAGCATCGATGAATCAAGCTCCACCTTCACCAAGTCATGAAACTTGTGAAGGAAACACACTCTACTACTTGGCAAGAGGTAGAGGATGAAGAAATAGGAAGTGGGTAGACTTTAGAATTGGATTTCTCACTCATTTCCAACAATCACCATTGATGGACTTCAAGCTTCTTCACTTGAAGCATGAAGAAGAAGAAGAAAAACATTATATAAGTTTTTAGAAAATGAAAAGAAAATGAATTCTTATCATAATTCTAACCATGGTCAAGTGTAGAGAATGAATCATGGTTAGTGAGAATGGTTAGGGTTAAGGATGAGATAAGTATGGTTGACTTTATCAAAGCTTCATGAAGTTTCAACTAAACTCCAAATCTAGCAACCATTCTTTTCTCTTTTCTTTTATTCATTAATCAAAAATAAAAAGATAATTAAATAAGATAAATGAATAATGAATAATAAACCCTAACCATTTCATTAACCAAGGTTTAATCTTTACACTTGAACCCTAGCTTGACTTGCATCATCAAACATGATACAATCAAGTGCACAAAAACATATCGCATATGCAATGCGCACGATTCGAGTGAGAAAATCCGTCTAAAGTGAACCGATACTAGTTAATGCAAAGTAATATATCAAATATATAATTATGCATTAAATCATTAAATCAACACTTGATTCAATGATCCGGTCATGCGCACATAACCGACTGGTATCCAATATATCGGCTTATCGAATCAACGCTTGAATCGATAACTAGGTTATATCGCATACAACCATTCGATATATATATCGCGAGAATAGAATACGGTATCACATACACGCATTATTCTCGGTCCCGCACATATCTCATATGCGCTCCTATTTCGTTTCGCTTGAGCCAGGAAACCTCTGTGTAGGACTCTAAAGACTCGTCAATACGCCGGCAGCGGATGATGATCATATCAAACATCCACAAGCCGCAAGCGGTCTGCTAAACGTAACGGCCACCCGGGTATTGAGCGATCTGAAGATCGACGAGCAAGCCCGCTCACACTCCAGTGAATCCGACCAGTAACACTACCGTACAGTCCGGTCTGATCGTCTGATCTGTCGCATATCTCGCCTAGGGGTGGTAAACGTCAGACCCCAATAGCTCAATAAGTCGTGTCGATATGAGGTCTATAACTGTTCGAGAAACTACTGGTAACACTTACCAGTAAATCTCAGCAACCCTAGCCAGGGATTTCCTGTTATAGCCAATCGAACACAGCGCAACATCAACCCCCATATACCGGGAGAGACGAATCCCCTCCTATCGCTCATTGCCTCCATGTGACTCGGGACTGTACCCAAAAACCACCGTTTTGCACGCCCTCTTGGACGTGGTAAGATGGAAATCAAAGCACAGTGGGAACCACACAAGACTCTATGACGATCTCGGGTCAACAGACTACTCTGTACCAGTGTCACCAGAGAACTGCCATCTGACGTGAGGTATAATACCATCTGGGAGTTCTCGGCGAGTCCGTCCAGTGTACCCAGTCTCTACTGAGCACCCGTATATCTCCTCTGATGTCAAACACCGATGGATATGGGATCATCCATCGCCCATCTGTATGGGTCGAGAAGGTACACGCTAGTCTACTCTGGTATTATCGATGCCCCATCTCGATACACCCACGACTAGGGACTGTGAAGGATGTACTTAAGGACTACCATGTCCCCACTAGTATGATCCGCATCATAGTCCAGGTAGTCAAGTACAGATCCTAAGGGCTTTACCAACATGTAACAGAGAGACAATCAGCATACACGTTAAGGTAGAGGGTAACCAGATAGCATACTATCATGTCGAGCAAGAAAGTCCTCCCTATATATGTCCCAGCATCCACTACAATATACATCCTATGTACAGTAATGGCCTCTAGGGCATACATATAACTAACAATCTCCCACTTGCACTAGGGCCATCTGTAGCAGTGGTTGCAGTATCTCATACTCAACCATCCCATAAAAGTCTCTCTCTGGGAACAGGCCTTTGTGAGTGGATCCGCTGTGTTGTCCTCTGAGTCTACTCTCCTAACCTCGATCACCCTGGAGATCATCCATCTCCATGATCAGGCGATGCTGCCTTAGAATAAGTCTGGATCACTGATGGGACCGGCGTTCCTTGGCATAAGCCACAACTCCATTGTCACACAATGGGAGGAACATAGTTCATCTCATGAACCTATATACACCCAAACAGCCTCTTTGGTAGCATCTTAAGTAGCGATGTATCCTGCCTTTATCGTCTAGTATGCCACGGTATCCTGCTTGGAACTCTTCCAACATACCGTCCCTTTACTGAGGGTAAAGACAATGCCTGCGACTGACATTCAGTCGTCTTTATCACCCTGGAACCTTTCCAATGATTCTCCTCAGGATCATTTGATACCGTCTCACTACATCTAGTGAGAATTCTACCATCCATTTAGATCTATCTCATAGATCCAAAATCCAGGATTTAGTAGGTATCACTTTGATCCTTTATGGAGAATCTTTGTGATAATCGGAGATTGATCGAGCGTAGCATAGGAAACTCTTTCCCTATCAAGAGTATGTCATCCACGTGCTCTACGAGGATCGTCACCATACTCCCTACTACCTTTTTGTTTATACAAGGTTCATCTACCATTTTGATGATGTCAAACTGTTTGACTAACACATCAAAACAGATGTTCCAACTCCGCGACGCCTGCTTTATCCTATAAAGCATCTTGCACACGTTTCCGCTGCTCCCACTGTCTACGAAGCCCTCTGGCTGTGTACTTATAGACACTCTCTTCTAAAACATCATTTAGAAAAGCAGTCATGACACCCAACCACCAGATATCGTAGTCATGGTATGTAGCCGTGACAAGTAGGATCTGGATGGACTTAAGCATAGCTACTGGAAAAGATTTCATCATTATCCACGCCTGGTCGATGACGAAAACCTTTAACAATTCTAGCTTTGAAAGTCTCAACTTTTCCATGTACACCAAGTAATCTTCTCAAGATATACTTGCTCCTGATGGGAATTTAACCCTTCAGATATTGCAACCAAAGTCCATACTTTGTTGGTGTATAAGGATTCCATCTCAGATCGCTAAACATCCAGCCATTCTTACAGAGTCTTACTCTCGATGGCCAGCTCGAAGCTAGTTGGGTCATCATCTCATGATGCAATCCTCGCTCCTACTGTCATAGAGAAACTGAAGTATCTCTCAGGTGGGTGAGGAACCCTACTAGATCGGCGGAGAGGCTGAGGTTCGTTGGTTTCCACTGAATCCTCTGGTTGTACCAAATCATCTGCTGTAGTTTGTATAGCTGGAACATTTCCAGTTCTACATAACTTACCTTGCCTCGAGCTTGTCCGGATTTTGCTTTTCAGACATAGGCCGGACAACCCCAAATCTTAACTAGCTTAAGACATGGGCTCTTCCCTTTCCATATCTCATATGGAGTGGTAGGCAACTGATTTGATTCGAACCACATTCAATAGGTATGCAGCTTCTCAAGTGCAGAACACCCAAAAGGAAATAGGTACCTCAGTAATACTCATCATAGAGCACACCATATCAAATAGGGTGTATCTGCTCCGCCCCGATATACCATCGTGCTATGGTGTATTCAGAGGAGTAATGCTGAGAGAGAATCTCATTCTCCTTTAGAATAATCCAGGATTTCCGTGCTCAAGTATTCTCCTCCTTGATCTCATCATAGGACATAATACTTATACCCGTTTAGGTTCTCTACTTCCAACTTATATTCTGTGAATATCTCAAAAGGTTCGGACTCATGTTTCAACAGGAACATATGACTGAATCTTGAGAGATTATCAGAGAATATAATGAAGTATAAAGAACCGGTCTTGGCATGTGTAGACAGGGGACCTACATACATCAACATGTATCATCCCAAGAGTTTATTAACTCTTTCTCTGTTTCCAATAAACAGAGCTGTGGTCATCTTTTCTTTGTGACATGACTGGCGAGTTTCACAAGATGTAAATTCAAACTGATTTAAATATGCATCTTTATGTAACTCTAGCTAGTCGGGTCACATTGATCTGACCTAGTCTACAATACCTCAAGAAGGATTCGTTCATTTCTGAACTCTTCCTCTTGTGTGTGTTCCATATACTAAGAACTGTAGTTTGATTTAGAACATCAACGCTTTTAGATAACGTGCCTGAACCGATCAACTTTTGATATAGGAAATGTTCAAAACATTATCCAACAATACAGAATTATATCCTTTCTTTACTAATAAAGAGATAGATATGATTTTGTATATCAGGTTCGATATCTAACAACATTCGTTCATAATCAATGTAACGGTAATACATGGTGACAGTGACCGACAGACTTGGCTGCAACTCTTGCCCCGTTTTCTGCCTCATGAAACTTATCACCCGTTCTTAGTTCTCTACCTTTCTGTAGCCCTATGTAACAGATTACATATGTGGGATCCTGATCCGGTATCATATACCCAGGACGTAAAGGATACTGAGAAACAGTTCTGTATAACGAACACACCCGAAGATGATGCATCAGCATGCACTCTCTTCGTTTGGGCGGCACGGGAATTCTGGTAATCCCTAATTTCCTGCTCTGTCTTATAACAATTATAAGTTGGAGCGGGACCAACGTTCCCCAGCTCAGTATAACAAGCGGGTTCGGTCAATAATCCGTATTATTATCTTGATTAAGGCGTGATATGGTCGCTACCAGGAGAGAGAGAGAAGAAAACACTCAGCGTGCGCTCTGTCAAGAATAGATTGGTTATTATTTTATCTAATCAGGATGGCTCCCACTGCTTTTTATCAAATCTTCCTTCAAACCCTAAAAGGAAAGACTAGCCGGGATTAATTACACACTACAAGTTCGCCAATCTTTCAGCCAGGCCAGTGTCGGTACTTTGAGGGAGGTCCCCCGTGCTTTCGCACGAACCTAATTAATGTAAACCTCGTTTTCCCAGAGGCGTAACCTCGTTGACACCTTTCTAGGCACCTACTTGATCGGCTAATTGTAATGTATAAAACTCTCCCAGGAGTAACTCTTACTCGCAGCGGGTATCGGGATCCAACTATCTCATAGAAGGTATGCAATCTCATTGCAAATCTTAACACTTGAAATTCCCGATAATGTTTTGCCCCGAACGATCTATGACCTTGACAAGGTCAACAAACCATAGACCGCAAGTCAAGTTCTACCCGTCATTTCTTGATTGAATCAAACCCACCCGCACGACCCTTGACAAGGTCAACAAGGCCGCACGACTACCCTAACCCAATCTGCATCATATGCATAAGCAGATAAATACTGGTTAGCTACCGCACACTGCGCCTTGACAAGGTCAACAAACGCAGCACGAATACTAAACAGGATTTATCTGAAATGACGGAGGGCTACGACAGGTTTTTCTGAAAACCTATTGCGTAATGAACTTGATATCGTTGTAGGATCGAATGAATTTTGAAATGGAGTGTTTTTGAGGCTTTTCTAGTTTTGCTAAAGGAGTCACTCCCGGTGAAGGGATCGTCGGTCCTTTCCTCGTCGAATGAGGTGCGGGATATATCATATATATCACTGTGCAAAACAAAAACTCTTAAAAGCAATCAAAAGACAAACCGAGTGTGTAGCATCTGCCAGTTATTGCTAAAGGAGTCACTCCCGGTGAAGGGATCTCGGTCCTTTCCTCATCGAATAAGGTGCAGGATATATCACATATACCGCTGTGCAAAGCAAGAACTGTAGCTACCTGTTTTATTTTTGAAATTCGATTCTACAACATCTTAGGTTTCTTTTATTTTCATTAATCACATTAATGAAATCCCATCATTTAAGTACCTAAACATCACAGATAGATATGACGTACACTTATGCCATCCGCATTCGCCTCGATGTCCCCTCGTGCACCGTTAGGTTAGGTAACTAACGGCAGAGCAGGGCAGGGCTAGCGCGGGTGTAAAACATAAGTAACGTCTATATAATATATCATATATACTATATACTATATCCATCACAGAACATCTCATGATCACATCACAGATATCGCAGCAGAAGAAACATATGAAATATTGGATATACTCGGACGTCCGTGTTTTCAATACGAGCCAGTATAAAACACGGATTCCACGGTCGTGATGAATAGCCAATCCCACACCCCTAGACCCCTACGAGAGCGGCAAGCAACCCTACCAATTCTAGGGTTAGGAGACCCGGACTCGACTCCTCGAGTTGGTCTCCCACTGGACCCCAGAACCCGGTTACTTGTGCTCCCCTCCTTGGGTCTATCCTAGTGCAGAAAAGTAAATAATATACAAACGGCGACAACTCCCGCAACCTGGAAGCGCCCCAATAAAAGAATATTACATACAAGTTTTTACATGAATGAAAATGAAAAACACTCATCTCACATAAAAACCCCCGGCTATTCAAACACGACGATCCAATATAACATATCCAGCAACACATAACATCACATGTCATCAACGTAAGTAAACATGTGTATCCCAATTGTCGTTGACATATAGCAACGAAACCGGCGATATCACATATTACACTTACGGTCACAGAAAAGAAAGTGTAAAACTACAACAGTTGGAATCCGCAACCACCTCAGACATCGCATGCCTGACCAAATGAATTACTTAGACATCGCATGCCTAACAATTATAAACCCCGCATTTTAGTCTCAAAATCGAAAACTCTTTTCAATATTAAGTCGGGCAATTCAACAAGATTCCCGACAGTCTGATCGAATGCTCGTCGCAAACTTCAGTAGACGGCCGCACCCCCGATACCGTCGACGAAGTGCACCAAGGCGGAACACCGTTACCGGGAGCACCCGAACGGATGCTTTCGGCGACGGGGTTCTCCTACAGTCACTTGGTCGGGGCATGGAGTGAAGCTGTCTATTAAGTTTATCCGGCGAGTATCCGCGTACGCTACGTGATTGCGACGGACTTTTGATCACATCAAAATTCCGTGGCAACCGATCAAGTGAGACTAAATTGCTACGTTTATAACATTCATTCAGTTATCACATAACTATTGTGAATTCCAATTATTGTATCCCATTCCAGATAAACAGAAAATGTCAAATTTTTCGATTGAACAATCGAACACCCAAGTTTTCCCGAAACTGATCAACACATGAAACAAGTCTAACAACATTCCGTTCGTACCTCAGTACCAACGATCCAGCCGTAGAAGGGTCAAGCCAACGCCTCACATGTGGCACGCCGTACTGCCCCAAACCCGAAGGTTCAAAGGGCAGTTCAAGACGGTCACATAATCGAGTTAAGGTTTGTGTCTTCTAGAGGGACCATCGCGTTACTTGCACTACTTAGAACATCGTTAAACTACGGAAAAATCCAACACTTGGAAATTTTCCGACAGGGGAAAAATTGGGTATTTATATCCGGTCGAACTTTTTAACATATTCTAAAATTTATCCGGAAAGCCACACTGACAAAATTTGATATCCCGATCGAAATACCGAATCCCCAAATCAACTCAGAAAAATTCAACTCTTGAGTTCAGATCAAAATATTCCAGGAAAATAAGCACTGCATTTTAGGAGTAACTGCGCAAATTTGGACACGTGTCGTGAACAGTTGGCCGCGGAAGGGCCGCACAAACCCTACTTGTGCGGCGCTTCCGCCGCACTATGGTGGAATCGTGTGCTCAAATTTCACAGTTATTCTCAGAAAAGCCTGCTTGTTTTTATGGATATTTTTAATTGTCAAAAATCAACAGTTTTAAAATCTGGACAGAGAGCAATTTTGGGTTTCGGTTTTGTGTCGTTCGGACTTCAAATTCCGACTGGACTTCGCCTAAGGCTCTAGCTAGGCTCTGATACCACTGCAGGGTTCCTAGGCACTCTAGTGAGGTCTCCCAAGCCATCAACCATGGCAATTTCAAAAAATATGGTGCCTACAAACCCTAAACAACGGATCGTATACTAGATTTCTAGGCGAACAAGAACTAGTTAACAGTTAACTATATAAAATACGGAAATACAACCTTTGTAGATCCGGTGCTCCACCTCCACGGCTCCGCAACGATGTCGTCTCCGCTGTCCAAATCAAATCCGGGCTCTAGAGTCGGCTTCGTCGGAGAATGGGCAAGCCAGGTCGTCGATGTCCATGCCGAAGATGATCTACGTCGAAGCATCGATGAATCAAGCTCCACCTTCACCAAGTCATGAAACTTGTGAAGGAAACACACTCTACTACTTGGCAAGAGGTAGAGGATGAAGAAATAGGAAGTGGGTAGACTTTAGAATTGGATTTCTCACTCATTTCCAACAATCACCATTGATGGACTTCAAGCTTCTTCACTTGAAGCATGAAGAAGAAGAAGAAAAACATTATATAAATTTTTAGAAAATGAAAAGAAAATGAATTCTTATCATAATTCTAACCATGGTCAAGTGTAGAGAATGAATCATGGTTAGTGAGAATGGTTAGGGTTAAGGATGAGATAAGTATGGTTGACTTTATCAAAGCTTCATGAAGTTTCAACTAAACTCCAAATCTAGCAACCATTCTTTTCTCTTTTCTTTTATTCATTTATCAAAAATAAAAAGATAATTAAATAAGATAAATGAATAATGAATAATAAACCCTAACCATTTCATTAACCAAGGTTTAATCTTTACACTTGAACCCTAGCTTGACTTGCATCATCAAACATGATACAATCAAGTGCACAAAAACATATCGCATATGCAATGCGCACGATCCGAGTGAGAAAATCCGTCTAAAGTGAACCGATACTAGTTAATGCAAAGTAATATATCAAATATATAATTATGCATTAAATCATTAAATCAACACTTGATTCAATGATCCGGTCATGCGCACATAACCGACTGGTATCCAATATATCGGCTTATCGAATCAACGCTTGAATCGATAACTAGGTTATATCGCATACAACCATTCGATATATATATCGCGAGAATAGAATACGGTATCACATACACGCATTATTCTCGGTCCCGCACATATCTCATATGCGCTCCTATTTCGTTTCGCTTGAGCCAGGAAACCTCTGTGTAGGACTCTAAAGACTCGTCAATACGCCGGCAGCGGATGATGATCATATCAAACATCCACAAGCCGCAAGCGGTCTGCTAAACGTAACGGCCACCCGGGTATTGAGCGATCTGAAGATCGACGAGCAAGCCCGCTCACACTCCAGTGAATCCGACCAGTAACACTACCGTACAGTCCGGTCTGATCGTCTGATCTGTCGCATATCTCGCCTAGGGGTGGTAAACGTCAGACCCCAATAGCTCAATAAGTCGTGTCGATATGAGGTCTATAACTGTTCGAGAAACTACTGGTAACACTTACCAGTAAATCTCAGCAACCCTAGCCAGGGATTTCCTGTTATAGCCAATCGAACACAGCGCAACATCAACCCCCATATACCGGGAGAGACGAATCCCCTCCTATCGCTCATTGCCTCCATGTGACTCGGGACTGTACCCAAAAACCACCGTTTTGCACGCCCTCTTGGACGTGGTAAGATGGAAATCAAAGCACAGTGGGAACCACACAAGACTCTATGACGATCTCGGGTCAACAGACTACTCTGTACCAGTGTCACCAGAGAACTGCCATCTGACGTGAGGTATAATACCATCTGGGAGTTCTCGGCGAGTCCGTCCAGTGTACCCAGTCTCTACTGAGCACCCGTATATCTCCTCTGATGTCAAACACCGATGGATATGGGATCATCCATCGCCCATCTGTATGGGTCGAGAAGGTACACGCTAGTCTACTCTGGTATTATCGATGCCCCATCTCGATACACCCACGACTAGGGACTGTGAAGGATGTACTTAAGGACTACCATGTCCCCACTAGTATGATCCGCATCATAGTCCAGGTAGTCAAGTACAGATCCTAAGGGCTTTACCAACATGTAACAGAGAGACAATCAGCATACACGTTAAGGTAGAGGGTAACCAGATAGCATACTATCATGTCGAGCAAGAAAGTCCTCCCTATATATGTCCCAGCATCCACTACAATATACATCCTATGTACAGTAATGGCCTCTAGGGCATACATATAACTAACATTCTCGACCCGTTATGAGCCTTACATCGGCACGACTTATCAAGTTATTGGGGTCTGACGTTTACCACCTCTAGACTAGATATACGACATATCAGATGAAGAGACCGGACTGTACGACAGTGTTGCTGTTGGATTCACAGGAGTATGGACAAGCATGCTTATTGATCTTCTGATCGCTCAATACCTGAGTAGCCGTTACGTCCAAGTAGTACCGCTGACGGCTTGTGGGTGACCGATATGATCATCACCTACTGCCGGCGTATTGACGAGTCATTAGAGTCCTACACAGAGGTTTCCTAGCTCATGCGAAACGAAGTAGGGCACATATGTGCGGGACCAAGATTAATACGTATATGTGATACCGTATTCCAATCTCGCTATACAGGTTATATGTGATATAACCGGATTGTTGAATCAAGTGTTGATTCAATAATATGTTATATGTATATGTGATATGCATATAAATGATATTAGTCGGTTGTATGTGATACAGCCGGGTTATTAAATCAAGTGTTGATTTAATAATTTAATGTGTAATTATATATTTGATATACTAATATACATTAACTAATATTAGCTCACTTAAGAAAATGTTTTTCTCTTTATACATTTAATATATATGTGATGTATGTTAATGTATTTATTTTTGTGTCATGCTAGATGATACATTGGACATGGGTGTACGAGACTCATACCATATTTAAGATAATGAGAGGTTTTAATTATTAAGGGTAAATCAAAATTAGGTGGAAAATTGTCATGGTTTTGAAGCTTGTAGTAACCATTGACTTAGTCCACTAATTTTGTCTTACTTTAGATATTTATTAACCTAACCATTATCATAAGCCATGGTTAAATCTCTACATGAGTTATATATGATATTTTCACACCCATGGTTGCTAGAATTGACCACTTGAGCTTCTTCTTCATCTCTTTCCTGGCTCTCTTGAGTTTTGAATGAGGTGAAAAGAAAAAGAGAAAAATTATTCTAAAGTGAGCAAAATTCCTACTTCACCAATCTATACCAAACTAGCCATTTAGTATAGGTTGTTTTCTTCACTAGTTCATCAATTAGTGAAGAGATAGCTTGAGTTAGAGATTCTTCGACGTAGATCATCTTCGGTCTCGAAGACTTCAAGCAAGCTTGTTCCTTTCGCCTTGTGAACCCTTACTAGAGTCCAGGAGATCACTACTTGGAGCGAAGGTACTACTACATGGAGCTTTAGAAGTGAAGGACCGGTCTACAAAGGTTGTATTCCTCATTCACTTAGTGTAATGTTTGATTACATGCTTGCTTTACCCTAAATTTCTAGTTAGATCCTTGGTTATGGGTTGCTTAGCACTCTAGGTTTTTTAAAATTGCATATTTGATGCCCTAGAAAACATAGTGAGGGTGCTAAGGAACCCAATAGTGGTATCAGAGCCAAGCCAGAGAATCAAACGATATTAGTAGAATTACGAAACCGAAACAACTCTGAAACCTTGAAACAAAATCCATAGTTTCTTTCGTTTTTAAAAAGTTCTATGATTTTTTTAAAAAAAAGTGCAGAATGTTACATATGATGTAACATGAACACCACAGAAAATTGAGCCCCATTCACCGGACTTTTTCCTGCGAAATGAAGTAAAAAACCGGCCTGGCCGGTTTCTTCATGTATTTTGGCTTCAATTTTTTTTGTGTTCCAGTCTATGGGGTTTGGTGTTTCAGGTATTGTTTGTTTTTTCTAAGATTGCATGTGATGTTATCTTTCTGTAAAGGCAATTCGGAGTGTTTCGTATTCGTAATTTTAATATCTTTTCGGATAACTTAGATGACGTTAAAAAGTTCGAACGAACATCAAACACCACCTCAAGATATCTCTCCGGAAATTTTTCAAAAGTTGGAATTTTTGGGTTAAAAAATGTTCAGAAAATTGTGCAGGGTATTGTGTAGACCCCCAAAAAAAACGAACCCCAAACTCGACCTAACGACCGTGGAACCGCGGCCAAAAGGTGGTTTTGGCGACGGTTCCGCGGCACTGTTGGTGAGGCTTAGGACGTGCTCTCTTGTGCTGGTCCATATGTGCTTATGGTACTATCTGGGAATTTTTGAATCTAACTCAAGTGTTGAGTCCTCTGAGAATTTTGGGTGGTTGATCGATCGATCGAAAAGTTTAACAACGCTTAGCTTTTATGAATGTGATACAATATTTGGAATCCACAATAATTAGTTTTGTGAAAACTAGTTTGAATTTTATAAACCTAGCAATTTAGTCTCATTTGATCGGTTGCCACGGGGTTTTGATATGGATCAAGACTCTGTCGCAATCATGTAGTGTACGCGGATACTCGCCGGGTAACTGTAATACTTGGTATCTTGTGTGTAAAATCTTGTATATTTTTCGAATTTATTTCTTATATTTTCCAAACATTCACCCTATATTCCTCCTATTTCATTTTCTGATTAAATCCTACATTTCCAAATTAGTTTCCCACTCCTATTTTAATGTCCTAAATAAATTTTCATATAATTTTTCTAAACCCTTCTACTTTTCCTAATCCTTATTTCTAACCCTCACTATTAAACCCTAACCCTACTCTCTTTTATATTTTTCCAAATAAATTCTCTCAGCCCAGCCCACTCTCTCTCTCTCTTAATATTTTCCTGGCCCAAGAAACCCCAGCCCAAATGCTCCCCATACCCGACCCGCTTCCCCTTCTTCCTTCCTCTTCTTCCTTTTCTCGCTCGTTTTCCCTGCCCCGCGACCGGTTCTCGCGCGTGCACCCACGCCTCGCACCCACGCCCTGCGACGCGCGCCTCCCTCAACAACCCCAACGGTCGCATCCCCACGACCCGCTCACCCTCGACTCCCATCTCCCTCGCCCGCGTCTCGCCCCTCTCCCACGAAACTCGCTCCCCTCAACAACTGCGACCCCATCGCCTCCTCTACCACTCCCTCTCGCAATCTCCTTCTCTCTTCTCTCAATCCCCCTCACTCTCTGCCTCACCTCTCTCCCTCGTCACCATCATCCACCCCACTTACCTCTTCCCTGCACACCCGAGCCCCATCGCCCCTTCGCTGGCGACCCCTCACCGTCGACCCAGTACCCTCGCTCACCTCGACGCCGCCTCCATACTCTCATCCTCGACCACCTCCTCACCGTCATCTCTTCTCCCGTGCAGCCTCTCCCCCGCAACCTCATACCCATTGTCTCGCCGTCCTCGAGCTCCTCACCTTGCCATCCGCCGCCTCCTTTTTCTCCAAGACAACCGGTCACCATTGCCCACATCTCCTTCCTCCCATCGAGTTCATCCATGGCCTAACCCTAGCTTCACCAAAACTCCATTGAACTGAACCCATCATCTCCAACCTTTACCGACGTCGACTACTGTCCACTATAATACCATCTCCAACCATACCCACCATCGACCCAAGAACACTGACCCTCGACTTCATTTCCAAGCTGACCCTACAGCCCCAAGCTCTCCTCACCTCCCTCCGACCTCCTCTCCTAGCCGCCACCCTATATCTCTGCGCCTGCACCGAACCAACTTCCATGCTCCGGCCACCGTTGCTGCACCCATTTCCTCCGAAGTCCAAGCAGCCGAGCACCAGCCCCGGGTTAATTCCAGCATCCAAGCTCAAACCCATTGCCGTGGCTGCCCGTGTTGCTGCTGCCTGTGTTGTCATTGCAGTCACCGTCGTCTCGCCAATCTCGGCCACCCCCACCGTCCCATCGTCGGCTCACCGCAACATCTAGCCCAAGCTTGAGACAAGATCGAATCCCTTGTGGCTGCTGTGTGCTGTGCCCGTGCAAATTGTCGTCATCGTCGCTGTCGTGCCATCGATCGCCGCCAGGCAAGTGAACCCCTTTTCACTTGCTATAATCATGCTAAATATACTATAATTGGTTAATTATGAGTTAGTATATTGGATGAAGGTGAACCTGTGTATATACATGCTACATGTTTGATGTTAAACCCTAAACCATAACCTATTTTAAAACACCTAAATTTAAGATAAATGAACCACTTTACTGTTAATGAATATCGTGTAGAAGTTTGGACGCAAAATATCGAGATTATCACTATGAAATGACATCCTGATAACCCTTACGAAATCTGAATTTTCCCGGATATGTTAGACCGTTAAAATCCTAATAAATCATTTACATATCGGATCTTAGCGTTTTATGGCTCGTATCGAAGAAAACGGAAAAACCTACAGCACCCCATAGTTCATCTTTGCACTTTGACAAATTATAACAATGAATACTGAGGCGATTCGCAGCCCTGAACTGTAGTCCGGGGCAGCGTTTAGTTTTGGATACCTGTCTTGGGAACACCTGTATACCCATTATTTAAACTGAAAATATGCAGAGCCCCATATGGTTGCGTATATAATTTAGTTAGATAACACCTGAATCTAGTCCCGTGTCGTTTCACCTTCGTTTGACATTTAATTTGTATTTTAGAAAACCGTTGTGTCCTGCAGTTTTCTGCAGTGACAGTTTGTACACCTTGAGATTAAACTGAACATATCTTCCCGTATACAGCGGAAATCATCGATATGTTTGATACGTTGGAAACCTAACTATTAAGCCTAAATATTATCCAACTGTAGCGTCGCCTAATTACGATCCCAACTGGGATTAAAATGTGTTACGAAACGGAATTCCAGTTCAGAAATTGGATTTCCAGCAGTGAACACTTAAAATGAAATGGCCATAACTAGCAAACCTGAAATCCGATTGACACGAAACCAATTGTGATGGATAGATAATTAAACATACTGCTTACCCCTTTTATATTGTTTTGCTTAATTCTGCACGTATGATTTATAGTAAATTATGCAAGTGGTAGGACACTGGTTGCTGGTATTTTATTCATATCGTAATTATTGTATTCTCATCATATCATATAGATGTCATTATATTGGTAACATAGTGATCGTGTACATTACCCAGTGATAGGTATTAGTGTTTTGATTGTGGCAAGTACGTGAGTGTTAAAGCGTGAATGAATAAGTGAAGTGACACGTACTTGTACACAATCAGCGAACCCAGTTAATTTATTGTATTGTCGTCGTCTATGAGACATATATAAGTGTAACTATAACTGGTATGAGACGGTTATGAAAACACTTATATTAGTGTCATAGGTAAGGCACCAAACACTGTCCATTTATCTTGGGTACCAGTCGAGACATGCTTGATGGAGATCCTGTCTCCAGTTTTCGCGTAGACTTGTCATGTACCGACTAGTATTTGAGTTTATGGTCGGTGTTTGATGTAGACCACGGGGTGTGGGGTAGTTTGAGTGTGAGTTCAACAGAATCTCGGGAGTCCCATTGCCGGCATATACAGCGATTCTGGGAGTCATATGGGTGATATTACTGATTATTAGCGAGTGATTCGGGCCCGTGTTCCCTTGCCCCTGGGGCCCTACCCTTGGGTGGGGGATACTCTTGCTTGGTTGACTCTCACACTTGGACTGACGATAGGTTTAGCGACCTGGACAGTGAGACTTAGAGACTGATAGGTTTAGTGACATGCATTGATTACTGACTCGATACACCAGCCTTACTGTTTACCCGCTTTACCGTTTACCTGTACTGGCTCCTTCATGCTCATATCATCACTTCATGCTTGCTGTTTCATATTCATCATTATTACACATGTTACATATGTATTTCTATTTATTGTTATTGTATCGCTCTGACGACCTGAGTATGCATGCTCAGAGTGAGAAGTGGATTTAGCTTGGACCAGGACCTGACGTACCTCGAGGACATTGCGGATATCTAGATCAGCGACTCAGCGCTAAGCTTTCTTGATCTCTATCTGGTTAGTTTTTGTATTTGTTTTGATTTAGTGACTGCATTTCTCATTACCTGTGCATTGATTACTGATTACCACGTAAAGCTAGAATCCAAAGTGTGACTACGGCAGGATGTTTCCTCGACCGTAGGAGCATGGCTGGCCTTGTCAACCCCTCATATTTCGTATTTTGGGAAGCGGGGCGTGACAGTAACATTATTAGATAGCCACGCCCAAAGCCCCGACCAAGTGACTGTAGGAGAACCCCGTTGCCAAAAGCATCCTCCCTGGTGCTCGCGGCCGCGGTGTTCCGCCTAAGTGCACTTCGTCGATGGCATCGGGGGTGCGGCCGTCTACTAAAGTTTTCGACGAGCATTCGATCAAGTTGTTGGGAATCTTATTGAATTACCCGACTGGTTATTGTAAAGTGTTTTCAATATTGAGACTAAAATGCGGGGTTTATAAGGTTAGGCATGAAATTCGGAATTTGAGATATTCCGAGTTTACGATGTTTAAGGAATTCATATGGTTATGCATGAAATCCGAAGTATGTGATATTTCGGGTTTATGATGTCTAAGGTGGTTGTGGATTCCAATTGTTGTATTTTTCACTTTCTTTTCTACGACCATAAGTGTAATATGTAGTGTATCACCGGTTTCGTTAATATATGTCAACGACAATTGGGATACACATATTTACTTACGTTGATGACATGTGATGTTATGTGTTACTGAGATATGTTATATTGGATCGTCGTGTTTGAATAGCCGGGTTTTTTTTGTGTGAGATGAGAGTTTTTCATTTTTATTTATGTAAAAACTTGTATGTAGCACTTCCGGGTTGAGGATGATGTTAACATTGATGTATATTATTTACTTTTCCGCATTAGGATAGACCCAAGGCGGGGAGCACATGTAACCGGGTTCTAGAGTCCAGTGGGAGACCATCTCAAAGAGTCGAGACCGGGTCACCTAACTCTAGAATTGGTAGGGTTGCTTGCCGCTTTCGTAGGGATCTAGAGATGTGGGTTTGGCTATTCATCACGACCGTGGAATCCGTGTTTTTTACTGGCTTAATTTAAAACACGGACCACTTAGTATATCCAATATTTCATATGTTGACTTCTGCTGCTGATATTCTGTGATGTGATCACTTTATATGATGAGACGAATGTTGTTATTATATATATAATATATAATAAACTTTGCTTATGTTTTGCACCTGCGCTAGTCCTGCCCCGCTATGTCGTTAGTTAAGTAACCTAACAGTGCATAACGGGACACTGTGGCGAATGCGGATGGCATAAGCGTACGTTCTATTTTCGTTTCTTTATCTGTGATGCTTAGGAAGTATAAATGATGGGAATTCATTAATGTGATTAATGAAAGGAAAGAAACCTAAAGATATTGTAGAATCAAATTTTCAAAAAAAGGTAGCTCTAGTTCTTGCTTTGCATAGCGGTATTCCTTGATGAATATCCAGCACCTCATTCGATGAGGAAAGAGCCGAGATCCCTTCACCGGGAATGACCTCTTTAGCAAAAGATAGCAGATGCTGCACCTACTCGGTTTATTTTGAAAAACTCGATTTTAAAAGCGGAGCTTAAACCACTCCATTTCAAATCATTCGATTCTGCAACGATATCAAGTTCATTACGCAAAAGGTTTTCTTAAAAACTTGTCGTAGCCCTCCGTCATTCAGATAAGTGCTACTTAGTATTCGTGCTACGTTTGTTGACCTCCGTCAAGACGTAGCGTGCGGTAGCTGATTAGTGCTTATCTGCTGCATATGATGCGATTGGATTATGGTAGTCGTACGGCCTTGTTGACCTCCGTCAAGGGTCGTGCGGGTGGGTTTAATTCAATCATGAAATGTACGGGTTGAACTTGACTAGCAGCCTATGGTTTGTTGACCTTCGTCAAGGTCATAGGACGCTAGGGGCAAAATATTATCGGGAATTTCAAGTGTTGAAATTTGCAATGAGATTGCATACCTTCTATGAGATAGTTGGATCCCGATACCCACTGCGAGTAAGAGTTACTCCTGGGAGAGTTTTACACATCACAATTAGCCGATCAAGTAGGTGTCTAGAAAGGTGTTAACGGGGTTACGCCCCTGGGAAAATGAGGTTTATTTTAATTAGGTCCATGCGAAAGCACGGGGAACCTCCCTCAAAATACCGACACTAGCCTGGCCGAAAGATTGGTGAACTTGTAGGGTGTAATTAATCCCGGCTAGTCTTACCTTTTAGGGTTTGAAGGAAGATTTGATAAAAACAACAGGAGCCATCCTGATTAGATAAGATAATAACCAATCTAATTTTGTAAGAGCACACACTAAGTATTTTATTCTCTCTCTCTCTCTAGGTAGCAACCATGTCACGCCTTAATCAAGATAATAATATGGATGTATTGACCGAACCCTCTTGTTATACTGAGCTGGGGAACATTGGTTCCGCTCTAACTTATAATTGTTATAAGTCTGAGCAGGAAATAAGGGAATATCCGGATTCCCACGCGACCAAAACGAGAAATGTGCTTGTTGATGCATCTTCTTTGGGTGTGTTCATTACCGAGAACTGTTTCTCAGTAAACTCTACGTCCTGGGTATGAGATACCGGATTAGGATTCCACATATGTAATATGTTACATGGGCTAAATAAAGGTAGAAAACTGGGAAAAGGTGATCATTCTCTAAGAGTAGGGAATGGTGCAAGTGTTGCAGCCAAAGCAGTTGGAGAATATCACCTTATATTACCAAATGGGAATACATTGATTCTGAACGAATGCTATTACATACCGAACCTGATATACAATATTATATCGGTTTCTTTATTGAGTAAAGAAGGATATAATTTTTTATGCAGGATAATATTATGAACATTTTCTTGAATCAAAAGTTGATTGGATCATGCACGTTATATAATAGCATATACGTTCTAAATCAAACTACAGTTCTTAACGTACAGAACACACACAAGAGGAAAAGTTCAGAAATGAACGAATCCTTCTTGTGGCATTATAGACTAGGTCATATCAATGCGACACGACCAGCTAAGTTACATAAGGATGAATATTTGAATCTCTTTGAACTTACATCTTATGAAACTTGCCAGTCATTTCTCAAAGGTAAAATGACTAAAACTCCGTTTACTGGACACGGAGAAAGAGTTACTGAACTCTTGGAGATTATACATAGTGATGTATGCGGCCCTATATCTACACATGCCAGGGTTGGTTCTTTGTACTTCATTATATTTATCGACGATCTCTCAAGATTCAGACATGTGTTCCTATTGAAACACAAGTCTGAAGCTTCTGAGAAATTCAAGGAATATAAGTGCGAAGTAGAGAACCAAACGGGTAGAAGTATTAATGTCCTTCGATGTGATCGAGGAGGAGAATACTTGAGCACGGAGTTCCTGGATTATTTAAAAGAGAATGAGATTCTCTCTCAGCTTACTCCTCCGTATACACCACAGAACAACGGTGTATCGGGGCGGAGGATCCGCATCCTATTAGATATGGTACGCACTATGATGAGTGCTGCTGAGTTGCCTGTTTCCTTTTGGGGTTATGCGCTTGAGAAGACGCATACCTATTGAATAGGGTTCCATCCAAATCAGTGCCTACCACTCCATATGAGATATGGTATGGGAAGAGACCATGTCTTAAACGAGTTAAGATATGGGGTTGTCCGGCCTATGTTGAAAAGCAAAATCCGGACAAGCTCGAGGCAAGTTCAGTATTGTATAAGTTTGTTGGATATCCCGAACATTCGCGAGGGTACATCTTCTACCATACTGATGAGCAAAAGGTGTTTTGTTTTCTCAGCATGCCACCGTTTTAGAAAAGTAATTTCTTATGGAAGAAATTAGTGGTCATGAGGTAGAACTGGAAGGAGTTCTAGCTAGACAAACTAACAGCTGATGATTTGGTAGAACCGGAGGATTCAATAGTTCCCGACGAACCTCAACCTCTCCGCAGATCTAGTAGGGTTCCTCATCCACATGAGAGATACTACGGTTTTTTCAATGACAGTGGGAGCGAGGATTACATCATGGAAGATGACGACCCGACTAGTTTCGAGCAGGCCATCACAAGTGGGGACTCTGTGAAATGGCTGGATGCTATGTGATTTGAGATGGAATCCATATACACCAACAAAGTATGACTTTGGTAGTTGCACCTGAAGGGGTAAAACCCATCGGGAGCAAGTGGATCTTGAGAAGATTCTTAGTGTAGAAGGAAAAGTTGAGACTTTCAAAGCTAGACTTGTTGCAAAAGGTTGTCGTCAATAACCAGGTATGGATTTTGATGAAATCTTTTCTCCAGTGGCTATGCTTAAGACCATCCGGATCCTACTTGCCATTGCTGCATACCATGACTACGAAATCTGGAAGATCGACGTCAAGACTGCTTTTCTAAATGGTGATTTAGAAGAGAGCGTGTACATGATACTGCCAGAGGGCTTCAAAGACAGTGGGAGCAGCGGAAAGGTGTGCAAGTTGCTCAAATCAATATACGGATTAAAGCAGGTATCGCGGAGTTGGAACATCTGTTTTGATGTGGCAGTCAAAGAGTTTGACTTCATCAAAATGGTAGATGAACCTTGTATATACAAGAAGGTTGTAGAGAGTATGGTTGTCTTCCTTGTATTGTACGTGGATGACATACACTTGATAGGAAATGGTGTTCCTATGCTACACTCGGTCAAGCTCCTCTTATCACAATGTTTCTCTATGTAGGATATGGGTGATGCCTTCTACATCCAGTGATTAAGATCTATAGAGATAGATCTAAGAGGATGTATCATACTCACTAGGTGTAGTGAGTAAGTGTCAATCAAATCCTGGGGAGAAACACTGGAGAGCTATGAAGAACATTCTTAAGTACTTGAGAAGGACTAAAGAAACGTTTTTGTTGTTTGGTAACAGTGAACTCCAACTGGAGTCCTTTACCGATTCGAGCTTCCAGTGTGATAAGGTCGACTGTAAGACAGTCTTGGGTTTTGTCTTTACCCTCAGTGGAGGGGTGGTATGTTAGAAGAGTTCCAAGCTAGATACCGTGGCAGACTCAACGATAAAGGGTGATTAAATCACTGCCAACGATGCTACCAAAGAGGTTGTCTGGGTATAGATGTTTATGAGATGAACTTGGTTCCTACTATTGTGGTGACAATGGAATTGTGGCTTTGGCCTAAGAACCCCGGTCCCATCAGTGATCCAGACATATTCTTAGGCAGTATCACCTGATCAGGGAGATGGTTGATCTCTAGGCGATCAAGGTTAGGAGAGTTGACACGAAGAATGACACGGCGGATCCACTCACCTAGGCCAAAACCCCAGATACAGTTTGAGAGTTTTTAGGAAGTTGGGTATGAGTTACTACAACAACTGGCCTTAGTGCAAGTGGGAGAGTGTTAGTTGTATGTATGCCCTAGAGGCCATTGTTGTACATGATTGTATATTACAATGGATGCTTAGACATATATAGGGAGGACTTTCTTGCTCGACATAATAGTATGCTATCTGACTGCTCTTTATCTTAACATGTAGACTAGTATTGTGATACTGTCTTTCTCTCACATGTTGATAAAGCCCTTAGGATGTGTAATTGATTACCAGGACTATGATGGAGATCATACTAGTGGGGCCAGGGTAATCCATAAGTTCATCCTTTTAATTGTTCCTAGTCGAGAGTGTATCGAGACGGGACATCGATATTCCAGAGTAGACTAGCGTATACGCTTCTTGACCCATATCATGGGCGATGGATGGTCCCATATCCATTGGTGTTTGACATCAAAGATGGTATACGGGTGCTCAGTGGAGACTGGGTACATTGAACAGGACTCGCCGAGAACTCCTAGATGGTATTATACCTGACGTCAGATAGCAGTTCTTTGGTGACACTGGTACAGGTTAGTCTGTAGACCTGAGATCTTCATTGAGTCTTGTGTGATTCCCACTATGCTTTGATTTACACATTACCACGTTCAAGAGAGCATGCAAAACGGTGGTTTTTGGGTACAGTCCTGAGTCACATAGAGGCAGGAGCGATAGGAGGGGATTCGTCCCTCCCGGTATTGGGGGTTGATGTTGCGCTGTGCTCAATTGGCTATAACAGGAAGTCCCTGGCCAGGGCTGATACTGAGATTTACTGGTAAGTGTTATCAGTAGTTTTTCGACCCATTATGAGCCTCATATCGGCACGACTTATCAAGTTATTGGGGTCTGACGTTTACCACCCCTAGACTAGATATACGACATATCAGATGAAAAGACTAGACTGTACGGTAGTGTTGCTGTTGGATTCACAGGAGTATGGACAAGCATGCTTGTTGATCTTCTGATCGCTCAATACCCTGGTAGCCGTTACGTCCAGCTAGTACCGCTGATGGCTTGTGGGTGACCGATATGATCATCACCTACTGCCAGTGTATTGACGAGTCATTAGAGTCCTACACAGAGGTTTCCTAGCTCATGCGAAACGAAGTAGGGCACATATGTGATATGTATGGGACCGAGATTAATACGTATATGTGATGCCGTATTCCAATCTCGCGATACAGCTTATATGTGATATAACCGGATTGTTGAATCTAGTGTTGATTCAATGATATGTTATTTGTATATGTGATATGCATATAAATGATATTAGTCGGTTGTATATGATACAGCCGGGTTATTAAATCAAGTGTTGATTTAATAATTTAATGTGTAATTATATATTTGATATATTAATATACATTAACTAATATTAGCTCACTTAAGAAAATGTTTTTCTTATTATACATTTAATATATATGTGATATGTGTTAATGTATTTATTTTTGTGTCATGCTAGATGATACATTGGACATTGGTGTATGAGACTCATACCATACTTAAGATAATGTGTGGTTTTAATTATTAAGAGTAAATCAAAATTAGGTGGAAAATTGTCATGGTTGTGATGCTTGTAGTAACCATTGACTTAGTCCACTAATTTTGTCTTACCTTAGATATTTATTAACCTAGCCATTATCATAAGCCATGGTTAAGTCTCTACATGAGTTATATATGATATTTTCGCACCCATGGTTGCTAGAATTGACCACTTGAGCTTCTTCTTCATCTCTTTCCTAGCTCTCTTGAGTTTTGAATGAGGTGAAAAGAAAAAGAGAAAAATTATTCTAAAGTGAGCAAAATTTCTACTTCACCAATCTATACAAAACTAGCCATTTAGTATAGATTGTTTTCTTCACTAGTTCATCAATTAGTGAAGAGATAGCTTGAGCTAGAGATTCTTCGACGTAGATCATCTTTGTCCTCGAAGACTTCAAGAAAGCTTGTTCCTTTCGCCTTGTGACCCCTTACTAGAGTCCGGGAGATCACTGCTTAGAGCGAAGTGACTACTACACAGAGCTTTAGAAGTGAAGGACCGGTCTACAAAGGTTGTATTTCTCATTCACTTAGTGTAATGTTTGATTACATGCTTTCTTTACCCTAATTTTCTAGTTAGATACTTGGTTATGGGTTGCTTAGCACTTTAGGTTTTTTAAAATTGCATACTTGATACCCTAGAAAACATAGTGAGTGTGCTAAGGAACCCAACAACAATATGCGCGCGCGCGCACACACATATCACATATATATAAATATATATAAAGAGAAGAAAATCTTAAGTGAGCTTAATATTAGTTAATATATATATATATATATATATATATATATATCAAATATATAAAAATATATATCAAATTATTAAATCAACACTTGATTCAATAATCCGGTTATATCATATATAACCCGGCTAATATCAAATATATATATGTATATCAAATTATTAAATCAACACTTGATTCAATAATCTGGTTATATCACATATAACCGGCGAATATGCGAATATTCAATATTAGTTATTAAATCAACACTTAATTCAATAATCCGGTTATATCATATATAACCGGCCAATATCAAATCTATATATATATATATATATATATTAATCAAATCATTTAAGCAACACTTGATTCAATAATCCGGTTATATCACATATAACCTGACTGATATCAAATATCGCTAGATTAAAATACAGTATCATATACTCGTATTTAATCAAGCTCCCGTACATATCTCCATACGTGCCCTACTTGTTTCGCTTGAGCTAGGAAATCTCTATGTGGGACTCTAAAGACTCATCAATACGCAAGCAGTAGATAATGATCACATCAGATACCCACAAGCCGTCAGCGGTACTAGTTGGACGTAATGGCTACCCAGGTATTGAACGAATAGAAGATCAACAAGCAAACTTGTCCAAACTCCCATAGAGCCTATAAGAAACACTTACCGTACAGTCCGGTCTCTTCGTCTGATATGTCGCATATCGAGTCTGGGGGGTGGAATCGTCAGACCTCACTAACTTGATAAGTTATGCCGATGTGTGGCCTATAACTTTTCGAGAAACTACTGATAACACTTATCAGTAAATCTCATCAGCCCTGGTCAGGGACTTGCTATTATAGCCAATCGAGTATAGTGCAACATCAACTCCCAATACCGGGAGAGACGAAACCCTTCCTATCGCTCACTTCCTCCATGTGACTCGGTACTGTACCCAAAATCCACCTGTTTGCATGGCTCCTTTGAGCCGTGGTAGGAAGGAAATTGTCACGCCCCGCTTCCCAGAGTACGCAAGATTGGGCACGTAACATAGCCAACCATGCTACCTGTGGGTAGGAAGTATCCATCCACAGTCACATTACGGTTGTAGAGATATCAAGAACAAGATAAATAAACTAATCTAACACATGTCCAAATCCATAATAACAAGAGTCAATAAACAATAAGTGCGAAAGCAAATGATCCAATACAATAAATAAACAGTACGTCCCATAATGCGGGCTCACATCTGGAAATGAAATGAAATAAATAAACTAATCACTAAGGAACTCACAGTTCAGCCTGCTGGCTGAAGTACTCCTGCTTGGTCGTCGACAGTGGTAAGGAATCTGGGCCATGCAAAACCCAGACGTCAGCGCGTCATGTCAACCAACAATATAATATAAACATGGTAATAAGCAATGCAGGGATGAACATGAAATAAGCAGTACTAAGAAATAACAGTGCAGGGTAATGTGCAGTGGTAACTAAACTATCCTATCAGGTTTCTACTCTAAAGCCTTTGAAATCAATTGATGACTCGTCGATGTAACTCAATAGTATCCCGTGCATGCCCGGGACCACGGTCAAGACCCTCGGGGCTGAATCCGAGACGTGCCGCTAGGCAGTAAACAAGTAGCAGGATGGACGAGTGATGTCAGCATCATCACTCCCGGACTGGCCAAGCCCGTAAGACTGATCAGAACAAGTATCGAACTGTTGAGATACAAGTCGGTTTCACCTTTGATTTCCCCATACCCCCAAGTTATGTATGTCAGGTCAGGTATTCAGTAATCAGGGACTAATGCCAACACAGGATCGGGTAAAAGCAGGTCTGTCTGGATAGACAACAGGAATGGTCCATGAGGACCCCAAGTCAGGTTTGTCGGCATTAGACATGAGATCATGAAATAAGTCAGGTCGTAGTACAATAGGTTGAGTCAGTATGTACAGGGTGTCATGTCCGGTGTATCAGTATGTAAATATATGTCAGGTGTAGCAGGGTCGGGTCAATATGTAATGTAATCGAGTATGTGCTCTCAACAGGTATACAATCGAATAAGTAACAGCGGCGAGAATTTAAAGTAAACAGCACTAATGGTCATTTGATCACAGTGGTATATGATTATGATGCAGTTGTATTATACTAACAGGTTCGAGCACCCTTGGGGTGCAATAGTCACAAGGTGAAACAATATCAACAACAGAAAGTAATGAAGCTACATGAATTTAAAACTAAAGCATAAATAATAGTCACATGGATGATTTAGAAAATTAAGCAAGTACGTTCTAATTGGTTTAATTAGTTAAAGCATGGATTAATAGCATACCACTTAATTTCACGAAGCTACTATACTGATTTAATGTTAGAGAGAAATGCAACCGTCAATTCTAAGCCATACTGTACTATCGATATCACCATCACTGTATTGTTGTATTCAATAATATGAAATTCAAATGCATAGAAAGACTCGATCTTGTATGCTAGCATGTTAGAGCAAGTATTCGGATACTTGCCTCGACGGTTTCGCAAACCGGGAAACACGAATGCAAAGTCGGCGGAAAACACAAGACGGATGCACGGGCCACGGATCGAGTCCAAACAGCGAACAGCGGGACCACACGGACCAGAGTACTTCGCTGGAAAGTCGGGTCCAAATGACGGCACGGCCGGAATCCGGCGAAAAGTCAAAACGGCGACAAGTTAGCAAAAAATACGATACACGTACGACGATCGACCAGCGAAGGGAAAAGGAAAGGGAAAGGTAGAGAGATGCTTACAGAGAAGAACCAGGGGCAACCACGACGGGTTCGACGGCGATGGGACGCCGGCGGCGAGGAACAGTGGGCGCGGCAAGGGCTGGAGGTGGCTGGATCGAGGGTGCGGTGAGTAGGGGAGAGGTACTGGCCTGGTCTGGGCTGCAGGAGGAAGAGGAGGTGGTCGTCGGTGTGCTGGCGACGACGAGGGGGTCGACGGTGTCCTTTTTCCGGCGAACCAGAGGGTTAGGTGATGGGGGTTGAGCTCGGGTTGGTGGTGGTCCGGCGAGGGGAGGAGGAAGAAGACGACGAGGTTGGGACGAGGGTGAAGGGAGGAAGATTCTGGTGTCGGCGGCGATGAGAGGCGGCGGCGACGGCGAGCACTGCATGCTGGTGTGGCGTCGGGGGTTGGGTTGCAGGCTCGGGAAGGAGGGAGGAGGGGAGGAAGGTTGCTGTCGAGGCCGAGGAGGCGAGGACGGTGACGGCGAGGTCGCGGGGAGGTCGACGGCGAAGGCACGAGGAAGCTAGGGTTAGGGTTCGGGGTTCGCGAGATTTCTCGTGTGAGGGAGAAAGAGGAACAATGGTTTATATAATAGATAGAGAGAGAGAGAGATTGTTAGAGAGAGATAGAGAGAGATTGAGAAACGGAGAGAGAGAGAGAGTGTTGGTGGGGCCCACGAGGGTTTTAGCCCCTCGTGATTGGCTGAGATGGTTACGAGAATATTAAAAGGAAATTTTAAGAGATTAAAAAAAGATTTTAATGTTAAAAATTTAACAGAACATATATTTTATAGTTTAAATATATTAAATTAAAATGGGTATTTCGGCGCTAAATGAAACATTTCCAAATCGCGCCCGGGTTGCGCCCAAATGTTTCAAATTCAAATTATAGAATTTTAAGCGAGTTCCAAGTTTTGAAATGAGATGTTTTATGATTAAAATGCATGCCCCCAAGTCGGACACTTGCACGCGCGCGTAGTCGTCCAAACCTGCCCGTTTCACCGAACGGGACGAAATCTCGACGCGCGGACGCTACCACGCGACTAGTGGCGACTAGTAGGCCAGTATGGATATTTTTAATTTCATTTTAGGTGTTAAAATTTGTTATATGCCAAAATGACTTAACCGGTTAAAATTTAGCAATAAACACCAAACAATCAGGATAATTGGAATGAGCAATGTATAACACTCAACTAGCAATAGAAATAGTATTATTGGGCTCGGGTGTTACATCATACCCAACTACAAAAAGAATTTCGTCCTCGAAATTCCAAGAATACAAGATAGCTAACTACGGGAAAAGGTGAGGAAACTTCTGCCGGATCTCATCTTCTCGCTCCCAAGTGGATTCTCCATGCAATCGATTACCCCAAGAAACTAGCACAAGAGGGATAACCTTGTTCTTAAGAACCTTTTCTCTTCGATCCTTGATTTCAACCGATCGCTCCTCAAAAGTTAGGTCCTCCCGTACAGTCAACTCCGAATGATCCAAGACGTGAGTTCCATCGCGAACATACTTCCGTAGTTGAGATACATGAAATACATCGTGCACTCCTACCAATGACTGTGGTAACGCCAAACGGTACGCTACCTCTCCAACACGCTCCAATATCTCGAAGGGTCCAACGAATCGAGGACTAAGCTTTCCCCGACTCCCAAAGCGAATCACTCCTCTAGTCGGTGATATCTTCAGGAATACCAAATCATCCACGGCGAACTCTAGAGGTCTCCTTGACGTGTCAGCCCAACTTTTCTGTCTGTCTTGAGCTGCCTTCATATGCTTCCTGATTGTATTCACCTTCTCGACTGTCTGTACCACCAAATCTGGTCCTAGTAATCTTCGTTCACCAACATCATCCCAGCAAACAGGTGAACGGCACTTACGACCATACAACGCTTCAAACGGAGCCATCTGAATAGTCGCTTGGAAGCTATTGTTGTACGAAAACTCCACCAGGTGTAAATGATCCTCCCAAGAACCTTTGAAGTCCAACATGCAAGCCCTCAACATATCTTCAAGGGTCTGGATCGTTCTCTCCGATTGTCCATCAGTTTGAGGACGATAAGCTGTGCTAAACTTCAATCGAGTCCCCAAACTTTCTTGTAAACTCCTCCAGAAGTGTGACAAGAACCGAGTGTCCCGATCGGACACGATGCTTACCGGTACTCCATGCAATCTTACAATCTCCTGCATGTACCGCTCTGCCAAAGTCTCCGTCGATTGACCAACCCGAAAAGGAATAAAGTGAGCTGCCTTGGTCAACCGATCGACAATCACCCATACTGCATTGTTGCCCTTTGGACTCCGCGGTAAAGCCGTCACGAAATCCATGGTTATATGTTCCCACTTCCACTGAGGAATCGGAAGTGGTTGCAACAAACCAGCAACCCTTTGGTGTTCAGCCTTGACTTGCTGACACACCAAGCACTTAGCCACGTAGCGAGCAATCTCCCGTTTCATGCCTTCCCACCAGAAGTGCTGTCGAATATCTCGGTACATCTTTGTCCCTCCTGGATGTACAGAGTAAGCTGAACTGTGTGCCTCCTTCATAAGCTCTTCACGCACATCTCCTTTTGGCATACACACACGGCTACCATACCTTAACGAACCATCTTCATGGATCAGTAAATCGGTTCGCAGTCCGGCTTCAACCTGCTCTCGAAACTTTTGCAGTCTAGGATCCTGCGATTGTGCCGCTTTAATCTTCTCAACTAAGGACGACTGTACTTGCAACTGCATCAACTGTCCCGTAGCATGTGGTAGCACAACCTCTAAATCAAATCTCCGAAAATCCGCAATGATCTCCCTCTGTGCAGTCAAAACCTGAATCGCTGGTAACCGACTAAGCGCATCCGGCACGACGTTAACTTTTCCTGGATGGTACTTAAGATCAAGGTCGTAGTCGGCCATCAGCTCCAACCATCTGCGTTGCCTCATGTTCAACTCCTTCTGGGTGAACACATACTTTAAACTCTTATGATCTGTAAAGACTTCGACTCTCTCGCCCAAAAGGTAGTGTCTCCAAATTTTCAAGGCGAAGATCACAGCTGCAAGCTCCAAGTCATGAGTCGGATAATTCTTCTCATGAGTCTTCAGTTGTCTCGATGCGTAAGCCACGACCTTCCCATTCTGCATCAAAACACATCCCAATCCTTTTCCAGATGCATCGCTGTGAATCACCAGTCCTCCTGAATTATCTGGTACGGTCAGGATAGGGGCGGTTATCAACTTCTGCTTCAACGTCTCGAAGGCCAATGCACATCCATCCGTCCAAACAAACGGTACCTCCTTGCGCGTGAGCTTGGTTAACGGCTCTGCCAACGAGCGAAGTTCTCCACAAATCTCCTGTAGTATCCGGCGAGTCCAAGAAAACTTCTTATCTCCGCAACATTCTTTGGAATAGGCCAATCTCGAACTGCTGCAATCTTCTCGGGATCAACGGCGATTCCATCGCCCGACACGACATGCCCCAGAAACTTCACTTCTTCCAGCCAGAATTCGCACTTACTCATCTTCGCAAACAATTTCTCCTGTCTCAGCGTCTGCAGTGCGATCTTTAAATGCTCAGCATGTTCCTCCGGACTCTTCGAGTACACCAGAATATCGTCAATGAATACCACAATAAACTGGTCCAAGAATGGCGAAAAGATTCTGTTCATCAAATCCATGAATATTGCCGGCGCATTAGTCACTCCGAAGGGCATCACCAAATACTCGAAATGTCCATATCGAGTTCGAAACGCCGTCTTGCAAATGTCTTCTGCTTTCACTCGGACCTGATGATATCCGGATCGTAAATCCAGTTTCGAGAATACTCTCACGCCACTAAGCTGCTCAAAAAGTTCTCCAATGCGAGGGATCGGGTACTTGTTCTTAATAGTCACCCGGTTCAATTCTCGATAATCAATGCATATCCTTCTCGTGCCATCCTTCTTCTTTACTAAAAGAACTGGAGCTCCCCAAGGCGAGTTGCTACTTCGAATCCAACCTTTCTCGAGTAATTCACCAACTTGTTTCTTAACTTCCTCCAATTCCACTGGTGCTATCGGATAATAAGATTTTGATACTGGCGCTGCACCAGGAATAAGGTCAATCGCGAACTCCACATCTCGCTTCGGCGGTAAGCCCGAAATATCTGCAAATACATCCATAAAGTCGCGAACAACTACCGGCTCTTCATTACTATCAACTTCCATTGCTGCAAGAACACTGCGTGTCGGCCTAGCCCTGAACTCGACTGGCCCGACAGAACTGCTTCCCCCAGTGAAGGTAAACTCAGGGTGCCCGGGAATCTGGAAAATTACCTTCCTTGCCCTACAGTCAATGTGGGCGTGGAAAGTACCAAGAAAATCCATTCCCAAGACAACCTCGTAGCTGCCCGTATCTATCACCAAGAAATCTGCAAAAAGCTCCCGTCCGCAAACAACAACTGTACAATCTCTACATTCCTTACTAGCTATGATTTTCCCATTCCCCGTGTGTATGTTCCAAAAACTAGACAGGGTCGTGCAGGTAATCGAGTGTGTAGTTATAAATTTGGATGACATAAAACAGTGGGATGCTCCGGAATCAAATAATGCCAATGCGGGAAAACCATGAACAAGTAAAGTACCTGAAACCACTTCTCCTGATGCCTTAGCTTCTTCAGCTGTCAACGTGAAAGCTCGAGCCTGATTAGGTCCTTGAGTCAGCTGTTTCTGCCCTTGGAACGGTCTCTGCAGAGGCTTCTGTATATCATCTCTCGTGCGAAGCTTCGACGGACAGGCACCAACTGCGTGATCGGCTGCTCCACAAACCAGACAAAGTCCCAGTCTTCTTCTACACTCCTTATGCACGTGCCCAGGTAAGTGGCAGTAGTCACAGGTCACGCTCTTCCTTCGGTCAACGATCACAGGCTTCTTCATGGGTGCTACGCCTCGACGGTCCACTGGAATACCTCTGCGCCCATGATCTCGATTAGGTACAAATGCAGGCTTCCTGGCCGCAACTGCTGTCTGCTGAAGGTTCCCTTTCAATCCCGATAAACTCTGCTGCTCTCTGGCTGCCGTGAGAACCTGCGAGAAAGTGGTCAAACCCAGGGAGACGATCTGCCTCTGGATGTCCACATCCAAACTGCGCAAGAACCTTCGCGCCCTGTCTGCCTCCTTGGCGACTAAGGGTCCAGCGAAGCGGCTGAGTCTCGTCCATTCCGCTGCATGTACATCCACAGCTGCTCCATTTTGTCTCAGCCCAATAAATTTCTCTTCCATTTCCTCCCGTGCAGTCCGCGGGAAGAACTTCTCCAAGAAACTTTTAGAGAAAATCCGCCCAACCGATTGGCTTGGGCAAACGGGTCTCCTCCACAAGCCACCACTCTCGGGCGTAATCCACCAGCTGAATGCGCACCACATCAACTCTCTTGTCTTCTGGGATCTGTGCCGCAATCAGTAAATTCTCCGTGTCCACCAGCCACTGCTCGGCTGGCAACGGCTCCTCCAAACCAGTGAAAGTAGTAGGACCCAAACGTCTGAAATCTGCCACGGTCCCTACTCGGTCAACTGGCTTCGCTACAGCGGTGTTTACAGACTGCTGAATAGCCTGCAAACCCTCCTGAAATGAATCTGGTTGCTGCTGGATCAGCTCAGTTTGCCTCTTCTGATTCTCCAACATCCCACGTATCACTCCTAACATGGCGGCTTCATCCACGCGCCTCTGATACGTCTTGAAATTCTTATCTGCCATGGTCCTGAAATCAAAACAAACAACATTAGCATGATGATAGATTCAATATATAAATCAAGGCTAGAACTCCAAGATACTTAAATAGAGTACTGCATTGTAGCTATGCCGCGGTATCATAGCCGCAATTACTTAACTCCACCCAAGTCGCCTAAGTCCTAGAGATAACAAGAAATTAGGTTTTCGAGTTGACAAATGCAAAGTAAGTTTGCATGTCGACATGATCCGGAAGAATGATTCAAGGATGGTAAAACGGTCAAGGTGGCAGGACATGTTTCCTAATCACGGGTATTCTGATTCGTGTATCGAGTACAATACCCAACTACAAAAGAATCAACCCAATTAACCTATGTCTCTGATACCAAAAGAACCATGTCACGCCCCGCTTCCCAGAGTACGCAAGATTGGGCACGTAACATAGCCAACCATGCTACCTATGGGTAGGAAGTATCCATCCACAGTCACATTACGGTTGTAGAGATATCAAGAACAAGATAAATAAACTAATCTAACACATGTCCAAATCCATAATAACAAGAGTCAATAAACAATAAGTGCGAAAGCAAATGATCCAATACAATAAATAAACAGTACGTCCCATAATGCGGGCTCACATCTGGAAATGAAATGAAATAAATAAACTAATCACTAAGGAACTCACAGTTCAGCCTGCTGGCTGAAGTACTCCTGCTCGGTCGTCGACAGTGGTAAGGAATCTGGGCCATGCAAAACCCAGACGTCAGCGCGTCATGTCAACCAACAATATAATATAAACATGGTAATAAGCAATGCATGGATGAACATGAAATAAGCAGTACTAAGAAATAATAGTGCAGGGTAATGTGCAGTGATAACTAAACTATCCTATCAGGTTTCTACTCTAAAGCCTTTGAAATCAATTGATGACTCGTCGATGTAACTCAATAGTATCCCGTGCATGCCCGGGACCACGGTCAAGACCCTCGGGGCTGAATCCGAGACGTGCCGCTAGGCAGTAAACAGGTAGCAGGATGGACGAGTGATGTCAGCATCATTACTCCCGGACTGGCCAAGCCCGTAAGACTGATCAGAACAAGTATCGAACTGTTGAGTTACAAGTCGGTTTCACCTTTGATTTCCCCATACCCCCAAGTTATGTATGTCAGGTCAGGTATTCAGTAATCAGGGACTAATGCCAACACAGGATCGGGTAAAAGCAGGTCTGTCTGGATAGACAACAGGAATGGTCCATGAGGACCCCAAGTCAGGTTTGTCGGCATTAGACATGAGATCATGAAATAAGTCAGGTCGTAGTACAATAGGTTGAGTCAGTATGTACAGGGTGTCATGTCCGGTGTATCAGTATGTAAATATATGTCAGGTGTAGCAGGGTCGGGTCAATATGTAATGTAATCGAGTATGTGCTCTCAACAGGTATACAATCGAATAAGTAACAGCGGCGAGAATTTAAAGTAAACAGCACTAATGGTCATTTGATCACAGTGGTACATGATTATGATGCAGTTGTATTATACTAACAGGTTCGAGCACCCTTGGGGTGCAATAGTCACAAGGTGAAACAATATCAACAACAGAAAGTAATGAAGCTACATGAATTTAAAACTAAAGCATAAATAATAGTCACATGGATGATTTAGCAAATTAAGCAAGTACGTTCTAATTGGTTTAATTAGTTAAAGCATAGATTAATAGCATACCACTTAATTTCACGAAGCTACTATACTGATTTAATGTTAGAGAGAAATGCAACCGTCAATTCTAAGCCATACTGTACTATCGATATCACCATCACTGTATTGTTGTATTCAATAATATGAAATTCAAATGCATAGCAAGACTCGATCTTGTATGCTAGCATGTTAGAGCAAGTATTCGGATACTTGCCTCGACGGTTTCGCAAACCGGGAAACACGAATGCAAAGTCGGCGGAAAACACAAGACGGATGCACGGGCCACGGATCGAGTCCAAACAGCGAACAGCGGGACCACACGGACCAGAGTACTTCGCTGGAAAGTCGGGTCCAAACGACGGCACGGCCGGAATCCGGCGAAAAGTCAAAACGGCGACAAGTTAGCAAAAAATACGATACACGTACGACGATCGACCAGCGAAGGGAAAAGGAAAGGGAAAGGTAGAGAGATGCTTACAGAGAAGAACCAGGGGCAACCACGACGGGTTCGACGGCGATGGGACGCCGGCGGCGAGGAACAGTGGGCGCGGCAAGGGCTGGAGGTGGCTGGATCGAGGGTGCGGTGAGTAGGGGAGAGGTACTGGCCTGGTCTGGGCTGCAGGAGGAAGAGGAGGTGGTCGTCGGTGTGCTGGCGACGACGAGGGGGTCGACGGTGTCCTTTTTCCGGCGAACCAGAGGGTTAGGTGATGGGGGTTGAGCTCGGGTTGGTGGTGGTCCGGTGAGGGGAGGAGGAAGAAGACGATGAGGTCGGGACGAGGGTGAAGGGAGGAAGATTCTGGTGTCGGCGGCGATGAGAGGCGGCGGCGACGGCGAGCACTGCGTGCTGGTGTGGCGTCGGGGGTTGGGTTGCAGGCTCGGGAAGGAGGGAGGAGGGGAGGAAGGTTGCTGTCGAGGCCGAGGAGGCGAGGACGGTGACGGCGAGGTCGCGGGGAGGTCGACGGCGAAGGCACGAGGAAGCTAGGGTTAGGGTTCGGGGTTCGCGAGATTTCTCGTGTGAGGGAGAAAGAGGAACAGTGGTTTATATAATAGATAGAGAGAGAGAGAGATTGTTAGAGAGAGATAGAGAGAGATTGAGAAACGGAGAGAGAGAGAGAGTGTTGGTGGGGCCCACGAGGGTTTTAGCCCCTCGTGATTGGCTGAGATGGTTACGAGAATATTAAAAGGAAATTTTAAGAGATTAAAAAAAGATTTTAATGTTAAAAATTTAACAGAACATATATTTTATAGTTTAAATATATTAAATTAAAATGGGTATTTCGGCGCTAAATGAAACATTTCCAAATCGCGCCCGGGTTGCGCCCAAATGTTTCAAATTCAAATTATAGGATTTTAAGCGAGTTCCAAGTTTTGAAATGAGATGTTTTATGATTAAAATGCATGCCCCCAAGTCGGACACTTGCACGCGCGCGTAGTCGTCCAAACCTGCCCGTTTCATCGAACAGGACGAAATCTCGACGCGCGGACGCTACCACGCGACTAGTGGCGACTAGGCCAGTATGGATATTTTTAATTTCATTTTAGGTGTTAAAATTTGTTATATGCCAAAATGACTTAACCGGTTAAAATTTAGCAATAAACACCAAACAATCAGGATAATTGGAATGAGCAATGTATAACACTCAACTAGCAATAGAAATAGTATTATTGGGCTCGGGTGTTACAGAAATCAAAGCACAGTGGGAACCACACAATACACTATGACGATCTCGGGTCCACAAACTAACCTGTACAAGTGTCACCAGAGAACTTCTATCTGACGATAGGTATGGTACCATTTAGGAGTTCTCAGCGAGTCCTGTTCGGTGTACCCATTCTCTAATGAGCACCCGTGTACAATTTTTGATGCAAACACCAATGGTTATAGGATCAACCATCGCCCCATACATGGTCAAGAAACTCACACACAAGTCTACTCTGGAATATCGATGCCCTGTCTCGATACTCCCTTGACTAGGAACTGTTAAAGGATGTGCTTGCGGATTACATAAGCCCCACTAGTATGATCTGCATCATAGTCCTGGTAGTCAAGCCTACATCCTAAGGGCTTTATCAACATGCATCAAAGAGACAGTTTACTAAAACAAGTGTACATGTTAAGATAAAGAGCAACCAGATAGCATACTATCATGTCGAGCAAGAAAGTCCTCTATATATATGTCCAAGCATCCACTATAATGTACAATAATGGCCTTTATGGCATACATATTCCTAACAATCTTCCACCTGTACTAAGGCCAGTTGTTGTAGTATCGCATACCCAACATCCTAAAAAGTCTTTCAAACTGCGTCTGGAGGAGGGCCTTCGTGAGTGGATCCACCGTGTTGTCCTTCGTGTCTACTCTTCTGACCTCTATCTCCCGGCAATCAACTATCTCCTGGATCAGGAGATACCGCCTCAGAATATGTCTGGATCGCTGATGAGACCGGGGTTCCTTGGCCAAAGCCATAGCTCCATTGTTATCACAATACAAAGGTATTGGATCTTCAATGGATGGAACCACACCAAGTTCAGCAATGAACTTCTTCATCCAGACAGCCTCTTTGGCAGCATCATTGGCAACGATGTATTCAGCCTCCATCATCGAGTCTGCAACGGTAAAGGACTCCACTTGGAGTTCTCCGTTACCATACACTCTAGAAGCTCGAATCGGTAAAGGACTCCACTTGGAGTTCTCCGTTACTATACACCAAGAACATCTCTTTAGTCCTTCTCAAGTACTTAAGAATGTTCTTCACAGCTATCCAGTGCTTCTCCCCTGGGTCTGATTGATACCTACTTACCACACTAAGTGTGTAAGCTACATCCGGTCTGGTGAATAACATCACTTATATGATAGACCCAACTACAGAAGCATATGGTATCACGTTCATTCGAGCCCTCTCCAAATCAGTCTTGGGAGACATCTCTTTGGAGAGAGTGATTCCTAAACAAGCGGGTAAATTACCATGCTTAGAATCTTCCATACTAAACCTCTTTAGTATGGTGTCTAAATACCTGGATTGGGACATTCCTAACATCCTTTTAGATCTATCACTATAGATCTTTATCCCCAGGATGTAGAAGGCATCACTCAGATCTTTCATGGAGAACTTTTGTGATAGGAAGAGTTTGACCGAGTGCAGCATAGGAACATCATTTCCTATCAAGATTATGTCATCCATGTACAATACGAGAAAGACAACCTTAATCTCTACAACTTTTTTTTATATATACACGGTTCATCTACGTTTTTTATGAAGTCAAACTCTTTGACTGCTACATCAAAACAGATGTTCCAGTTCCGCGATGCCTGCTTTAACCCGTAGATTGATTTAAGCAGCTTGCATACCTTTCCGCTGCTCCCACTGTCTACGAAGCCCTCTGGCTGTGTCATATATACGCTCTCTTCTAAATCACCATTTAGAAAAGCGGTCTTGACGTCGATCTTCCAGATTTCATAGTTATGGTATGCAGCAATGACAAGTAGGATCGTGATGGACTTAAGAATAGCTACTGGAGAAAATGTCTCGTTATAGTTGACACCTGGTCATTGACGAAAACCTTTTGCTACAAGTCTAGCTTTGAAGGTCTCAACCTTTCCATCTACACCAATTTTCTTCTTAAAAATCCACTTGCTCCCAATGTGTTTTACCCTTTCAGGAGTAACTGCCAAAGTCCATACTTTGTTGGTGTACATAGATTCCATCTCAGATTGCATAGCATCCAGCCATTTCACAGAGTCCCCACTTGTGATGGCCTGCTCGGAACAAGTTGGGTCATCATCTTCCATGATGCAATCCTTGCTCCCACCGTCTATGAGAAAACCGTAGTATCTCTCAGGTGGGTGAGAAATCCTACTAGATCTTGCGGAGTGGCTGAGGTTCGTCGGAGACTATTGAATCCTCCGGTTCTACCAAATCTTCTATTGCAGTTTGTGTTTCTGGAACTTCTTCCAGCTCTACCTTATTACCACTAATTTCTTTTATAAGAAATTCCTTTTCTAAAAAGGTGGCATGTTGAGCAACAAACACCTTTTGTTTCTCGGTATAGTAGAAGATATACCCTCGCGAATGTTTGGGATATCCAATAAACTTACATAGAACAGACCTTGCCTCAAGCTTGTTTGGATTTTGCTTTTTAACATAAGCCGGACAACCCCATATCTTAATGAAATTAAGACATGGTCTTTTCCCCTCCCATTTCTCATATGGAGTAGTAGGCGCAAATTTGATAGGAACCCTATTCAATAGGTATTCTGATGTCTCAAATGCATAACTCCAAAAGGAAATAGGTAACTCAGCAATACTCATCATAGAGCACATCATATCTAATAGGGTGCGATTCCTGCGCTCCGATACTCCATTGTGCTGTGGTGTATACGGAGGAGTAAGCTGAGAGAGAATCCCATTCTCTTTTAGATTATCTCGAAATTCCGTGCTTAAGTATTCACCTCCTCGATCAGATCGAAGGATTTTAATACTTTTACCCATCTGGTTCTCTACTTCGCTCTTATATTCCTTGAATTTCTCAAAAGCTTCAGATTTGTGTTTTAATAGGAACACATGTCCGAATCTTGAGAGATCATCGGTAAATATAATGAAGTATGATGATCCATTCCTGGCATGTGTAGACATAGGACCACATACATCACTATGTATTAGTCCCAAGAGTTCAGTAGCTCTTTCTCCATGTCCCGTAATTGGAGTTTTGGTCATCTTGCCTTTGAGACATGAATGACAAGTTTCATAAGATGTAAATTCGAACGGATTTAAGTATCCATTTTTATGCAACTTAGCTAGTCTGGTCGCATTGATATGACCAAGTCTACAATACTACAAGAAGGCTTCGTTCATTTCTGAACTTTTCCTCTTGTGTGTGTTTTGTATATTTAGAACTGTATTTTGATTTAGAACGTATATACCATTACACAATGTACCAAACCCAATCAATACATGATTTAGGAAAATGTTCATAACATTTTTCTCTAAAGCAAAATTATATCCTTCTTTATCTAATAAAGAAACAAATATTATATTGCACATCATCGATGGTACAAAATAATAGTCGTTTAAAATCAATGTATTACCATTTGGTAATACAAGGTGATATTCGCCGACTGCTTCGGCAGCAACAATTGCTCCGTTCCTTACTATAAGAGACATATTATCCTTTCCAAGTTCTCTAATTATTTTTAACCCTTATAGCAGATTACAAATATGGGATCCTCATCCCGTATCCAATACCCAGGATGTAGAGCAGACTGAGAAACGGTTCTCAATAACTAACACACCCGAAGAAGATGCATCAAAATTCTCTTTCTTCATTCGGGTTGCATGGAAATCCTTGCATTCCCCTATTCCTTGCTCAGACTTATGATAGTTGTCATAAGATAGAGCGGAACCAATGTTCCCCAGCCCAGTATAATAAGCGGGTTCGATCAATACATCCATATTATTATATTGATTAAGGCGTGACATGGTCGCTACCTAGAGAGAGAGAGGGAAGAAAACACTTTAGCGTGCGATCATGCAAGATTAGACTGGTTATTATCTTATCTAATCAGGATGGCTTCCATTGTTTTTATCAAATCTTCCTTCAAACCCTAAAAGGTAAGATTAGCCGGGATCAATTACACCCTACAAGTTTGCTAATCGGTCAGCCAGACAGGTGTTGGTACTCCGAGGGAGTCTCCCCGTGTTTTCGCATGGAACTAATTAAATAACATCGTTTCCACAGGGGCATAACTGTAACATTTTAAAAATAATTAAATAATTAATTAAATAAATAAAATCGTTTAAGTGAATTTTATAATTTTCTGTAAATTAAAACGTAGTTTTCATAAAACTAAACCGTAATTATTTTTCACTATAAATTTAAAAATACCTATTTTAATTATGTTATTACTAGTAAATAGTGTTTATTTAGCCACTTATAAATTTTTAGTTTAATTAAATATTTTTCTTAAATTAATTATTTTAAATATTAACATAAGGTTTATTTTTACACTAAATTAGTGTAAGTTACAAATTTGAATGGGTTAAATTTGCAAAAATGAACCATTGCATCTTAGAATCAAGTGTGTTTCATGCAAAACTTATTTTCAAAATTTTACAATGGTTCTAGACCATTCTAGGTCAAATGGAGTGAAAAAAATAAAGAATTTTTAAATAAATTCATGAAAAGACTTAATTGTGTGATATTTTTGTGAAACCTTCGACACTTTTCTTCACCTTTTCTTACTCTCCTCTCTTTTCCTCACCTCATGGCCGGCCTCACCTCCATGGGCAGGCCCAAAATTTTCCCCACATCTTTTTTGCATTAAAAATCATCAAAATTCATCAAAAATTCAATAAAATATCCACAAAATCCTAATAAATTCCTACCCTCTATTCTTTGCTCATCTTTACATGGATTTTGGAGATGGAAAGAATTCATTTTGGAGGCTTATTTTCATGTTTGGATCTCATGTTATGGAGGTATAAATTTTCTTCTTTTGATTTATTGTTATTAGATGTTTCATTTAAGCATAATTAGATTTAATAAATAATTTCTATCTACAAGTTTTAAAATTCAAGTTAGGGTTTATAAAATTAAGTTATAATTTTTATTAATTAAGTAGGGTTATAATAACTAGTTTAACATTTTTAGAAGTGGAAAATCTTGTATGGATGATATATTGTAAATTGTTTAAATTAATCTATTTTGCAAACTAGATTTCTATATATTGTATATATTGGTGAGATAAAATTCCAATTATTATTTGTAACACTAGATTGTGATTTTAATGAGGATATTAACTTGTTGGTGGAATGAAAAACTTAAACTGGTTACTAGTTTCTATTGATAATTGAAAAATACTAATAAAAATGCGATTTTGCTAACTAGATTTTGGAAATTCTTAAATAAATGAAATTTAAAATATAATTTATGGTTTCATTATATCATTATCATCATGAATTGTAGTTTAATGCATTAATTCATGCAAAATTATGTTTAGTTGTGATATTATAAAATTTTGCTTAAAATTATCGAAATCGGGCAAGTTTGCAAACTAGAATTTCAAACTAATGTAAAGTAGGGTGTTAAAAATATGGCAATGGTTTCTATAATCCAGTTAGGTTATTTAATGAATATTATGACCATTAGTTTCTTTTAAACATCGAGTTTTGAAGTAAAACGGTAAATTGGCGTTTTCGGGTTTTTCGAAATCGGACGATTTGATCGATTTTTATGGTTTCGATGAATTAAATCATATTTTGTATTATAAGTGATGAGTTATAAAACTATGAGTTGTTTGTTGATGTTTATCTTGATCAATCGGCGTTTGCACGCCGATATCGAGCGATATTTGGTTCTTTTGCATGAGCGGGACATAGGTTTTAACCTATGCGCGTTTCGTGCATCGTTTTGATGTTGTTCGTGATCCAGTTTACGATATTATATGTGTTTGCATATAGGTACCCCTCACGTGGACTGCGGGCGATGAAGAAGAGGATGGCGACATCGTTTTCGGCAGACAAGGACCAGGTGAGTAGATGTATATCTACGGGGGGAAGTCGGGTGGATGGCGTTTAGCACCCCCGCAAGCGTAGAATAGGAATAAGTACTTATTGTCATTAGGAAGCCAGACGTGACCTTAGAATTTCGGTGACTAGGACCCTAGTAGTGACCCTAGGTGGGACTTGACTGATTTAGAAAGACCATACCAGAGGATGAATACTTTGGAAGAGATTCGTAGGTTTTAGGTAAACACACACACACGCACACACTGAGACTCGACGTGGTGTATACGTGTATGTGTGTAAATATATAGGACTATGTGTAGGTATATATATATATACACAATACGTAGATGTGATACAAGGATGTGATATGATACACGGGAATGAAACAATATAACTGGGCTGATGCCGTGATTCTTGGCTATACAGTCGTGTTTTGATGTTAGCGGATCATTAGAAAATGAGATAATGGATTTGTATACATGAACAATAATAAAGGGTGGTGATGATATTGAAGTACATGGGACTCTAAAATAGAACCCGGACCATAACCTGTGCCTGAAATTCCGATATGATATCATATAGGTGTGACTTGATTACGACATCATATAGGTGTGACTTGATTTCGTCATGATATATGTGTAACTTGATTACGATATCATATAGGTGTGACTTGATTACGATATGATCTAAGTGTGACTTAATCACAATATGATACATATACATGATATTTCTGAGGATAAATTAACGATGTATATTTATACTGGCAATGATATATGATGTATGCGATTACAGTATAGCACCTTGATCTTGACATGTGTTGATGATGATATTATACGAATGACGAGACACGTAGGAGATACTTGACCCGTACCCCAATATTGGGATGCTGTACGATGGATTTTACCGTACGAGGCGTAGATATGATGATTGATCCGCACTTTTGATTCGAGGAAGCCGTACTACGTACGTGACGCTATTGAGGCTGGATCGCCGACTATTAGAGATATGGATTCAGACCTTATGTGGAATCTTATTTCTTATGGACTAGTTTCTTAGGTTTAGTTCCTTAGGCGGTTAGATGGACACTAGTTTAGACTCGAGCCATATAGTTGTAGTTATACTTGTATATCGCAGATGAGTGGTTATTACACATCCGTCTTTAGATTCATACCGCAATCATAATGTTGCATGTTCATACATAAGTTTCTATAATCAGTATAAAACTCTGCCTGTTAGGACACCAACACCATTACCGATGATGCGCATATTCCACGCACACTTATTTGCCGGCTCACACACATCATCATCGGTAATTGCTGTTAGTTATATGTATGCCCTAGAGGCCGTTACTATACATAGAATGTATATTGTAGTGGATGCTTGGACATATATAGGGAGGACTTTCTTGCTCGACATGATAGTATGCTATCTGGTTGCCCTTTACCTTAACGTGTATACTGATTGTCTCTCTGTTACATGTTGGTAAAGCCCTTAGGATGTGTACTTGACTACCTGGACTATGATGCAGATCATACTAGTGGGGACATGGTAGTCCATAAGTACATCCTTCAAGGTCCCTAGTCATGGGTGTATCGAGACGGGGCATCGATATACCAGAGTGGACTAGCGTATACCTTCTCGACCCATACAGATGGGCGATGGATAATCCCATATCCATTGGTGTTTGACATCAGAGATGATATACGGGTGCTCAGTAGAGACTGGGTACACTGGACGGACTCGCCGAGAACTCCCACATGGTATTATACCTTACGTCAGATGGCAGTTCTCTGGTGACACTGGTACAGAGTAGTCTGTTGACCCGAGATCGTCATAGAGTCTTGTGTGGTTCCCACTGTGCTTTGATTTCCACCTTACCACGTCCAAGAGGGCGTGCAAAACGGTGGTTTTTGGGTACAGTCCCGAGTCACATGGAGGCAATGAGCGATAGGAGGGGATTCGTCTCTCCCGGTATAGGGAGTTGATTCTGCGCTGTGTTCTATTGGCTATAACCGGAAATCCCTGGCCAGGGTTGCTGTGATTTACTGGTAAGTGTTACCTGTAGTTTCTCGAATTGTTATAGTCCTCATATCGACACGACTTATCGAGCTATTGGGGTCTGACGTTTACCACCCCTAGGCGAGATATGCGACATATCAGACGACGAGACCGGACTGTACGGTAGTGTTACTGGTTGGATTCACAGGAGTGTGAGCGGGCTTGCTCGTCGATCTTCTGATCGCTCAATACCCGGGTGGCCGTTACGTTTAGCAGACCGCTTGCGGCTTGTGGGTGTTTGATATGATCATCACCTGCTGCCGGCGTATTGACGAGTCTTTAGAGTCCTACACAGAGGTTTCCTGGCTCAAGCGAAACGAAATAGGAGTGCATATGAGATATGTGCGGGACCGAGAATAATGCGTGTATGTGATACCGTATTGTATTCTCGTGATGAATGTATCGATTGGTTGTATGCGATATAACCTAGTTATCGAATCAAGGATTGATTCGATAAGCCGATACATTGGATATTAGTCGGTCATATGCGATATGACCGGATCGTTAAATCAAGTGTTGGTTTAATGATTTAATGCATAATTATATATTTGATATATTACTTTGCATTAACTAGTATTGGTTCACTTTAAAAGGATTTTCTCACTTGAATTGCACATTGTATATGTGATATATTTTTGTGCACAAGATTGTATCATGTTTGATGATACATGCTAACTTGGGTTTGTGTAAAGGATTAAACCATGGTTATGTAATGGTTAGGGTTTTCATTTTCTTATTTATTTATTTATTTATTTATTTATTTATTTATTTTGACAAAAGATAAAGAAAGAATGGTGGCTTTGTTTGTTTGTTTGTTGAAGCTTCATGAAGCTTTGAACAAGTCCACCATTCTTGTCTCATGCTTAACCCTAACCTTTAAAAGTAACCATGGTCTATTCTCTACACCTAACCAAGGTTAGGATATGATAAGTATTCATATTGTTTTTCTTTTTAAAAAAGACTTATCATATTCTATCTTCATCTTCTTCCTCTTGAACAAGAAGAAAAGCTTACTAGTTTTAATGGCATCTTGAGTAAAAGAGTGAGAAATCCAATTCTAAACTGAACTCACCTCCTATTTCTTCATCCTCTACCTCTTGCCAAGTAGTATAGGGTGTTTTCTTCACAAGTTTCATGACTTGGTGAAGTGGGAGCTTGATCTTGTGATGCCTCGACGTAGATCATCTTCGGCATCGAAGCCGACGACCAAGCCCGCCCATTTCTCCGATGAAGCCGACGCTAGAGCCCGGGATTCGATTTGGACAGCAAGGAGACTTCATCATAGAGCTATGGAGGTGGAGGACCGGATCTACAAAGGTTGTATTTCCGTTCACTTAGTTAAGTTGTTAACTAGTTGCTTGTTTCGCCTAAAACTCTAGTTAACGATCCGTATTAGGGTTTCTCGGCACTTGTAAATTTTTGAAATTGGCATGGTTGATGCCTTGTGAGACCTCATTAGCGTGTCTAGGAACCCTACAGTGGTATCAGAGCCTAACTAGAGCCTTAGGCGATGCGTAGACGGAGTTAGAAATCCGATCGAACCGAAACCCTAACTCAAAAATTGCTCTCTGTACATTTTTGAATTTTGTGGATTTTTGAGAATTAAAAATATGCAGAAAAATCAGCAGGAAAATCTAAGAGTTACTGTGAAATTCGATTCCCTAATTCCATCAAACAGCCGCGGTTCCGCGGCACGAGCATGGCTCGTGCGGCGGATCCGCGGCCGTTTTGTCTTATCATGCATTGAATTTTGTACAGTAATTCTTATTTTGCAGTACTGGTTTTCCTGGGAATTTTTAATATTTATTCAAGTGTTGAATTTTCTGGGTTGTATTGGGGACTCGGTGTTTCGATCGGATTGTCTAATTTTGTCTGTGTGTGTTTCCGGATTGTTTTAGAATATGTTAAAAAGTTCGACCGGATATAAATACCCAATTTTTCCCCTGTCGGAAAATTTCCAAGTGTTGGATTTTTCCGTGGTTTAAAGACGTTCTAAGTAGTGCAAGTAACGTGATGGACCCTCTAGAAGACAACAAACCTTAACTCGATTATGTGACCGTCTTGAACTGCCCTTTGAACCTTAGGGTTTGGGGCAGTACGGTGTGCCACATGTGAGGCGTTGGCTTGACCCTTCTACGGCTGGACCGTTGGTACTGAGGCACGAAGTGAATGTTTTTAAAACTTATTTCATGTGTTGAGCTGTATCGGGAAAACTTGGGTGTTCGAATGTTCGATCGGAAAGTTTAACATTTTCTATTTATCCGGAATGTGATACAATAATTGGAATTCACAATAAGTTATGAGATAACTGAATGAATGTTATAAACATAGCAGTTTAGTCTCATTTGATCGGTTGCCACGGAATTTTGATGTGATCAAAAGTCCGTCGCAATCACGTAGCGTATGCGGATACTCGCCGGGTAAACTTAATAGACAGCCTCACTCCATAGCCCCGACCAAGTGACTGTAGGAGAACCCCGTCGCCGAAAGTATCCGTTCGGGTGCTCACGGCAGCGGTGTTCCGCCTTGGTGCACTTTGTCGACGGCGTCAGGGGTGCGGCCGCCTACTGAAGTTTGCGACGAGCATTCGATCAGGATGTCGGGAATCTTGTTGAATTGCCCGACTTTATATTGAAAAGTGTTTTCGATTTTGAGACTAAAATGCGGGGTTTATAATTGTTAGGCATGCGATGTCTAAGGAATTCATTTGATTAGGCATGCGATGTCTAAAGAGGTTGCGGATTCCAACTGTTATAGTTTTACACTTTCTTTTCTGTGACCGTAAGTGTAATATGTGATATCGCCGGTTTCGTTGCTATATGTCAACGACAATTGGGATGCGCATATTTACTTACGTTGATGACATGTGATGTTATGTGTTGCTGGATATGATATATTGGATCGTCGTGTTTGAATACCCGGGGGTTTTTATGTGAGATGAGTGTTTTTCATTTTCATTCATGTAAAAACTTGTATGTAATATTCTTTTATTGGGGCACTTCCAGGTTGCGGAAGATGTCACCTTTTGTATATTATTTACTTTTCCGCACTAGGATAGACCCAAGGAGGGGAGCACAAGTAACCGGGTTCTGGGGTCCAGTGGGAGACCATCTCGAGGAGTCGAGTCCGGGTCTCCTAACCCTAGAATTGGTAGGGTTGCTTGCCGCTCTCGTAGGGGTCTAGGGGTGTGGGTTTGGCTATTCATCACGACCGTGGAATCCGTATTTTATACTGGCTCGTATTGAAAACACGGACGTCCTAGTATATCCAATATTTCATATGATTCTTCTGCTGCGATATCTGTGATGTGATCATGTGATGTTCTATGATAGATACTGTATATAGTATATATGATATATTATATAGGCGTTACTTATGTTTTACACCCGCGCTAGCCCTGCCCCGCTCTGCCGTTAGTTACCTAACCTAACCGTGCACGAGGGGACATCGAGGCGAATGCGGATGGCATAAGTGTACGTCGTATTTATCTGTGATGTTTAGGTATTTAAATGATGGGACTTCATTAATATGATTAATGAAATAAAAGAAACCTAAAGATGTTGTAGAATCGAATTTCAAAAATAAAACTGGTAGCTACAGTTCTTGCTTTGCACAGAGGTATATATGATATATCCTGCACCTTATTCGATGAGGAAAGGACCGAGATCCCTTCACCGGGAGTGACTCCTTTAGAAATAACTGGCAGATCCTACACACTCGGTTTGTCTTTTGATTGCTTTTAAGAGTTTTTGCTTTGCACAGTGATATATATGATATATCCCGCACCTCATTCGACGAGGAAAGGACCGACGATCCCTTCACCGGGAGTGACTTCTTTAGCAAAACTAGAAAAGCCTAAAAAACACTCCATTTTAAAATTATTTGATTCTACAACGATATCAAGTTCATTACGCAATAGGTTTTCAGAAAAACCTGTCATAGCCCTCCGTCATTTCAGATAAGTAGTAGTTAGTATTCGTGCTGCGTTTGTTGGCCTTTGTCAAGGCGCAGTGTGCGGTAGCTAACTGGTGCTTATCTGCTTATGCATATGATGCAGATTGGGTTAGAGTAGTCGTGCGACCTTGTTGGCCTTTGTCAAGGGTTGTGCGGGTGGGTTTAATTCAATCAGGAAATGACGGGTTGAACTTGACTAGCATCCTATGGTTTGTTGGCCTTTGTCAAGGTCATAGGAGGTTAGGGGCAAAATATTATCGGGAATTTCAAGTGTTGAAATTTGCAATGAGATTGCATACCTTCTATGAGATAGTTGGATCCCGATACCCACTGCGAGTAATTGTTACTCTTGGGAGAGTTTTACACATTACAATTAGCCGATCAAGTAGGTGTCTAGAAAGGTGTCAACGGGGTTACGCCTCTGGGAAAACGAGGTTTACATTAATTAGGTCCGTGCGAAAGCACAGGGAACCTCCCTCAAAGTACCGACACTGGCCTGGCTGAAAGATTGGCGAACTTGTAGTGTGTAATTAATCCCGGCTAGTCTTTTCTTTTAGGGTTTGAAGGAAGATTTGATAAAAAAACAGTGGGAGCCATCCTGATTAGATAAAATAATAACCAATCTATTCTTGCAAGAGCGCACGCTGAGTGTTTTCTTCTCTCTCTCTCCAGGTAGCGACCATATCACGCTTTAACCAAGATAATAATACGGATGTATTGACCGAACCCGCTTGTTATACTGAGCTGGGGAACGTTGGTCCCGCTCCAACTTATAATTGTTATAAGACAGAGCAGGAAATAGGGGATTACCAGAATTCCCGTGCCACCCAAACGAAGAGAGTGCATGCTGATGCATCATCTTCGGGTGTGTTCTTTATACAGAACTGTTTCTCTATTCTCTACGTCCTGGGTATTTGATACCGGATCAGGATTCCAGATATGTAATATGTTACATAGGGCTACAGAAAGGTAGAGAACTGAGAACGGGTGATAAGTTTCATGAGGCAGAAAACGGGGCAAGTGTTGCAGCCAAGTCTGTTGGTCACTGTCACCCTGTATTACCAATACATTGATTCTAAACGAATGTTATTGTTGGAGATAGTGCCCTCATAGTCAATTATTGGATCACAGGCACGTGATTGCAATGATTGAGGGAGGACCTATCCCGGGACGACAGTCTTACTCGAGATGATAGTTTGCTATCTGGTTTACCTTTATCATCGTGTACTGCTTTAGGTGACCTGACAGGTCGCTATTGCACGTTGATAGAGCCCCTAGGATTCTTGCTTGACTGCCAGCAGTATGAGGGCGATCATATAAGTGAGAGCTGGAGTCTATAAGCACATCCTTAAAAGGTCCCTAGTCGTGGGAGTTTCGAGACAGGGCATCGATACTCCAGAGTAGACTAGTGTATACAGTCGAGACCCCGACGAGGGGCGGTGGCCGGTCTCATAGGCCACTGGTGTCAGTTGGTTCACCTAAGATGTATACAGGTGCTCATTGGGTTATGAGTACACCGGACAGGACTCGCCGGGAACATGCTAGTTGGTCTTATACCTGACGTCAGATAGCAGTTCCCAGGTGACATGTGTACATGTTAGTTCATCAACCTGGGGATCGTCATTTGTCTCGTGTGAGTTCCCACTGTGCTTTGATTACTACCCTACCACGGCTCAAAGGAGTCGTGCAAACAGGTTTTAGTTGGGTACAGTCCCGAGCCACATGGAGGCAGTGAGCGGATCTTCAGGGGTTCGTCTCTCCCGGTATTGGGGGTGAGGTCGCGCTGTGTCTAGGAGAGCCATTACACGAAGTCCTTGGCCAAGGCAGGAGATTTACTGGTAGGTATTCCAGTAGTATCTCAGGGTGTTCTGGGCTACACTCCGACACGACTTGTACCGCTTTTGGGGGTCTGACTTTTACCCACCCCCTAGGCCCGACATGCGATGCTCATAGACGAACGGACCGGACTGTACGGATATTGTCACTGACAGGCTCAGTAGGGTGTCAGGATGAATTCGCTCATCGACGTCCCTTTTAGTCAATAGCTGGTGGCCCGTTACGTATTGGCTTATACCTCTGACGTGCTAGTGGTTAAATCCACAGCCATAGTATTGACGAGTCTTTAGAGTCCACCACACTTTCAGTTACTCAGCTTTCGGGCGAAACGCTGTAGAGGCCGTATGGAGATATGGCAGGGTCCGATCAGATACGTGCAGTATTGCACGGATCAGGATCGGACGGTTTGTACTAGAGGCCGTATAGATATATGGCAGGGTTCGATCAGATACGTGCGGTATTGCACGGATCAGGATCGGACGAACATTACTAGCCGGCTTTGGTTTAAGCCGGATCCTAGTTTAGTACAGTGTAGATTTTGTCTCTTTGCATTTGTATTCGGACGGAATACAGATGCGGGTGTGTATGCACTGTATCGGGGTTTTCCTGTAATTTATTACGGGACCAGTTTTCTGGAGTTGCCAGTTTGCATTCCGTTCCGGCCGGTTTTCCTTTGTTCTTTCCCGGCCGGACTTTTCCGATGGAGGGGGTTATTTGCAAGTTTGCAAATAACATTTGTGGAGGGGTTTTCTTGCATATGGATTAATTATGATACCATTCTTTTCTTTTCCACCATCACTTGCATTTATGGATGGGTATGGGTTGATTAAGGTGTAAGCATGGTTGATGTTTTTGGCTGTGGTCACCCTCCACCTTTTACTACACTCACCTCCCTTCATGCTTCAAATCCCTTCCCTCCACCATTCTTCTAATGAGAATTGGCCGGCCACATTTTTGAGAGAGGGGAGAAAATGAGAGAGTTTCATTTGTGAGCTTGTGGCATATTTCCTTCATCTCATTCTCATGTAATGAAAAATGAAAGCACCATTTTTCATACCTTCATTCCTCCACATCCATGGCAACCAATAACCCCAAAGTGAGACACAACTCTATACTATATTCTACAGCAAACCTTGGGCACGTCGACTTGCCAGCTTCGTGCCCGAGTTGCCTCGGTATTGAGGTGGGAGCCCGTAAAAGTACCCGGCTTCGTGGTGCCCTTTCCGACAAGGAGGAGACGGACGGAGATCCCGCGAGGAGATCGGAGTGGAGATGAAGACCGGAGGACTCGGATCAGTCGGTATATCTCTTCCCTATCTTGTTAGTTAGCTAGATCTAGTTTAATGGCCCGATCCGGGGTTTAGTGCGCGGTGGTGCCGGTTTGCTAAGTTCGCAAAATTAAAGTTTATCACCGTTTCCGCATTTGGCCGTTGGATTGACGACCGGGGCGCCGCCGTGCACTTACAGTGGTATCAGAGCCTCGCCATTAATTTCGTCTAGCTTCGTTTGATGTGTTTTGCATTTCCGATCGACAAAATTCCAAAATCCACATTTTCACTCACATCAGTTTTCTGTCGAATTTTTTCTGGCTCTAAAAATTTTTCAGGTTGTAGAAAATTGATGTACAAGAAATTATAAGACTTCTGTAAAAATTCGATACAGTGAATCGACCACTGAAGCGTGGAACCGCGGCCAAACCCCCCTTGGGCCGCGGTTCCGCCGCACATTGGTGTCCTCGCTGCATTACTTTTTTCCAGTGGGCTTCTGGGATGATTTTAGGGGTTTTGGAATATTAAAATTGGGCCCAGTATTTCTGTGAGTGCTACAGTATTGTTTGGGGGCCCACTTGTTAATTTTTGATCAATCGGATATTTTAAACACATTATTTCACAGTATTTACATTATATCTGCGACCGTGAATGTCACTCGATCGGTAAATCCGGTCTAACTGCTATAGCCCAGTTAGACGGATTTGCGAACGTGACTTTCACGTTGATGTTCTGTGTTTTGCTGTGATGTTGCGGATCGGTCGTGGGGGTAGCCTGGATGCAATGCTAGTACAGTTTTGTTGTATTATGTACATTTGATATTGCGGGGCGAGCGTCCGACATGTGGACTACCGTCACTGCCTGTTTGTATTATTCTTTTGGGGCACGACCTGGTTGCGGTCGATGTACCCGTTGTATGTATATTTTATTTTCTGTACTAGGTTTGCCCCGCGGAGGGGTGCACGGATAGCCGGGTTCTAGAAGGCAACAAGCCCGCATCTCATGGCATTGGGATGGAGGGGGCTTCACTCCAGGATTGGCGGGCTATTCGCCGCACTCGTAGGGGGTACAGGTTGACCCAGGAGGGGTGCCCAAGTTACCAGATTCCGTGAAGTGCTGGGTGGTCCATTCACGGTGCTGAAGGGGGCTGCCTCGCTTCAGGTTTTGGCGGGTAATTTGCCGCGCCCGTAGGGGTCTAGGATTTCATTGCACAGGCTATCCACACGACCAGGGGAACGTCGGGTTTCAGTAGTGGCTCTGTGAAACCCGGGGATCCCAGATATCTGTATTGTTCTGTGATGCTGTACATTTCTGTGATGTTGCATTTTATTCATGCCTTGAGCGAAATATAATATATTGGTATATATATTAGTAGATGTTGTATATATTTTTCATCCGCGCTAGTCCAGTCCCCGCTCTGCCGTTAGTTAGCTAACCTAACGGGTGATGACGGGACCCATTGGCGAATGCGGATGGCATATACGTACGTCAGTATATTTTCGTTCTTTGTGGTGTGATCAATTGATGGGACTGCATTGATTCGGATCAATGCAAGATAAACAAACCTAATCTGATGTTGTTGGAACACTTTTCAAAAAGCTGTTATTGCAAGGACGTTCACTTTTGTTTTGCATCGTGGTATTCATTTGGAATATCCTGCTCCTCAGTCGACGAGGCAAGGGCCGAGATCCCTTCACCGGGAGTGACCCCTTGGACAGAAGTTTGCGTCAGGGCATTAACTTCACTATAGCCGATTACTTTTGCTTTGCACCGTGGTATTCATTTGGAATATCCTGCACCCCATTCTACGGGGAAAGAGCCGAGATCCCTTCACCGGGAGTGACCTCTTTAGCAAAGGTTTTCGTAACTATATTTTCAAAAGCTATCAGTTCCTTCAACGATATCAAGTTCATTACGTTAAAGGTTTTCGCCAGAAACCATTCGTAGCCCTCCGTCATTTCATATGGATAGTCAATAGTATTCAAGCTGTGTTTGTTGGCCATAGTCAAGGCACAGTGTTTGGTATCTATTGGGTATTCATATGCTGCATAGATAGATGCGTTGGTTTGGGACAGTCGTATAGCCTTGTTGGCCCTAGTCAAGGGCTTGTACGGGTGGGTTCAAATCAACCTGGATAATGACGGGTAGAACTTGACATGTGACTTATGATTTGTTGGCCTTAGTCAAGGTCATAAGAGCATGGGGCAAAAATCACATCGGGAGTTTCAAAAGAACTGAAACTTGCCAGATATGCGCATACCTTCTGGAGTGTGATGACGTGAGCGGATTCCGTCACGTTATCATGCAATGATAGTTGGATCCCGATTCCCACTGATGAGTTAGTTTACTCCTCGGGTCACCCCGACTAATTCTTCTTTCAGGTTTGGAGGAGAATTTGAGGTACAGTGGGAGGTTTCCAGATTAGATAAATTGGTAACCATTCTGATCTAGGTTAGAGTGCACGCTGAGTGTTTCTTTTCTCTCTCTCTCTGACAGCGACCATTGACCCGACCCTAGACTATGACTCAGTGACCAAGTTGACCGAACCTTCTTAACACTGGCTTTTGGATTGTCAGAGTTGCAGACCTCATTGCCACTCCTACTTTTACCCTTTTCTCCACGACACCCCGTATTGCTACGAACGTCCACTTCCATTGGACAAAACCATCGTATGGTTAGATACGAACTCGAAGGAATTCGAGGATGGTTTCCGGTTCTGGAGAAAACGGATAGGATTATTCAGTTGTCTTTTCCCTTTTACCTTTTCTCAAGTTGTGAGTACTCCTTGGTTTAGGAGATAGTACACCTATTACGCAAATTGGATAGTCTTCTTCCAAACCTTAGGCTGGTGCCGACCGGTAGGGAATGAAGAAAACCAATTAGCCTAAACGGTGTGCAGAAGGTATTAAGATTAAGACAAAGCAAGGGATTAGTAAGAGGGCAAAGTAAATTGCGACTGATATTCACGACCAAACCAAGTATTTCTTCGCCAATCCTAAATCACCTTTGTATTTCTCCCGGACACCCCGTATCACTACGAAGATCCACAGTTTATTGGATACTCCATCGTATGGTTATATACGAACTCGAAAGGAACTTGTTCCAGTTCGGGGATGGATTCTGGTCCAGGAGAAATAGGAATAAGGTTTATTCGGTTGTCTTTTATTTTCACCTTCTCTCGCATTGCGAGTGCTCCTAGGATTAGGACAGTACACCCATTATGCTTATTGGATAGTCTTCTTCCAAACCATAGGCTGGTGCGAAACGGTAGGGAAGGAAGAAAACCAATTGGCCTAAAAGGGTGTGCAGAAGGTAATGACTAAAGACATATAAAGGGATTTGGAGAGGTGGCAAAGAATTATACGGTTATAGTTGTGAATCTGGATAATGGTAGAGGCATTACTAGGAATACCAGGATACCCCATCGAAACATTTCAATGTTTCAGTTCAACTGTGTACTGTTAAAAGAAAACTGATTTCCCGATTAGACACTTGCTCCAGGGTATGTATTTACCAGGTTTGATTCTCACATCTGTATGGTTTTACAGATGGTGAGTGGGAGTAAGTTAATGGGAATAGGGTAATCATCCTCATTATATCGGGATTCATTGTAATCGGTGATATTTGAGAAGATCATCTGGGCTGTTTGCCGGTCGGCAAATATTTGGTTTTGAATATCCGCTGTTGTGCACCAATTTCAAATTGATATATCTGTACGTCTATTTTCATAGAGTGAGATATACCTTTTGATATTATGTCGATGACATTTACCTGTATCAGTGGATGGTTAGGTAAGGAGCATTAAACAGCGGTGTAATTCTTCTTAACCATAAGTACAGTTTTCAACCTACGACACACAGTGAAAGAGTTGTTAGACTCAGCGGACTTATACAGAGTATTGTATGTTGTCCAGTGTCCATTAGGACAGAGGGGTTGGTCCTCATACTATATTCTGTTTACTTTTAACTTCTCTAGTTCTTAGACATGTGTTTCGTAGAAACACAGGGTCTAAGTTTTGAGGAGTTATAGGTATTTGAATAGAGTAGAGAACCAGGTGTAGCAAGTATCGGGATTCTTCAAGGTGATCGAAGTTGTAGATACTTGTGTATGGTATTCAGTTGATAGTAATAATAAAGAGAAATTGCTTCTCTTTCAGGTTACTCATAATTGGAAGCATTCCTAAGTTGAGTAACGCTGATCGGCCTCTCTCCATTTAGTTGACATGCACTGGAGACAGCTGTATGATTTGAATCTGGTTCAATTAAATCAGTGCCTCTGGTTCTATATTGGATATAGTACAGTTCATATCTTAACATTGTTAAGGTACGGGGAGTTGTCCGGCTTATGATTAAAACCAGACTCTGGATAACTCTAGGCACATTTCTGTAATGGCTGTTTGTGGGTTGACCCAGGCTATGACGAAGGTTGACTTTCTACCATAAGAAAGATCAATAGTGATATTGTTCTTGACTCGCCACAGTTTTAATAAAAATGGATTTTTTCAAAAACAGTAGTGGGAGTATGGTAGAACTGGAAGTGATTCCAGAACCGCAAACGATTACTGAAGATTTGATAAGGAACCTAAAGATTCAATCTGATTTGACATTCCATTGGCCACTCCGCAGATAAGGTGGGTAACTTCAGGCACCCGAGAGGTACTCCGGTAGCCTCAAGGACGGTGACAGGGAAGTTCTTGTTTACCCACACTTGCCATTGTTGTTGTTCCAGGCTGCGAGACCCGGCAGGAGGATGAGTATAGCGTCGTTCTAAACTAGCTTTAGAAGTGCACATCTATATGACTCTGCCAGAGGGTTGTCGTAGTCAGTGGGAGCAGCGGAAGCATTGGTGGACATCAGGCTTATGTCTATTTATAGACTAAAGCAGATATAGCGGAGATAGATCATCTATTTCTGATGTGACAGTCATAGGTTTGACTTCATCAGAATAGGGGATGGATCTGTTGAGAAGGTAGTAGGGTGTGATATCCTGGTATTTGGATGACATACACAGAGTAGGAAAGGAAACTCCTATATTACGATCGGTTATACTTTGGTCGTCACACAGTGTTTTCTCCACAAAGGACTTGGACATTATATAAGACATACTGGTTACTAGATCTATGGTTTTTAGATCTAGATTTGGGTGGTTTCCCAATCAGGGTACTTTGACAGCATTCTAAGAGTATTTAGAATGGACGACTCCTGGCACGGTAGTGTACCTGCAGGTGATGGAGTCACCCTCTCTAAAGGTGTCTTATAGACTAAAGGGGAGAGGGATGCGCATGATTGGCAGATCACTTGCTTAGGCAATTGAGTCAATCATGAGATGTCAAGTACCACACCAGATGTTGTTATTGCACGAGATGCAATAAGTTGACATTGATCCAATCCTGGAGAAGCAGCCGGAAGCAGTTTTAGAACATAAGTGGATGTTCTAGGGATATGATAACGACAGCCTCATTTGGGTGACAGTTATCATTCCAGGCTTCCAAGGTGACATGGACGACAAGGAGGTTGTCAGAGTTATAGTTTTCCCTCTGACGAGGGACAGCATTCTGGACAGGTGATCCAGGCAGATACTGAGGGAGGCATGGCGCAGGATACTGATTAAGTTCAGTTGACGATACAGTCTAAGAAGTTTGGATTTGGAGTTCATTTATGAGCTCGGTCCCATCAGACATCCAGACACTCTAAGACAGGTATTACTCATTTCGGGAGATAGCATTCTCCGCGAACTTGAGATTTAGAGAGACATAGAAAGAAACATCAGAGCGGATCCACTCGCTGAGGCTATTCCTCGAACGCAATAGTCTTGCAAACGAGCTTTGTGAGACTGACTAGTAGAGGAGTTGGGTGTTCGGTATCACACGGGCTGTGAGTATGCGACATCGCAATAATTAGCCTTGAGTGCAAGTGGGAGATTGTTGGAGATAGTGCCCTCAGAGTCAATTATTGGATCACAGGCACGTGATTGCAATGATTGAGGGAGGACCTATCCCGGGACGACAGTCTTACTCGAGATGATAGTTTGCTATCTGGTTTACCTTTATCATCGTATACTGCTTTAGGTGACCTGACAGGTCGCTATTGCACGTTGATAAAGCCCCTAGGATTCTTGCTTGACTGCCAGCAGTATGAGGGCGATCATATAAGTGAGAGCTGGAGTCTATAAGCACATCCTTAAAAGGTCCCTAGTGGTGGGAGTTTCGAGACAGGGCATCGATACTCCAGAGTAGACTAGTGTATACAGTCGAGACCCCGACGAGGGGCGGTGGCCGGTCTCACAGGCCACTGGTGTCAGTTGGTTCACCTAAGATGTATACAGGTGCTCATTGGGTTATGAGTACACCGGACAGGACTCGCCGGGAACATGCTAGTTGGTCTTATACCTGACGTCAGATAGCAGTTCCCAGGTGACATGTGTACAGGTTAGTTCATCGACCTGGGGATCGTCATTTGTCTCGTGTGAGTTCCCACTGTGCTTTGATTACTACCCTACCACGGCTCAAAGGAGTCGTGCAAACAGGTTTTAGTTGGGTACAGTCCCGAGCCACATGGAGGCAGTGAGCGGATCTTCAGGGGTTCGTCTCTCCCGGTATTGGGGGTGAGGTCGCGCTGTGTCTAGGAGAGCTATTACACGAAGTCCTTGGCCAAGGCAGGAGATTTACTGGTAGGTATTCCAGTAGTATCTCAGGGTGTTCTGGGCTACACTCCGACACGACTTGTACCGCTTTTGGGGGTCTGACTTTTACCCACCCCCTAGGCCCGACATGCGATGCTCATAGACGAACGGACCGGACTGTACGGATATTGTCACTGACAGGCTCAGTAGGGTGTCAAGATGAATTCGCTCATCGACGTCCCTTTTAGTCAATAGCTGGTGGCCCGTTACGTATTGGCTTATACCTCTGACGTGCTAGTGGTTAAATCCACAGCCATAGTATTGACGAGTCTTTAGAGTCCACCACACTTTCAGTTACTCAGCTTTCGGGCGAAACGCTGTAGAGGCCGTATGGAGATATGGCAGGGTCCGATCAGATACGTGCAGTATTGCACGGATCAGGATCGGACGGTTTGTACTAGAGGCCGTATAGATATATGGCAGGGTTCGATCAGATACGTGCGGTATTGCACGGATCAGGATCGGACGAACATTACTAGCCGGCTTTGGTTTAAGCCGGATCCTAGTTTAGTACAGTGTAGATTTTGTCTCTTTGCATTTGTATCCGGATGGAATACAGATGCCGGTGTGTATGCACTGTATCGGGGTTTTCCTGTAATTTATTACGGGACCAGTTTTCTGGAGTTGCCAGTTTGCATTCCGTTCCGGCCGGTTTTCCTTTGTTCTTTCCCGGCCGGACTTTTCCGATGGAGGGGGTTATTTGCAAGTTTGCAAATAACATTTGTGGAGGGGTTTTCTTGCATATGGATTAATTATGATACCATTCTTTTCTTTTCCACCATCACTTGCATTTATGGATGGGTATGGGTTGATTAAGGTGTAAGCAGGGTTGATGTTTTTGGCTGTGGTCACCCTCCACCTTTTACTACACTCACCTCCCTTCATGCTTCAAATCCCTTCCCTCCACCATTCTTCTAATGAGAATTGGCCGGCCACATTTTTGAGAGAGGGGAGAAAATGAGAGAGTTTCATTTGTGAGCTTGTGGCATATTTCCTTCATCTCATTCTCATGTAATGAAAAATGAAAGCACCATTTTTCATACCTTCATTCCTCCACATCCATGGCAACCAATAACCCCAAAGTGAGACACAACTCTATACTATATTCTACAGCAAACCTTGGGCACGTCGACTTGCCAGCTTCGTGCCCGAGTTGCCTCGGTATTGAGGTGGGAGCCCGTAAAAGTACCCGGCTTCGTGGTGCCCTTTCCGACAAGGAGGAGACGGACGGAGATCCCGCGAGGAGATCGGAGTGGAGATGAAGACCGGAGGACTCGGATCAGTCGGTATATCTCTTCCCTATCTTGTTAGTTAGCTAGATCTAGTTTAATGGCCCGATCCGGGGTTTAGTGCGCGGTGGTGCCGGTTTGCTAAGTTCGCAAAATTAAAGTTTATCACCGTTTCCGCATTTGGCCGTCGGATTGACGACCGGGGCGCCGCCGTGCACTTACAGTTATTAGATACCGAACCTGATATACAAAATCATATCAGTCTCTTTATTAGTAAAGAAAGGATATAATTTTGTATTGTCGGATAATGTTTTGAACATTTCCTATATCAAAAGTTGATCGGTTCAGGCACGTTATCTAAAAGCATTGATGTTCTAAATCAAACTACAGTTCATAGTATACGGAACACACACAAGAGGAAGAGTTCAGAAATGAACGAATCCTTCTTGAGGCATTGTAGACTAGGTCATATCAATGCGACCCGACTAGCTGAAGTTACTTGTAGATGCATATTTAAATCAGTTTGAATTTACATCTTGTGAAACTTGCCAGTCATGTCACAAAGATATAATGACACCAGCTCTGTTTATTGGAAACAGAGAAAGAGTTAGTGAACTCTTGGGATGATACATGTTGATGTATAAAGGTCCCCTGTCTACACATGCAAAGACCGGTTCTTTGTACTTCATTACGTTCTCTGATAATCTCTCAAGATTCAGATATATGTTCCTGTTGAAACACAAGTCCGAACCTTTTGAGATATTCACAGAATATAAGTTAGAAGTAGAGAACCAAAATACGGGTATAAGTATTATATCCTATGATGAGATCAGGGAGGAGAATACTTGTGCATAGAATTCCTGGACTATTCTAAAGGAGAATGAGATTCTCTCTCAGCATTACTCCTCCGTATACACCATAGCACGATGGTATATCGGGGTGGAGCAATAGCACCCTATGAGATAAGGTGTGCTCTATGATGAGTACTACTGTGTTTCCTATTTCTTTTTTGGGAGTTATACACTTGAGAAGCTGCATACCAATTGAATTGGGTTCCAATCAAATCAGTTGCCTACCGCTTCATATGTGATATGGAAAGGGAAGAGCCCGTATCTTAAGTTGGTTAAGATTTGGGGTTGTCCGGGCTATGTCTAAAAGCAAAATCCGGACAAGCTCGAGGCAAGGTCTGTAATGTAGAACTGGAAAGGTTCCAGCTATACAAACAACAACAGATGATTTGATAAAACCAAAGGATTCAATAGTTACCAACGAACCTCAGCCTCTCCGCCGATCTAGTAGGGTTTTCTCACCCACCTGAGAGATACTTCTGTTTCTCTATGACAGTGGGAGCGAGGATTGCATCATGAGATGATGACCCAACTAGTTTCGAGCTGGCCATCAGGAGTGGGACTCTGTAAGAATGGCTGGATGCTTAGCGATCTGAGATGGAATCCTTATACACCAACAAAGTATGGACTTTAGTTGCTTTATCTGAAGGGTTAAATCCCCATCAGGAGCAAGTATATCTTGAGAAGATTACTTGGTGTAGGTGGAAAAGTTGAGACTTTCGAAGCTAGACTTGTTAAAGCTTTTCGTCATCGACCAGGCGTGGATAATGATGAAACCTTTTCAAGTGGCTATGCTTGAGTCCATACAGATCCTACTTACCACGGCTACATACCATGACTGCGATATCTGGCGGTTGGGTGCCATGACTGCTTTTCTAAAATGATGTTTTAGAAGAGAGCGTCTGTAACTACACAGCCAGAGGGCTTCGTAGACAGTGGGAGCAGCGGAAACGTGTACAAGATGCTTTATAGGATAAAGCAGGCATCGCGGAGTTGGAACGTCTGTTTTGATGTAAGTAGTCAAAGAGTTTGATATCATCAAAATGGTAGATGATTCTTGTATAAACAAAAAGGTAGTAGGGAGTATGGTGACGATCCTCGTAGAGTACGTGGATGACATACTCTTGATAGGGAAGGAGTTTCTTATGCTACGCTCGATCAATCTCCGCTTATCACAATGATTCTCCACATAGGATCAAAGTGATACCTCTTAAATCCTGGATTTTGGACCTATGAGATAGATCTAATTGGATGTTAGGATTCTCACTAGTTGTAGTGAGATGGTATCAATCGATCCTGGGGAGAATCACTGGAAAGGTTCCAGGGTGATAAGAACGACTGAATGTCAGTCACAGGCATTGTCTTTACCCTCAGTAAAGGGACGGTATGTTGGAAGAGTTCCAAACTAGATACCGTGGCAAACTGGACGATAAAGGCTGGATACATAAGATGCTACCAAAGAGGAAGTCTGGGTGTATATTAGTTCATGAGATGAACTTCGTTCCTACCATTGTGAGACAATGGAGTTATGGCTTATGCCTAGGAACGCCTGTCCCATCAGTGATCCAGACTTATTCTAAGGCAGTGTCACCTGATCATGGAGATGGTTGATCTCCAAGGAGATCGAGGTTAGGAGAGTAGACTCAGAGGACAACACGGCGGATCCACTCACGAAGGCCTTTTCCCAGATAGAGACTTTTATGGGATGGTTGAGTATGAGATACTTTAACCACTGCTATCAGATGGCCCTAGTGCAAGTGGGAGATTGTTAGTTATATGTATGCCCTAGAGGCCATTACTATACATAGAATGTATATTGTAGTGGATGCTTGGACATATATAGGGAGGACTTTCTTGCTCGACATGATAGTATGCTATCTGGTTGCCCTTTACCTTAACGTGTATACTGATTGTCTCTCTGTTACATGTTGGTAAAGCCCTTAGGATGTATACTTGACTACCTGGACTATGATGCAGATCATACTAGTGGGGACATGGTAGTCCATAAGTACATCCATTAAGGTCCCTAGTCGTGGGTGTATCGAGACGGGGTATCGATATACCAGAGTAGACTAGCGTATACCTTCTCGACCCATACAGATGGGCGCTGGATGATCCCATATCCATTGGTGTTTGACATCAGAGATGATATACGGGTGCTCAGTGGAGACTGGGTACACTGGACGGACTTGCCAAGAACTCCCAGATGGTATTATACCTTACGTCAGATGGCAGTTCTCTGGTGACACTGGTACAGAGTAGTCTGTCGACCCGAGATCGTCATAGAGTCTTGTGTGGTTCCCACTGTGCTTTGATTTCCACCTTACCACATCCAAGAGGGCGTGCAAAATGGTGGTTTTTGAGTACAGTCCCGAGTCACATGGAGGCAATGAGCGATAGGAGGGGATTCGTCTCTCCCGGTATAGGGAGTTGATGTTGCGCTGTGTTCGATTGGCTATAACCGGAAATCCCTGGCCAGGGTTGCTGAGATTTACTGGTAAGTGTTACCTGTAGTTTCTCGAATTGTTATAGTCCTCATATCGACACGACTTATCGAGCTATTGGGGTCTGACGTTTACCACCCCTAGGCGAGATATGCGACATATCAGACGACGAGACCGGACTGTACGGTAAGTGTTACTGGTTGGATTCACAGGAGTGTGAGCGGGCTTGCTCGTCGATCTTCTGATCGCTCAATACCCAGGTGGCCGTTACGTTTAGCAGACCGCTTGCGGCTTGTGGGTGTTTGATATGATCATCACCTGCTGCCGGCGTATTGACGAGTCTTTAGAGTCCTACACAGAGGTTTCCTGGCTCAAGCGAAACGAAATAGGAGTGCATATGAGATATGTGCGGGACCGAGAATAATGCGTGTATGTGATACCGTATTGTATTCTCGTGATGAATGTATCGATTGGTTGTATGCGATATAACCTAGTTATCGAATCAAGGATTGATTCGATAAGCCGATACATTGGATATTAGTCGGTCATATGCGATATGACCGGATCGTTAAATCAAGTGTTGATTTAATGATTTAATGCATAATTATATATTTGATATATTACTTTGCATTAACTAGTATTGGTTCACTTTAAAAGGATTTTCTCACTTGAATTGCACATTGTATATGTGATATATTTTTGTGCACAAGATTGTATCATGTTTGATGATACATGCTAACTTGGGTTTGTGTAAAGGATTAAACCATGGTTATGTAATGGTTAGGATTTTCATTTTCTTATTTATTTATTTATTTATTTATTTTGACAAAAGATAAAGAAAGAATGGTGGCTTTGTTTGTTTGTTTGTTGAAGCTTCATGAAGCTTTAAACAAGTCCACCATTCTTGTCTCATGCTTAACCCTAACCACTAAAAGTAACCATGGTCTATTCTCTACACCTAACCAAGGTTAGGATATGATAAGTATTCATATTGTTTTTCTTTTTAAAAAAGACTTATCATATTCTATCTTCATCTTCTTCCTCTTGAACAAGAAGAAAAGCTTACTAGCTTTAATGGCATCTTAAGTAAAAGAGTGAGAAATCCAATTCTAAACTGAACCCACTTCCTATTTCTTCATCCTCTACCTCTTGCCAAGTAGTATAGGGTGTTTTCTTCACAAGTTTCATGACTTGGTGAAGTGGGAGCTTGATCTTGTGATGCCTCGACGTAGATCATCTTCGGCATCGAAGCCGACGACCAAACCCGCCCATTTCTCCGATGAAGCCGACGCTAGAGCCCGGGATTCGATTTGGACAGCAAGGAGACTTCATCATGGAGCTATGGAGGTGGAGGACTGGATCTACAAAGGTTGTATTTCCGTTCACTTAGTTAAGTTGTTAACTAGTTGCTTGTTTCGCCTAAAACTCTAGTTAACGATCCGTATTAGGGTTTCTCGGCACTTGTAAATTTTTGAAATTGGCATGGTTGATGCCTTGTGAGACCTCATTAGCATGCCTAGGAACCCTATAATTGCTATGTCACGTACACTTTAGATCATATTATCTTTTATTGATAGAATCAGCTAACAGCTAGATCGATATAATATTGTGATTACTCTCTGGTGTTAGTATAGACATGGTATTTATTACTTAGACTTTTCATGCATTCGCATTTTCATGTTATCATGCAGTATTATGGGGCATATGCCGATACTTATCATATACTTACTCATGATTTGGGATTTTGGATTTCTATGAGATTTCTGGATTTTTGGGGAAAACCGCAAGAATATATAAAAACTTCTCTCTCTCCTCCTCTCTTTTTAAAAACATAAGATGCGGTTTTCTCGTGACGTATGTGTCGTCCACCATGAGATTTCATGTTTTCTGTTGGATTTCGAGACCCGATTCGAGGAGTGGATGAACCGTCTCGGGTACATGGTGGGCCCGGTATGGTACCCCGGGGCAAGAAGATCGAGTTGTAGACGATGAGCCTGGCAGGGGAAGACTACCTACCGGTGATGTCTGGCGCGGCGGATATCCAGAGGATACTGACCGTTGTCGTGAGATTTGATGATATGGGCCGATCCGGACTGACGGAGCCCGAGATATTGAGACTATGAGACATTGAGATTATGAGGTATTGAGACTTGAGATTTACATGTTTTGTGTCGATGCTTAACACGGATTTCCATGGATTTCATCGTTGATATTTCAGATTTCTATACACATTTTACCATGATAAAAGCTAAAGATTTCTTATACAGATATATCTAGATTTCAGGATTGGTTATTTTACATTCATGGTGCATGCATACTCATTCACATGGCATAGTTCTATATGAGGCACTGATACGAGCACGGAGTATTTGCACTTACACGTAGTTTATTATCCTGTCTTTTCTTGATGACTAGTAGTATATTAGTATATTATTATGACCTAGGACAGCGTCGTGCATTCGATTTCTTATCGCAGATATCTTCTACTCATGAGTTGGCAACTCACCCCCGTTGTGCCAAATTTTATTACAGGTTGATGTACATGGTTCCTTGGCAGTTTGCTGGCACATCATTTCATTCCGGGTGATTTGCACGATAGGTTGGTTCATTTGTATCTGGACCGCCATTGTATTTTATTATTTCATTTGTATCTAGTAAGCTCCATCAACCAAACTTGTATTACTTGATAGTTTACTGGATCAGTTGTTTATTTCGACCTTAGAGTCGTGCTTGTATTATTATGATATCTGGTGGTTTTTTTTTTCTTTTGAGTTTTGAGCCTCGCCCTTTGGCGTTGTATACTATTGTGCATTGATGTGGTTGTTTCCGCCTTTTGGCCTAGAGCTAGCTCCCGTTTGGGGATGCTTTTTATTGTTTGTATATATATTATTCTTGTTTGTACCCGTTTGGGGCCAGTTTTTACAAAGGAGACTCTGCCGAAATTTTTGAGAAAATTGGATGTAGCTTTTAAACTTGTTTTCTACATGTTTTCCTTTACTTCTTCTTCTTTTTATGGTTTAGATTTCTGGGCTTCGGCTTACTTAGGTTACGTTGCGCCTCTAGACGCTTCGTAATCTAAGTGTTGGTCACGTTCCGTACTTTCGGGTCGTGACAAAATTGGTATCAGAGCGCCAGGTTTAACCTTGTATATGTCTAGGGTGACCCTTGGTTGATGGAGTAGGCGACTTAGGTTGAGTGACGTACCGTGGGTATGATCCGCGGCATACTTACGATACGCCACTCTTCTTAAGTAGCCTTAGGATGTACATTTCTTTGCACTGCATTTCATTCGTTCCTTTGACCTATCTTCGTCAATATCGTATGGTGGTTTCTGTTACCACGGGCGCACGGGCAGAGGGAGCTGCGGCTTGAATGCGATAACCATTAGGGTATCGTTCATTCTTGAGGATTGGAGTATTTTTTAGCATGCGGACGAAGGGTATTCACATGCCGTCCAGACGAAGTTAAAGGATTCGAACGATTGTCATAAACCCATTTTCCCAAGTTTAAGGTATTCGGAAGAACATGCAGGTATTTCGATGGACCCTCTAGAAGAATGAAACCCTAACTCGACATAATGACCACGAGAACGCCCTTGAACCTTAGGGTTTACAGCAGTTCCACGGTGCCATTAGTGAGGCTTGGGTTTGCCCTTCTACGGCTGGACCATCGATGCTAGGGTATGTACCGGATATTTTTAAACTGTACTTGAGTGTTGAGCTCTCGGGGAATTATGGGATTTTGATGGATTGATCGAAAAGTTTAATGTAGTCCGGATATCAGGTGAAGGGATCGACTACGTGGGAGACTTTAGATATGAGTATTGCCGTTGGTAGCGTAGTCAGCACACCTATGAAGAGACAAGTTTGAAGCAGTCGACACCAGAGGAAAGGGAGAAAGAGGCGCACATTGACGATAGTGTTTACGATTGTGATTTGGTGATTTGAATTTCATATTTCCGTTGATTGGATTTTTTTTTGTTGGTATTTTGAGGATTTTGTTCTACGATGGGTATTTCTTATGTGTGCATTCATTACATTTTATTCGTGCTTCATATATCAGTTGTATTGATGTTGTTTTGTACATACCCAGTACATTCGATTTGGTTTTATACATTTTGAAATTTTGATTTGATTTCGTGCATATGGGTTACACATGATTTTGACATATGCTTCGACCTAGTTTTCATGCATTTTCGTACTGTGATTTCGATTTTGATATTCGGTGTATGTTTTCGTGCACCATGTGCACCTGATTGAGATTCTTGCACACATTCGGTGCACTTGATACGATTTGTGCACACCAGATGCACTAAAACGTGATTTTGTGCAGATTAGATGCACCTGATATTAGAGTCGTGCACGCCCGTTGCACTTGACATATGTTTTTGGTGCACACCTGTTGCACTCATTTTTGTTTTTCTGTGAATTCGTGGCATCTGTATTTGGTTTCGATTTCAGTGCACACCGGACGCACATGATATTTTTATGATGTGATTGGGATTGGTTTCAGTTTGATCAGTATGTTTTTATAATCATTACTATTGATTTGGTAACCAGGCGGGACATGTATATTAAATAAAAGATATATATATATATATATAGCTATTTTTTTTTAAAAATAAACGTCCGCTATTTATGCCATGGCACGTGCATCACACGGCGATTTTCAAAAAGGGGTTCTTGCATGCTTCTTTATCCAGATGTTTGGACGATTTTACTATGATGCGCACTATAGATAATTTGTAGTTTTGATGTATATTATGTTGGTTTTTATATTGGGTTTTGATATTTTATTCTCGCCATCACTCCGATGATTGCGTTATGCTTGACGGAGTTGATTTTAGTTTTGTGTTGATGATTTCGGAGCCCCGACGATTTGAGTGTTTTGGCTGAATGTTTTAGTATTTGGGGGGAGTTTTAATTTAAATTCGGGGACTGAATTTCTTAAAGGAGGGAAGATTGTAACATTTTAAAAATAATTAAATAATTAATTAAATAAATAAAATCGTTTAAGTGAATTTTATAATTTTCTGTAAAGTAAAACGTAGTTTTCATAAAACTAAACCGTAATTATTTTTCACTATAAATTTAAAAATACCTATTTTAATTATATTATTACTAGTAAATGGTGTTTATTTAGCCACTTATAAATTTTAGTTTAATTAAATATTTTTCTTAAATTAATTATTTTAAATATTAACATAAGCTTTATTTTTACACTAAATTAGTGTAAGTTACAAATTTGAATGGGTTAAATTTGCAAAAATGAACCATTGCATCTTAGAATCAAGTGTGTTTCATGCAAAACTTATTTTCAAAATTTTACAATGGTTCTAGACCATTCTAGGTCAAATGGAGTGAAAAAAATAAAGAATTTTTAAATAAATTCATGAAAAGACTTAATTGTGTGATATTTTTGTGAAACCTTCTACACTTTTCTTCATCTTTTCTCACTCTCCTCTCTTTTCCTCACCTCATGGCCGGCCTCACCTCCATGGGCAGCCCCAAAATTTTTGCCCCATCATTTTTGCATTAAAAATCATCAAAATTCATCAAAAATTCAATAAAATATCCACAAAATCCTAATAAATTCCTACCCTCTATTCTTTGCTCATCTTTACATGGATTTTGGAGATGGAAAGCATTCATTTTGGAGGCTTATTTTCATGTTTGGATCTCATGTTGTGGAGGTATAAATATTCTTCTTTTGATTTATTGTTATTAGATGTTTCATTTAAGCATAACTAGATTTAATAAATAATTTCTATCTACAAGTTTTAAAATTCAAGTTAGGGTTTATTAAATTAAGTTATAGTTTTTATTAATTAAGTAGGGTTATAATAACTAGTTTAACATTTTTAGAAGTGAAAAATCTTGTATGGATGATATATTGTAAATTGTTTAAATTAATCCATTTTGCAAACTAGATTTCTATATATTGTATATATTGGTGAGATAAAATTCCAATTAATGTTTTTAACGCTAGATTGTGGTTTTAATGAGGATATTAACTTGTTGGTGGAATGAAAAACTTAAATTGGTTACTAGTTTCTATTGATAATTGAAAAATACTAATAAAAATGCGATTTTGCTAACTAGATTTTGGAAATTCTTAAATAAAGGAAATTTAAAATATAATTTATGGTTTCATTATATCATTATCATCATGAATTGTAGTTTAATACATTAATTCATGCAAAATCATGTTTAGTTGTGATATTGTGAAATTTTGCTTAAAAGTATCGAAATCGGGCAAGTTTGCAAACTAGAATTTTCAAACTAATGTAAAGTAGGGTGTTAAAAATATGGTAATGGTTTCTATAATCTAGTTAGGTTATTTAATGAATATTATGACCATTAGTTTCTTTTAAACATCGAGTTTTGAAGTAAAACGGTAAATTGGCGTTTTCGGGTTTTTCGAAATCGGACGATTTGATCGATTTTTAGGGTTTCGATGAATTAAATCATGTTTTGTATTATAAGTGATGAGTTTTAAACTATGAGTTGTTTTTTGATGTTTATCTCGATCAATCGGCATTTGCATGCCGATATCGAGCGATATTTGGTTCTTTTGCATGAACGGGACATAGGTTTTAACCTATGCGCGTTTCATGCGTCGTTTTGATGTTGTTCGTGATCCAGTTTACGATATTATATGTGTTTGCGTATAGGTACCCCTCACGTGGACTGCGGGCGATGAAGAAGAGGATGGCGACATCGTTTTCGGCAGACAAGGACCAGGTGAGTAGATGTATATCTACGGGGGGAAGTCGGGTGGATGGCGTTTAGCACCCCCGCAAGCGTAGAATAGGAATAAGTACTTATTGTCATTAGGAAGCCAGACGTGACCTTAGAATTTCGGTGAGTAGGACCCTAGTAGTGACCCTAGGTGGGACTTGACTGATTTAGAAAGACCATACCAGAGGATGAATACTTTGGAAGAGATTCGTAGGTTTTAGGTAGACACACACACGCACATACTGAAACTCGACGTGGTGTATACGTGTATGTGTATATATATATATAGGACTAGGTGTAGGTATATATATATATATATACACAATACGTATATGTGATACAAGGATGTGATATGATACACGGGAATGAAACAATATAACTGGGCTGATGCCGTGATTCTTGGATATACAGTCGTGTTTTGATGTTAGCGGATCATTAGAAAATGAGATAATGGATTTGTATACATGAACAATAATAAAGGGTGGTGATGATATTGAAGTACATGGGACTCTAAAATAGAACCCGGACCATAACCTGTGCCTGAAATTCCGATATGATATCATATAGGTGTGACTTGATTACGACATCATATAGGTGTGACTTGATTTCGACATGATATATGTGTAACTTGATTACGATATCATATAGGTGTGACTTGATTACGATATGATCTAAGTGTGACTTAATCACAATATGATACATATACATGATATTTCTGAGGATAAATTAACGATGTATATTTATACTGGCAATGATATATGATGTATGCGATTACAGTATAGCACCTTGATCTTGACATGTGTTGATGATGATATTATACGAATGATGAGACACGTAGGAGATACTTGACCCGCATCCCGATATTGGGATGCCGTACGATAGATTTTACCGTACGAGGCGTAGATATAATGATTGATCCGCACTCTTGATTCGAGGAAGCCGTACTACGTACGTGACGCTATTGAGGCTGGATCGCCGACTATTAGAGATATGGATTCAGACCTTTGGTGGACTCTTATTTCTTATTGACTAGTTTCTTAGGTTTAGTTCCTTAGGAGGTTAGATGGACACTAGTTTAGACTCGAGTCATATAGTTGTAGTTATACTTGTATATCGCAGATGAGTGGTTATTACACATCCGTCTTTACATTCATACCGTAATCATAATGTTGCATGTTCATACATATGTTTCTATAATCAGTATAAAACTCTGCCTGTTAGGACACCAACACCATTACCGATGATGCGCATATTCCACGCACACTTATTTGCCGGCTCACGCACATCATCATCGGATAACCGCAAACCCACCTACAGCAAAAAGGGCTCACAGTCAACCATAGCGGTATCCGCTGAAATAGATATAATAAGGAGCCCTGCTGCGACTACTCTGAGGGTCAAGCCTGCAAAAAACTGTGACACAACGGGGGTGAGTTGCCAACTCGTGAATAGTAAGTAATATCATACAGATAATCGCAGGTATGCACGAACAATGATAATCTAAAACATGAAATCTGATAGCATAAGTATGGCAATATGGATATGCAACAATCATGATCAAGGTACACCATCAGGGTACTACAACTACATGAAACAATGCATATCTAATAAATCCTGAGTGTGGGATAAAACATAACATCATCAATGAATCATCATTGTGGAAAATCCCGGTATCCATCAACGACACCCCAAATCCCAATACCTCAGGCGCCGTCACTCTGGTCGGCCCTCATATCCATAAATCTCATGGAACCTGAGTGCCCAAAATCGACACTCAAAACATCATGAAAACCGTGTCCAACATCAACACGTAAATCCACATAACTCGGGCTCCGTCTGTACGGATCGGCCCACGGGCTCCGTCAGTCCGGATCGGCCCATATCCATCTCACGACTCCGGTCGGTTTCCTCCGGATAACCGCCGGGTCCAAACTATCACCGGTAGGTAGTAGTCTCTCTACCAGGCTCATCGTCTACTGCACAACATACATTTCTTGCCCCGGGGTACCATACCGTGTCCACCATGAACCCGCAAACGGATCATCCATCTCCTTGAATTGGGTTTCTAAAACCAATCTTAGAACCGAAAAAACTCATGGTGGACGCATCGAAATATCATATCAAGAGAAACCGGGTTTTCAAAACAATGCATACTTTCTTGAAATATAACCACGGTTCTCAAATTCATAAATCACATGAAATCCGTATCTCAATACGTAAATCCATGAAATATGATGTATGCAACATAGAACAGTAATATGAGCATATCAAGGGAAAACCACTCTTTTAAATGAATCAAGTTTTTAATAATATCATGCGGTTCCCACATTCTCCAAAATCAAATGCAACATCATATAAAGGTGTATATGTAGCTATAGCAAGGTATGTGTGTATGCATGCAGGTATGTATGCATGATGCATTTCATATGCGCAATATAACAAGAATCAACGTCTAACTATTGATAATAGTGAAGGCAGAACAACACATATTCCCTTAGTAAGGTGATACCAGAACAACTGCCTCAATATCAATAACGAATGCAGTACCACGTATATGTATATGTCGTGTGTGTCATGGCAATTACCAACGGTGTGTGTGGTATACAATTTAGTGCTCGTGCAACATGAACCGTCAGTAATGGTGCAGTGTCCAATAGGTACTACGTCAAGGTACAACAAGTAATGGTATGCAATGATGCTCATGCACAATCAACTCATATGCATATAACATGTGGCTATAACATCATATCTAGCCCTCGATGCTTAACACCATGTAGGGTTGCCTAGGACGGCAGCAAGGTTTCGGGAGGTATCGTCAATGCTAAATTCAAAAAATTGCCGTTCTAGCTAACCCTAACCCTAGAATCGTATACTAGAAATTCGACGAATATAAATGCAAACACTTTGCAAGTAAAGTGAGCATGGAATACAACCTTTGTAGACCGGTCCTTCACTTCAATAGCTCCGTGTAATAGTCCCTTCACTGCGATCGTGAACTCCAGACTCTAGAGAGGCTTCCATGAATAAATGAACATGCTTGCATCGAAGTCTTTGAGGCCGAAGATGATCTACTTCGAGGAGACACTAACCCAAGCTATCTCTTCATTAATTGTGAAATTAGTGAAGCAAAAACCCTATACTAAATGGCAAGTAGTAGAGGATGATAAAGTAGGAATTTTGCTCACATTAGAAATCATTTTCTCACTCAAAATCATCACTTGATCACAAACTAGAGAGCAAGCTCAAGAGGAAGAAGAAGATGAAGACAAGTCATGAATGAATAATTCATGAGGCTAGAAATGCAACCAAGGTGAGTTATCATCTCATGCCAAACTCATGTAAAGAATAAACCATGGTGTATGGTTAAAGTTGGGTTAACAAATATCTTAAGCTAGACAAACAAGTTGACTAAGTCTTTGTTCTACTAGCTTCTCCAAGCTTAACATTGAATTAATCCAAATGTTTGAATTGCTTAAAACAAATAAAACCCTAATTTTAACCCTAGCATGGTATAATTCTCATACTCATATGTTGCATTTGTAACCTAGCATGACACAAACATGTACACAAAAACTAGAAAGCTTCAAGTGAGACAAGAAATCATAAGTGAGCTTAATATTAGTTAATGTAATGTAATATATCAAATATATAATTATACATTAAATTATTAAATCAACTCTTGATTTAATAATCCGGCTATATCACATATAACCGACTAATATCATATGTAACAACTTATCGAATCAACTCTTGACCCGATAACCCGGCTCTATCGCATATAACCGACCGATGTCATAAATCGTGAGAATAGAATACAGTATCACATATCGTATTAATCTCGGTCCCGTACATATCCCATATATGCTCCTACTCCGTTTCGCTTGAGCCTGGAAACCTCTGTGTAGGACTCTAAAGACTCGTCAATACGCCGGCAGTAGGTGGTGATCATATCAAACACCCATAAGCCGCAAGCGGTCTGCTAAACGTAACGGCCACCCGGGTATTGAGCGATCAGAAGATCAACAAGCAAGCCTGCTCATACTCCTGCGAATCTAATCAGTAACACTACCGTACAGATCGGTCTCTTCGTCTGATATGTCGCATATCTCGTCTAGGGGTGGTAAACGTCAGACCCCATTAACTCGATAAGTCGTGTCGATATGAGGCTCATAACGGGTCGAGAAACTACTGATAACACTTACCAGTATATCTCTGAAGCAGCCCAGGCTAGGGACTTCCTGTTATAGCCAATCGAGCACAGCGCAACATCAACTCCCAATACCGGGAGAGACGAAACCCCTCCTATCGCTCATTGCCTCCATGTGATTCGGGACTGTACCCAAAAGCCGCCATTTTGAACGTTCTCTTGAACGTGGTAAGGTGGAAATCAAAGCACAGTAGGAATCACACAAGACTCTATGACGATCTCGGGTCTACAGACTAACCTGTACCAGTGTCACCAGAGAACTGCCATCTGACGTGAGGTATAATACCATCTGGGAGTTCTCGGCGAGTCCGTCCAGTGTACCCAGTCTCCACTGAGCACCCGTATACTGTCTCTGATGTCAAACATCAATGGATATGGGATCATCTATCGCCCATCTACATAGGTCGAGAAGCTATACGCTAAATATCGATGCCCTGTCTGATACACCCATGACTAGGAACATTTGAAGGATGTACTTGGCGACTACACTGTCCCCACTAGTATGATCTGCATCATAATCCTGGTAGTCAAGTACTCATCCTAAGGGCTTTATCAACATGTATCATAGAGACAATCAATGTACATGTTAAGATAAAGAGCAACCAGATAGCATACTATCATGTCGAGCAAGAAAGTCCTCCATATATATGTCCAAGCATCCACTACAATATACATCGTATGTGCAGTAATGGCTTCTAGGGCATACATATAACTAACAATCTCCCACTTGCACTAGGGCCATCTGTTGTGGTATCCAATACCTAACAATCAGCAGTGGTTGAAGTATCTCATAATCAATCATCCCATAAAAGTCTCTCCTGGGAATAGGCCTTTGTGAGTGGATCCACCCTGTTCTCCTCTGTAGTCTACCCTCCTATCCTCGATCTCCCTGGAGATCATCCATCTCCATGATCAGGTGATACTGCCTAAGAATATGTCTGGAACATAGATGGGACGGGGGTTCCTAGGCTTAAGCCACAACTCCATTGTCACACAATGGTAGGAACGAAGTTCATCTCATGAACTTTTATACATCCAGACTACCTCTTTGGTAGTATCCTTGGTAGCAATGTATCCTGCCTTTATCGTCTAGTTTTCCACGGTATCTAGCTTGAAACTCTTCCAACATACCGTCCCTCCACTGAGGGTAAAGACAATGCCTGTGACTGAAATTCAGTCAACCTTACCACCCTGGAAGCTATCCAGTGATTCTCCCCAGGATTGATTGATACCATCTCACTACACCTAGTGAGAATCCTAACATCCACTTAAATCTATCTCATAGATCCAAATCCCAGGATTTAGGAGGTATCACCTTGATCCTATATGGAGAATCTTTGTGATAAGAGGAGATTGACCGAGTGTAGCATAGGAAACTCCTTTCCTATCAAGAGTATGTCATCCACGTACAATGCGAGGATCACCACCATACTCCCCACTACCTTTTTGTATATACAAGGTTCATCTACTATTTTGATGAAGTCAAACGCTTTGACTACCACATCAAAACAGATGTTCCAACTCCGCGATGCCTGCTTTAACCTATAAAGCAACTTGCACACGTTTCCGCTGCTCCCACTGTCTACGAAGCCCTCTGGCTATGTACTTATAGACGCTCTCTTCTAAATCACTATCTAGAAAAGCAGTCATGACACCCAACCGCCAGATATCGTAGTTATGGTATGTAGCAGTGGAAAGTAGGATCCGGATGGACTTAAGCATAGGCACTAGAAAAGGTTTCATTATTATCCACACCTGGTCGATGACGAGAACCTTTTGCAACAAGTCTTAGTTTTAAAAGTCTCAACTTTTCCATGTACACCAAGTAATCTTCTCAAGATATACTTGCTCCTGATGGGGATTTAACCCTTCAGATATAGCAACCAAAGTCCATACTTTGTTGGTGTATATGGATTCCATCTCAGATCGCTTAGCATCCAGCCATTCTCATAGAGTCCCTACTCTTGACGGCCTTCTCGAAACTAGTTGGGTCATCATCTCATGATGCAATCCTCGCTCCCACTGTCATTGAGAAAACCGAAGTATTTCTCAAGTGGATGAGGAACCCTACCAGATCGGTGAAGAGGCTGAGGTTCGTCGGGAACTATCGAATCCTCCGGTTCTACCAAATCATCAGCTGCAGTTTGTATAGCTGGAACTCCTTCCAGTTCTACCTCATGATAACTAATTTCTTCACAAGAAATTCCCTTTCCAAAAGGTGGCATGCTGAGAAACAAAACACTTTTTGTTCCTCGGTGTGGTAGAAGATATTCCCTTGCGAATGCTTGGGATATCTAAAAAACTTCGACAGAACTGACTTTGCCTCGAGCTTGTCCGGATTTTGCTTTTAGACATAGGCCGGACAACCCCAAATCTTAACATCCTTAAGAGATGGGCTCTTCCCATACTATATCACATATGGAGTGGTAGGTACCTGATTTGGTTGGAACCCAATTCAATAGGTATGCAGCTTCTCAAATGCATAACCCCCAAAAGGAAATAGGCTTCTCAGCAGTACTCATCATAGAGCACACCATATCTCATAGGGTGCGATTGCTCCGCCCCGATATACCAACGTGCTGTGGTGTATATGGAGGAGTAATGCTGAGAGAGAATCTCATCTTCCTTTAGAATAGTCCAGGAATTTCGTGCTCAAGTATTCTCCTCCCTGATCACATCAAAGGACATAATACTTATACCCGTTTGGTTCTCTACTTCTGACTTATATTCTTTGAATTTCTCAAAAGGTTCAGACTTGTGTTTCAACAGGAACATATATCCGAATCTTGAGAGATCATTATTGAATGTAATGAAGTACAAAGAACCAGTCCTGGCATGTGTAGACAGGGGACCTCATACATCATCATGTATCAATCCCAAGAGTTCACCAACTCTTTCTCCGTTTCCAATAAATGGAGCTATGGTCATCTTTTCTTTGTGACATGATTGACAAGTTTCACAAGATGCAAATTTAAACTGATTTAAAAATGCATCTTTATGTAACTTCAGGTAGTCGGGTCGTATTGATATGACCTAGTCTACAATGCCTCAAGAAGGATTCGTTCATATCTGAACTCTTCCTCTTGTGTGTGTTCTGTACGTTAAGAACTGTAATTTGATTTATAACGTATATGCTTTTAGATAATGTGCCTGAACCGATCAACTCTTGATATAGGAAATGTTCAAAACATTATCCAACAATACAAAATTATATCCTTCTTTACTAAATAAAGAGACTAATATGATGTTGTATATCAGGTTCGGTATCTAATAACATTCGTTCGGAATCAATGTATTTGGTAATACAGGGTGATAACTGCCAACACCTTGGCTGCAACACTTGCACCGTTACCAACTCTTGAAACTTATCACCCGTTCTCAGTTCTCTACCTATCTGTAGCCCATGTAACAGATTACATTTGTGGGATCCTGATCCGGTATCACATACCTAGGATGTAGAGGAAACTGAGAAACAGTTCTTGGTAATGAACACACCCGAAGAAGATGCATCATCATGTACTTTCTTCGTTTGGGCGGCACAGGAATCCTGGTAATCCCCTATTTCCTGCTCGGTCTTATAACAATTATAAGTTGGAGCGGGACCAACGTTCCCCGGCTCAGTATAACAAGTGTGTTCGGTCAATACATTCGTATTATTATCTTGATTAAGGCGTGACATGGTCGCTACTTGGAGAGAGAGAGAAGAAAACACTCAGCGTATGCACTTGCAAGATTAGATTGGTTATTATTTTATCTAATCAGGATGGCTACCACTGTTTTAGTCAAATCTTCCTTCAAACCCTAAAAGGAAAAACTAGCCGGGATTAATTACACCCTACAACTTCGCCAATCTTTCAGCCAGGCCAGTGTTGGTACTTTGAGGAAGGTTCCCCGTGCTTTCGCACGGACCTAATTAAAATAAACATTGTTTTCCTAGGGGCGTAACCCCGTTGACACCTTTCTAGACACCTACTTGATCGGCTAATTGTGATGTGTAAAACTCTTCCAGGAGTAACTCTTACTCACAGTGGGTATCGGGATCCAACTATCTCATAGAAGGTATGCAATCTCATTACAAATTTCAACACTTAAAATTCCCGATAATATTTTACCCTTAACCTCCTATGACCTTGACGGGGGTTAACAAACCATAGGCTGCTAGTCAAGTTCAACCCGTCATTTCCTTGTTGAATTAAACCCACCCGCATGACCTTTGACGGAGGTCAACAAGGTCGTACGAATACCCTAAAAAAATCGCATCATATGCCGCAGATAAATACCAGTCAGCTACCGCACACTACGCCTTGACGGAGGTCAACAAACTCAGCACGAATACTAAGTAGGACTTATCTGAAATGACGGAGGGCTACGACAGGTTTTTAAGAAAACCTTTTGCGTAATGAACTTGATATCGTCGTAGAATCGAGTGATTATGAAAAGGAGTGTTTTTGAGGCTTTTACTAGTTTTGCTAAAGAGGTCACTCCCGGTGAAGGGATCTCGGCTCTTTCCTTATCGAATAAGGTGCATGATATTTCACAAATACCACTATGCAAAGAAAAAACTATAAAAGCAATCAAAAGACAAACCGAGTTTGTAGCATCTGTTTCGCTAAAGAGGACACTCCCGGTGAAAGGATCTCAGCTCTTTCCTTATCGAATAAGGTGCTGGATATTCTACAAGGAATACCGCTATGCAAAGCAAGAACTAGAGCTACCTATTTTCAAGACAAGTTTCTACAACATCTTTAGGTTTTTTTTATTTCATTAATCTCATTAATGAAGTCCCATCATTTAAGTTACCTAAATATCATAGATAAATACAACGTATGCTTATACCATCCACATTCGCCTCGATGTCCCCTCGTGCACCGTTAGGTTAGGTAACTAATGACAGAGCGGGGCAGGGATAGCGCGGGTGTAAAATATAAGCAACGTCTATATAATATATCACATATACTATATCCAGTATCTATCTCAACATATACAGTGATCATATCACAGAATATCGCAGCAGAACACAACATATGAAATATTGGATATACTAGGATTTCCGGGTTTTATTTTAAGCCTATATAAAACACGGATTCCACGGTCGTGATGAATAGCCAAACCTACATCCCTAGACCCCTACAAGAGCGGCAAGCAACCCTACCAATTCTAGAGTTAGGAGACCCGGTCTCGACTCCTCTAGATGGTCTCCAACTGGACCCTAGAACCCGGTTACTTGTGCTCCCCGCCTTGGGTCTATCCTAATGCGGAAAAGTAAATAATATACAATGGTGACATCATCCTCAACCCGGAAGTTTCCCAATAAAAGAATATTACATACAATGAATATTACATGAATGAAAATGAAAAACTCTCATCTCACATAAAACCCCCGACTATTCAAACACGACGATCCAATATAACATATCACAGCAACACATAACATCACATGTCATCAACGTAAGTAAATATGCGTATCCCAATTGTCATTTACATATAGAAACAAAACCGGCGATACACCACATATTACACTTACGGTCGCAGAAAAGAAAGTGAAAAACTACAACAGTTGGAATCCACAACCACCTTAGACATCATAAACCCAACGTATCTCATACTTTGGATTTCATGCCTAACAAAATGAATTCTTTAGACATCGCATGCCTAACAATTATAAACCCGCATTTTAGTCTCGATATTCAAAACATCTTTTAATATCTAGTCGGGTAATTCAACAAGATTCCCGACATCCTGATCGAATGCTCGTCGGAAACTTTAGTAGACGGCCGCACCCCCGATGCCGTCGACGATGTGCACTAAGGTGGAACACCGCTGCCGCGAGCACCAGAACGGATGCTTTTGGCGACGGGGTTCTCCTACAGTCACTTGGTCGGGGCTATGGGGCGTGGCTATCTAATAAGGTTACCCGGCGTGTATCCGCGTACGCTACGTGATTGCGACGGACTTTTGATCACATCAAAATCCAGTGGCAACCGATCAAAGGAGACTAAATTGCTAGATTTATAAAATTCAAATTTGTTATCTCATAACTACATTTGTGGATTCCAAATATTGTATCCCATCACATAATATCGGGACGACGTTAAACTTTTCAATCGATTCATCAAAGTCCCACAATTTCCCGACAACTCAACACTTGAGCACAGTTCAATAATACCCAGAATATGCCACAGTACCTATGCACCAGCCGTAGAAGGGCAGACCCAAGCCTCACTCATGTCGCCACGGAACTGCGGCAAACCCTAGGGTATGACCGCGGTTCCGCAATCCAAAAAGTCGAGTTAGGGTTTCATTCTTCTAGAGGGTTCATAGAATTACTTGCATGTTTTTCCGAATACGTTAAACTTGGAAAAAATGAGTTTTTGATAATCGTTCGAACTTTTTAACTTCGCCTAGACAATATGTGAATAACCCGAAACAATATTAAAACTACGAATATGAAACACTCCGAATTGCTTATAGTGTAAGATTACATCACATGCAAAATTAGAAAAAACAAACAACACCAGAAACATTAAAACCCAGTCACTGGAACACAGTGAAAATTTCAAGCAATTCTAACAAAAAGTGGCCGGCCCCTACTCTAGTGATCTCGGCCAAAATCCGAGCATACCCCCTGAAATTTTAACTGTGTTCATGATATATCCTATATAATATTTTGTACTTGTTTAAACAAATTTTTGACAACCTTTTAAATTCGACAGAAACTACATTTTGGCGTTTCAAGTTTCGGAGTATTCGGTTTCGTAATCTTAACAAAATCCGTCTAAATTTCTAGCATGGCTCTGATACCACTGCAGGGTTGCCTAGGATGGCAGCAAGGTTTCGGGAGGCATCGTACATGCCAAATTCAAAAAATTGCCGTTCTAGCTAACTCTAACCCTAAAATCGTATACTAGAAATCCGACGAATATAAATGCAAACACTTTGCAAGTAAAGTGAGCATGGAATACAACCTTTGTAGACCGGTCCTTCACTTCAATAGCTCCGTGTAGTAGTCCCTTCGCTGCGATCGTGAACTCCAAACTCTAGAGAGGCTCCCATGAATAAATGAACATGCTTGCATCGAAGTCTTCGAGGCAGAAGATGATCTACGTTGAGGAGACACTAACCCAAGCTATCTCTTCACTAATTGTGAAATTAGTGAAGCAAACACCCTATACTAAATAGAAAGCAGTATAGGATGATGAAGTAGGAATTTTAGCTCACATTAGAAATCATTTTCTCACTCAAAATCATCACTTGATCACAAACTAGAGAGCAAGCTCAAGAGGAAGAAGAAGATGAAGACAAGTCATGAATGAATAATTCATGAGGTTAGAAATGAAACCATGGTGAGTTATCATCTCATGCCAAACTCATGTAGAGAATAGACCATGGTGTATGGTTAAAGTTGGGTTAACAAATATCTTAAGCTAGACAAACAAGTTTACTAAGTCTTTGTTCTACTAGCTTCTCTAAGCTTAACATTGACTTAATCCAAATGTTTGAATTGCTTAAAACTTAAAACAAATAAAACCCTAATTTTAACCCTAGCATGGTATAATTCTCATACTCATATGTTGTATTTGTAACCTAGCATGACACAAACATGTACACAAAAACTAGAAAGCTTCAAGTGAGACAAGAAATCATAAGTGAGCTTAATATTAGTTAATGTAATATAATATATCAAATATATAATTATACATTAAATTATTAAATCAACTCTTGATTTAATAACCCGGCTATATCACATATAACCGACTAATATCATATGTAACAACTTATCGAATCAACTCTTGATCCGATAACCCGGCTATATCGCATATAACCGACCGATGTCACAAATCGCGAGAATAGAATACGGTATCACATATCGTATTAATCTCGGTCCCGCACATATCCCATATGTGCTTCTACTCCGTTTCGCTTGAGCCAGGAAACCTCTGTGTAGGACTCTAAAGACTCGTCAATACGCCGGCAGTAGGTGATGATCATATCAAACACCCACAAGCCGTAAGCGGTCTGCTAAACGTAACGGCCATCCGGGTATTGAGCGATCAGAAGATCAACAAGCAAGCCTGCTCATACTCCTGTGAATCCAATCAGTAACACTACCATACAGTTCGGTCTCTTCGTCTGATATATCGCATATCTCGTCTATGGGTGGTAAACGTTAGACCCCAGTAACTCGATAAGTCGTGTCGATATGAGGCTCATAACGGGTCGAGAAACTACTGATAACACTTACCAGTATATCTCTGAAGCAGCCCTGGTCAGGGACTTCCTGTTATAGCCAATCGAGCACAGCGCAACATCAACTCCCAATACTGAGAGAGGCGAAACCCCTTCTATCGCTCATTGCCTCCATATGATATGGGACTGTACCTAAAAGCCGCCGTTTTGCACATTCTCTTGAACGTGGTAAGGTGGAAATCAAAGCACAGTGGGAATCACACAAGACTCTATGATGATTTCGGGTCTACAGACTAACCTGTACCAGTGTCACCAGAGAACTGCCATCTGACGTGAGGTATAATACCATCTGGGAGTTCTCCGCGAGTCCGTCCAGTGTACCCAGTCTCCACTGAGCAGCCGTTTACTGTCTCTGATGTCAAACACCAATGGATATGGGATCATCTATCGCCTATCTACATGGGTCGAGAAACTATACGCTAGTTTACTCTGATATATCGATGACCTGTCTCGATACACCCATGACTAGGAACATTTGAAGGATGCACTTGGCGACTACACTGTCCCCACTAGTATGATCTGCATCATAATCCTGGTAGTCAAGTACTCATCCTAAGGGCTTTATCAACATGTATCATAGAGACAATCAGTGTACATGTTAAGATAAAGAGCAACCAGATAGCATACTATCATGTCGAGCAAGAAAGTCCTCCATATATATGTCCAAGCATCCATTACAATATACATCGTATGTACAGTAATGGCCTCTAGGGCATACATATAACTGACACGCCATACGGGCGATTCCCCCGTAGATGTTAAATCTACTGATTGATGATCTCGAGCTAGATAAATCCAACCACCTGCTTTCCCTTCTTTGTAGCGTCTAAAGTCCTCGCAATCGATCCTAATATCACACAAAACATAACAAGTGCCACTTAGAAACCTTTCAATCATACATATAAACTACGTTTAGATCGATGCACCGACTCCAGCAAACTCTCAAGTGTTCGCTTAGTGGTTAACGTGTGTAGCGACATTCTAAATCAAACCTAAGTACAGCAAGCTACACCAAGAACGTGAACCGTGTCGAATACCATAACGCGCGTTGTCGAAACACTAGAAATAAGAAAAGTGGTACCGGATTTTGCATACAGTCAATACATAAAAATCAAGCAGTACCAAACACCCAGGATACCCTATAGGTAGCTACCCTAAAAAACACTACCCCCCAGGTCCCTACAAATCCGGCGACGCCGGAATTTAGCCTAATCTCGCCGGGTCCACTAGGTGGGGTGGGGTTCGGCTTTCAGGTGAACACTCAGGGTTTCTATCACAATACCACTGCATTGCTAGATTTTACAGTAACCTATCATGGTGATAGCAGATCACAGAGACTCCAATATATCACTAAAAATATGATATTGCACAAAAACTATAACTTTAGTGTTCTAAACAGCGACTAATAAGCAACACAACATTTTAAAGACCTAATTAACAGTTAGAGATCACTACCTTACAACACTTGCTCAAAAACCCTAGTTTTCCATGCTCCAAGTCATCTCTAGTGGCTTAACTTGAATTTGTGAGGGTTTAAGTGAAGTTTAGTGAAGATTTTTCTTGGTTTAGTGATGAACTAGGTAGGGTTTCAGTTTGGGGTTGGGGAAAATGAGAAGGAGAAGAAGAAATGAGAGTGTATCAGTATTAAGGGAAAATGAGAGTGTGAGAGTGGTATGTGTAAAAATGAGGGTGTGAGGTTAGGATGAGCCATGCCCCTTCTCTCTCTTCATTAAATGCTCCCATGCTTGCCCCATGCCTCATCATTCCCATTGTCAACTCTCTCTCTCTCTCCCCCTCTCTCAAGTCAACCCTAATTCAAATAATAAGTGAGGTGGGTTAAAATGGCTAAAAGTTGGTTTAGGGTGCCATGGCTACTTAAGCATGGTTAACACTTCCATAACCCCCAAGTTAACATGCACAAGTGTGTGCAAGCCAAAACAAATAATAAAAAAATATTTATTAATTTTTATAAAATATGTGAAAACTATTTTGGTTAACTTTTTACTAAAAACCCGCATTATCGCTTAATTAACACTAATCGCATTCTAAGTGTTACAATCTTCCCCCCTTAAAGAAATTTGGTCCCTGAATTCAAAAATCTTACTATGCATACCTTCAAAGAGATTATGGAATTTCTTCCGCATCTCACTCTTGGCTTCCCATGTGACCTCTTCGCTATTCGGGCCATGCCAAAGAACCTTCACAGATGGCAAGACCATTGACCGAAGTTTCTTCACCTGCCGATCCAATATAACTACTGGCTGCTCGGTGAACGAAATATCGTGCTCTAGCTGAACGGTCTGGTGCTGGATCATGTGATAAGGGTCATGAAGGTACTTCCGAAACATCGATACATGGAATACGGGGCGAACATCCGGAAAACTGAGCTGAAGTGCTGATTTGTCTCAAAAACTATCTATTAACCGCAATCAAGAATGGCGTCGCTATGCAGCTAGCCGGTGAGTACGGGTCGGTCCACAGGGATGTTGTGAATCTTCTAAATGTTCTCACGAGTTAATTCCGAAGGGTGTTCGAATTGATTATTAAATCTAAAATCTAAATCTATCTATCTAAGATTATCTAGATCTAGTCTTGCTAGGGTTAGGTTTAGGAATGGTTTGGAAATGTAAATAAATCTCAACGCTTTCTCTACCCAAATTAGGATCTAAGAGGAGTTATGGTAATTATCAATAAAGGGGATTAGATCCATTCGGGAAGGTGTTCCTTCCTCTAGGTTCTTGTCCTTCCTTTAGAGATCCTTACCCTAACCTCCATGGAAAACGAGCGCAACCGGGCCTTTATACTACGGTATCACCGCTACCTCGAGGGATAGGGTGCCGTAGGGCGCGGTGTGTGTGTGTATGCATGGAGTCCTTTTGAAAATATATTATGGACAAGAAAGGGATGAGAGATCTCATCTCTCAAAAGCCTTCCCCAAAGCTAACATCTAAGACAAGGAATTAAAATCTAAACTAGAGCAATTAAATAAAATTATTTACAGATGGCCCTCTCCAAACATCAACGCAGGGTTGTCAGATCTGAATTCATGAATTGAAAAGAGGCACCGATGCTCTCCATAAAGAATTCTGAATTTATTATTAAAAGGAGGCATTGGATGGCCATGGAACAGCGGCATGGGCAGGCTTGGGCCGCGGTTCCGCGGCCCATTGGAGGATTCATTTCCTCAGTTTTCCTGTGCTTCCTTTGGGCTTTCTGGTCTTTGTTATTCTTTAATTCTTTTCTCAATTGGGCTACCAAGTTGGTTCCAGATCTCCAGTGAACAATTTGCTATGGATTTTTAACCATTTGCCTTGTAATCTTGGACCTTGCATTGCCTTGTATTTTATGAATTTTGTCTTTGATGTAGGCTTGATCAAGAGTCTTCTGTTTGTTGATTAAAGTCCACTTTTGCATCGTCTTTTCATCGTCTTCACTGTTTTAGATCCACGAACCTGTAACCTGTAACATGTAGCAGACATGCATCAAAAGCACCTGTTTATTTATAAAAAGAATAAGAATGGGGAATATAATAATGCAATATTATAGTGTGAACAAATACCCCCAAACTTATCTTTTGCTCGTCTTCGAGAAAACTTATTTTTTTATTCTCGATAAAACCTAACCGCACTTTCGCAGGGAAACGCGATTGCACTGAGCTCGTGCAACAAGCCGTTAAACCTCTAGGTGTCCCTAGTAGGAGGAGTGTTGTCTCCTGAGGGTTTTCAGCGGATACTACCCACAAAATCCTATCAATTAGGCTTTTTCGACTTTAATTCTCCAATTAGGTTTTCTAACAAGGAATTCTATTATCGTCGACTCGTAAATTATCCACCCGTATTCTTTACACTTCCTCATCATCTAACTTAAGATTATATATGTTCTATAGATTTACTTAGCTTTCGGCATCTCTTAAGTCTTCCTTCTAGAGTTCCATCTCCACTTAGGAATTTTTATCAACTCTATTAAAGATACAAGTTCTATTCTTCACTCCTTTCTCTCATCTAAACTCCAATTACATACCCCTACGTGTGTGTTTAAATCACCCCTACACTTGGAAATTCAAATCAAGCAATCATACTCTTGTCCGTTGTCCAAAGCACTTATTAATTAGTGAATTTTTAAATGAATTTTGCTTACACATCCTTCATGCGATCGTTAATACTTCTTGAGGTACCAACAATCGATTACAAGATGTGTTTGCACTTTAAAGCGTACTTCCTAGTCTTGCAACACCCAAGGCTTTAGCAGTGACTCCCAAACCAGTTGGTCTAAGGCACTAGGTGATGAAGCACCCTCGCTAAATATTTTTCTATTTTTGCAGCCTTAAGTAATCACAAAAACTAGTGTTCATTTTTTTTCTTTATTCACACTTGAATTTTTTATTTTCATTTTCTTCGTACTAAGGACTTTAGACAAGAGTATTTCAAGGTCTCCTCTACTATTCCAAGTTTCAAGGTGCGTAATTGTGCAAATTGTAGGGTATACATTTTCAGAATCTAGACTTAACTAGGAATTATTTTTCAAACTTATACTCTAATAAAAATATCAATACTTTTCCTTTGCTTCGACTTAGCCCAAGAACTGAACTTAAAATTTGCCTATTTCTAAATAAACTACAAAGATATATACTCTCTACCGTTAAACTTTAAAGAAGGTTATTTTTAGGGTTTTTAATTTACTAAATCTATGATCTAGTTGTTCCTAGCCAGTTAACCTATTTGTAAAACATAAGTCAATTAGGCCAAAATTGAATACATTAATTTTTATAATTTTTGAATTTTTTCAAATTTTTATGGGTTTTCAAATAAGTATGCAAATGCAAAAATATGTACATATGAATGCGAAGGAAGAAGACGTACCGAGCATACCCCCAAACTTAAACTTGACAGTGTCCTCACTGTCATGCTACACCAAGAGGGTCAAAATGTCGGCACTCCCCTGTTTATTTATTTACAATTTTTTTTATATTTTTAATGTTTTGAATTTTTTTTTATTTTTTATAGAAAAAGAAAACAAAAAATATATATACATATATACAGCAAGGTTCCCCCTAAACTTAAGCTTGGCCTTACACAAGCCAAAGGTTAGCACCAACCATTCAAAAATCTTATCATGGTAAAGGTATAGTCGGTGCAAGAATGGGGTGGAAAGAAAAGAGATGAGAAGCACACATGACCGTGTGGAAAGAAGGGTAGAATATGGTCTCGGTGGAGGAGAAGAATGGCGGAAAGGAGAAAGAAGGGACGCGCGATCTTGAGGGTGTAAATCGAGTGAATAAATTAGCGCAATTTGTGATGACCGATGTGTTAAAAGCGATTGCGCTAACCTATCAACCCGTCGAGAAATGGGATCAAATCCCTCAAGATTCGCAAAAAAACATGGGTACGCCGAACTTGGTATTAGAGAAAAAGCGTAACGGTCTCTTGTACGGTCGGAACGATAGGAAGGACGAAAGGGAGTGGATTAGGGATAGTCTCATTCTCACCGTAGTAAATTGTCTCGAACTTAAAAGATTCCATCAATGGTTTGAAACTACTGTAAGCAATCGAGTCTGATGGTTCAACTGACTCATCTGAAAATGTAAAGGACTCAAACTCGGGCGGTGAGACATCAACATCGTCCGAAAAAGTGAAACACTCGTCTGTGAGAACTGTGTCAGATTCAAAGGAAAAGTTTTCAAGCTCACAGTCTTCAAGCGTGGTTGGAATGATGTAAAGGAGGGAGTGTGATATAACAGTCAAAGGTTCAGGAGGATGAATTGGAAAATCAGACACATCAAACAAAAATGGTTCAATCTCAATATGATCCTCAAAACTCTCCTCAATACTATCCTTATAATTTTCCTCAAAATTCAACTCATCTATGCCATTATTATCAAAATCCAGACGCATATGACGTTCGGGAGAAACATCTAATGTCTCGGGATGATGAGTTGAACATAAAATTTCAATTAAATCGACAGGTTCATCATCCGAAATATTCCCGGTGTCTATATCCTCAATCAAGTGAAAATCAATTTCTTTAGACACCTTATCAAAAGCATGGATGTTTATCAATTTAGGTTCTAAAGTGGAGGTGTAAAGGTCAAACGGATTAAGTGTTGTTTCACTCGAAAGGGGTTCTTCACAATTTGGCAAATCAAACACTACAAAATCACACAACTCGTTTTTATTTTGAACTAGTGAATTATTTAGGACATTCGATGGAAAACTGGAGTTGTGGGCTTCAATTGGGTAAGGGTAGGTTTGATTTTGAAATCCTCTCACATTCTTACTCTGTCCAACCGCCTCCTTATACATTGAAAATTTTTGAGCTAGCGGGAAACTAGCTACCGGTTCAGTAGGTTGCATAAGGGCAGCCAAGGACGCTTCCACATTCTTAGTCATTTTATTTGTTGCTGCAATATAAGCCTCCAACGACTCTTCTAAACTAGACTTAGGTGGTGAGGGGGTTTCGGTAAAAGATTCAAAATGGTGTGGATATGCAAAACTCCCAACAGGCTGTGTAGAAGCAGTGTCTAGTGAAGGTGGGAAGGTCGGATAGGACTGGTAGGAAGTGGGTGGTTGGGCAGGGGTAGGGTCAACATGTGGATAAAAAGGTGAATAATCGTGCGGATCCCAAGAACTAGATGAGTGGAGAGGGGTGAAAGATCGGCTGCGAGATTGAGCAATATGCTCAGCAATGGACATCGGCTTAGGAGTGACAGAAAGACTTGAAAAAGCGGTATCAACATATGGAGGTGGTAAAGGTTGACTTGGTTGACACAAAATGGGTTGAAAAGTCAAACTGTTTCTCCTAGACGCCTCTATTTGATCTTTCAAAGATTTTTTAGGCAAGGAAGGATCGTCTTTAAATTGACCGAATAAATTGACGTACGACGCAAAATTAGGTTCGGGATACCAAAGTTCGGCTAGTGATTTATTATGTGGGGTACCCATGTTGTAAGAAGAAAGGGTGAAAGAAAGAAAGTTGGGTGGTGGTGCAAGGATTTATTTGCGGCAAAAGTTTGCAAGTTTTCTAATAAAAATTTTCCTTTTTTTTTCTTTTTCTCTTATTTGGAAAAATTGTTGCAAAAAAGATATTCGAGAAAAGATATGCAACAAAAAGATTACAGTTTTCCCCGATATCGTTTCCATAAATCCGTATTCTGGGTTATATTCTCTGGTTTAGTCTAATATAACATCACACAAGGGGTTATAGTATCTAATTACACCTCAATTCATCTTTGATTTCAGATCAAACCCTAAGCCCTAACTTGAATTTTCCAAAGTCCTCAAAACGACATAATATCGACATGAAACAAGCATAGATGCACACGAAATCGAAATACTACTCTAAGGGTGCAGAAATTACCTCCTTTGGCAGCTCAAGAAAATTCTTGAGTTGCTCAAAGTCCTTCAAATCCATTCCTTCTAGGTCCAATGTGTAGCTAGTGAGCTTGGGAACATTTTTTGTGAAATGGGAATAGGGTTTTGGGGTGAATTTCATGGTGGATCTAAGCTTAAAGAGGGAGGAGGAAGAGGGAAAGGGGAAGGAGCAGCAGCAGCTCTTAGAAGGGGGAGAGAGAAATGGGTGTGAAGAATGATGGAGGAAGGGTCAAACAAATCAAAAGTAACCCACTCTTTCTCTCTCTTCATCATACTTACCTTTTTCTTTTCTTTTCCTTTTTCCTTTATTTCCTCTCACACAAGGGTAACCCTAGGCCACCATCTACTCACAATATGTAAGAAAATGTAACAAGTGTGGAAAAAGATATGTGCATGTTTTGCACCAAAAATGCTAAAAAACCGATTAGCGATTTTTAATCGCGATTAGCACTAAATTAGCATATAACTAACCATAAAAACTTAAAAATGGCAAAATTCCATAAAATACCCTATTTTAGAATTTTCCATAATTTTTCCAAAATTTTCCCCATTTATCGGTATTTAATTATACCGACATATTAAAATATTCATTAAAAAATTAATATTAAATTATAAAAATTCCCAAAAATAATATTTTATTTTTTTGAAATGTTACATTCGCCTTGCCCGGGTGATAAAGGATCTCACAATCGTAATCCTTCATAAGCTCCATCCAACAGCGCTGTCTCAAATTCAGATCTCGCTGCTGGAAGATGTACTTTAAGCTCTGGTGGTCTGTGAAAATCTGACACGACTCCCTGGACAAGTAATGTCTCCAAATCTTAAGTGCAAAGACCACTGCGGCCATCTCAAGATCATGAGTGGGATAATTCTGCTCGTGCTTCTTCAACTGCCGGGAAGCATAAGCTATAACTCTATCATGCTGCATCAATACACAACCAAGCCCCACTCGAGAAGCATCACAGTAAATGACAAAGCCGCCCGATCCAGAAGGCAAAGATAAAACTGGTGCAGTCGTCAACCGAGTCTTCAACTGCTGAAAACTCATCTTGCATGCCTCAGACCAAAGAAAAAGAACCCCTTTCCTGGTCAGTCCGGTCAGCGGTGTAGCGATACTCGAGAAGTCCTGCAGGAAACGGTGGTAATAACCGGCTAAGCCCAAAAAGCTACGGACCTCTGTCACTTATACAGGTTTGGGCCAAAGCTGTACGGCCTCGATCTTCCTCGGGTCCACACGAATACTTTCTCCCGTAACCACATGACCCAGGAAGTCAACACTATCAAGCCAGAAGGCACACTTCGAGAATTTAGCAAACAGCTGGTTCTCTCTCAATGTCTGCAAAGCAATCCTCAAGTGCTGCTCATGCTCCTCTCGACTCTTGGAATAAACCAGAATGTCATCAATAAACACAATAATAAACTGGTCGAGGAACGGTCTGAAAATCCGGTTCATCAAATCCATGAACGCTGCTTGGCATTGGTGAGTCCGTACGACATCACCAAAAACTCATAATGCCCGCAGCGCGTACGAAAAGCAGTCTTTAGAACTTCATCATTCTGAACCCGCAACTGATGATAACCCGATTTCAAATCAATCTTGGAAAAATGTCCCGCACCCTGCAGCTGATCAAACAAATCATCAATGCGAGGTAATGGATACCTATTCCACACCGTAACGCGGTTCAATTGACGATAATCAATGCACAACCTCAAACTGCCGTCCTTCTTCTTGACAAACAGAACAGGAGCTCCCCTATCAAGCAACTCTTGCAGCTGATCTTTAAGCTCCCCCAGGGCCATCCAGTAAGGCGGTATAGAAATAGGCCCCGTACCGGGGATCACATCAATGCAAAACTCAATCTCACGCTCTGGCGGCAATCCAGGTACATCGGGAAAAACGTCGGGAAACTCTCTCACAATAGGAACCCGGTCCAACAAATCCACCGTGGCTCCAGTATCACGAATGAAAGCTAAGAATCCCCGACATCCTCTCCTCAAGAGCCAACTAGCGCAAAGGGCAGATATCAAATTGTGAGGGGCGGCACCACGGCCCCCCTGCACAATACGAACTGACTCGCCCGAAAAACAAAACATGACTGTCTTCTCACGGAAGTCCACAGACATGTAGCAAGTATCTAACTAGTCCATGCCCAGGTGAACGTCGAATTCCAACATCTCAAGAAGGATCAAGTCGACAGACGAATCTCTATCTCCAATACGAACGACACACGATCGAAACACATGTCGTGCAACAAAAGACTCGCCAACAGGAGTAATCACGATAAGCGGCTGATCTAGCAAACACGACTCTCGGCCCAACTTCGGCACGAAGTGTGTAGAAACATACGAGTGTATAGATCCCGGATCAAACAAAATGTGTGCATCGAAGGAACATACTGAAAGAGTACCTGAAACCACTGCATTGGACGCCTGCGCATCCTGATGAGTCAAAGCAAATACTCGAGCCTGCCCTCTACCGGCGACTGGCCGTCTTCCGCCTCTGCCACCCCGTCCTCCCTGGACAAAACCTCCGCGACCACGATCTCTCTGAGCATAAGTCTGATGCGGAGCAACAACAAGCGTAAGAGGCAACGCTCTCTGAGGTGGAGAAGGTGGTAATGTAACATATGGTACGGGTGTCTCGTCCTCACGTGGCTCAGTACAATCTCTAACGCGATGATATAAACTCCCGCACCGGAAACATCCAGACGATGACTGCTGACCCTCCTAGGGATAAGAGCTAAATAACTGGCCTCGTCCCAAGCCTCTGCTACTCCCACGACCTGAACGAAATCTGTCACGGCGTCTATACATCTGTCTCTAGGTTGATACACCAGTACGAACCCTCTTCGGTTCCGGAACGACCGAAGTCTCGGAATGTCACGGCCCGAAATGGCACGTGACTGGCACTTAAATCATATGAAGTCTATAGGACTCCATCTAATTCAAGTAAGCCAAAATCCTAGAAATCTAAACCATTTTAAGAAAGAAGTGAAGAAAACATGTCTTAAAACAAGTGGTTTTAATAGCATAAGCCGAAATATGCGTTTTTAAAATCTAAGTCTTTTCTGAAAATTTCGGCAGAGTTTCCTTTGTAAATACTGGCCCCAAAAGGGGTACAACATGAATAACATGAATAAAGGCATCCCCGAACGGGAGCTAGCTCTTTGCCAATTGGCTGTCATAACCACGCAAGCAATATAATATACAACGCCGAAGGGCGAGGATCAAAACTCAAAAGGAAACTCAACAACATCAAGAAAACCGTAATAATACAACGCGCGACTCTAAGGTCGAAAGAATATAGAACTGGTCTTCTAAGGTTATCAAATAATACATGTCTGGTTGATGGAGTTACTACATACAACTGAATATAAATAAAGTACAATGGTGGTCACGATGCAAGTGATCCCACCTACCAAAGCAATCACCCGGAAATGAAGAAGTGTGCCAGCAAAGCCGCCAGGGAAACCTGTACGGCAAAACCTGCAAGAAACTGTGGCACAACGGGGGTGAGTTTCCAACTCGTGGGTAGAAAACATCACCGAGCAGAAATCGTATGTATGACTCAATCCTAGGTCAATACGATCAAATATATATAAAACCTCAAAAAGATAAAGCCTGAAGCATATAATAATGGTGGCAAGGGTAAACATCTATACAAGTGTACTACCAAGTGCTCGTGTCAGTGCCTCAAGTAGCAACATATCATAATTATGAGGTATGAAGGCAATATAATGAAAATAGAATACATCATAAATGAGAAAACTGTTTTCTTAATTTAGTGAGATTTCTGTATGTATAAAACGAGGTATCATCAATGAAATCAACAGGGAATCAATGTCTAGCATCGACACAAAATATATATAAATCCCAATAAATCAATATCTCAGGCCCCGGCAATCCGGACAGACCTGTATCCTCGAATCTCAATATCTAGGGCTCCGGCTATCCGGACTGACCCATATCATCAAATCTTAAATCTAGGGCTCCGGCTATCCGGACTGGCCCATACTCTGATCGGTATCCTCCGGATATCCGTCGAGTCACAATAAAATCACCGGTCAGTAGTGCTCCCCTGTCTCAAGCTCAACGCCATCATCTGCGACCTTCTCGCCCCGGGGTACCGCACCGGGTCCACCATTCACCCACAGACGGTTCCTCCTCCTCCTCGAATCGGGTGTATGATATCGCTCAAGAGCCGAGAAAACTCATGGTGGACATATCTCAAATCATGTCATGAGAAAACCGCAACTTTCATTTTAAGATGATAATCTGTTTATAAAATCTTTGCGGTTTCTCCAAATCCAGAAATCTCATGGAAATCCAAAATCCCAACCTCAAGGGTAAACAAACAATGAATTCTATAATATTGGGCTCCGGCAATCCGGACTGGCCCCAAATGTCATGGCAAATGAATATATAATATGCATGGAAATCACAGTAATAAATGCAATGTCTAAGCTATCATATAAAAGCAAGCTCACTAGTACCGAGTCGAAACTATCAGCTAACAAGCGATATCAATGAATTAATATTCTCTAAAGTGTACGTGACATGGAAATTACCGATGATGATGTGTGTGAGCCGGCAAACAGGTGTACGCGGAGCATACGCATCATCGGTAATGGTGCTGGTGTCCTGACAGCATGGATTTCATAATAATTACGAAAACACAAATAAGCATGCAATGCGATGCGACTAATAAGAATATGCGAAAAATGAATGGTAAATGCAGCAATAAAGAATATACATTATTATATATGTGTCATACCGTTTTGCCATTTGAAATAACACGAATCGTGGTATTTAGAAAATAGGGCTACGGTGTTTTTAAGAAATGGTACGTCTTTTGAAATATCCGTAGAATCCCTTGTCCTGTATTTAAAATACTCACGATTCGTTAGTTTTGAAATAGGTATGACTCGAGTCTAGTCTAACATCTACAAGTAAACTACAGGACTAAACTAACAGGCTAATCGAAAAGGTAAGGAAACCCCCTAAATATGAGTCGATATATATATACATATATATATATATATATATAATAGTTGGTGATCCCGCCTCAATAGTATCACGTACGATACAATATATCATATGACATCTTCGAGTCAAGAGTGCGGATCTATCATCATAATTATAGCTCGTACGGTAAATCCATCGTACGGCATCCCAAATCTGGGTGCTGGTCAAATATCACATTTATCTCAATATTTATCTGGTATCCTTATCATCATATCATGAACTCGGGTACTGATCTAAAGTCTAGAACCTACTGATACCATCTACATATATACATACGTGTGTATGAAAACACATCGCCTAAGGACCCGCTATAATAATCATGTCGTATCTCATAATACGAACCATGTCATATCACCGATCTCATGGCATCACGCCCAATCTCATCGACTCATCTCCAAATATCATATACTATCCTCATATCCAAGTATATGTATACATACATACATATATATATACATATTCACATACTTATATGTATATATATATATATATGTATATATCCCCATATACACACAAGTAAAATAAAATGCATGCAAGTGTGTGTGTGAGTGTAAACCTTATTCTTGAGTTCGCGACTACAACTAACTAACGACACTATCAATCAATTATACTAGAATCAATCCATGACTTCCTAAGACCTTACTTGCTAACTATCCATGATTCACATAACACATATACGTATATATATATAAAGTATCATAGGTTACACTACGAACTGGGGGGTGCTATACGCCATCCACCCGACTTCCCCCGTAGATATATATTTACTCACCCGATCCTCGCTTGCTGGAGTCGATGACGCCACGCTTTCCTCGTCGTATCGAAATCTACGTGGGGGTACCTACATGTATACACACAAGATATCGTAAACCGAAATCACGCACGAAAACCAAATCGGCACGAGTATCACACATAGGTTAAAACCTATAGTTTACACATGCAAGAATGACCAAACAACCCTCGAGATTGACGTGCAAACGTCAAGTGATCGAGATAAAACACAAATACCAAATTCCAATTTAAAACGAAGTCGGAAAACAATGCAGCAACTTAAGAAAATGGTCCCAGATTTTACCCTAGGTGAAATTGGCCAATTTTGCATACATGGAGGGTCTATTTTACTGGAGATAAAGCCCTGGACCAAGCACGAGCCAATTTGCTCGCACCAAGGCCGCAAATTGCGGCCAAAAAGAGGAAATTTGCGGCCAAAACATGGAATGGATGCCTCAGGTTTTGGGGTTAGCTTCTAGGTTGTCTGCACACCTCTCGGTCCTTGCTAAATATTTTTCAGGTCAACCGGGTTATAGCAGATGTCAAAATATCATCACAAATTCCCAAAATCTGTCGATATCGGGGTTTCTAAGTTTAGGGTTTGGGTTTAAGTCTCAGGTTTTGGTCTTTAATCAAGCATTAAAGGGATTTATAGTCTCTACTAATCCTCAATTGCACCATCACAACACATAAAATCTCCTAAACCCTAACTTGGAATTCTTAAACATCACCAAACTACACTTAAACACTTCTAAACATGTACAAGTGCTAAAAGGAAAGGATTACTACACTAATGGTGAAGAGATTACCTCATTTGGCAACTCAAGAATTTTCTTGAGTTGCCCCAAGTGTTCAAAATCCGATTTTTCTTGGTCCAAAGTGCTTGTGGGAAGCTTGTGCATGTTTTTAATGAAGTGGGGATGGAGTTTTAATGGGTTTTTGATGATGAAGTGAGGGGTGTAGTGGAGGTGAAGGGAGAGGGCAGCCATGGAGATGAAGGGAGAGAGAAATGATGAGGAGAAAATGAAGGAGGAGAATAGCCATGGTCAAAGATGACCCCTCACCCTCTCTCTCTCTTGCCCATCCCTCTTTGTTTATTCCTTTTCTTTTCTTTTTCTTTTCTTTTGTTTTCCTTTTCATTTTAAACACAAATGAAAACCCCAAATAAAACCATGGTCACACAAAAAGGAAAAAAAAATAAGGTTTGTAACATGAAATGGTGCATGTCATGCACAAAACCGGATTAATGCATAATTAGCGATTATTAATCAAGTTTAGAAATAAACTTGTATATAACTAATCTTATAACTTTATAAAATGTCTAAATCATATAACATTCTTTCAAAATCAACAATTTACGTATATTTCCAAATATTTCCCAATTATCAGTATTTAATTATACCGCAACATTAAAATATTCATAATATTTATTATTTTAATTATTTAATTTCCCAAAAATAATATTTTATTTTTCTGAAATGTTACACGGAAAGACGCTCTTCAACCAGTAGGGCTGCGCCCACTGCGGCTGCATATGTGTCAAAATGCTGGGTGCTGATAGAGAGGAACAACTGGGTAAGCAGGCCTCGCACAAATCTCTTGATCCGCATCTCATCAGTGTCCACCAAATATGGAGCATACACAGATAGCTGGGTAAACTGAACATCGTAGTTTTCCACCGTAATACCCGGAGTCTAGCGTAACGACTCAAAACTGCGAGCTCGAGCATCCCTGATGCTCTGCGGAAGAAAACGGGCAAGAAAAACCGTCACGAACTCATCCCAGGTCATAGGAGAAAGTCCTGCGGCTCGGCCCCTCTCTAAAGACTCGCACCTAGTCTGGGCAAGATCCTTCAGACTAAAACTCGCGAACTATACCCATCTCGTGTCGGAGCATCTCAGCGAACGACAGATCCTGGCTATCCGATCGTTAAATGACTGAGGATCCTCAGCTGTATCGGTGCCGGTGAAAACCGGAGGCTTCAGCCTCATGAACTCAGATAATGATGCGGTGATAACCTTCGTAGCTGTAGGTATGACTGCCAGAACAGTAGGCACCATCATGGTCCCCGAAACAGGTCGGACAACCTCCTGTCTCTGCGCTCGACTGGCCTCAACCAACGACCCCATCATCTAGCGCAAATCCTGCATATCGGCCTCTAGCCTAGTAATACGATCTATCAAAGGTGGATCAATATGCTTCTGTGGAATAGGTGTACCTCCCTGGTCAGTCCTCGTCACTGACAAGCCTACCCTGACCTCGGCTCTCGCAGGCCGCTCTCTGCGCCCTCGTAGTCTTCGGCGGCATAATGGATGGAAATGGAAACAGGATTCGATAAGAATATAGAATTCGAATCATAGTGATACATGGAAATCAAGGAAGGAATTACAAGCAACATGCCCGAAGGTCACTTAGGCGGAGTGTAACACCTTAGAATGCGATTAGTATTAATTAAGCGATAATACGGATTTTTAGTAAAAAGTTTACCAAAATAGTTTTCAAATATTTTATAAAAATAAATTAATATTTTATTAATATTTATTTTGGGCTGCACACACATGTGCATGTTAACCTAGGGTTAATTTGGGGTTAAACCATCCTTAAAAAGCCATGCAATCTAACCCCATTCCATTAAGTGTAATATGTAATTAATTAAATTAATTAGTTTTCAAATTTTAAATAAAAAGGGTTTTATATTAGGTTGACTTGAGAGAGAAGAAGAGAGATAGAGGGCATCATGAGGCATGAAAAGCATGCCATGCATTAAATGAAGAGATAGAGGGAGGCATGGCTCCTCTAAACTCACCCCTCATTCCCTCATCCATCACCCTCACTCATATACCCTCACACTCACTCACATTCTCTCATTTCCCATTCATTTTCTCCTTCTCATATTTTTCTTCACTCTCACACTCTCTCAACTGATACCTTAACCCAACCCTCACAAACCCACACAAAACCTCCACTAAACTCCCTCAAAACCCTTCACAAGTCAAGATCAAGCCACTAGGATCACTTGGAGCATGGAAAGATAGGGTTTTGAGCATGTTTGGATTGGTAATGACTCTAAACTGTTAATTAGGAGTTTATTATTGTTTTGTTGCTAATTAGTTTCAGTTTAGAATGACAAAGAGATCATTTTGTGCACATATCGTATTTCTAGTGTCGTTATAGGGTGTCTGTAACCTGTAAAAACTAGCAGTATAGAAGTGTTGTACTAGTTGCCCTGAGTGTACACCAGTAACACGAGCCCAACCTGAGCGGTTTTGGCCGGCGACATTAGGTCTAGGTCTAGCGAGCTCGGTCGTACGAGGAGGTGGGGGGTTGTAGTTTGCAGGGTAGCTGTCTGCAGTGGTTTAAAGGTGTTTGGTACTGCTAGATTTTGATGTTTTGACTGTGGGTAAAATCTGGGATCGATTAGCTAGTTTTTAGTATTTCGACTATGCGTGTTACGATATCCGACACGGTGTCTGACTCAGTTTCTGCGCTTCGCGTGACTTCTGCACTTGGGTTTGTTTTAGTAGTGTCACCACACACGTTAGCCGCTAAGCGAACATTTGAGAGGTTGTTGGAATCGATGCGTCGATTTAAACGTAATTGTATGTATTATTGGTCAATTTCTGAGTTGCACTTGCTATATTTTGTGTTAATAGGATCGCAGGCGGGGACTTCGGACGCTGCGAAGAAAGGGAAGCAGGTGGTCGGATATACCTTGCTTGAGATCACTGTGAGTAGATTTAACATCTACGGGGAAATCGCCCGTATGGCGTTATGCGTCAAGGCTTGATATAATAGTATAGCCGTATGTTTATATTCGTATATGTTGATTGTGCATGAGCATCATTACATACCATTACATTGTTGTGCCTTAATTTAGTACCTAGTGGACACTACATCATTACTGACGGTTCATGTTGCACTAGCACTAAATTGTATGCTACACCCACACCGTCGGTAATTTCCATGACACGCACAACCTATACCCATATGCAATAATGTTATTGATATTAACCCATGGATTATTGTTCTATTCCGCATATGAGATACATCGTGCATACATACTTACTTATATACACCCATACTTGCTATAGCTACATGTGCACCTTTAGATGATGTTGGATTTGATTTTTGAGGAATTGGGAACCACATGATATATTTAAAAACTGAATTCATTTAAAAAGAGCGGTTTTCCCCTGATATGCTCATATTACTGTTTTATGTTGCATCTATCACATTTCATGGATTTACGCATTGAGATAAGGATTTCATGTGATTTTTGGATTTGAGAACCGTGGTATTATTTCAAGAAAGTATGCATTGTTTTGAAAACCCGGTTTCTCTTGATATGATATTTCAGTGCGTCCACCATGCGTTTTCTCGGTTCTGAGACGTGTGATAGAAACCCGATTCTAGGAGCTGGTTGATCCGTTTGCGGGTTCATGGTGGACCCGGTATGGTATCCCGGGGCGAGAATGGAAGGTTGTGCAGTAGACGACGAGCCTGGCAGAGGGACTACTACCTATCGGTGATTGGTTGGACCTGGCGATTATCCGGAAGATACCGACCGGAGTCGAGAGATGGATATGGGCCGACCCATACTGCCGGAGCCCGAGGGCCGATCCGGACAGACGGAGCCCGTGGGCCGATCCGGACTGACGGAGCCTGAGGTATATGTGGATTTGCGTGTCGATGTTGGACATGAGTATTTCATGATGTTTTCGAGTGCCGATGTTGGGCACTCAAGTTCCATGAGATTTACAGGATATAAGGGCTGATTAGAGCGACGACGCCTGAGTTATTGGGATTTGGGGTGTCGTTGATGGACATCGGGTTTTTCCACGATGATGATTCATGATGATGATATGTTTTATCCCATACTCAGCATTCATTGATATGCATTGCTTCATGTATTTGTAGTACCTGATAGAGTACCTTTCATGATTGTTGCATATCCATATTGACATATTATGCTATCAGATTGCATGTGTTGGAGTATCGCAGTACGTACATACTTGCGATTATCTGTACGATGTTATTTACTATTCACGAGCTGGAAACTCACCCCCGTTGTGGCACAGTGTTTTGCAGGTTTGACCCTTAGAGTAGTCGCGGTATAGCTTCTCCTTATTGTATCTTTTTGGCAGCGGATACCGCTACAGTTGGCTGTGAGCCATTTTTCTATAGGTGGGTTTTGCGGTTATCCGTTTATATTCATTGTACATCTTGTTGCATCTAGTATTCTCCATTTACCATTTCATGTATTGACTTAGAGATGAGTTGTGAGGACGATATTGTATATTTTATGACTCTGGGTGTCGAGCTCGTGTGAACCGACTTTTATTATGCAGTTTTTGTCTCTTTATACTGTTTTTCATATATATTGTCTACTTCTACGCTACATCGTCGTATATATGCTTGTGGTGGTTGTTTCCGGCTTTGGTCGTGAATTGCTCCCGTTTGGGGATGCTTTATTTATATCACATGTTGTTTTACTTATACCTTATATGCTTATACCCGTTTCGGGGCTAGTTTTTGCAAAGGAGGTGCTGCCGAAATTCTTAAGAAAAATAATTTAAACTTTAAAGATTTTTACTTGAGATTTCCAAATGTTTTTAACAATGTTTTCATCACTTATTAATTTTGATGGTTTAGATTTCTGGGTTTTGGGTTACTTAAATTCGTTACGCCTGTAGACATTTGGTGGTTTAAGTACGGGCCACGTGCCAAATTTTGGGTCGTGAAAAAGTTGGTATTAGAGCGCTAGGTTTTACCTTTCGGAGTGTAGGATGACCTTGGTATGATGGAGTAGGTAGCTTAAGCAGAGTGACGTAGCGTGTGTATGTTCCGCGGCATACTTACGACACGGTGCTCCGCCTAAGTGACCTTAGGACTTGTTGGTTGAAATTTCTTTCATGATTATATACATCCTTGTGATTTGATTTCCGTGTTCCTATCGAATCCTGTTTTCATTTCCAGCCATTATGCCGCCGAAGACTACGAGGGCGTAGAGAGCGGCCACGAGAGCCGAGGTCAGAGTTGGCTCGTCAGAGACGAAGACTGACCAGGGCGGTACGCCCGTTGTTCAGGAGAAGATTGATCCACCTTTGCTAGATCGCATTACTAGGCTAGAGGCCGGTATGCAGGATTTGAGCCAGATGATGGGATCGTTAGTTGAGGCCAGTAGAGCGCAGAGCGTCAGGGATGCTCGAGCTCGCAATTTCGGGTCGTTATGCCAGACTCCGGGTATGACGGTGGCAGAGTACGATGTGCTGTTTACCCAGCTATCTGTGTATGCTCCATATTTGGTGGACACTGAGGAGATGCGGATCAAGAGATTTGTGCGAGGCTTGCTTACTCAGTTGTTCCTCGCTATTAGCGCCCAGCATTTTGACACATATGCAGTCGCAGTGGACACAGCCCTACTAGTTGAGGAGCGTCTTTCCGAGACTTCGGTAGTTTCGGAACCGAAGAGGGTTCGTACTGGTATCTCAGCATGGAGACAGATGTTTAGGCGCCGCGACAGATTTCGTTCAGGTCGTGGGAGTAGCAGAGGCTTGGGACGAGGCCAGTTGTTCAGCTCTTATCCACCGGAGGGTCAACAGTCATCGTTTGGATGTTACAGGTGCGGGAGTTTTTATCATCGTGTTCGAGATTGTACTGAGCCACGTGAGGACGAGGCAGCCGTATCGCATGTTACCTTACCACCTTCTCTACCTCAGAGAGCGTTGCCTCTTGCGCCTGTTGTAGCTCTGCGTCAGACTTATGCTCAGAGAGGTCGTGGTCGCGGAGGGTTTGTTCAGAGAGGACGGGGTGACAGAGGCGAAGGACAGCCAGTTGTCGGTAGAGGGCATGCATGAGTTTTTTCTTTGACTCATCAGGACGCGCAGGCATCCAATGCAGTGGTTTCAGGTACTCTTTTGGTATGTTCCTTTGGTGCACACGTTTTGTTTGATCTGGGATCTACGCACTCATATGTTTCTATACACTTCGTGAAGAGATTGGGCCGAGAGTCGTGTTTGCTACATCAGCCGCTTATTGTGACCACTCCTGTTGGCGAGTCGTTTGTTGTGCGACACGTGTTTCGGTCGTGTGCCGTTCGGATTGGAGATAGAGAGTCGTCCGTCGACTTGATCCTTCTTGAGATGTTGGACTTTGACGTTCTCCTGGGCATGGACTGGTTAGCTACGTGCTATGCATCTGTGGACTGCCGCGAGAAGACAGTCAGGTTTTGTTTTTCCGGCGAGTCAGTTCTTGTTGTGCAGGGGGACCGTGGTGCCGCCCCTCACAGTTTGATTTCAGCCCTTTCCGCTAGTCGGCTTTTGAAGAGAGGATATCGGGGATTCTTGGCTTCATTTGTGATACCGGAGCCACAATAGATTCGTTGGACCGGGTTCCTTTCGTGCGAGAGTTTCCCGACGTATTTCCCGATGAGTTACCTGGATTGTCGTCAAAGCGTGAGATTGAGTTTTGCATTGATCTGAGTCCCGGCACGGGGCCTATTTCTATACCGCCTTACCGGATGGCCCCGGCGGAGCTTAGGGAGCTTAAGGGTCAGCTACAAGAGTTTCTTGATAGGGGACTTGTACGTCCAAGTGTTTTGCCTTGGGGAGCTCCTGTCCTGTTCGTCAAGAAGAAGGACGACAGTTTGAGGTTGTACATTGATTATCGTCAATTGAACCGAGTTACGGTGCGGAATAGCTATCCTTTACCTCGCATTGACGATTTTTTTGATCAGCTCCAGGGTACGGGACATTTTTCTAAGATTGATTTGAGATCAGGTTATCATCAGTTGCGGGTTCAGAATGATGACATTCCGAAGACTGCTTTTCGTACGCGCTACGGGCATTATGAGTTTTTGGTGATGTCGTTCAGATTCACCAATGCCCCAGCGGCGTTCATGAATTTGATGAACCATATTTTCAGGCCGTTCCTCGATTAGTTTATTATTTTGTTTATTGATGACATTCTGGTTTATTCCAAGAGTCGTGAGGAGCATGAGCAGCACTTGAGGATTGCTTTGCAGACATTGAGAGAGCACCAGCTGTTTGCCAAATTCTTGAAGTGTGCCTTCTGGCTTGATAGTGTTGACTTCCTAGGTCATGTGGTTACGGTAGCCGGTATTCATGTGGACCCGAGGAAGATCGAGGCCGTACAGCTTTGGCCCAGACCTGTATCAGTGACAGAGGTCCGCAGCTTTTTGGGCTTAGCCGGTTACTACCGCCGCTTCTTGCAGGACTTCTCAAATATTACTGCACCGCTGACCGGACTGACCAGGAAGTGAGTTCCTTTTCTTTGGACTGAGGCATGCGAGCAGAGTTTTCAGCAATTGAAGACTCGGTTGACGACTGCACCAGTTTTATCTTTGCCTTCTGGATCGGGCGGCTTTGTCGTTTACTATGATGCTTCTCGAGTGGGGCTCGGTTGTGTACTGATGCAGCATGATAGAGTTATCGCTTATGCTTCCCGGCAGTTGAAGAAGCACGAGCAGAATTTGTTAGTTATATGTATGCCCTAGAGGCCATTACTGTACATGGGATGTATATTGTAGTGGATGCTGGGACATATATAGGGAGGACTTTCTTGCTCGACATGATAGTATGCTATCTGGTTACTCTTTACCTTAACGTGTATGCTGATTGTCTCTTTGTTACATGTTGGTAAAGCCCTTAGGATCTGTACTTGACTACCTGGACTATGATGCGGATCATACTAGTGGGGACATGGTAGTCCATAAGTACATCCTTCAAAGTCCCTAGTCGTGGGTGTATCGAGACGGGGCATCGATATGCCAGAGTAGACTAGCGTGTACCTTCTCGACCCATACAGATGGGCGATGGATGATCCCATATCCATCGGTGTTTGACATCAGAGATGATATACGGGTGCTCAGTAGAGACTGGGTACACTGGACGGACTCGCCGAGAACTCCCAGATGGTATTATACCTCACGTCAGATGGCAGTTCTCTGGTGACACTGGTACAGAGTAGTCTGTTGACCCGAGATCGTCATAGAGTCTTGTGTGGTTCCCACTGTGCTTTGATTTCCATCTTACCACGTCCAAGAGGGCGTGCAAAACGGTGGTTTTTGGGTACAGTCCCGAGTCACATGGAGGCAATGAGCGATAGGAGGGGATTCGTCTCTCCCGGTATATGGGGGTTGATGTTGCGCTGTGTTCGATTGGCTATAACAGGAAATCCATGGCCAGGGTTGCTGAGATTTACTGGTAAGTGTTACCAGTAGTTTCTCGAACAGTTATAGACCTCACATCGACACGACTTATTGAGCTACTGGGGTCTGACGTTTACCACCCCTAGGCGAGATATGCGACATATCAGACGATCAGACCGGACTGTACGGTAGTGTTACTGGTCGGATTCACTGGAGTGTGAGCGGGCTTGCTCGTCGATCTTCAGATCGCTCAATACCCGGGTGGCCGTTACGTTTAGCAGACCGCTTGCGGCTTGTGGATGTTTGATATGATCATCATCCGCTGCCGGCGTATTGACGAGTCTTTAGAGTCCTACACAGAGGTTTCCTGGGTCAAGCGAAACGAAATAGGAGCGCATATGAGATATGTGCGGGACCGAGAATAATGCGTGTATGTGATACCGTATTCTATTCTCGCGATAAATATATCGAAAGGTTGTATGCGATATAACCTAGTTATCGATTCAAGCGTTGATTCGATAAGCCGATATATTAGATACCAGTCGGTTATGTGCGCATGACCGGATCATTGAATCAAATGTTGATTTAATGATTTAATGCATATTTATATATTTGATATATTGCTTTGCATTAACTAGTATTGGTTCACTTTATATGGATTTTCTCACTTGTTATGTGCATATTGTATATGTGATATACATTTGTACATTTGCATGTATCATGTTTGATGATACATGATTGTTTAAGTGTAAGTTAAGAATAAACCATGGTTATTTATATGATTAGGGTTTTATTTCCTTTTCTTATTTATTTATCTATTTATTTATTTTGGAAATAAAGAAAAGGCATAAGAAGAAAATGGTGGCTATTTTTGTTTCATATTGAAGTTTCTTGAAGACTTTGACCTAGTGACCATTTTGTTCTTATCCTTAACCCTAACCATTCAATTAACCATGGTCTTTTCTCTACACTTAACTAGGGTTGAAGATATGATAAGTATTGATTTACTTATTCATTTTTCAAATAACTTATCATAACCTTTTTCCTTCTTCTTCTTCATTCTTCAAGTGAAGAAGCTTGAAGTCCATCAATGGTGATTGTTGGAAATGAGTGAGAAATCCAATTCTAAAGTTAACCCACTTCCTATTTCTTCATCCTCTACCTCTTGCCAAGTAGTAGAGTGTGTTTCCTTCACAAGATTTTAGGGTTTGGTGAAGGTGGAGCTTGATTCATCGATGCTTCGACGTAGATCATCTTCGGCATGGACATCGACGACCTAGCTTGCCCATTCTCCGACGAAGCCGATCCTAGAGCCCAGATTCGATTTGGACAGCGGAGAGGACCTCGTTGCGGAGCTATGGAGGTGGAGCACCGGATCTACAAAGGTTGTATTTCCGTATTTTATTTCGTTAACTGTTAACTTGTTCTTGTTCGCCTAGATATCTAGCAAACGATCCGTACTTTAGGGTTTGTAGGCACCATAATTTTTGAAATTGCCATGGTTGATGGCTTGGGAGACCTCACTAGAGTGCCTAGGAACCCTGCAGTGGTATCAGAGACTAGCTAGAGCCTTAGGCGAAGTCCAGACGGAAATTGAAGTCCGATCGAACCGAAACCATACCCGGAAAATTGCTCTCTGTCCAATTTTTAAAATCTGGCCTTTTTCTACATTAAAAATGTTCAGAAAAATCAGCAGGTTAATATATGATATACTGTGAAATTCGTACACATAATTCCTTAATCTTGCCGCGCTTCCGCGGCACGAGCTAGCCTCGTGCGGCGGTTGCGCGGCGGTACGGAATGATTGTTTATTAATTTTTCCACAGTATCTCATAATTATTAGTGCTGGTATTCCTGGGTATTTTTAATATTTATTACAGAGTTGAAAAATTCTGAGTTGATTTGGGGATTCGGTATTTCGATCGGGATATCAAATTTTGTCTGTGTGGCTTTCCGGATAAATTTTAGAATATGTTAAAAAGTTCGACTGGATATAAATACCCAACTTTTCCCCTGTCGGGAAATTTCCAAGTGTTGGATTTTTCCGTAGTTTAACGACGTTCTAAGTAGTGCAAGTAATGCGATGGTCCCTCTAGAAGACACAAACCTTAACTCGATTATGTGACCGTCTTGAACTGCCCTTTGAACCTTCGGGTTTGGGGCAGTACGGCGTGCCACATGTGAGGCGTTGGCTTGACCCTTCTACGGCTGGATCGTTGGTACTGAGGTACGAACGGAATGTTGTTAGACTTGTTTCATGTGTTGATCAGTTTCGGGAAAACTTGGGTGTTCGATTGTTCAATCGAAAAGTTTAACATTTTCTGTTTATCCAGAATGGGATACAATAATTGGAATTCACAATGAGTTATATGATAACTAAATGAATGTTATAAACGTAGCAATTTAGTCGCACTTGATCGGTTGCCACGGAATTTTGATGTGATCAAAAGTCCGTCGCAATCACGTAGCGTACGCGGATACTCGCCGGGTAAACTTAATAGACAGCCTCACTCCATAGCCCCGACCAAGTGACTGTAGGAGAACCCCGTCGCCGAAAGCATCCGTCCGGGTGCTCGCGGTAGCGGTGTTCCGCCTTGGTGCACTTCGTCGCCGGTATCGGGCGTGCAGCCGTCTACTGAAGTTTGCGACGAGCATTCGATCAGGATGTCGGGAATCTTGTTGAATTGCCCGACTTGATATTGAAAAGAGTTTTCGATTTTGAGACTAAAATGCGGGGTTTATAATTGTTAGGCATGCGATGTCTAAGTAATTCATTTGGTCAGGCATGCGATGTCTGAGGTGGTTGCGGATTCCAACTGTTGTAGTTTTACACTTTCTTTTCTGTGACCGTAAGTGTAATGTGTGATATCGCCGGTTTCGTTGCTATATGTCAACGACAATTGGGATGCGCATATTTACTTACGTTGATGACATGTGATGTTATGTGTTGCTGGATATGTTATATTGGATCGTCGTGTTTGAATAGCCGGGGGTTTTATGTGAGATGAGTGTTTTTCATTTTCATTCATGTAAAAACTTGTATGTAATATTCTTTTTTTTTTGGGGCGCTTCCAGGTTGCGGGAGTTGTCACCTGTTGTATATTATTTACTTTTCCGCACTAGGATAGACCCAAGGAGGAGGGCACAAGTAACCGGGTTCTGGAGTCCAGTGGGAGACCAACTCGAGGAGTCGCGTCCGGGTCTCCTAACTCCAGAATTGGCAGGGTTGCTTGCCGCTCTCGTAGGGGTCTAGGGGTGTGGGTTTGGCTATTCATCACGACCGTGGAATCCGTGTTTTATACTGGCTCGTATTGAAAACACGGACGTCCTAGTATATCCAATATTTCATATGATTCTTCTGCTGCGATATCTGTGATGAGATCATGTGATGTTTCTGTGATGGATATAGTATATAGTATATATGATATATTATATAGACGTTACTTATGTTTTACACCCGCGCTAGCCCTGCCCTGCTCTGCCGTTAGTTACCTAACCTAACGGTGCACGAGGGGACATCGAGGCGAATGCGGATGGCATAAGTGTACGTCATATCTATCTGTGATGTTTAGGTACTTAAATGATGGGACTTCATTAATGTGATTAATGAAATTAAAAGAAACCTAAGATGTTGTAGAATCGAATTTCAAAATAAAACAGGTAGCTACAGTTCTTGCTTTGCACAGCGGTATATGTGATATATCCTGCACCTTATTCGATGAGGAAAGGACCGAGATCCCTTCACCGGGAGTGACTCCTTTAGCAATAACTGGCAGATGCTACACACTCGGTTTGTCTTTTGATTGCTTTTAAGTGTTTTTGCTTTGCACAGTGATATATGTGATATATCCAGCACCTCATTCGACGAGGAAAGGACCGACGATCCCTTCACCGGGAGTGACTCCTTTAGCAAAACTAGAAAAGCCTCAAAAACACTCCATTTCAAAATTCATTCGATCCTACAACGATATCAAGTTCATTACGCAATAGGTTTTCAGAAAAACCTGTCGTAGCCCTCCGTCATTTCAGATAAGTAGTATATAGTATTCGTGCTGCATTTGTTGGCTTTCGTCAAGGTGCAGTGTGCGGTAGCTATATGCTGCTTATCTGCCAGCATACGATGCGATTGGATTAGGGTAGTCGTGCGGCTTTGTTGGCTTTCGTCAAGGGTCGTGCGGGTGGGTTTAATTCGATCAAGAAATGTACGGGTTGAACTTGACTAGCGGGCTATGGTTTGTTGGCTTTCGTCAAGGTCATAGCACGTTAGGGGCAAAATATTATCGGGAATTTCAAGTGTTGAAATTTGCAATGAGATTGCATACCTTCTATGAGATAGTTGGATCCCGATACCCGCTGCGAGTAAGTGTTACTCCTGGGAGAGTTTTATACATTACAATTAGCCGATCAAGTAGGTGTCTAGAAAGGTGTCAACGGGGTTACGCCTCTGGGAAAACGAGGTTTACTGTAATTAGGTTCGTGCGAAAGCACGGGGGACCTCCCTCAAAGTACCGACACTGGCCTGGCTGAAAGATTGGCGAACTTGTAGTGTGTAATTAATCCCGGCTAGTCTTTCCTTTTAGGGTTTGAAGGAAGATTTGATAAAAAGCAGTGGGAGCCATCCTGATTAGATAAAATAAAAACCAATCTATTCTTGACAGAGCGCACGCTGAGTGTTTTCTTCTCTCTCTCTCCAGGTAGCGACCATATCACGCCTTAATCAAGATAATAATACGGAATATTGACCGAACCCGCTTGTTATACTGAGCTGGGGAACGTTGGTCCCACTCCAACTTATAATTGTTATAAGACAGAGCAGGAAATTGGGGATTACCAGAATTCCCGTGCCGCCCAAACGAAGAGAGTGCATGCTGATGCATCATCTTCGGGTGTGTTCATTATACAAAACTGTTTCTCAGTATCCTTTACGTCCTGGGTATGTGATACCAGATCAGGATCCCAGATATGTAATATGTTACATAGGGCTACAGATAGGTAGAGAACTGAGAACGGGTGATAAGTTTCATGAGGCAGAAAACGGGGCAAATGTTGCAGCCAAGTCTGTTGGTCACTGTCATCCTGTATTACAATACATTGATTCTGAACGAATGTTATTAGATACCGAACCTGATATACAAAATCATATCTGTCTCTTTATTAGTAAAGAAACGATAAAATTTTGTATTGTTGGATAATGTTTTGAACATTTCCTATATCAAAAGTTGATCGGTTCAGGCACGTTATCTAAAAGCATTGATGTTCTAAATCAAACTACAGTTCTTAGTATAAGGAACACACACAAGAGGAAGAGTTCAGAAATGAACGAATCCTTCTTGAGGTATTGTAGACTAGGTCTGATCAATGCGACCCGACTGGCTAGAGTTACATATAGATGTATATTTAAATCAGTTTGAATTTACATCTTGTGAAACTCGCCAATCATGTCACAAAGATAAGATGACCATAGCTCTGTTTATTGGAAGCAGAGAAAGAGATAGTAAACTCTTGGGATGATACATGTTGATGTATGTAAGGTCCCCTGTCTACACATGCCAGGACTGGTTCTTTATACTTCATTACGTTCTCTGATAATCTCTCAAGATTCAGTCATATGTTCTTGATGAAACATGAGTCCGAACCTTTTGAGATATTCACGGAATATAAGTTAGAAGTAGAGAACCAAAATACGGGTATAAGTATTATGTCCTATGATGAGATCAAGGAGGAGAATACTTGAGCACGGAAATACTGGACTATTCTAAAGGAGAATGAGATTCTCTCTCAGCATTACTCCTCCGTATACACCATAGCACGATGGTATATCGGGGCGGAGCAGATACACCCTATTTGATATGGTGTGCTCTATGATGAGTACTACTGAGTTACCTTTTTCCTTCTGGGAGTTATGCACTTATGAAGTTGCATACCTATTGAATAGGGTTCGAATCAAATTAGTTGCCTAGCATTTCATATGTGATGTGGAAAGGGAAGAGCCTATGTCTTAAGTTAGTTAAGATTTAGGGTTGTCCGGCCTATGTCTAAAAGCAAAATCCGGACAAGCTCGAGGCAAGGTCTGTTATGTAGAACTGGAAAAGTTCCAGCTATACGAACTACAGCAGATGATTTGATAGAACCAAGGGATTCAGTAGATACCAACGAACCTCAGCCTCTCCGCCGATCTAGTAGGGTTCCTCACCCACCTGAGAGATACTTCGGTTTCTCTATGATAGTGGGAGCGAGGATTGCATCATGAGATGATGACCCAACTAGTTTCGAGCTGGCCATCAGGAGTAAGACTCTGTAAGAATGGCTGGATGTTTAGCGATCTGAGATGGAATCCTTATACGCCAACAAAGTATGGACTTTGGTTGCTATATCTGAAGGGTTAAATCCCCATCAGGAGCAAGTATATCTTGAGAAGACTACTTGGTGTAGATGGAAAAGTTGAGACTTTCAAAGCTAGACTCGTTAGAGGTTTTCGTCATTGACCAGGCATGGATAATGATGAAACCTTTTCAAGTAGCTATGCTTAAGTCCATCCAGATCCTACTTGTCACGGCTACATACCATGACTGCGATATCTGGTGGTTGGGTGTCTTGACTGCTTTTCTAAATAATGATTTAGAAGAGTGCGTCTGTAAGTACACAGCCAGAGGGCTTCGTAGACAGTGGGAGCAGCGGAAACGTGTGCAAGATGCTTTATAGGATAAAGCAGGCATCGCGGAGTTGGAACGTCTGTTTTGATGAAGTAGTCAAAGAGTTTGACATCATCAAAATGGTAGATGAACCTTGTATAAACAAAAAGGTAGTAGGGAGTATGGTGATGATCCTCGTAGAGTACGTGGATGACATACTCTTGATAAGAAAAGAGTTTCTTATGCTACGCTCGATCAATCTCCGCTTATCACAATGATTCTCCACATAGGATTAAAGTGATACCTACTAAATCCTGGATTTTGGATCTATGAGATAGATCTAAATGGATGTTAGGATACTCACTAATTGTAGTGAGACGGTATCAACCGATCCTGAGGAGAATCACTGGAATGGTTCCAGGGTGATAAAGACGACTGAGTGTCAGTCACAGGCATTGTCTTTACCCTCAGTAAAGGGACGGTATGTTGGAAGAGTTCCAAGCTAGATACCGTGGCATACTAGACGATAAAGGCAGGATACATCGCTACTTAAGATGCTACCAAAGAGGCTGTTTGGGTGTATATAGGTTCATGAGATGAACTATGTTCCTCCCATTGTGTGACAATGGAGTTGTGGCTTATGCCAAGGAACGCCGGTCCCATCAGTGATCCAGACTTATTCTAAGGCAGCATCGCCTGATCATGGAGATGGTTGATCTCCAGGGTGATCGAGGTTAGGAGAGTAGACTCAAAGGACAACACAGCGGATCCACTCACAAAGGCCTGTTCCCAGAGAGAGACTTTTAAGGGATGGTTGAGTATGAGATACTGCAACCACTGCTACAGATGGCCCTAGTGCAAGTGGGAGATTGTTAGTTATATGTATGCCCTAGAGGCCATTACTGTACATGGGATGTATATTGTAGTGGATGCTGGGACATATATAGGGAGGACTTTCTTGCTCGACATGATAGTATGCTATCTGGTTACTCTTTACCTTAACGTGTATGCTGATTGTCTCTTTGTTACATGTTGGTAAAGCCCTTAGGATCTGTACTTGACTACCTGGACTATGATGCGGATCATACTAGTGGGGACATGGTAGTCCATAAGTACATCCTTCAAAGTCCCTAGTCGTGGGTGTATCGAGACGGGGCATCGATATGCCAGAGTAGACTAGCGTGTACCTTCTCGACCCATACAGATGGGCGATGGATGATCCCATATCCATCGGTGTTTGACATCAGAGATGATATACGGGTGCTCAGTAGAGACTGGGTACACTGGACGGACTCGCCGAGAACTCCCAGATGGTATTATACCTCACGTCAGATGGCAGTTCTCTGGTGACACTGGTACAGAGTAGTCTGTTGACCCGAGATCGTCATAGAGTCTTGTGTGGTTCCCACTGTGCTTTGATTTCCATCTTACCACGTCCAAGAGGGCGTGCAAAACGGTGGTTTTTGGGTACAGTCCCGAGTCACATGGAGGCAATGAGCGATAGGAGGGGATTCGTCTCTCCCGGTATATGGGGGTTGATGTTGCGCTGTGTTCGATTGGCTATAACAGGAAATCCCTGGCCAGGGTTGCTGAGATTTACTGGTAAGTGTTACCAGTAGTTTCTCGAACAGTTATAGACCTCACATCGACACGACTTATTGAGCTACTGGGGTCTGACGTTTACCACCCCTAGGCGAGATATGCGACATATCAGACGATCAGACCGGACTGTACGGTAGTGTTACTGGTCGGATTCACTGGAGTGTGAGCGGGCTTGCTCGTCGATCTTCAGATCGCTCAATACCCGGGTGGCCGTTACGTTTAGCAGACCGCTTGCGGCTTGTGGATGTTTGATATGATCATCATCCGCTGCCGGCGTATTGACGAGTCTTTAGAGTCCTACACAGAGGTTTCCTGGGTCAAGCGAAACGAAATAGGAGCGCATATGAGATATGTGTGGGACCGAGAATAATGCGTGTATGTGATACCGTATTCTATTCTCGCGATAAATATATCGAAAGGTTGTATGCGATATAACCTAGTTATCGATTCAAGCGTTGATTCGATAAGCCGATATATTAGATACCAGTCGGTTATGTGCGCATGACCGGATCATTGAATCAAATGTTGATTTAATGATTTAATGCATATTTATATATTTGATATATTGCTTTGCATTAACTAGTATTGGTTCACTTTATATGGATTTTCTCACTTGTTATGTGCATATTGTATATGTGATATACATTTGTACATTTGCATGTATCATGTTTGATGATACATGATTGTTTAAGTGTAAGTTAAGAATAAACCATGGTTATTTATATGATTAGGGTTTTATTTCCTTTTCTTATTTATTTATCTATTTATTTATTTTGGAAATAAAGAAAAGGCATAAGAAGAAAATGGTGGCTATTTTTGTTTCATATTGAAGTTTCTTGAAGACTTTGACCTAGTGACCATTTTGTTCTTATCCTTAACCCTAATCATTCAATTAACCATGGTCTTTTCTCTACACTTAACTAGGGCTGAAGATATGATAAGTATTGATTTACTTATTCATTTTTCAAATAACTTATCATAACCTTTTTCCTTCTTCTTCTTCATTCTTCAAGTGAAGAAGCTTGAAGTCCATCAATGGTGATTGTTGGAAATGAGTGAGAAATCCAATTCTAAAGTTAACCCACTTCCTATTTCTTCATCCTCTACCTCTTGCCAAGTAGTAGAGTGTGTTTCCTTCACAAGATTTTAGGGTTTGGTGAAGGTGGAGCTTGATTCATCGATGCTTCGACGTAGATCATCTTCGGCATGGACATCGACGACCTAGCTTGCCCATTCTCCGACGAAGCCGATCCTAGAGCCCAGATTCGATTTGGACAGCGGAGAGGACCTCGTTGCGGAGCTATGGAGGTGGAGCACCGGATCTACAAAGGTTGTATTTCCGTATTTTATTTCGTTAACTGTTAACTTGTTCTTGTTCGCCTAGATATCTAGCAAACGATCCGTACTTTAGGGTTTGTAGGCACCATAATTTTTGAAATTGCCATGGTTGATGGCTTGGGAGACCTCACTAGAGTGCCTAGGAACCCTGCAGAATTATCCCACTCATGATCTCGAGATGGCTGCGGTGGTCATTGCGCTTAAGATTTGGAGACACTACTGTACGGGGAGTCGTGTCAGATTTTCACAGACTACCAGAGCTTAAAGTACATCTTCCAGCAGCGGGATCTGAATTTGAGACAGCGTCGTTGGATGGAGCTCGTGAAGGATTATGATTGTGAGATCCTTTATCATCCAGGCAAGGTGAATGTGGTAGCCGATGCTTTGAGTCGTAGGCCCGGGGGGAGCTAGTCCCAGTTGAGCTCAGTTCAGAGACAGTCTTCTGCAGATTGGCAGGTCTTGTGCGATAGCAGAGTACAGTTTGAGTTCACTTCCACTGGGAGATAGCTTGCTCATGTCAGCGCCCGTCCACTTCTACTTGATTGTATTCGTGAGGCACAGCCCGCCGATTCCCATTTGTCTGAAATTCTTGAGCATGTTCGGCAGGGTAGAGATTCATAGTTCTTGATTGATGACCAGGTTGTGCTATGGTTTGTGACTCGTTTGTGTGTACCTGATACCGATGGGTTAAGACGCGAGATCCTAGAGCAGGCACATCAGTCAGCTTTTAGTGTTCACCCAGGTTCCACCAAGATGTATCGTGACTTGAGAGATATCTATTGGTGGGCAGGGATGAAGAGTGATGTTTCCGATTTCGTTTCGAAGTGCCTGACTTGTCTGCAAGTCAAGGCTGAGCATCAAAGACTGGCAGGAGAGTTGCAGCCTTTACCCGTTCCGGAGTGGAAATGGGAGCAGATTTCCATGGACATCGTTGTGGGTCTACCCAGGTCCAGTAGAGGGTATGACTCCATTTGGGTGATTGTTGACCGGTTGATGGAAGCGGCTCGCTTCCTTCAAGTGAAGACCACTTTTGGTTATGCTCAGTATGCTCAGTTGTACATTGATGAGATTGTGCATTTGCACGGCGTTCCCACATGCATCGTATCTGACAGGGGCACCTAGTTCACTAGCCGTCTTTGGCAAAAGCTTCAGGAAGCCTTGGGTACTCATTTAAGCTTTAGCAACGCTTTCCATCCGCAGATCGATGGTCAGTCAGAGCGGATTATACGGACTCTGGAGGATATGCTTCGTGCGTGCGTGCTTGATTTAAGTAGAAGTTGGGATCGTCACTTGCCATTGATAGAGTTCTCCTACAATAACAGTTATCAGGAGATGATTCAAATGGCACCTTTTGAGCCTTTGTATGGTAGAAATTTTCGATCGCCAGTCTGTTGGACCGAACTTTGCGAGAGCAGGATTTTGGGACCCCAGCTTGTTCAAGAGACTACGGAGAAAATTCAGTTGATTCAGGATAGGATGAGAGCAGCCCAGTGCAGACAGAAGTCTTATGCCGACCGTCGTCGCAGGCTCGAGTTCGCAGTAGGGGATCATATATTCCTACGGATTTCTCCGATGAAGGGCGTGATGAGATTTGGGAAGAAAGGGAAGCTTAGTCCCAGATTTGTAGGTCCTTTCTAGATCCTTGAGCGAGTTGGTACCGTTGCCTACCGTTTGGCACTTCCACCCAGTTTTCTGGATGTTCACCCCGTATTCCATGTGTCGATGCTTCACAAATACATTCATAACCCTTCTCACAGGATTCAGCACCAGACCGTTCGGCTAGAATGCGATCTTCGTTCACCAGAGTAGCCGCTAGTGATATTGGATCGGCAGGTGAAGAAACTTCGGTCAAAGGTCTTGCCATCTGTGAAGGTTCTTTGGCATAGCCCGAATAGTGAAGAGGTCACTTGGGAGGCCGAGAGCTAGATGCGGAAGAAATTCCCTCATCTCTTTGAAGATACGCATAGTAAGATTTTTAAATTCGGGGACGAATTTCTTTAAGGGGGGAAGATTGTAACACCTTAGAATACGATTAGTATTAATTAAGCGATAATGCGGATTTTTAGTAAAAAGTTTACCAAAATATTTTTCAAATATTTTATAAAAATAAATTAATATTTTATTAATATTTATTTTGGGCTGCACACACATGTGCATGTTAACCTAGGGTTAATTTGGGGTTAAACCATGCTTAAGTAGCTATGACATCTAACCCCATTCCATTAAGTGTAATATGTAATTAATTAAATTAATTAGTTTTCAAATTTTAAATAAAATGGTTTTATATTAGATTGACTTGAGAGAAAGGAAGAGAGAGAGGGCATCATGAGGCATGGCAAGCATGCCATGCATTAAATGAAGAGAGAGAGGGAGGCATGGCTCCTCTAAACTCACCCTCCATTCTCTCATCCATCACCCTCACTCATACACCCTCACACTCACTCACATTCTCTCATTTCTCATTCATTTTCTCCTTCTCATATTTTTCTTCACTCTCACACTCCCTCAGCTGAAACCCTAACCCAACCTTCACAAACCCACACAAAACCTCCACTAAACTCCCTCAAAACCCTTCACAAGTCAAGATCAAGCCACTAGGATCACTTGGAGCATGGAAAGCTAGGGTTTTGAGCAAGTTTGGATTGGTAATGACTCTAAACTGTTAATTAGGAGTTTATTATTGTTCTGTTGCTAATTAGTTTCTGTTTAGAACGACAAAGAAATTATTTTGTGCATATATCGTATTTCCAGTGTCGTTATAGGGTGTCTGTAATCTGCTATCAACCCGAGTTGTTACTGTAAAAACTAGAAGTGTAGAAGTGTTGTACTAGTTGCCTTGAGTGTATACCAGTAACACAAGCCCGACCTGAGCGGTTTTGGCCGGCGACATTGGGGCTAGGTCCGGCGAGCTTGGCCGTACGAGGAGGTGGGGGGTTGTAGTTTGCAGGGTAGCTGTCTGCAGTGGTTTAAAGGTGTTTGGTACTGCTAGATTTTGATGTTTTGACTGTGGGTAAAATCTGGGATCGATTAGCTAGTTTTTAGTATTTCGACTACGCACGTTACGATATCCGACACGGTGTCCTACTTAGTTTCTGCGCTTCGCGTGACTTCTGCACTTGGGGTTTGTTTTAGTAGTGTCGCCACACACGTTAGCCGCTAAGCGAACATTTGAGAGGTTGTTGGAATCGGTGCGTCGATTTAAACGAAATTGTATGTATTATTGGACGATTTCTGAATTGCACTTGCTATGTTTTGTTTTAATAGGATCGCAGGCGGGGACTTTGGACCCTGCGAAGAAAGGGCAGCAGGTGGTCGGATATACTTAGCTCGAGATCACTGTTAGTAGATTTAACCTCTATGGGGAAATTGCCCGTATGGCGTTATGCGTCAGGGCTTGATATAATAGTATAGCCGTATGTTTATATTCGTATATGTTGATTGTGCATGAGCATCATTACATACCATTACATCGTTGTGCCTTGATTTAGTACCTAGGGGACACCGCACCATTACTGACGGTTCATGTTGCATGAGCACTAAATTGTATGCTACACTCACACCGTCTGTAATTGCCATGACACGCACAACCTATACCCATATGCAGTATTGTTATTGATATTGACCCATGGATTATTGTTCTATTCCGCATATGAGATACATCGTGCATACATACATACATATATACACCCATACTTGCTATAGCTACATGTGCACCTTTAGATGATGTTGGATTTGATTTTAGAGGAATTGCGAACCACATGATATATTTAAAAACTGAATTCATTTAAAAAGAGCGGGTTTCCCGTGATATGCTCATATTACTGCTTTATGTTGCATCTATCACATTTCATGGATTTACGCATTGAGATATGGATTTCATGTGATTTCTGGATTTGAGAACCGTGGTATTATTTCAAGAAAGTATGCATTGTTTTGAAAACCCGGTTTCTCTTGATATGATATTTCAGTGCGTCCACCATGCGTTTTCTCGATTCTGAGACATGTGATAGAAACCCGATTCGAGGAGCTGGATGATCCGTTTGCGGGTTCATGGTGGACCCGGTATGGTACCCCGGGGTAAGAATGGAAGGTTGTGCAGTAGACGATGAGCCTGGCAGAGGGACTACTACCTACTGGTGATTGGTTGGACCTGGCGGTTATCCGAAGGATACCGACCGGAGTCGAGAGATGGATATAGGCCGACCCGTACTGCCGGAGCTCGAGGGCCGATCCGGACAGACGGAGTCCGTGGGCCGATCCGGACTGACGGAGCCCGAGGTATATGTGGATTTGCGTGTCGATGTTGGACATGAGTATTTCATGATGTTTTTGAGTGCCGATGTTGGGCACTCAGGTTCTATGAGATTTACAGGATAAGAGGGCCGATTAGAGTGACGACGCCTGAGTTATTGGGATTTGGGGGTGTCGTTGATGGACACCGGGTTTTTCCACGATGATGATTCGTGATGATGATATGTTTTATCCCATACTCAGCATTCATTGATATGCATTGCTTCATGTATTTGTAGTACCTAATAGAGTACCTTTCATGATTGCACATCCATATTGACATATTATGCTATCAGATTGCATGTGTTAGAGTATCGCAGTACGTGCATACCTACGATTATCTGTACGATATTACTTACTATTCATGAGTTGGCAACTCACCCCTGTTGTGCCACAGTGTTTTGCAGGTTTGACCCTCAGAGTAGTCGCAGCAGGGCTTCTCCTTACTGTATCTTTTTGGCAGTGGATACCGCTACAGTTGGCTGTGAGCTGTTTTGCTATAGGTGGGTTTTGCGGTTATCCGTTTATATTCATTGTACATCTTGTTGTATGTAGTATTCTCCACCTACCATTTCATGTATTGACTTCGAGACGAGTTGTGATGACGATATTGTATATTTTGTGACTCTGGGTGTCGAGCTCATGTGAGCCGACTTTTATTATGAAGTTTTTGTGTCTTTATACTGTTTTTCATATATATATTATCTACTTCTTCACTACGGCGTCGTATATATGCTTGTGGTGGTTGTTTCCGCTTTTGGGCGTGATTTGCTCCCGTTTGGGGATGCTTTATTTATATCACATGTTGTTTTACTTAGACCTTATGCTTGTACCCGTTTCGGGGCTAGTTTTTACAGAGGAGGTGCTGCCGAAATCCTTAGGAAAAATAATTTAAACTTTAAAGATTTTTACTTGAGATTTCCAAATGTTTTTAACAATGTGTTCATCACTTACTAATTTTGATGGTTTAGATTTCTGGGTTTTGGCTTACTCAAATTGCGTTACGCCTGTAGACGCTTCGTGGTTTAAGTACAGGCCACGTGCCAAATTTTGGGTCGTGACACGGAGTACCGTGTCGTAAATATGCCGCGGAACATACACATGCTACGTCACCCTGCTTAAGCTATCTACTCCATCATACCAAGGTCATCCTACACTTCGAAAGGTAAAACCTAGCGCTCTGTTACCAACTTTGTCACGACCCAAATTTAGGAACGTGACCGGCACTTAAACCACGTGACATCGGCAGGCGTAACGCAATTTAAGTAAGCCGAAAACCCAGAAATCTAAACCATAAAAAGAAGTAAGTGATAAAAACATTGTTAAACCGTTTTGAAATCTCAAGTAAAAATCTTAAAGCTTAAGTTTAGTTTCTTAAAATTTTTGGCAGCACCTCCTTTGTAAAACTAGCCCTGAAACGGGTACAAACACAAGATATAAATAAAGCATCCCCAAACGGGAGCAAATCGCGCCCAAAGACGGAAAACAACCACCACAAGCATATATACGACGCCGTAGCGAAGAAATAGACAATAAAAATGAAAACAACATAAACAGAGGTAAATTAACGTAAGAAAAGCCGGCTCACACCAGCATGACACCCAGAGTCACAAATAATACAATATCGATCCTCACAAACTCGTATCTAAGTCAATACATGAAAGTGGTAGATGAAGAGTACTAGATACAATGAGATATACAATAGATGTAATCAGATAACCGCAAACTCACCTACAGCAAAAAGGGCTCACAGCCAACCGTAACGGTACCCGCTGAAATAGATACAATAAGGAGCCCTTCCATGACTCCTCTTAGGGTCAAGCCTACAAAATACTGTGGCACAACGGGGGTGAGTTTCCAACTCGTGAATAATAAGTAATATCATACAGATAATCGCAGGTATGCATGAACAACGATAATCTAAAACATGCAATCTGATAGTATAAGTATGGCAATATGGATATGCAACAATCATGATCAAGGTACACCATTAGGGTACTATAACTACATGAAACAATGCATATCTAATAAATCCTGAGTGTGGGATAAAACAAAAAATCATCAATGAATCATCATCGTGGACAATCCCGGTGTCCATCAGCGACAACCCAAATCCCAATACCTCAGGCACCGTCACTCTGATCGTCCCTCATATCCGTAAATCTCATGGAACTTGAGTGCCCAACATCGACACTCGAAACATCATGAAAACCCATGTCCAATATCGACACGTAAATCCAATAACTCGGGCTCCGTCTGTCTGGATCGGCCCATATCCATCTCACGACTCCGGTCGGTATCCTCCGGATAACCGCCGGTTCCAAACTATCACCGGTAGGTAGTAGTCCCTCTGCCAGGCTCATCGTCTACTGCAAAACATACCTTTCTTGCCCCGGGGTACCATACCAGGTCCACCATGAACCTGCAAATGGATCATCCATCTCCTCGAATCGGGTTTCTAAAACCAATCTCAGAACCGAGAAAACTCATGGTGGACGCGTCGAAATATCATATCAAGAGAAACCGGGTTTTCAAAACAATGCATACTTTCTTGAAATATAACCACGGTTCTCAAATCCATAAATCACATGAAATTCGTATCTCAATGTGTAAATCCATGAAATATGATGTATGCAACATATAACAGTAATATGAGCATATCAAGGGAAAACCGCTCTTTTAAATGAATCAAGTTTTAAATAATATCATGTGGTTCCCACATTCTCCAAAATCAAATGCAATATCATATAAAGGTGTATATGTAGCTATATCAAGGTATGTGTGTATGCATGTAGGTATGTATGCATGATGCATTTCATATGTGCAATAGAAAAAGAATCAACGTCTAACTATTGATAATAGTGAAGACGGAACAACACATATTCCCTTAGTAAGGTGATACCAGAACAACTGCCTCAATATCAATAACGAATGTAGTACCACGTATATGTATATATCGTGCGTGTTATGGCAATTACCAACGGTGTGTGTGGCATACAATTTAGTGCTCATGCAACATGAACCATCAATAATGGTGCAGTGTCCAATAGGTACTAAGTCAAGGTACAACAAGTAATGGTATGTAATGATGCTCATGCACAATCAACTCATATGCATATAACATGTGGCTATAACATCATATCTAGCCCTCGACGCTTAACGCCATACGGGCGATTTCCACGTAGATGTTAATTCTACTCACCGATGATCTCGATCCTAATAACATACAAAACATAATAAGTGCCACGTAGAAACTGTTCAATAATACATACAAACTACGTTTAGATCGATGCACCGACTCCAGCAAACTCTCAAGTGTTCGCTTAGTGGCTAACGTGTGTAGCAACATTCTAAATCAAACCTAAGCGCAGCAAGCTACACCAAGAACGCGAACCGTGTCGGATACCGTAACGCGCGTTTTCGAAACACTAGAAATAAGCAAAGTGGTCCCAGATTTTTCCTACAGTCAATACATAAAAATCAAGCAGTACCAAACACCAAGGATAGCCTACAGGTAGCTACCCTCAAAAACACAACCCCCCAGGTCCTTACAAATCCGGCGACGCCGCAATTTAGCCTAATCTCGCCGGTTCAACTAGGTGGGGTAGGGTTCGGGTTTCAGGTGAACACTCTGGGCCTCTAACACAATACCACTGCATTGCTAGTTTTTACAGTAACCTATTGTGGTGATAGCAGATTACAGAGACTCCAATATATCACTAAAAATACGATATTGCACAAAAACTATAAATTTTGTGTTATAAACAGCGACTAATAAGCAACACAACATTTTAAAGACCTAATTAACAGTCAGAGATCACTACCTTACATCTCTTGCGCAAAAACCCTAGCTTTCCTTGCTCCAAGTCATCTCTAGTGGCTTAACTTGACTTTGTGAGGGTTTAAGTGAAGTTTAAAGAAGATTTTGCTTGGTTTAGTGATGAACTAGGTAGGGTTTCAGTTTGGGGATGGGGAAAATGAGAAGGAGAAGAAGAAATGAGAGTATATGAGTGTTAAGGGAAAATGAGAGTGTGAGAGTGGTATGTGTAAAAATGAGGGTGTGAGGTTAGGATAAGCCATGCCCCTTCTCTCTCCTCATTAAATGCTCCCATGCTTGACCCATTCCCCATCATTCCCATTGTCAACTCTCTCTCTCCCTCTCTCTCTCTCAAGTCAACCCTAATTCAAATAATAAGTGAGGTGGGTTAAGATGGCTAAAAGTTGGTTTAGGGTGCCATGGCTATTTAAGCATGGTTAACACCTCCATAACCCCCAAGTTAACATGCACAAGTTTGTGCAAGACAAAAAAAATAATAATAAAATATTAATTAATTTTTATAAAATATGTGAAAACTATCTTGGTTAACTTTTTACTAAAAACCCGCATTATCGCTTAATTAACACTAATCGCATTCTAAGGTGTTACATATAGATTGAATTCTGGTATAAATGGTTCATGTTGAAATGGAGTTATACTTGAATTGAATTTAAGTCAGATTGATTTCATATTAGATTAAGACTTTGTCTGAGTCAGACATTTTACAACGAATTGAAGTCCTGTATTAGTTTTGATGTTATCGGTAACTGCTGCAAATGGACGGCCGGATTTGTGTCTTTTTCCAAGACAATTACCGTATTGATAACACCGATTTTAGGTTGTCTACCTTAGATAAACAAGCATCCATATTGATAACACCGTTTTTAGGTTGTCTACCTTAGATAGGCAAGCACCCATATTCTATGGCTCCCTGAGGCTTAAGAGAACTGGTCCCGCTTAAATCTATGTTTACCAGGGTCCTTATTGTAAATTGATATAACTTGATGGGGTTTTATGAAAAATATTTTTGATATATTTTCAAAATACACCTCAAGTATTTAATTATCGTCTTTAGGATTTTCATAATTGTAATTTTTATAAAGTGAAATATTCTAGTGGATATAACTTAGATTTCAATGTTTATAGTATTTTAGTGTAATATTGGAATTGTATTGAGTTGTAATGGTAGTTTCATGAAATTGGTAATTCCTTTGATTTAGAAAATATGGAATATATATATATATATATTGTATACTTAAAGTAGATATTTTGATAATATATATATATATATATTTATAAAAAAAATAGAATTTATTTATTACATAGAAATCACATTTTTCTTAAAAATTGCATTAAAAATTCCATCGAGATCGAATGCTCCTTGCAGAGGTCTGCATATCGCTCTACTAGTTCCGAGGAAGTGCGATAACCCGCACCATCCTGATCGGGGTTCCCCAAAATGGGTTGTAGAGGCGCATTTGCAAAGAATTAAATAATACACTTTTAATGAAAACGGTTTTTGAATGTTTAGGGTATTTTATTGTAAGCTCGTATTTTCCCACAAACTAATGTACCACAAGTCATCGTGCTATGTCAAGAATGTGTGTTGTGATGAGGTAGGTCATTACCTCATTATTTTTCTAAAGGTATTATGGGTAAAAATGAATAAGCAATGTCGTATATAAACAAGATGACATTTTACCGTAAAAAATGGAATAGAAGTTGCAATACATATTATTTTGAATTGAAACTTGTTGTGAAAGTTGTTTTATGTTTGTTAAACAATATAAAAAAAGTTGGTGAATTTGTTCTAAAGAAAAATTGTGTTTTTAGTTAAAATAGAATCGGAAGTCAGATTAACTCCGCTTCCGACTAGTTTTGGATTCGTTTTAATAGAAGAGAAGGGGGAAAGAGGGAACTTACAGGTTGGAATTAGAGAGAAAAGGTAGAGAGAGATTTTGGGATCATCGGGGAGTCGTTTCATCACCGGATTCTTCCCGAAACGTCGTCGGAACATCGACCTTTGCTAACTCCACTTATACAACTTTGGACTTGGAAATTTTAGAGAGTTTTTGTGATAATTTTCAGAATGAAGAGGCCTAAAGGGTAGGGGTATTTATAGGATAAAATTAGGGTTTAAGGTGATGAAATGAGAATTAAAAATGCATTAAAATTTGGTTTAATGGTGATTTTTAATTCTCTGGATAATTGCAGAGTAAACAAACAACATGGGGATAGTGGGGTAGGCCAAGGGGTGCTAGGGTTATAATATAGAGGCATTCCCTACGTACAAGTCCGGCGGTGCCGACCCCCCTTCACATCTCGCCGGCCAAAACCGATGGGTTGGGGTTGGGATTTCTGCCATGTGTCTATGTCTGTTTGTATATTATTTCCCATATGTTTGTTTACTTTGTGACTTTTCATTTTACGTGTTTTGCACGTGTAAACTTTTGAGCTTCTAAAAGTTTAAAAGAAAAATCAACAAAAAAATATATGTGGCTGGGGGGATTCGAACACAGGGGCTACGTCACAACAGTGCAAGGCTTTACCAATGAGCTACAAGTGCTTTCTTGCTGTTCAAAAGCAAATCAAATACTTATAGCATACATAGGTTTGCAAATACTCCATTAATTTTTAAACAAATTTTCTGTATACTGAAACAAAGTACAGAGGGCTACGACTAGTTTTGAAGAAAACCTTTAGCGTAATGAACTTGATATCGTTGTAGAATCTAGTGATTTGAAAATGAGTGGTTTAAGGTCCGCTTTAAAATCGAGTAGTTTTCAAAACAAACCGATTGGGTTGTAACATATGCTAGTTTTGCTAAAGAGGTCATTCCCGGTGAAGAGATCTAGGATCTTTCCTCATCGAATGAGGTGTTGGATATTCATAATGGAATACCGCTATGCAAAGAAAGAACTAGAGCTACCTTTTTGAAAAATTTGATTCTACAACATCTTTTAGGTTTCTTTTCTTTTCATTAATCTTATTAATGACGTCCCATCATTTAAGTTTCCTAAACATCACAAAAGAAATGAAAATAAAACACGCATATATGCCATCCGCATTTGCCACAGGGACCCGGGTCTTCATCGTAAGGTTACTTAACTTACGGCAGGGCGGGGTCAGGACTAGCGCGGATGCAAAACATATATAGTGTCTACTAGTATATCATATATATAAGTAGTATTCGTCTCACGCAGTTATATGATCACATCACAGAAACCACAGAAGCAGATATATGAAATATATGATATACTAGGAGTTCCGTGTTTTAAATTAAGCCAGTAATGAAAAACATGGATTACACGGTCGTGATGAATAGCCAAGCCCACACCCTAAACCCTTACGAGAGCGGTAAGCAACCCCGCAAATTCTAGAGTTAGGCGACCGGTCTCGACTCCTCGAGATGGCCTCCCACTGGACTCTAGAACCTGGTAACTTTTTCTCCCCGTCTTGGGTCTATCCTAATGCGGAAAAGTAAATAATATATATCAAATGGAGACAACAACCTCAACCCGGAAGTGTCCCAATAAAAGAATATTACATACAAATATTTACATGAATGAAAATTGAAAAACTCCTATCTCACCTAAAACCCCCGGCTATTCAATCACGACGATCCAATATAACATATCAACAGCAACACAATAATATCACATATCATCAACGTAAGTAAATAAACGTATCCCTAATGTCGTTGACATATATCAACGAGATTGGAGATACTGCCACATATTGCACTTACGGTCGCAGAAAAGAAATGAAAACTACAATAATTAGAATCCGCATCATCTTTAGACATCATTAACCCGGATTATCACATATTCCGGATTTCATGCCTAAACTTTTAAACCTTGCATTTAAGTCTGGAATTGAATACACTTTTCAAAAATTAGGTCGGGTAATTCAACAAGATTCCCGACTAAATGATCGAATGCTCGTCAGGAACTTTAGTAGATGGCCACACCCCCGAGGCCGCCAACGAAGTGCACTTGGGCGGAACACCGTGACCGTGAGCATCCGAGTGGATGCTTTTGGCTATGGGGTTCTTCTATAGTCATTTGGTCGAGGCTATGGGGCGCGGCTATCATCTAGTGTCACCCGACGACTATTCACGTACGACACGAGATTACGACGAAGTTTTAATCCGAATCGAAACTCTGTGGCAATCCATCATTTGAGACTAAAATGCCAGATTTACAAATCGTTAACTAGTTTTCACAAAACTAATCAATGCGGATTCCAAAAATTGTATCACATAACCAAAGTTATCTAGACGATAATAAACATTTCGATCGATATTTCAAACACCACCAATTCACAGAGACCTCAACCACTTGAGTCTCATTAAAAATTTCCAGAAATTCAAAAACGACAACATGAAGCAACAGAGGAAGAACGAGCCTATAACTCATCAAGTCGGCGGTGGAACCGCGGCCAAGAATAGGTCTAGGGGGCGGTTACACGACCACTTAAACGAATTATGTGCTCGTTTTTCTTCTGCCTCCATAGTTTTTCCTGCATGATTTTCTGAATATTTTTAACTGTGAAAATCTCAACTTTTAAAAAATGGACAGAAACTTGCCAAAAATGGGTTTTAAAACTTTGATCGAACATTTTAACGTCGTCTAGACTTCACCTAAGTCTCTAACATGGCTCTGATATCATGAAAGTATGTCTTAGCACCTCTACTAGGTTTATATGAGCATCAAGTATGCAATTTTAAAATTTTAGAGTGCTAAGTATACTAAACAAGAATTGAACTAGAGAATTAGGGTTTCAAATTAAGCAAACTACATTCTAAACTAAGTGTAAAGAGTCTACAACCTTTGTAGTCTAGTCCTTCACTTCTAAAGCTCCAAGTTGAAGTCTCTAGAACTCTTCTTAAGGCTCCACTTGAAGAAAGGATCGAACTTGCTTGCCGTCTTCATTGCCGAAGATGATCCACCTTGAAGTCTCTCTCACTCAAGCTCACACTTCACTAATCAAGGTATTAGTGAAGTTAACAACCTAAACTAATGGGCTAGATTAGTGTAGCTTGATGAAGTAGGAGATTTGCTCACTAAAAATATTTTTCTCCTTTTCTTTTTCTCAACTCAAGAAAATTCTAGAGAGGAGTTGAAGATGAGGATGAACTTCGATAAGAGAATGAGAGGTTAAATGAACCATGTGACAAGTGATAAGAATGAGATAGAGATGATTAAATATCTAAGAATAAAACAAGAATTAGAGATGAGTCATGGCTTCTCAATACTTCTCCCAGCATCCAAAGCCATGACTCGCTCTCTTTTTCTTATCTCATCTTCAAAATATAAATCATTTCTATTTTCTTTCATTCTTGTGTGATTCTAATACACCCATGTTCTATGTTCATCAACCATGATACAATATACGCGCGTGCGCGCGCACACACACACATCACATATATATAAGTATATATAAAGAGAAGAAAATCTTAAGTGAGCTTAATATTAGTTTATATATATATATATATCAAATATATATAAATATATATCAAATTATTAAATCAACACTTGATTCAATAATCCGGTTATATCATATATAACCCGGTTAATATCAAATATATATATATATATATGTATATTAAATTATTAAATCAACAATTGATTCAATAATCCGGTTATATCACATATAACCGGCGAATATTCAATATTAGTTATTAAATCAACACTTGATTCAATAATCCGGTTATATCATATATAACCGGCCAATATCAAATATATATATATATATATATATTTGATATTGGCCGGTTATATACTCATATAACCTGACCGATATCAAATATCGCTAGATTAGAATACGGTATCATATACTCATATTTAATCAAGCTCCCGCACATATCTCCATATGTGCCCTACTTCGTTTCGCTTGTATATATTAATCAAATCATTGACTCAACACTTGATTCAAAAATCCGGTTATATCACATATAACCTGACCGATATCAAATATCGCTAGATTAGAATACGATATCATATACTCATATTTAATCAAGCTCCCACACATATCTCCATATGTGCCCTACTTCGTTTCGCTTGAGCTAGGAAACCTCTATGTAGGACTCTAATGGCTCATCAATAGCCAGCAGTAGGTAATGATCACATCAGATACCTAGAAGCCGTCAGTGGTAATAGCTGAACGTAACGGCTACCCAGGTATTGAACGAATAGAAGACCAACAAGCAAACTTGTCCAAACTCTCGTAGAGCCTGTAAGCAACATTTACCATACAGTCCGGTCTCTTCGTCTGATATGTCGCATATCGAGTCTGGGGGTGGAATTGTCAGACTCCACTAACTTGATAAGTCATGCCGATGTATTGCCTATAACCTTTCGAGAAACTACTAATAACACTTATCAGTAAATCTCATCAGCCCTAGCCAGGGACTTGCTGTTATAGCCAATCGAGTATAGCGCAACATCAACTCCCAATACCGGGAAAGACGAAACCACCCTTCCTATCGCTTACTGTCTCCATGTGACTCAGGACTGTACCCAAAATCCACCTATTTGCATGACTTCTTTGAGCCGTGGTAGGAAGGAAATCAAAGCACAATAGGAACCATACAAGACACTATGACGATCTCAGGTCCACAGACTAACTTGTACAAGTGTCACCAGAGAACTGCTATCTGACGATAGGTATGGTACCATCTAGGAGTTCTCGACGAGTCATGTTCGGTGTACCTATTCTCTAATGAGCACCTGTGTACAATCTTTGATGTCAAACACCAATGGTTATGGGATCAACCATCACCCCATACAGGGTCAAGAAACATACATACAAGTCTACTCTGGAATATTGATGCCCTGTCTCGATACTCCCTCGACTAGGAACTGTTAAAGGATATGCTTGCAGACTACATAAGCCCCAATAGTATGATCTGCATCGTAGTCCTGGTAGTCAAGCCTACATCCTAAGGGCTTTATCAACATGTATCAAAGAGACAGTATACTAAAACAAGTGTACATGCTAAGATAAAGAGCAACCAGATAGCATACTATCATGTCGAGTGATTGAATCGATTTCCGTGTCGTGTTTTGAAAAGTGTAAAGATCACAACGAAAGAAATTTGTAAACCGCAATCAATTAACAGTGTCTTTTGTAGGTTCGTTTAGCCAGTGCGGATCGTCCACAGAGAAAGTGTGAATTTGTTCGAAATCGTTTTTAGTTGAGTTGAAAAGAAAAGATAAACGAAAATGATTCAAAATTTGTGAGGCTTAGTTTCAAGAAACATAAATAAATAGATCTAAAATCAAGAATTAATAAAGATCAAAAAAATGTCCAAACCAATTGAATTATCAAGATTTGTAAAGTAGCTTGTAGGAATCGATCAAATAAGTAGTGATCATGAAAACTAATGATTACGAATTCTTATCTATTGAGGATTTGTGCTAGATCGATGACGATCAACGAGCTTTAGGGATCTATTGAAGAAACTAGGGTTTCTCCTTCACCATTCCTTGTCCTTTCATTGATTATCATTCAAATTCTAGCCTCTAGCAAATTGAATCACCGATCGTTGATCTCTAATTTGGAGCGAAAACATTCAAGAAAGCGATCTCGCTCAAATTAGGTCTTCGATGATTCAATTTCCTAAAGTTTACAAAACTCATAAGACTTAAGAATCGTTCAAGAATTTCATCATCATCATCTACCTATTCTCCCGATTCCGCTACAAGCGGAGATTTCACTCACACTTCATGAAAAAGGAAAGAATCAAGAATCGATAACTTTTCATAATGCAAGAATGTAAAGAAAAGCAAGATTTATAATTTTCACCTTTATTAATCGACGATTAGGTACAATTCACTCAAAAATTACAAGATTTGAGGAGGTAACTAGATCCGCCAAAATTAGCTTCGCATTGATCTTCTTGAGTCGCGGATCTTCGTGGATCTCTTGCTCGGATGAAGATCGACGTTGCTTCAAAGGCTCGTTGAAGGCTTGCTTGAATTGCTTCTCGATGGATCTTGATTTGGCTTTTGAATTGGATTTGGGCTAGGGTTTTGAGTTACAAGTTGTGTCACTCAACTTGTGGGTGAATTGATGTATAATGATCAACAACTCAACAACCTTTTTAATGAAGCCCTAGGTCCCCTTTTATAGTTTTCCCTTTTAGCTTCTCCTAGAAGCTCGGTTGTTATGAAGCTTGCATAGGAAGCTAGGTAAGTACCAAGCTTACACTAGAAGATTGGCTGTTGTAGAGAAGTTTCTGGAGATTTCTAAGGACTTCGAAGTGTCTTGAAGAAATTTGGCCGTTAAAAGAGAGCCTCTACAAAAAGTTCCCACCGCCGACGAGTCAGATCGGCCGCGGATCCGCGGTGGATCGGCCTGACTCGGCCGCGGATCCGCGGCCATCTGGTGGAGTTGCTGCATGAAATTTCCATTGCTGATTTGTGTTGGCTTTATGGAACTTTCCTGATGTCTGGAATATTTTTATACTTTCTTGTTTACTGCCAGATCACAAGTCTTGGACTTGATATATTTTATCAGCACTTTTAGCAGTTCCGGCTCTTTTACCTGGAGAATTTCCTGGATACAATCTCAAGACAAGTGTTGAGACATAAAAAATCATGCGAATAATAATAAACACTTAATTTCCCTTTAGAATGTCGATTATAACTATAACACAGGGTATTTGGTACTTTCCAGATGAATTCGTAATCTGTGTTATATTTACAATAAACACCTATATATGATCAATAAGTGTAGGGAAATTAACGTGTTGAAAATGCACTATTTTCGACCGATCAAATTCCTCCAAACTTAATTTTGGTCGTCTCGAGGAAACGTCTTTTATTTTTATTTAAGAGAAGGATAAAATATAAAAAAGGAAAACTAACTAGTACACTTTCGTAGGAAACACGATTGCACTGAGCATGTGCAACAAGCCTTTAAACCTCTAGGTGTCCCTAGTAGGAGGAGTGTTGTCTCCTGAGGGTTTTCAGCGGATTGCACCCACAAAATCCTATAATAAAAGGAAGACTGTGAAAGTTACATATAAAGATAAGAATTGTAAAAGAAAGACTTTGAAAATTAGAGTTTCCAACTACACTAGCTTTTCAGTTGTCATGAGCCCTATCTTAATAGTCATGAAAAGATGTTAGAAATCACATCATCTCTCAATAAAACATCGTCTTTATTCTTCATTCCTATCTTTCTTCCAAACACCGATCATATACCCCTACGTGTGTGTAAGAGACATCCCTACACTCGGAGAATTCAATTCAAGCTATCATACTCTTGTCCATCTACCTCAGTACTTTTTAATCGGTGATTATTTAGATAGATTTTGCTCACACATTTTTCATGCGATCGTTAATACTTCTTGAGGTACTGACCGACCGATTACTCCTGTGCTTGCTGATTAGGCGTATTTAGTATTTTCCTCATCTTGCAAGACCTAAGGCTTAGCAGTGACTCCCAAACCAGTTGGTCTAAGGCACTAGGTGATGAAGCACCCTCGCTATATTTTTTTTATGCTGCCTTGGTGATGTCAAAACCAGTGTTCATTTTTATACACCATTTTATCTTTTATTCTTCATTTTTTTATTTTCGTACTTTGGCTTTTAGACAAGAGCATTTCAAGGTATCCTCTACTATCCCGAGTTTCAAGACGTATGTAGGTGCGTATAGTAGGGTATCAACATTCAAATGTTTGGCTTCCAGAATATGAACTATTTTTCAGACTTATTTTTATCCTCAGATTAGTGACTTCTTTCATCTTACTAACCCTTGGGACAACGGCTCATAACTACTTATTACTAGTTCGTTTAAGAAAACTTCTAAATTTCATGGTTTTCTTAAATTTTTCTAATCTTTTGGATGAAATTTTTCACTATCTAATCTTTTATTATCTTATTTATTTACAAACTTTTTTTTAATTTTTTTATTATATGTTTTGTGCTTATGTAAAGTACGATGCAAAGTGATACGTAAATAAGCACAAATCTCCCCCAAACTTGTTTATAACAGTGTCCTCACTGTAGCCATCTGTTAAATCTTGAAAACCTGTAGGCTTGGGAGGAAATTTATTAATGGGGGCAATAAATATGATCGTGAAAATTCTCCCCCAAACTTATTCTTTTGCACTCACCTCCATTCTAAAGATGATACAGTATTTTTCAAGACATGAAGGTGAGACGGAGGAATTTTAGTCAAGATAAAGCATCTCCTGTAAAAACAGTAGCTCCTCCGTAGGGTCAGTGGAAAAATACGGTTTTAATTTATATCCATGTACTTTGAAAATTGTACCGTTTTCAACATTTTCAACCTCAACTGCCCCGTGCGGGTATACATACCGCACAACAAATGGTCCTTTCCACCTAGATTTTAGATTACCCGCATGAAGATGGAGTCGTGAATCATAAAGAAGGACTTGTTGACCAGGTGTAAAAGTTTTTCTCAAAATATTTTTATCGTGAAATACCTTAGTCCTGTTCTTTACAATTACAGTATTATCATAAGCTTCATCGCGGAGTTCGCGTAGCTCATTTAATTGCAGCTTCCGAAAGTTCCAGGCTTGATTTAAGTCAAAGTTGATTTCTCTAATGGCCCACATTGCTTTGTGCTCAATCTCGACCGGAAGGTGACAAGCCTTTCCAAACACTAGTCGGTAAGGAGACATACCTAGATCGGTTTTATATGCAGTTCGGAATGCCTAAAGAGCATCCGTCAATTTGGTTGACCAATCTTTTTGATTTTTAGAAACTGTTTTCCCCTAAATTTGTTTGATTTGTCTGTTTGAAATCTTAGCTTGCCCGCTCGTTTGGGGATGATATGGTGTAGAAAGTTTGTGGTTGATTGCATATTTCTGCATCAAAGTCTCGAAAGAACGATTGAAAAAATGCGTCCCGTTATCGCTAATGATAGCGCGTGGGTGTCCAAATCGCGAAAAGATATTTTCTTTTAAGAACTTAATGATAACCTTTTTGTCATTAGTGCGACAAGGAATAGCTTCAACCCATTTCGAGACGTAATCAACCGCAAGCAATATGTACAAATTCCCAAAGGAGTTGGGAAAAGGACCCATAAAATCAATACCCCAAACGTCAAAAATATCAACCAATAAGATGGGTTGAAGGGGCATCTCATTTCTCTGGGAAATCCTACCCGTGTGTTGACACTTGTAAGTCTACGGTAGCGCCCCGGCCGTCTGTCCGAGGCCAAAATGCGGAAATGAAAACTTTTTCTTAACTAGAAACCGGCGCTATCGTATGTTTAAAACCCGGATCGAACCATTAACCTACAACTAGCTATCTAGAGAAGGGATAGAAAGGCTATACCGATCGATCCGTGTCCTTCGGTCCTTGGCCACCATCCTAAGCTCCTCGCGGCAAGTCCGGTCTCGATCTCCTCGTTGGAAAGGGCACCACATCTACGAGTCTTTTTACGGGCTCCTGCTTCATCCGAAGCAACTCGGGCACGTAGTATGCTAGCCGATGTGTCCAAGGCAATGTAGAGAATGTTTGTGATCACTTTGTCTCTTGCATCCATGAGATGGATGGAGGTTGAAGGTGTTGCCATTGATGGAGATTATGAGCTACAGAAGAAAGAGGAAGATGAAGAAGTTTTTCTTTTTCTTTTCTTTTGTGATAGAATGATAATGAGAGTGAGAGAGTGTTATATGAAAATAATACAAGACCAACCTCCTCAAGGCAGCCCCACTCTTTCTCTTCTTATCATATCATCACAAATCTATCAAATAATGTGACACATGCACAAAGAAAGAGACCATGAGTCACCACTTGTGCATGTGTCACAATTAATGCTCCAAATGATGATATTTAGCTCACAATTTCCATTAACAAACATTAATCCAAATGTTTGCAACAATAAAAAGATACGGCAACATCTAAAGTAAACTCGTGACGGATCACAAGGATACCACTTATCTGTATATACATACCTGCATCCGCATTCCGACCGAATGCGAATGCGACGAGACTAAAGTAATCCAACAAATCTAATACTAGGATCCGGCTTAAACCTAAGCCCACTAGTATGATCTGCCCGATCATGATCCGTGCACTACTGCATGTATATGATCGGACCCTGCCATATATCATACGGCTTCTACAAAGTTTCGCCCGAAACTTGAGAAACTGTCTGTGGAGGACTCTAAAGACTCGTCAATACATTGGCCTTGGATTTAACCACTAGAACGTCAGAGGTACTAGCCGTACGTAACAGGATACCAGGTATTGACCAAAAGGGAGGTCGATGAGCGAACTTATCCTGACACCCTACTGAGCCTGTCAGTGACAATATCCGTACAGTCCGGTCCGTTCGTCTATGAGCATCGCATGTTAGGCCTAGGTGGTTGGTAAAAGTCAGACCCCCAAAAGCGGTACAAGTCGTGTCGGAGTGTAGCCCAGAATACCCTGAGATACTACTGGAATACCTACCAGTAAATCTCCTGCCTTGGCCAAGGACTTCGTGTAATGGCTCTCCTAGACACAGCGCGATCTCACCCCCAATACCGGGAGAGACGAAACCCTTGCCGATCCGCTCACTGCCTCCATGTGGCTCGGGAGTGTACCCAACTAAAACCTGTTTGCATGACTCCTTTGAGCCGTGGTAGGATAGTAATCAAAGTATAGTGGGAACTGACACGAGACAAATGACGATCTCAGGTCGATGAACTAACCTGTATACATGTCACCAGGGAACTGCTATCTGACGCTAGGTATAATACCAACTAGCATGTTCCCGGCGAGTCCTGTCCGGTGTACTCATAACCCAATGTGCACCTGTATACATCTTAGGTGAACCAACTGACACCAATGGCTTGTGAGACCGGCCACCGCCCCTCGTCGGGGTCTCGACTGTATACACTAGTCTACTAATGGAGTATCGATGCCCAGTCTCGAAACTCCTACGACTAGGGACCTTTTAAGGATGTGCTTATAGACCCCAGCTCCCACGTATATGATCGCCATCATACTGCTGGCAGTCAAGCAAGAATCCTAAGGGCTCTATCAACGTGTAATAGCGACCTGTAAGGTCACCTAAAGCAGTACATGATGATAAAGACAAACCATGGTAGCATACTATTCACTATCAACGTGTAATAGTGAACTACAATGTCACCTAAATCATATACACGATGATAAAGACAAACCAGATAGTATACAAACCTCTCGAGTAAGACTGTCCTACCGGTATAGGTCCTCTCTCAATCATTGCAATCACGTGCCTGCGATCCAATAATTGACTCTGAGGGCACTATATCCAACAATCTCCCACTTGCACTCAAGGCTATTTATTGCGATGTCGCATACTCACAGCCTACCGAACACCCAACTCCTCTACTAATCAGTCTCACAAAGCCCGTTTGCGAAACTATTGCGTTCGAGGAATAGCCTCAGTGAGTGGATCCACCCTGATGTTTCTCTCTCTGTCTCTCTTTATCTCAAGTTCACGGAGAAAACCATTTCCCGAAATGAGCAATACCTGTCTTAGAATATGTCTGGATATCTGATGGGACCTAGCTCATAAATGAACTCTAAATCTAAACTTCTTAGACTGTATCGTCAACTGAACTTAATTAATATCCTGCGCCATGCCTCCCTGAGTATCCGCTTGGACCTCTTGTCCAAACTACTGCCCATCGTCAGAGGGAAAACTAGAACTCTGACAGTCACTCTGTCATCCAGGTCACCTTGGAAGCCTGGAATGATAACCGTTCCGTGAAAAAGGCTGTCGTTATCATATCCCTAAAACATCCACTTATGTTCTAAAACTGCTTCCGAACGTTTCTCCAGGATAGGATTAATATCATCTTATTGCATCTAGTGCAAAAACAATATCTGGTGTGATACTTGACATATCATGATCAACTCAATTGCCTAAGCAAGTGATCTGCTAATCTTGCACATCCTTCTCCCCTTTAGTCTGTAAGACACCTTCAGAGAGGGTGACTCCATCACCTGCAGGTACACTACCATGCCAGGAGTCGTCCATTCTAAAACACCTTTAGAATGCTGTCTAAGTACCCAGATTGGGAAACTACCCAAATCTAGATCTAAGACCATAGATCTAGTAACCAGAATGTCTGATATTATATCTATATCCTTTGTGGAGAAACCACTGTGTGAAAACCAAAGTATAACCGACCGTAGTATAGGAATTCCACTTCCTACTCTGTGTATGTCATCCAAATACCAGGACATCACACCCTACTACCTTCTTAACAGATCCATCCCCTATTCTGATGATGTCAAACCTTTGACTGTCACATCAGAAATAGATGATCTATCTCCGCTATATCTGCTTTAGTCCATATATAGACATAAGCTACTTGTCCACTATACTTCCGCTGCTCCCACTGACTACGACAACCCTCTGGCAGAGTCATATACACGTACACTTTTAAAGCTAGTTTAGAACGACGCTATACTCATCCTCCTGTCGGGTCTCATAGCCTAGAACAACAGCAATGGCAAGTCCGGGTAAACAAGAACCTCCCTGTTACCGTCCTTGAGGCTACCGGAGTACATCTCGGGTGCCTGAGGTTACCCACCATATCTGCGGAGTAGCCAATGGAATGTCAAACCCGATTGAATCATTAGGTTCTTATCAAATTTTCAGTAATCGTTTGCGGTTCTGGAATCACTTCCAGTTCTACCATACTCCCACCACTGTTTTCTGAAAAATCCATTTTTTTATCAAAACTGTGGCGAGTCAAGAACAATATCACTATTGATCTTCCAGATGGTAGAAAGTCAACCCTCATCATAGCCCGGGTCAACCCACAAACATCCATTACAGAAACGTGCCTTGAGTTATCCAGAGTCTGGTTTTAAGCATAAGCCGGACAACTCCCAGTACCTTAACATTGTTAAGATACGAACTATTCTATATCCAATATAGAAACAGAGTCACTAATTTAATTGGAACCAGATTAAAATCATGCAGCTGTCTCCAGTGCATGTCAAATAAATGGAGAGAGGCCGATCAGCATTACTCAACTTAGAAGTGCATCCAAACATGAGTAACCTGAAAGAGAAACAAGTTTCTCATAATCATTACCATCAACTGAATACCATACACAAGTATCTATATCTTCGATCACCTTGAAGAATCCCGATACTTGCAACATCTGGTTCTCTACTTTACTCTTATACCTATAACTTCTCAAAACTTGGACCTTGTGTTTCTACGAAACACTTGTCTAAGAACTAGAGAAGTCATAAGTAAACAGAATATAGTACGAGTACCAACCCCTCTGTCCTAATGGACACTGGACAATATACAATACTCTGTATAAGTTCCCTGAATCGAATAACTCAAACCCTGTGCGTCGTAGGTTGAAAACTGTACTATGGTTATTTAGAATTACACCGCTGTTTAATGCTCCTTACCTAACCATCAACTGATATAGGTAAATGTCACCGACATAATTTCAAAAAGTTATATCTCACTTTATGAAAATAAACGTACAGATATATCAATTTGAAATTGGTGCACAACAACTGATATTCAAAACCAAATATTTGCCGTCCGGCAAACAACCCAGGTGATTTCCTCAAATATCACCAATTACAACGAATCCCGATATAATGAGGATGATCACCCAATTCCCAATAACTTACTCCCACTCATCATCTGTAAAAACCATACAGATGTAAGAATCAAACCTGGTAAATACATACCCTGGAGCAAGGACTAATTGGGAAATCAGTTTTCTTTTAACAATGCACAGTGAAACAGAAAACATGTAAATGTTTCGAAGGGGTATCCGGGTATTCCTAGTAATGCCTCTTCCATTATCCAGATTCATGACTGTAACCATACATTTCATTGCCATCTCCCCAAATCCCTTTATATGTCTTTAGTCATTACCTTCTGTACACCCCCTTAGGCTAAATGGTTTTCTTCTTTCCCTACCGTTCGGCACCAGCCTATGGTTTGGAAGAAGACTATCCAGTAAGCATAATGGGTGTACTCTCCTAATTCTAGGAGTACTCGTAACCTGAGAGAAGGTGAAGATAAAAGACAACTGAATAAACATTCACTTAGATGTAAAGTTGTTTACATATCGTATCGTCGGATTTTCTAGTAAAGATTATAGGGTTAGGGTTAGCTAGAACGGCAAATTTTTGAAATAGGCATGGACGATGCCTCCCGAAATCTTGCTGCCGTGCTAGGAAACCCAACAACATGCACGAATAAAATCTCAATCATGTGCATCCGACTTGCATGAATAAAATCTAAATCAAGTGTATCCAACATGCACGAATAAAATCTCAATCAAGTGCAACCGATCTTTATAGTTTGGCCCTGGGACGGCGGGGGCTTTAGTAGTAAGCAGATACCCCAATTTGTCATAAGTGATTGCCATATTGACATTCCTGAACCAATCTTTATAGTTTGGCCCTGTCAATATATTTTTATCTAATAGTAACTTAAGGCCCGTCATGTTTGGTCGCTGCAATTAGGAGAGAGAGAAGAAACACTTTAGAATGATTCTCTTGCAAATTTAGATTGGTTTTTAGTTTATCTAAACAGGATGGCTCCCACTGTTTCTCGAATCCTTCCTCAAACCAGAAAAGAAGAATTAGTCAGGATTAGTCTCACCGTACAATACTTGCTTAACCTTTCAGCCAGGCTAGTGTCGGTATTTCGAGGGAGGTTTTACGACGCTTTTGCGAAGTTCCTTAATTAAATAACCTCTTTTCCGTGGAGGCGTAGCCCCGCTAACACTGTTCTAGACACCTAGTTGGTTTATAGCATTGATCATTAAGTGAAAAAAATCTCCCGAGGAGTAGCATATACTCAAAGTAGGATCGGGATCCAAATATCATCGTGTGATAAAGTCGAAGGAATCCTACCAAAATTATCACACTCTAAATGGTATGCAACACCAGCAAGTTTCAGTTTCTTTAGAAACTCCCGATGTGGATTTTTGCCCTATGCTCTTATGACCTTGACGAAGGCCAACATATCATAAGTCACATGTCAAGTTCTACCCATCATTATCCAGGTTAATTTGAACCCACCGATAGATACCCTTGACGAAGGCCAAAATAGCAATACGACTGTCCCAAACCAACGCATCTATCTATGCTACAGATAAATATTCAGCAGCTACCAATCACTATGCCTTGGCGAAGGTCAAAATACATAGCTTGAATACTACCGAATATCTAACTGAAATGACGGAGGGCTACGAATGGTTTTGGCGAAATCGTGAACGTAGTGAACTTGATATAATCGAAGGAACCTGATAGCTTTTAAAAGAAGTGGTTTAAGCTCAGCATTTTAAAAGTATTGCTGTTTTGAAAAAACCGAGTGGTTTTGAAATTGTTCCAACGATTCAACTTTGATTTGTTTGCTTTGCATTAATGTAATGCAGTCCCATCAATTAACCTACCATTGCAGAAAACAACGAAAATACAACGTACGCTTATGCCATCCGCATTCGCCACGGGGCCCCGTCATCACCCGTTAGGTTACTTAACTAACGACAGAGCGGGGGCTGGACTAGCGCGGATGCAAAACATAAGCAACGCCTACTAAATATCATATATAGATATATACATTCGTCATACACAATGATAGACATTCCAGATCACAGATGAACACATTGGATATATTAGGAATCCGCGTTTTGTATGAGCCTGTAACGAAAGACGGATTACACGGTCGTGATGAATAGCCAAAACCCCACCCTAGACCCCTACGGGTGCGGTAAACTACCCGCCAAATACCCGAAGTGAAGCAACCTCCCTCAATAAAGTGAGTAGGCCACTCGGCACTTCAAAGTACCTGGTAGTTTGTGCACCCCACCTTGGGTCTATCCTAGGAGCAAAAACAGTAAAAGTAATAATACAACGGTGGCTACAACCTCAACTCGGATGTGCCCCGCAAAAATAATATTACATCACTTTACAAATTTTACATCGAATGAAAGAATGAAAACCCTCATCTCACATCCCCGGCTATTCATCATGACGATCCAACAAGTTCATATACACAAACCAATATAACATCATCACAGATATGTGCAACCCCGACTAATCGACGTATAGAAATTAGTCAACGTTTCCAAACACATATATACATCACAGAGCTTTTAAAGTAACTACGACAATAGAATTCCACACGCAATTAGCAAACTTAAACAATTTTCCAAGACTTGAAAATCCAGTGAGCTAATGTTTCAAAATCGATAGTTTTGAGCCAATACGAGAGTCGAAACGAACTCTATCCCCGTCCGAATCTTCACGGAGGCGAAGACACATGATAAGACGTCGAATGGGGGGCCTTAGGGGTGCCCACCCCTGGGGGCCACCATGAGGTGGCCCCCAAAGGAGGACAGACCCGAGAGCACCAGTTTCTGGTGATCTCGGGTCTGCAACCCCCAAGGCCACCAATTGGTGGCTTGGGGGGTGTTCTCGGCCGTTGGTCCCCCCAAGGTGTCTCCGTGGTACGCACGCTTCACCCCACGGCTTATCGGTTCTAACCGTGAGCCTGCGGGGTGCGCAAACAACTCAAAGTATCACTTTTGAAAACTGTTTTTGCCGACAGTTTTTCGGGGCCAAAAACGGCAGAATTCTAACATCGTTACAAGCTATCTAGGGTTTATGAGAGGCTGTGATACCACTGTAAGTAAATGTTGCGCACCCCATGTGTTCGCGGGGAGGCAGAATGAGCAAAAAATGATTTTTACATGCTTCGCAACATCGACTTTAAGCAAGGATCGAACATAAAACCTAGCTAGCAAACTATATGAGGTTTAACTACTCGGATGAATGTTATACCTCGTAGAATCGTGTCCTTCTTGTCTTCTCGCTTTCCTCCTTAGCTTCGTGGGCTCCTTGGAGTGGAAATGGATAGCACCTCCTCGTAGGCTTCTCAAAGTCGAAGAAGATCCACCCGAAAGTTCCAACCTTGAGCTCAACCTCCAAATTGAGGCAACTAGATCACTTGGCTTGCTAAACTAAGTAACCTAGAGAGAGTAGAGTATGATTTTGGGTTGCTTAGTCTCACTAACTCTTGATTCTCAACACATGAGACACTAGGGTTTTTGAGAGGAAAAGGAAGAATGAGAGAGTTAGCATGAGAGCTCACATGAGGAAAGAGAAGATTTTTGATAATGATAATAGAAATTGTGATGGCTAGCTTGACATGACCACAACCATGTAATGAAAAATATCTCATCAAAATATCTAGCTCACAAAATATCTTACAAAAATATCTATGGTCAAATGGTCAATCCAAGTTAAATGGTCAAAAACAAGTAGCCATGCCATAATTATCATTAGAAAAAATAACAAATACTTTTCTCTACCTCATAATGGTTTTAATCAAGTCAATGGTCAAAACCCAAATGAGGTGTCTCCATCTATACCCCTCTCATTCGTATATACATACCCGCATCCGTATTCCGAAAAACACGAATACAATGAGACGAAACCAAAGCCTACTAGTATTGTCTTCTCGAACATCACGCGTGCACAAGTACACGTATGTGAACGAACCCTGTCGTAAAAACCATACGACTTAAACCAAACGATCCGGCTTAAACCAAAGCCTGCTAGTATTGTCTTCTCGAACATCACGCGTGCACAAGTACACGTATGTGAACGAACCCTGTCGTAAAAACCATACGACCTCTACATCGTTTCGCCCGAAGCTGGGAAACTCTCTGTGTGGGACTCTAAAGACTCAGCAGTACTCTGGGCAGTGGGTGTAACCACAAGCACGTCAGCGGCACTAGCTGTACGTAATGGCTACCCAGGTATCTGTCGATAAGAAGGTCGAGGAGCAAGCTCATCCAAACTCCTACTGAGCTTGTCTGTGACAATCTCTGTACAGTCTGATCTGTTCGTCTAAGAGTATCGCATATCGGGCCTAGGGGGATGTAAACGTCAGACCCTTAATAACGGTATAAGTCGTGTCGGAGTACAGTCCAAAGCACCCTGAGAAACTACTGGAGTACCTACCAGTAAATCTCGCTTTCCATGGCCAGGGACTTTGAGTAATGGCATTCCGAACACAGCGCGACATCAACCCCCAATACTAGGAGAGATGAATCCTATCTAACTGCCACTGCCTCCAAGTGCTTCGGGACTGCACCCAACTACTACCTGTTTGCACGACTCAATAGAGCCTTGGTAGGGTAGTAATCTAAGAACAGTGGGAACACACTTGAGGCGAAGTAGCAGTGTCAAGTCAACGGACTAAACTGTACTCATGTCACCTGGGAACTGCTGCTTGACGATAGGTATAGTACCAACCAGCAGTACCCACGAGTCCGTCCAGTGTAACTCATAACCCAATGAGCACCTGCATACTATCTCCAATACGACGTACTGATGGCTGTGGGACAGACCATTTTCCCTGCTGAGATGAGAAGCGTATACACTAGTCTACTCTGGAGTATCGATGCCCTGTCTCGATAATCCTGCGACTAGGGACCTGTATAAGGATGTGCTTGTAGACTACCCAGCCCCTACTAGTGTGACTGGTAGTCAAGCAAAGATCCTAAGGGCTCTATCAATATGTATTAGCGATACGTTAAAAGAAACATATACACATACTAAGATAGATACAAACCAAGTAGCATACTACTATATCTAGCAAGACTGTCATAAATCCGTGTATATATCCCAAGCTTCCAAAATGTAATATACAAACTAGTACTATACAATAAAGTCCTCTAGGGCATATCACACTAACAATCTCCCACTTGCACTAAGGCCATGTGCTGGTATATCGCAGACCTATCATCTCGAATAGCCTCTCGAACTGCGTCTGAGGGATGGCCTTTGTGAATGGATCTGTAGTGTTTTCCTCAGTTGCAACTCTCTGAACCTCGATCTCCCGGCGATCCACGATCTCCCTGATCAGGTGATACCGCCTCAAGATGTGTCTGGACTTCTTATGGGACCTGGGTTCCTTTGCTAAAGTTATAGACCCGTTGTTGTTACAATACAGAAGTATTGGATCAACAATAGACAGAACCACCTGAAGTTCTGTTAAGAACTTCCTCATCCAGACAGCTTCTTTTGTGGCATCTGTAGCTGCGATATACTCCGCTTCCATCGTCGAGTCAGGAACGGTGTCCTGCTTGGAACTCTTCCAATAGACCGCCCCACCATTAAGGGTGAAGACATAACCTGACATGGACTTGGAGTCATTCTTGTCATTCTGGAAGCTGGAGTCAGCAAAGGCATCGATCTGGAGGTCTTTTCTGCCGTAAACCAAGAACATCTCCTTAGTCCTTCTCAGGTACTTGAGAATGTTTTTTACTGCTATCCAGTGCTTCTCCCCAGGGTTTGACTGATAATGGCTTACCACGCTCAGTGCGTAAGCTACATCTGGTCTGGTACACAACATCGCATACATTATAGAGCCTACCGCAGAAGCGTAGGGTATAATAGACATGCGATCCCTTTCCAAATCAGTCTTGGGAGACATCTCTTTGGAGAGGGTGATTCCGAGATAAGCCGGTAAATTACCGCGCTTAGAATCTTCCATACTGAATCTTTTCAGTATGGTGTCGATGTACCTGGACTGCGAAAGTCCCAACATCCTCTTAAATCTATGACGATATATCTGGATCCCCAGAATGTAAGAGGTATCACCCAGGTCTTTCATGGAGAACCTGTGCGAAAAGAACCCTTTGACAGATTGTAGATAGGAATGTCATTTCCTATCAAGAGAATGGCATCCACGTACAAGACGAGAAATACAACAGTTCGTACTACAATCTTACTATAAATGCACGGCTCATATGGATTTTTGATAAAGTCAAATTCTTTGACTGTCTCATCAAAACAGATGTTCCAACTCCGCGATGCCTGCTTAAGTCTATAAATGGACATGTTCATCACAGAAAACCGCATTTCAATACCGCTCATTCTTTATCTATTTTGTTATATATCGGTACTATTAACCGGTGTTTGCTCAGTAATACAGATTACAGGTGTCCGTGACAAAATACGAGAAATACATCCAGAATCACGGATATTATATTTGAGAGCCGACACTGCAACCGGAACTGCAAACCGACCGATATCCAAGAGTTATTTTGCAAACAAGTGTGTGCACAATATTTTGGTCCAACACATAGCATGTGTGCACACTAAACTCTTAGAGCTTGGACCATGGACCTAGGGGGCCTGCCATGGCACACACTCATGATGGCTAGAGCAAGCGGGCATGGTGTGATATGCATTAATGGTGCATTTAATGCAAAAAGAGTTGATGTGATTTGAAGCTACAAGTTCCCTCCAAAACCTGGGTGCATCCAAAGCCTTTACAGAGAAAATAAACAACACCAAAGTGACACTGGGAACAACAAATGACACCACACCAAGTCCCAGGCCCTACCCTCAGTTTTGGGCCGAGCCCCTACCCTGCAAGATCCGGCCTGGCCGGCCCCACCTCCTCTGTGTGGCTCCAGCTTCCTGTGGGCCCCCCTTGATGCCACATCAGCTCGTTTTTATTTTTTATTTATTCAGTTTTTGAGCCTATAAATACAGACCAGAGGCATGAGGAATGGGATACTTTTTGTTTAGTTTTGTTTTAGAATTCTTGTAATTTGTAAGTTTGCTTCTCTTTGTAATTCTTGAGCTCTTGCCCCTTTGTCTTGACCTTGCAACTTCTCATTTGAACTTGCAAGCTTAAGACTTAGGTTCTTGACTTCAAGATCTCTTGTAACTTGTTTGCAATAAAAAGTTTTCATTTTTATTACCATGTCTTATTCTATTTTACATATTTGAACTTGCGAAATCCGCGCTTTACTTTGATCTTGCAACCTCTTAAGTGAGCTTGCAACCTTAAAGTTTTGTGTTTGGATTTCACACTTCACCGGAGTTACGAATACTTGGAGATATTCGCACATCGATTCATTGCTTCTCACTTTTTATTTATTTTCTTGTATTTTTCATTATGTTCCTTACTCTTTTCCCTTTTTTCTTATTTTTATTTTGTAAATATGTGTGAGTAGTCGCTTTACTTGTTAAGGGTGGAAAACGGTTAGATTGTATTTGAAGATGTTCTTTGCTAAAATCTTAAAAACCTTAAACTTTGTAATTGAAACTCCGTGCAAATCTCTCGCAATTCCGCTCCACTAGGCATCCTATCCTACCACGATAGCGACGATTCATAATCGTGACCGGATTGCTAATGATTTGCCAAAGGCTAAAATCAAGAGATAACAATGGAAGGACAAGGGACAAGGAAGACGGATTTAGCGAAATACCGCAAATACCATATTTCCAGTTCCCTAATACGTGTTGTTACCTATTGCTTTAGTGTCAAAACCAAAGTTGGGGCTATAAGGAATCTGCAAACATCACATTCATGCAATCTAACCTATTACTACCCTTAACGAGTCTCTTTTTATACATTTCCTTGTTACGACATTTAGTCTCACCAACAAATCAAAATACGTTGTTAACTCGTTAAAACAAGCTTAAAAACTTACCATCTCCCTGCGGACGACCCGTACTCATCGCGGCTCGCTACACGCGACACCGTTTTGATTGCGGTAATTTCACAACTCTTTTTTAATACGACACGGCAAAAACGTAACAATCAAATGGCACCGTTGCCGGAGAAGCGGTAACGCTTTTATACTTGTAGTCTCGGGTTAATTTATGCATATTTTGTATAAAAAATTAACTTTCTAACACATTCAAACGAATAAAACCATTCTTTTCAAAACCAACACAAACACAAATATTCTTTTTCCTTCTCTGGTTTTGTAATCTGCTAACACTTTGAGGTTTAAAGGAAAAAAATCAAGTTATAAAAATGGAATGATATTACTTCACTGAGACAACACACAAAATTTTAGCCCATTCCCTCACTGAAAAACCGGCGACATACCCAGGAAAATCGAGGTCGCCAGCTTTCTTGTGGCCTTTTCACTTGTGGTTTTTTGTGTTGCCTCCAGTGTTCTGATTTCATCCTATTTTTATTATTTGATTTTCTTAATTATTTGTGTTCAGAATTTTGGCTATCCATATTGCTTTTTGGCTCAAATATCCGTATTTTTCTAATATTTGCAGATTTGACGGATTGTGAGCAGCGATCGTGCGGAACAAGGGGGCATTTTCAAGAAAAATAAGAGTGAACACTTAGTGCCAAAGATCCGGGTAGTTGGACCCGCGCAAGCGAACCATTTGACCACTCGGAGGCAATATCGACACGAGTTTTCTTAAACTTGACACTTTTTGGTACGTATTTCTCTAAACACTTCCTCTTCTCAAACCCGACGCTCCAATATCCTTGTCTTTGCAGGATTCTTAGCAACATCGCCGCAAAAAGCCAAAGAAAAGACTAACCGTATTTTTTGCAGCGCCACATTTAAAGTAAAAAAACAAATTGATTGTTTGAAAACAAAACTTTGTTAATTTGCGCATTGCATCATTTAATACGGACTTAAGGGGCTCTAACACCAATCCAGATTGGGTGGCGATTTCATCACCCTTCCTAAGACCCCGGAAATCACTAATTGCAAAAGTGTCACCTCAAGCTTAATAAAAAATATCTAGACACAGCCAATTAAGGACTTGTCGCACTCAATAGGACAAAGGAAGATTGTAGGCATTCGGTCGTTTATCTAAACATGACTTTTGTGGTGCCTAGGCTAGATAAATGAGGAGGTAATTTTAAAAGGCCCGTCTCACGGTGATTCGTGAGCGGAACCCTCCTTACCTCACTTGTGCTTACCTGGCCACAACTGGCTGTGAAGAGGCGATTTGAGGGCTATCTCACAATTTGTCGCTTTGGAACAGTTCCGAGCAGGTCTAGTAGACTTAGAAGACCCTAGTCTAGGTGTTGATTGTGCATTTGTGATTGTGCATTTGTGATTGTGTTTGTTGAACCGTCTTGTCATTTTCCCTTTTTTTTTGAAACAAACACAAAATCAGCCATTTTTACCACCATCACCCAGTTTTTCTCCACTTTCGTTTTCTTACCCTCACATTCTACTCCTTGACTGCACTAAACTCGTTTAGTGTATGTCCGCTTAGACTAGGTACCCTGGTGCCCGTTTAGTCCGCGTTTCGTTAGTCCCTACGGACTACGCGATCGACACCATAGTCGAAACTCTTTCCACGCCTCTTTCACCCCTTCCTTTGCCGGCCAACTCCGACGTTGACCAGGATTCTGTTCATACATCTTCACCATCACCATCACCAAATTCTTCTTCTGATATGTCAGGATTTCCTCTTAACATCCCTTTACCTCCCCCGTGACTGATTCCAACTCATCTGGGTGCGAATAACCCGCAACCACCTCCTGTTGTAGCGCCACAGCGAATCGCTCTCCATGATCGTTTCTATCCCACCCGCTCTGCACTTCCTACCTGTCTTTCACTTCCGCCGGCCAATGGGGATAATTTCAAAATTAAGCCCCACTTCATCAACATGTTGCCTAAATTTCACGGACTGGAATCCGAAGATGCCTATATCTTCATCAACAAATTCCAGAACGTCTGTGCAATGATGAAGACAACCCAACTGTCCGACGATACTATACGGCTACGTGTCATTCCTTTCACTTTGTGTGACCTTGCTGAGAAATGGCTGTATAGCACCGTGCCGCATTCCATAACCAGTTGGGATGAGTTTGTTAAAGCGTTTCTTAAAAAGTTCTACCCGAACCATAAGACCGCAAGAATCCAAAACGAAATTAACCAATTTTCCCAGCTTCCTACCGAACCCTTTTGGAAGTGCTTTGACCGATACAAAGACCTTCTTGTTCAGTGCCCTCATCACGGTATTGAGAGATGGCAACTTTGCCAGACCTTATACGAGGGCCTGAATCCAGTAACGAAGCAGTTGTTGGAAACCATTTGTCAAGGCCACTTCCTATCCAAATCTGACGAGGAAGCTTGGCAATTCTTCGACGATCTTGCGGAACAGACGCTTCAGTGGGAAAGCACACGACCGAACAATTCTTCTACTTCTCCAGGTCTCTCTAGAGCAGGCGTTCATCAACTTGATATCTCAATTGTAATGAAGGCCGAGATGGCAGCAATCACACGAAAACTGGAAGCAATTGAGATCAAATTCTCGTCTCCTTCCCCTGCTCCTCCCCCTCGTACCATCTGCGCTTGTTGTTCTGATCCATCCTATTTGACCGAAGAGTGTCCTTACAACCCACCTTCTCAAGGACAGGATCAGGTCAATGCTGCCTTTCAGCAAAGACCAAGAAATGATCCATACTCTTCCACCTACAATCCCGGTTGGAGGAACCACCCCAATTTCGCCTGGAATCAGAACCAGCATCAATTCTAAGGCAACAACAACTTCCAGAGGCCTCTTCCCCCGCAATAACAAGCTCAGCAACAGACTCAACATCAATTTCAGCAGCCCTTCCAACCCTAACCTTTTCAAAATCAGACGAACAACTTTGCACCCAACAATTCTTTTCCTCAAAACAACTTTGTTCCGTCAAACAACGATAAGGTTCCCTCGCTAGAACGGAGTCTGGAGGCATTTGTAAAGAAATCGACTCAATCCACCGCCAACATCCAGTCTTCCATTTAGTCTTTAGTGCAACACACTGCCGCTCACGGGCAAAGCATCAAAACCATCGAAGTCCAGATAGCACAGCTGAATGTGGCCTTAAGCGAGCGAGAGAAGGGGAAGCTTCCATCTCAACCACTCCCAAATCCTGGTCACCCACATAATGTACACTCTTGAACAACAGAACCATAATGTGAGTGCCGTGATTACATTGAGATCTGGAAGGATGCTGCACAACAACATTGGGACACGGATAGATGATGACACCCCGGCCGCTTCTTCTTCTTCTTCTTCTTCTTCTTCTTCTTCGTCTTCTGAGCCTATTCACCCTTCTTCAAAAGGCTCTTCTTCTTCTTCTGCTCTGAACGGACCCACTTCTCACTCCACGAAAACTTCAGCTCTGGGATCCGTTCCAACTCCACAATCTCTTCCATAAGCATTGGACTCAACCAATTTTAAAAACGTTCCATTTTTAAATCGGTTGAGGTCCAATAAACAAAATCCACAAATGGAGAAGATTCTGGAGTTGTTTAAGCAGGTTAACGTCAACATTCCCCTTTTAGATGTTGTCCAACAAGTCCCTTCCTACACAAAAATCTTGAAGGACTTGTGCACGGAAAAGAGGAAATCTCAGGTACCCAAGAAAGTTTTCTTAGCTAGTGCCGTGAGTGATGCTCTTACCCAATCTTTACCTCAAAAATGGAAGGACCCTGGCTGTCCTACGATTTCAATCACCATTGGAGATAAGAACATTAACCGCGCATTTTTGGATCTTGGTGCCAGTGTTAACCTGCTTCCGTACTCAGTATATGAACAACTAGGTGTAGGAGAGCTGAAACCCACACATTGTACTCTCCAAATGGCCGACCGATCTATCACCCATCCTAGGGGTAAGCTAGAGGATGTGTTGATCAAGGTTGGGGACTTCATATTCCCCGTTGACTTCATTGTTTTAGACACACAGCCTGTAGCTAACCCCCGGAATCAAATTCCGGTGATACTCGGACATCCATTCCTTGCAACCTCTAATGCTGTGATCAATTGTCGAAATGGTTCGATGAACCTATCTTTTGGAAAGATGACAATTGAACTCAACATTTTTAGGTTGGGGAATCATCCCTCCAAACCTAATGCTCATATACTATACGTTTGTTCGATCCAGGAGATCACCCTAGAGGACTGTGAATTCGAGGAGTTTTTGTTCGATCACAACAATCTTGATGCCACTAGTGCGTTCCTCTTTGAACCTACTTCTGCTTCTGCGCCCGACAATAACTACGAGTGTTTCACTTTCTCGAACGATCTTAACCAGTCACCACCCGAGTTTAAATCCTTTGAATTTCTGGATAAGTTAGCTGAACCATCCGACTCGGTCGCTTACACTCGTTTTGAACCTCTGCTGGAATCCTTTGAGTTCGAGACCTTTTCACCAATCTTGCCTTCAATCATTTCTCCTCCGACACTCTAACTCAAGCCATTGCCGTCTCACCTTAAGTATGCTTACTTGGGTGAGAACGAGACCCTCCCTGTTATCATCTCGGCTTCTCTAGCTCCAGAGCAAGAGAAAGCCCTTCTTACGGTCTAGCACAGCAATAGGCAAGCTTTTGGCTGGTCAATGGCGGACATCAAGGGGATTAGTCCCGTGATCGTTGAACATCATATTCATATGATGGATGATACCAAACCAGCCAGGGATCCACAAAGGCGACTCAACCCAGTCATGAAGGATGCTATAAAAAAGGAGATCGTAAAGTGTCTGGATCGTGGTGTCATTTACCCTATCTCTGATAGCCAGTAGGTTAGCCCCATTCACGTTGTCCCCAAAAAATCGGGCATAACGGTCATAACCAACGAGGCGAACGAGTTAATCCCTACTCGCACCCAGACTAGGTGGCGAGTATGCATCGATTATAGAAAACTCAACGCCGTAACGCGGAAAGACCACTTTCCTGTACCTTTCATTGACCAAATGCTTGAACGATTGGCTGGACACGAGTACTACTGCTTTCTGCATGCCTACTCCGGCTATAATCAGATTCCCATCGCCGAAAAAGACCAGGACAAGACCACATTCACCTGTCCTTTCGGCACGTTTGCATATCGTCGCATGCCCTTTGGGTTATGCAATGCGCCCGCTACCTTCCAGCGGTGTATGATGGGAATCTTCTCAGACATGGTGGAAAAATTCTTGGAGATCTTCATGGATGATTTCTCCATTTTCGGTGATTCTTTTAATGAGTGTTTGCTGCATCTTGACGCTGTCCTTACCCGGTGTAAGGATAACCTCACTTTGAACTGGGAGAAGTGCCACTTCATGGTACGCGAAGGTATTGTCCTAGGACATATCATTTCGCAAAATGGCATTGAGGTAGATAAAGCAAAGATTGAAGTCATTTCCAATCTCCCTCCTCCCAAAAGCGTCAGAGACATCCGAGCCTTCCTTGGCCATGCCGGTTTCTATAGACGGTTCATCAAGGACTTTAGCAAGATTGCTAGGCCCTTGACTCTTTTGCTGGCCAAGGACACGACATTTGACTTCAACTCGAGCTGTGTGACTGCGTTCGAGTCATTAAAAAGATCACTCACTTCTGCTCCCGTTCTTTCTTCTCCTGACTGGACGTATCCATTTGAGATTTTGTGCGATGCATCTGACTTTGCCATCGGTGCGGTCCTTGGACAGCACATCGATAAGATGCCGCATGTAATCTATTATGCTAGCCGAACCCTGAACGATGCCCAACAGAACTACACAACAACCGAGAAGGAATTCTTGGCTGTTGTGTTCGCTTTAGAAAAGTTCAGGCCTTACTTGATCGGCTCTCCAGTCATCGTCTATACGGACCATACAGCTCTTCGCCATCTTTTTGCAAAGAAGGATGCAAAATCTCGGCTGATACGTTGGATCCTCTTACTTCGAGAGTTTGACCTTGTCATCAAGGACAAAAGAGGATGTGAAAACATAGTCTCCGACCATCTTTCACGACTCCCTTCTTCGTCGACGCTTCAACTTTCGATCAACGACGTTTTTCCGGATGAACGGCTCTTGATAGTATCTCGTGAACCCTGGTTCGCAGATATTGTTAACTATTTGGCCACAGGATTACTACTGACTGAATGGTCAAGTCAGGACAGACCTCGATTCTTATCCCAAGTAAAACACTTTTACTGGGACGAACCTTATCTTTTTAAGTACTGTCCCGACCAGATTATTCGTCGGTGTGTCCCTGACAATGAAATCAAGAGTGTGCTGTCGTTTTGCCACGATCAAGCATGTGGCAGGCATTTTGGCCCTAGAAAGACAGCCGATAAGATCTTGCAGTGTGGTTTCTACTAACCACAACTCTTTAAAGACGCTCATGACTACTGCAAGACTTGCTCCCGGTGCCAACACTTGGGCCAGATATCCAGGAGAAACGAGATGCCGCTCCAACCAATCTTGGTTGTGGAGATTTTTGATGTTTGGGGGATTGATTTTATGGGGCCGTTTCCCAGCTCTTTTAGGAACTTATACATTCTTCTCGCTGTTGATTATGTCTCTAAGTGGGTCGAGGCTGTGCCCAGCCGGACTAACGACAACAAGATTGTCATTAGATTTCTTAAGGAAAACATCTTTTCCCGGTTTGGGCACCCCCGAGCGATCATTATTGATAATGGAACTCATTTCTGTAATAGGACCTTCGAGGCCTTGATGCAGAAGTATTCCATTAATCATAAGCTATTAACGCCCTACCACCCCCAAACATGTGGGCAAGCCGAAGTTTCAAATCGGCAAATCAAGCAGATATTGGAGAAGACGGTTTCCAAGAACCGTAAGGATTAGTCTTTAAAACTCACTGATGCCCTTTGGGCATTTCGAACTGTTTATAAGACCGATCTTGGCATGTCTCCCTATCGGCTTGTTTACGGAAAGGCTTGCCACCTTCCAGTGGAAATAGAGCATCGCGCATTTTGGGCGATAAAGGAGATGAATCTATCTCTCGAAAATGCGGGCAGCCATCGGAAGCTGCAGTTGAACGAATTGAGCAAGCTTCGGGATGAGGGTTACGAAAACGCGGTTGTCGTTAAGAACCGAACGAAGGTGTTCACGATAAACACCTTTTGCGCAAAACTTTCGCACCTGGTCAGCAGGTACTGCTTTACGACACCCGGCTACATTTCCATCCAGGTAAGCTCAGATCTCGCTGGAAGGGGCCATTTTTTTTTGCGGAATGTGTACCCGCAAAGCGCTGTGGATTTGGAAAATCAAAAGGACGGTTCGTTTTTCAAAGTAAACGGACACAGACTGAAACCGTACCTTAGCGCTGAACCATCAGAGGAGCTTCTGGTCTTACAGGAGCCGGTTTACCCTGCATAATCTTCTTCTGCCTACCACCAAACTTCGGTTATCCAGCCAAAAACAGTGGAAACTGTTTTCAAATAAGTTTGGGGATATGTATATACTGCTTTTTGTATATATATGTGGATATTCTTGTCCGGTGCATATCCATTTTTGATGTGCAATCTTGTCTGGTGATGCTCAGTCTCATAAATAAAAAATAAATAAATAAATAAAATTGTGTGTATATATAATCGACGATTTTGACCCCTCAATAATTTTGCCTGCATGATGTACAATGACAGTGGGGACACTGTCCAGTTTAAATTTAGGGGTACGCTGGGTACGCATTTCTAACCTTCGCATTCATGTGTATATATTTTTTTTTTTTTTGCATACTTATTAAAACCCATAAAAATCAGAAAATTTTCTAAAAACATAAAAACTTTGTTGTTAAGTTAGCTAGTAGGAGAACTTATATTCAATATTTCAACGGTTTTGTTTAATAAGATAGGAACAACTAAATCCTATTTTTATATTTTGAAAACCTGAGGATAACCCTCCTTTGACGTTAACTATATCTAATATACGTCTTTACATCACATTATATGTGTCGTGAGTTTTGAAAAATAGATGACAAGTCTATTATGTCTGAAAACTTTTTAATTGATAAACTATTTTCTGAGTGTCATATAGGTTTGTTCTGAAATAAGTAATATCAAGAATAGTTTATGAAGTGAAGCGGATATGAAGGGATGTTATTGATATCTTAATTGGATCTAATTCTGAAGAATAACCCATCTGGAACTTGATTGGAGTCATTACACACCTAACCCACTAAACACGTCTTCTATCCAAAAAAATAATTGAACTACCGCTTATATCTCCGCTCGCATTAAATCATCATGATTTTCACGCTAAAATTGGTCCTTTGTTTTAGGGCCTAGGTAACTTGAGTAATTAAGTCCGCTGGGGTGTCTTTACACCTAATGCCCTAAAACCAACTGGTTTGGATGCATTGGCCCAAAGCTCGCTAAGAAGCCTAGAAAGTCCAAATTAAAACAAAATCAAGCAAGTGTTCTCTCCGAGTTAAAATTCCTAACGGTTATTTGTGTGAGAATAATCTTGACAAAAGACAGGATTTTTATAAAAAATATTTTTAATGGGGATATGAAGGTTTTATTCTATGATGAAAACTTTTGCACGTTCACAGTGGTGTGTATGAAACGAAAACAAGAAAAAGGTGGAGTGAAAAATAAGACCTAGTTTCCTGTTAAGGAAGATAGAAATTCTGAATTTAAAACTTAACTGGAAAATGAAACTTAAGATGTACTTAACTCTTTATAAAACTTGCGTGATCCTTTTAAAATTTTATCTGGGCTTTATTTTGTGACATGACGACTTTAATCGACCCTTTTGAAACTTAACAACACTATTTGCACTACACGTAAAGATAAATAGAATCTTTAGTTAAATAAGAAGCGAGGTGTGAAAAATAAAGGTTCGATTATTCTAACTTTAGGATAATAGAATTGCTAGCTTTAAAACAAAACCTTAGGGTTAGAATCATAGTTATTTCGCAAAACTAGCTTGACGGGATTTTGTGGGTGAAATCCGCTGAAAACCCTCAGGAGACAACACTCCTCCTACTAGGGACACCTAGAGGTTTAACGGCTTGTTGCACACGCTCAGTGCAATCGCGTTCCCTGCGAAAGTGAGGCTAGGATTTTGTTTTGCTCGGGATGAGCAAAAGATAAGTATGGGGGTATTTGTTCATCACAGAAAACTGCATTTCAATACTACTCATTCTTTATCTATTTTGTTATATATCGGTACTATTAACCGGTGTTTGCTCAGTAATACAGAATACAGGTGTCCATGAAAAAATACTAGAAATACATTTAGAATCACGGATATTATATTTGAGAGCCGACACTGCAACCAGAACTGCAAACCGACCGATATCCAAGAGTTATTTTGCAAACAAGTGTGTGCATAATATTTTGGTCCAACACATAGCATGTGTACACACTAAACTCTTGGAGCTTGGACCATGGACCTAGGGGGCTACCATGGCACACACTCATGATGGCTAGAGCAAGTGGGCATGGTGTGATATGCATTAATGGTGCATTTAATGCAAAAAGAGTTGATGTGATTTGAAGCTACAAGTTCCCTCCAAAACCTGGGTGCTTCCAAAGCCTTTACAGAGAAAATAAACAACACCAAAGTGACATTGGGGACAACAAATGACACCGCACCAAGTCCCAGGCCCTACCCTTGGTTTTGGGCAGAGCCCCTACCCTGCAAGATCCGGCCTGGATGGCCCCACCTCCTCTGTGTGGCTCCAGCTTCCTGTGGGCCCCCCTTGATGCCACATCAGCTCGTTTTTATTTTTTATTTATTCAGTTTTTGAGCCTAAAAATACAGACCAGAGGCGTGAGGAATGGGATACTTTTTGTTTAGTTTTGTTTTAGAATTCTTGTAATTTGTAAGTTTGCTTCTCTTTGTAATTCTTGAGCTCTTGCCCCTTTGTCTTGACCTTATAACTTTTCATTTAAACTTGCAAGCTTAAGCTTTAGGTTCTTGACTTCAAGATCTCTTGTAACTTGTTTGCAATAAAAATTTCTCATTTTTATTACCATGTCTTGTTCTATTTTACATATTTGAACTTGTGAAATCCGCACTTTACTTTGATCTTGCAACCTCTTAAGTGAGCTTGCAACCTTAAAGTTTTGTGTTTGGATTTCACACTTCACCGGAGTTATGAACACTTGGAGATATTCGCACATCGATTCATTGGTTCTCTCTTTTTCTTTCTTTTCTTTTATTTTTCATTATGTTCCTTACTCTTTTCCCTTTTTCTTATTTTTATTTTGTAAATATGTGTGAGTAGTCTCTTTACTTGTTAAGGGTGGAAAACGGTTAGATTGTATTTGAAGATGTTCTTTGCTAAAACCTTAAAAACCTTAAACTTTGCAATTGAAACTCCGTGCAAATCACTCGCAATTCCGCTCCACTAGGCATCCTATCCTACCACGATAGCGATGATTCCTAATCGTGACCGGATTGCTAGTGATTTGCCGAAGGCAAAAATCAAGAGATAACAACGGAAGGAAAAGGGACAAGGAAGACGGATTTAGTGAAATGCCGCAAATACCATATTTCAAGTTCTCTAATCCGCATTGTTGCCTATTGCTTTAGTGTCAAAACCAAAGTTGGGGGTATAAGGAATCGGCAAACATCACCTTCATGCAATCTAACCTATTACTACCCTTAACGAGTCTCTTTTTATACATTTCCTTATTACGACATTTAGTTTCACCAACAAATCAAAATACGCTGTTAACTCATTAAAACAAGCTTAAAAACTTACCAACTCCCTGCGGACGACCCGCACTCATCGCGGCTCGCTACACGCGACACCGTTTTGATTGCGGTAATTTCACAACTCTTTTTTAATACGACACGGCAAAAACGTAACAATCAAATGGCACCGTTGCCGGGGAGGCGGTAACGCTTTTATACTTGTAGTCTCGGGTTAATTTGTGCATATTTTGTATAAAAAATTAACTTTCTAACACATTCAAACGAATAAAACCATTCTTTTCAAAACCAACACAAACACAAATATTCTTTGTTCTTCTCTGGTTTTGTAATCTGCTAACACTCTGAGGTTTAAAGGAAAAAAATAAAGTTATAAAAATGGAATGATATTACTTCACTGAGACAACACACAAAATTTTAGCCCATTCCCTCACTGAAAAACCGCCGACATACCCTGGAAAACCGAGGTCTCCGTCTTTCTTGTGGCCTTTTAACTTATGGTTTTTTGTGTTGCCTCTAGTGTTCTGATTTCATCCTATTTTTATTATTTGATTTTCTTAATTATTTGTGTTCAGAATTTTGGCTATCCATATTGCTTTTTGGCTCAAATATCCGTATTTTTCCGATATTTGCAGATTTGACGGATTGTGAGCAGCGATCGTGCGGAACAAGGGGGCATTTTCAAGAACAAGAGGAGTGAACACTTAGTGCCAAAGATCCAAGTAGTTGGACCCGCGCAAGCGAACCATTCGACCACTCGGAGGCAATATCGACACGGGTTTTCTTAAACTTGACACTTTTTGGTACGTATTTCTCTAAACACTTCCTCTTCTTAAACCCGACGCTCCAATATCCTTGTCTTTGCAGGATTCTTAGCAACATCGCCGCAAAAAGCCAAAGAAAAGACTAACCGTATTTGTTGCAGCGCCACATTTAAAGTAAAAAACGAATTGATTGTTTAAAAACAAAACTTTGTTGATTTGCGCATTGCATCATTTAATACGGACTTAAGGGGCTCTAACACCAATCCAGATAGGGTGGGGATTTCATCACCCTTCCTAAGTCCATACTTTGTTGGTGTACATGGACTCCATCTCGGTCCGCATTGCATCCAGCCATTTTATAGAGTCAGCACTCTGAATGGCTTGCTGGAAGTTAGTCGGCTCATCATTATCAATGATACAATCCTCTCTATCCCCGTCTACGAGAAAACCATAGTATCTCTCGGGCGGATGAGACAGCCTACTACTCCTGCGGAGTGGTGCGGGAATGTCCTGTTCTTTTGAAACTTCTGGTTCCACCAAGCTCTCAATAATAGCTTGTGGTTCTAGAATTTCTTCCAGTTCTATTGTGCTCCCACTAGTTTCTTTTTCTAAAAATTGATGTTCCAAAAAGTGGGCATGACGAGAAACAAAAACCTTTTTTTCCTCTGCGTAATAGAAAAGATACCCCCTGGAGTTCTTTGGGTATCCCATAAACTTACACAGCTTTTCCTCAAGAATTGGCCGTGTCCCAACGCCTCTGTACACATATCAATCCTCTGCCATCAACGGAAAGTAACAACCGCTCGTTAACATCTCGCACGAGCCTCTTGTTCCACTCTTCTTTATTATCGTCCACTTCGACGTCATCTCTTGTTGTCTTCGTACGGCAATCCGTCCTCGGCTACAGTCAATCCGGAGTCTCTCACAATGACTCAAAAATACGAACTCGGTATCTTCACCACTCCGTGGAAGATATCTAGCCGAACACGTCCTCGGGAACTCGTCCCAATCATCGAAGGAAATACACTTTATTCATCCGTTCTCGATCAACTCACAACGCATCTGGTGAGGTCCTTCTATCTGAAACTGGTCAACTTACCGATCTCACATCGGAGCATCCGACGAACAACGTTCTCTCTTGATCGATTTACTCTAGATCCATGTAAGGTCCTTCAATTGGAATTCATCAACTCAACTGAGTCTGCGTTGGCACATCAAATCAGAAGAATCATCTTTGTCTCTCTATTCAAGATGGACTAGCGGTCCTCTATCACATCTCTGTCTGAAAGTGCTAGTAGTCTTAACTCTAACTGTAGGGTTCCGTAGGGCGGCAGCAAGGTTTCGGAAGGTATCGTCCATGCCGCTTTCAAAAAATTTCCGTTCTAAAGAACCCTAACCCTAGAATCTTAACTAGAGATTTAAACAAAACAACATGTAAACAACTTTGCATACAAAATGAATGAGGAATACAACCTTTGTAGACCGGTCCTTCACATCTAAAGCTCTGTATAGTAGTCCCTTCGCTCCAAGTAGTGAACTCCCGAACTCTAGTAAGGGTTCACATGAAGAAATGAACAACCTTGCTCAATGTCTTCGAGGCCGAAAATGATCTACGTCGAGGAGACTCAAGCTCATACTACCTCTTCACTAATATGTGATTTAGTGAAGCAAACATCCTAAACTAAATGGCTAATAGTAGAGGATGGTGAAGTAGGAATTTTGCTCACTTTAGATTTATTTTTCTCACAATATTTCATCACTTTCTCAAAAGCAAGAGAGCTTCAATGAGATGAAGAAGAAGATGAGGAATAATGAGATGAGGTTAGAAATGCAACCATGGGTGAGTTTATGTCATACAAAAACTCATGTAGAGAATAAACCATGGTGTAAGGTTAATGGTTAGGTTAATAAATATCTTAAGCAAGACAAAAAGAAGTAGACTAAGTCAATGTTCTACAAGTTTCTTCCAAGCTCAACCATGAGTAATTCCAAATGATTTTGAATTACTTAATAATAAATATTAATCCCATATCAAATCAAGCATGGTGTGAGTCTCATACATCCATGTTGCATGTGTAACCTAACATGACACAACAATATATATCATATATATATTTTGTGTAAGAAGAAAACAATACAATTAACATATATCACATATATGTTAAGTGTATCATAAGTGAGAAAAAGAAATGCTTCAGTGGGATAATATTAGTTAAATGTAATTTAATATATCAAATATATAATTATACATTAAATTATTAAATCAACACTTGATTTAATAATCCGGCTATATCTCATATAACCGACTAATATCAAATGTAACAACTTATCGAATCAACACTTGATCCGATAACCCGGCTATATCACATATAACCAACAGATGTCACAAATCGCGAGAATAGAATGCGGTATCATATACGCGCATTAATCTCGGTCCCGCACATATCACATATGTGCTCCTACCCCGTTTCACATGAACCAGGAAACCTCTGTGTAGGGACTCTAAAGACTCGTCAATACGACGGCAGTAGGTGATGATCATATCAAACACCCACAAGCCGCAAGCAGTCTGCTAAACGTAACGACCACCCGGGTATTGAGCGATCAGAAGATCAACAAGCAAGCCTGCTAATACTCCTGCGAATCCAATCAGTAACACTACCGTACAGTCCAGTCTTTTCGTCAGATATGTCGCATATCACAGCCTGGGGGTGGTATAACGTCATACCCCAATATCCTGATAAGTCATGCCGATACAAGGTCCATAACGGTTCGAGAAAATACGGATAACACTTACCAGTAGATCTCAGCAACCCTGGCCAGAGATTTCCTGTTATGGCCAATCGAGCATAGCACAACATCAACTTCCAATACCGGGAGAGACGAATCCCCTCCTATCGCTCATTGCCTCCATGTGACTCGGGACTGTACCCAAAACCCACCTTTTTGCATGATCTCTTGACCGTGGTATGGTGGAAATAAAAGCACAGTGGGAATCACATAAGACTCTATGACGATCTCGGGTCGACAGACTAACATGTACCAGTGTCACCAGAGAACTGCTATCTGACGATAGGTATAATACCAAATAGGAGTTCTCGGCGAGTCCGTTCAGTGTACCCAGTCTCCACTGAGCACCCGTATACCTTCTCTGATGTCAAACACCAATGGATATGGGATCATCCATCGCCCATCATATGGGTCGATAAGCGCATATGCTAGTCTACTCTGGAGTATCGATGCCCTGTCTCGATACTCCCACGACTATGAACAATTGAAGGATGTACTTTCCGACTACCTCTGCCCCACTAGTATGATCCGTATCATAATCCTGGTAGTCAAGTACTCATCCTAAGGGCTTTATCAACATGTAATAGAGAGAGACAATAAGTGTACATTTTAAGATAAAGTGCAACCAGATAGCACACTATCATGTCGAGCAAGAAAGTCCTCCCTATATATGTCCAAGCATCCACTACAATATACATCACATGTACAGTAATGGCCTCTAGGACATACATATAACTAACAATCTCCCACTTGCACTAAGGCCATTTGTTGAAGTATCTCATACTCAACGTCCTATAGAAGTCTCTCTAGGGTAAGGCCTTTGTGAGTGGATCCGCTGTGCTACTCTTCGGGTCTACTCTCCTAACCTCGATCCCTTGGAGATCAACCATCTCCTTGATCAGGTGATACTGTCCTCAGAATATGTCTGGAACGCTAATAGGACCGGCGTTCCTAGGCCAAAACCACAACTCCATTGTTGTCTCAATAACAGTTATTAGACACTCAATGGTAGGAACCATATTCATCTCATGAACAAGAAATGTCTAGACAGCCACTTTGGTAGTATCGTTGGTAGCAATATATTCAGCCTTTATCGTCTAGTTTGTCACGGTATCTAGCTTGGAACTCTTCCAACATACCATCCCTCCACTGAGGGTAAAGACAATGCCTGTGAATGACTTTTAGTCGACCTTATCACTCTGGAAGCTCGAACCAAGAACATTCTTTTAGTGCTTCTCAAGTACTTAAGAATGTCCTCCATAGCTTTCCAGTGATTCCCCTAAGAACCGATTGATTCCTGATCACTACACCTAGTGAGTTAGCTACATCTAGTCATGTACATAACATCGCACACATGATAGAGCCTACTGCCGAAGCATAGGTTATCCCTTGCATGCAAGCTCTCTCCAAATCAGTCTCGAAAGACATCTTTTTGGAGAGAGTGGTTCATGAGTAAGTGGGCGAACCACCACGCTTAGAATCCTCCATACTAAACCCCTTTAGTATGGTGTTAATGTACCTGGATTTGGGACACTCCATGTTAGTGTGATATGCCCTAGAGGTCATTATTGTATAGTACTAGTTTGTATATTAAATTTTGAAAGCTTGGGATATATACACGGATTTATAACAATCTTCCTCAAAATGGTAGTATTCTACTTGGTTTGTATCTATCTTAATATGTGTGTATGTTTCTTGTAACGTATCGCTAATACATATTGATAGAGCCCTTAGGATCTTTGCTTGACTACCAGCGTTGTGATGGCAGTCACACTTGTGGGGGTTGGGTAGTCTACAAGCACATCCTTATACAGGTCCCTAGTCGTAGGATTATCGAGACAGGGTATCGATACTCCAGAGTAGACTGGTGTGTACGCTTCTCGTCCCAGCTAGGGAGATGGTCTGTCCCACAGCCATCAGTACGTCGTACTGGAGATAGTATGCAGGTGCTCATTAGGTTATGAGTACACTGGACAGGACTCGTTGGGAACAGTTGGTTGGTGCTATACCTATTGTCAGTTATCAGTTCCCAGGTGACATGAGTACAGCTTAGTCCGTTGACTTGACACTGTTGCTTCGCCTCAAGTGTGTTCCCACTGTTCTTAGATTACTACCCTACCAGGCTCTATTGAGTCGTGCAAACAGATAGTAGTTGGGTGCAGTCCCGAAGCGCTTGGAGGCAGTGGAGGTTAGATAGGATTTGTCTCTCCCGGTATTGAGGGATGATATCGCGCTGTGTTTGGAGAGCCATTACACAAAGTCCCTGGCCAGGGTAAGTGAGATTTACTGGTAGGTGTTCCGGTAGTTTCTCAGGTGTTCTGAGCTACACTCCGACACGACTTATACCGCAATTAGGGGACTGACGTTTACCGCCTCCTAGGCCCGATATGTGATACTCTTAGACTAACAGACCGGACTGTACGGAGATTGTCACATTCAGGCTCAGTAGGAGTTCATATGGGTTCACCTCATCGGTCTTCTTATCGACATCTATCTGGGGACCGTTACGTACAGCTAGTACCGCTTGTGGCCTGTGGTTAAACCCACTGCCAGCGTAGTGTCAAGTCTTTAGAGTCCCACACAGAGGGTTGTCCACCTTTGGGCGAAATGTAGTAGAGGTCGTATGGTTTTACGACAGAGTCCGTTCACATACGCGCACTTGTGCGTGTTTGGTGTTCGGGCAGTTGATACTAGTGGGCTTTGGTTTAAGACAGATCCTAGTATTTGGTTTTGGGTTGGTTCGGTCTCATTGTATTCGTGTTCCTCGGAACACGGATGCGGGTGTGTATATACAGTTGACAGAGGCAGAGAAACCTCATTAGGGTTTTGACCATTAACTTGATTAAAACCATAATGAGATGGAGGAAATTGATTAATGAGTTTTAATTAGAGATAATTGTATCATGGTTAATTGGTTTGACCATTTGACTTGTTGAATTTTGTTGACTTAGATATTTTTGTTAAGCATGAGATATTTTGTGCTTAGCATTAATTGTGACATGATAATGGTCAAATCAACATCAACCACGACAATTATCCTAATTAAAATTATCATTATTCTTTTTCCTCATATGAGAGCATACACCTCATTTTATCATGACTTTTTCTCTCTCTTGCTAGTTCTCTCATGTTCCTCTCTCAAGGCTCTCTTGTTTCATGAGTTGAAAATCAAGAGCATTGTGAGATCAAACCACCAAAACAATTCTCTACTCACTCTAGGGTTCTTAGTCTAGCACACCAAGCACCTTAGTTACTTTAAGATAGAGGTTGGAGCTCAAGGTAGAGGCCTTCGGATGGATCTTTCTTTGGCATAGAGAAGACGGTGAGGAGGAGCCATCTACACCACTTCAAGAAGCTCACAACAAGGAGAAGAAACACAAGAAGAGAAGGAGTTAAAGACCAAGGTATAATCATCTAACCTAGTAGTTAAAACTCTACGTTAGTTTGTTAGTTATTGTTTAGCAAAGATCCTAATGCATAGTCTATGTTACCTTGTGATAAAAATTCGATTTTTACTCTTTCCGCCTCCCTGTAAGTACCGGGGTGGGTATCATAGACTTACAGTGGTATCAGAGCCTAGCTAAACAACAACTATCATGTTAGCAAAGTCTTTAGAACTTCGATCCCGGAAAAATTGCAAAATACATCAAAAATTTGTGTTTTCTGCCGATTTTCAAAACAGGTCTAAAAATATTTCCAGAGACCTGAAAAATATGTGCAGGTTTTTTTAGGGACACCCAAGAAAAACGAGCTCGTGACTCGGTCAGACTGCCGTGGAAGCGCAACGAAACCATACGTTTCGTCGCGGATCCGCGGCCGAGTCGACTCGGAGTCAACTCGTTTTTCCTGCAGATTGTCCAGCTTGATGTTTTGTGATTTTTCAGATACTTTGTTTCTGCCCAGATTCCTTTGAGTACAGTGTTGTATTTGGTGTAGTTTCAAAATTTGAATATCGATCGAAATTCTGTAAACCTTAGCTAATCGGATTATATCTGTGATGTGATATATGTATTGAACGTCTACTAATCGCTATACGTCGATTAGTGGGGGTTGTACATATCTGTGATCTGTGTTATTGGTTTGTGTATATGAACTTGTTGGATTGTCGTGAATGAATAGCCAGGGATGTGGGATGAGTGTTTTTCATTTTTCATTCAATGTAAATTGTAAATTGATGTAATATTATTTTTTGGTCGCACATCCGGGTTGAGGATTTAGCCACCATTGTATATTATTTCTTTTACTGTTTTCTGCTCCTAGGATAGACCCAACGTGGGGTGCACAAACTACCGGGCACTTTGAAGTGCCGAGTGGCCTACTCACTTTGTTGAGGGAGGTTGCTTCACTTTGGCTATTTGGCGGGTAGTTTGCCGCACCCGTAGGGGTCTAGGGTGGGGTTTTGGCTATTCATCACGACCGTATAATCCGTCTTTCGTTGCAGGCTCGAACGAAATGCAGATTCCTAGTATATCCGATGTGTTCAACTGTGAGCTAGAATGACTATCATTGCGTCTGACGAATGAATATATCTATATATGATAAATAGTAGACGTTGCTTATGTTTTGCATCCGCGCTAGTCCATCCCCCGCTCTGTCGTTAGTTAAGTAACCTAACGGGTGGTGACATGGCCCCGTGGCGAATGCGGATGGTATAAGCGTACGTTATATTTTCGTTGTTACCTGCAATGGTAGGACTAATTGATGGGACTGCATTATATAAATGCAAAGAAAACAAACCAAAGTTAAATCGTTGGAACAATTTCAAAACCACTCGGTTTTTTTCAAAAACAGCAAAACTTTTAAATGCGGAGCTTAAACCACTCCTTTTAAAAGCTATCACGTTCCTTCGACTATATCAAGTTCACTACGTTCACGGCTTCGCCAAAACCATTCGTAGCCCTCCGTCATTTCAGTTAAATGTTCAATAGTATTCAAGCTATGTATTTTGACCTTCGCCAAGGCATAGTGATTGGTAGCTACTGAATATTTATCTGTTGCATAGATAGGTGCGTTAGTTTGGGACAGTCGTACTGCTATTTTGGCCTTCGTCAAGGGTATGTACGGGTGGGTTCAAATTAACCTAGATAATGACGGGTAGAACTTGACATGTGACTTATGATATGTTAGCCTTCGTCAAGGTCATAAGAGCATGGGGCAAAAATCCACATCGGGGGTTTCTAAAGAAACTGAAACTTGCTAGTGTTGCATACCATTTGGAGTGTGATAATTTTGGTAGGATTCCTTCAACTTTATCACACAATGATATTTGGATCCCGATCCTACTGTGAGTATATGCTACTCCTCGGGAATTTTTCTCACTTAACGATCAATGCTATAAACCAAGTAGGTGACTAGAAAGGTGTTAGCGGGGCTACGCCCACAGGGAAAAGAGGTTATTTAATTAAGGAGCTTCGCGAAAGCGTCGTAAAACCTCCCTCGAAATACCGACACCGGCCTGGCTGAACGGTTAAGCAAGTATTGTACGGTGAGATTAATCCTGACTAATTCTTCTTTTATGGTTTGAGGAAGGATTCGAGGAACAGTGGAGCCATCCTGTTTAGACAAACTAAAAACCACTCTAAACTTCCAAGAGCATCATGCTAAAGTGTTTCTTCTTTCTCTCCTAATTGCAGCGACCAAACAACATGACGGGCCTTAAGTTATTACTAGATAAAAACATACTGACATGGCCAAACTATAAAGATTGGTTCAGGAATGTCAAAATGGCAATCACTTATGACAAGTTGGGGTATCTCCTTACCACTAAGGCCCCCGCCGTCCCAGGTCCAGAATCCAGCGTCGCGGATAAGGAAATTCGTAAGACCTGGGAGATTGACTGTGCGAAGGACAAGTGCCCCGTGCTTGCCTCTATGGACAATGAACATCAGAGAAGGCACGAGAATATGGACCTTGAATCCATATTTCTCCATACTAAGAAACTATATGGAGAGAAATCCCGTATCGCAAGATACGAGACCTCGAAGAAACTGTTTTCAGCGAGGTTGGCCGTCGGATCATCTGTAGGGGAACACGTCCTTAAGATGATTGGCTACATTGAGGAGCTCGCGGACCTTGGGACCGTGTTAGAGAATGAGCTGTACACAGACTTGATTCTCCAGTCCCTTCCTTCCACCTACGCCCAGTTTAACTTGAATTTTAATATTCTAGGTAAAGAAGTTGAACTTCCGGAACTCCTCAACATGTTGAGGAGTGCAGAGGGCACACTGCAGAAAGTCAGGGAAACACCCGCTCTGTTTGTTGGCGGTGCTTCTTCTTCTAAATCTAAGGCGAAAGCCAAAGGAAAGAAAAAGAAGGCCCCTACCAAACCGAGGGGCGGTGTTAGTAAGGTGGAAGCCAAGGGAAAGGCAAAAATGGCGGGACCAACAGTGGGGAAAGAAGAATGCTTCTATTTTCATAAGAAGGGACACTGGAAGAAAGATTGCAGGGCTTGGAAGGCCAAGAACCACGACCCGAAGCAAGTTGTGGCTTCGTCTTCAGGTGTGTATGTAATTGAAAACTGTCTGTCAATTAACTCTACTTCCTGGGTATTGGATACCGGATCAGGATCTCATATCTGTAATTCTTTGCAGGCACTGAGAAAGCGTAGAGTTTTGAAGGTGGATGATATGACCCTCAGAGTTGAAAACATAGCTAGCATGGATGCTGTGTCCGTGGGGGAATACCACTTAGGATTGACTAATGGACATATTTTGGTTTTGCGCAACTGTTATTTTGTACCCAGTTTGACTTGTAATATCATATCCATATCTTTAATGACTAAAGAAGGTTATGATTTTACTTTCGTAAGTGATGTCGTAAACATCCACCTTAATCATAGTTTGATTGGGTCGGGTACATTAAGCAACGGTATATACGTATTAAACCATCCTCAGATTTTCAATATGCAGAATACACATAAAAGAAAGTCTCCAGAATTAAATCACGCTTTCTTATGACATTTTAGACTAGGTCACATCAATGAGATAAGGTTAACTAAGTTACATAAAGAAGGATATTTGGATCCGTTCGAATATCAATTTTATGCAACTTGTCAATCATATCTCAAAGGAAAGATGACAAAGACTCCGTTTACTGGACACGGAGTAAGAGTGAGCGAGCTCTTGAGACTCATACACAGCGACGTGTGTGGTCCAATGTCTACAAATGCAAGAAGTGGTTTCTCCTATTTCATTATTTTTACAGATGATTTCTCCAGGTATAGACATGTCTTCTTGATGAAGCATAAATCCGAGGCCTTTGAAAAATTCCAGGAGTATAAGAATGAAGTGGCAAAACAGACCGGCAAAAGTATCAAGACACTGAGATCTGATCGAGGTGGTTAATACTTAAGCGCCGAGTTCCTGGATTACCTAAAAGAGAATGGAATTCTCTCTCAGCTTACTCCTCCATACACACCACAGCACAACGGTGTATCAGAGAGACGGAACCGAACCCTATTGGATATAGTACGTTCCATGATGAGTAATGCTGAGTTACCGCAATCATTCTGGGGCAATGCACTACAATCAGCTGCATATCTTTTGAACAAAGTTCCTACCAAGACTGTGCCTACCACTCCATATCAGATGTGGAGTGGGAAGAAACCCTATCTTCAGTATCTGAAGATATAGGGATGTCCAGCTTTTGTTAAAAAGCAGCATGCGGACAAACTCGAGGCACGCTCAGTACTGTGTAAGTTTGTGGGATACCCAAAGAACTCCAGGGGTATCTTTTCTATCACGCAGAAGAACAAAAGGTTTTTGTTTCTCATCATGCCCACTTTCTGGAACACCGGTTTTTAGAAAAAGAAGCAAGTGGGAGCGCAATAGAGCTGGAAGAAATTCCAGAACCACAAGTTATTACTGAAAGCTTGGTAGAACCAGAAGGTTCAAAAGAACAGGACATTCCCGCACCGCTCCACGGGAGTAGTAGACTTTCTCATCCACCTGAGAGATACTACAGTTTTCTCATAGACGGGGATAGAAAGGATTGCATCATTGATATTGATGCGCCGACTAGCTTCCAGCAGGCCATTCAGAGCACTGACTCGGTAAGATGGCAAGATGCAATGCAGACCGAAATGGAGTCCATGTACACCAACAAAGTATGGACTTTGGACATTGCTCTGGAAGGGGTAAAACCCGTAGGCTGCAAATGGATCTTCAAAAGGAAGATTGGTGTAGATGGATAGGTTGAGACCTATAAGGCTAGACTTGTTGCAAAGGGTTTTCGTCAAAGACCTGATTTGGACTATGACGAAACCTTTTCTCCAGTGGCTATGCTTAAATCCATTCGGATCCTTCTTTCCATTGCTGCCTTCCACGATTATGAGATTTGGCAAATGGACGTAAAAACCGCTTTTCTAAATGAAAATTTAGAGGAGTGTCTATATGGACCAGCCAGAGGGTTTCATTCAGAGTGGGAGCAGCGGGAAAGTGTGCAAGTTGCTTAAGTCCATTTATGGACTGAAGCAGGCATCGCGAAGTTGGAACATCTGTTTTGATGAGACGGTCAAAGAATTTGACTTTATCAAAAATCCAGATGAACCGTGCATTTATAGTAAGATTGTAGCACGAACTGTTGTATTCCTCGTCTTGTACGTGGATGACATTCTCTTGATAGGAAATGGCATTCCTATGCTACAATCTGTCAAAGGGTTCTTGTCACACAGGTTCTCTATGAAAGACCTGGGTGATGCCTCTTACATTCTGGGGATCTGGATCTATCGTGATAGATCTAAAAGGATGTTGGGACTCTCGCAGTCCAGGTACATTGACACTGTACTGAAAAGATTCAGTATGGAAGATTCTAGGCGCGGTAATTTACCGGCTTGTCACGGAATCACCCTCTCCAAAGAGATGTCTCCCAAGACTGATTTGGATAGGGATCGCATGTCTATTATACCCTACGCTTCTGCGGTAGGCTCTATAATGTATGCGATGTTGTATACCAGACCAGATTTAGCTTATGCACTGAGTGTGGTAAGCCGGTATCATTCAAACCCTGGGGAGAAGCACTGGATAGCAGTAAAGAACATTCTCAAGTACCTGAGAAGGACTAAGGATATGTTCTTGGTTTACGGTGGAAAAGACCTCCAGATCGAGGCCTTTGTTGACTCCAACTTCCAGAGTGACACTCCAAATCCATGTCGGGCAATGTCTTTACCCTTAATGGAGGGGCGGTGTGTTAAAAGAGTTCCAAACAGGAAACCGTTGCTGACTCGATGATGGAAGCGGAGTATATCGCAGCTTCCGATGCCGCAAAAGAAACAGTCTCGATGAGGAAGTTCTTAACAGAACTTCAGGTGGTTCCGTCCATTGTTGATCCAATACCTCTGTATTGTGACAACAACAGGGCTATAGCTTTAGCAAAGGAACCCAGGTCCCATCAGAAGTCCAGACACATCTTAAGGCGGTATCACCTGATCAGGGAGATCGTGGATCGACGGGAGATCGAGGTTCAGAGGGTTGCTACAGAGGATAACACTGTAGATCCATTCACAAAGGCCATTCCTCAGACACAGTTCGAGAAGCTATTCGAGATGATAGGTCTGCGATATGCCAGCAAATGGCCTTAGTGCAAGTGGGAGATTGTTAGTGTGATATGCCCTAGAGGTCATTATTGTATAGTACTAGTTTGTATATTACATTTTGGAAGCTTGGGATATATACACGGATTTATAACAGTCTTGCTTAACTGGTAGTATGCTACTTGGTTTGTATCTATCTTAATATGTATATATGTTTCTTTTAACGTATCGCTAATACATATTGATAGAGCCCTTAGGATCTTTGCTTGACTACCAGTGTTGTGATGGCAGTCACACTTGTGGAGGTTGGGTAGTCTACAAGCACATCCTTATACAGGTCCCTAGTCGTAGGATTATCGAGACAGGGCATCGATACTCCAGAATAGACTTGTGTGTACGCTTCTCGTCCCAGCTAGGGAGATGGTCTGTCCCACAGCCATCAGTACGTCGTACTGGAGATAGTATGCAGGTGCTCATTAGGTTATGAGTACACAGGACATGACTCATTGGGAACTGTTGGTTGGTGCTATACCTATCGTCAGTTATCAGTTCCCAGGTGACATGAGTACAGCTTAGTCCGTTGACTTGACACTGCTGCTTCGCCTCAAGTATGTTCCCACTATTCTTAGATTACTACCCTACCACGGCTCTATTGAGTCATGCAAACAGGTAGTAGTTGGGTGCAGTTCTGAAGCGCTTAGAGGCAGTGGTGGTTAGATAGGATTCGTCTCCCCCGGTATTGGGGGATGATATCGCGCTGTGTTTGGAGAGCCATTACACAAAGTCCCTGGCCAGGGAAAGTGAGATTTACTGGTAGGTGTTCCGGTAGTTTCTCAGGTGTTCTGGGCTACACTCCAACACGACTTATACCGCTATTAGGGGACTGACGTTTATCGCCCCTTAGGCCCGATATGCGATACTCTTAGATGAACAAACTAGATTGTACGGAGATTGTCACATTCAGGCTCAGTAGGAGTTCGTATGGGTTCACCTCATCGGTCTTCTTATCGACATCTACCTGGGGACCGTTACATACAGTTAGTACCGCTTGCGGCCTGTGGTTAAACCCACTGTCATCGTATTGTCGAGTCTTTAGAGTCCCACACAGAGGGTTATACACCTTTAGGCGAAATGTAGTAGAGGTCGTATGGTTTTACGACAGAGTCCGTTCACATACGCGCACTTGTGCGTGTTTGGTATTCGGGCAGTTGATACTGGGATTTGTTTTAAGCCAAATCCTAGTATTTGGTTTTGGGTTGGTTCGGTCTCATTGTATTCGTGTTCCTCGGAACAACGATGCGGGTGTGTATATACAGTTGACAGAGGCAGAGAAACCTCATTAGGGTTTTGACCATTGACTTGATTAAAACCATAATGAGATGGAGGAAATTGATTAATGATTTTTAATTAGAGATAATTGTATCATGGTTAATTGGTTTGACCATTTGACTTGTTGACTTTTGTTGACTTAGATATTTTTGTTAAGCATGAGATATTTTGTGCTTAGCATTAATTGTGACATGATAATGGTCAAATCAACATCAACCATGACAATTATCCTAATTAAAATTATCATTATTCTTTTTCCTCATATGAGAGCACACACCTCATTTTATCATGACTTTTTCTCTCTCTTGCTAGCTCTCTCCTCTTCCTCTCTCAAGGCACTTTTGTTTCATGAGTTGAAAATCAAGAGCATTGTGAGATCAAACCACCAAAACAATTCTCTACTCACTCTAGGGTTCTTAGTCTAGCACACCAAGCACCTTAGTTACTTCAAGATAGAGGTTGGAGCTCAAAATAGAGGCCTTCAGGTGGATCTTTCTTTGGCATAGAGAAGACGGTGAGGATGGGCCATCTACACCACTCCAAGGAGCTCACAACAAGGAGAAGCTACACAAGAAGAGAAGGAGTTCAAGACCAAGGTATAATCATCTAACCTAGTAGTTAAAACACTAAGTTAGTTTGTTAGTTATTGTTTAGCAAAGATCCTAATGCATAGTCTATGTTACCTTGTGATAAAAATTTGATTTTTACTCTTTCCACCTCCCCGTAAGTACCGGGGTGGGTATCATGGACTTACACTTCCAACATCACCTTAGATTTATCACCATAGATCATAATCCACAAGATGTAGTAGGTTTCATCCAAATCTTCCATGGAGAATCCTCATGATAAGAGGAGCTTGACCGAGTGTAGCATAGGAAACCATTTCCTATCAAGAGTATGTCATCTACGTACAATACGTGTAAGACAACCGCACTCTCTACAACCTTCTTGTATATACAAGGTTCATCTACCATTTTGATGAAGTCAAACACTTTGACTACCACATCAAAACAGATGTTCCAACTCTGCGATGCGCGCATTAATCCTGATGGACTTAAGCATAGCTTTGAAAGTCTCAACTTTTCTATTTATACCAAGAATCTTCTCAAGATCCATTTTCTCCCTATGGGTTTTACCCATTTAGGTGCAACATTCAAAGTCATACTTTGTTAGTGTATATGGATTGCATCTTTGATCGCATAGAATCCAGCCTTTTCACAGAGTCCCCACTCGTGATGGCCTGCCTGAACCTAGTTGGGCCATCATCTACCAAGATGCAATCCTCGCTCCCACTGTCGCCGAGAAGACCGTAGTATCTCTCAAGTGGATGAGGAACCCTACCAGATTCGTGGAGATGCTGAGGTTCGTTGGAGACTATTGAATCCTTTGGTTTCACCAAATCATCAGCTATTAGTTTGGCTAGCTGGAACTGCTTCCAGTTCTACCTCATGTCCATAAATTTCTTCAGAAGAAATTCCTTTTCTAAAAGGATGGCATGCTGAGAAACAAAACACCTTTTGCTCCTCAGGGTGGTAGAAGATATTCCCTCGTGAATGTTCGGGATATCCAACAAACTTATACAGAACTGACCTTGCCTCGACCTTTTCCGGATTTTGCTTTTCAACATAGGCCGGACAACCCCATATCTTAACTCGTTTAAGACATGGTCTCATCCCATTCCATATCTCATATGGAGTGGTAGACACTCATTTGGTTGGAACCCCCATTCAATAGATATGCAGCTTCTTAAGTGCATAACACCAAAAGGAAATAGGTAACTCAGCAGTACTCATCATAGAGCGCGCCATATCTCATATGGTACGATACCTCCGCCCCGATACACTGTTGTGTTGTGGTGTATTCGAAGGAGTAAACTGAGAGAGAATCCCATTCTCTGTTTAGAAAATCCAGGAACTCCATGCTCAAGTATTCGCCTCCTCGATCACATCGTAGGACTTAATACTTCTACCCGTTTGGTTCTCAACTTCAAGCTTATATTCCTTGAATTTCTTAAAAACTTCAGACTTATGTTTCAACAGGAACATATGTCCGAATCCTGAGAGAAGATTAGTGAATATAATGAAGTACGAAGAACCAACCTTGGCATTTGTAGACATAGGACCGTATACATCATCATGTATCTGTCCCAAGAGTTCAGTAACTCTTTCTCTGTTTCGAGTAAACGGAGTATTGGTCACTTTACCTTTGTGACAAGACTGGAAAGTATCATAAGATGAAAATTCGAACAGATTCTCATATTCATCCTTATGTAACTTAGCTGGTCATGTCGTATTGATATAACCTAATCTATAATGTCACAAGAAGGATTCGTTCATTTCTGAACTACTCCTCTTGCGTGTGTTCTACATACTTTGAACTGTGGTTTGATTTAGAACTTATATGCCATTACATAACGTGCCTGATAGAATCAACTCTTGATTCAGGAAAATGTTCACAACATTATCCTCCAATACATAATTATATCCTTCATTAACTTAATAAAGAAACTGATGTAATGTTGTATATCAGGTTCGGTATCTAATAACATTTGTTCAGAATCAATGTATTAATACAAGGTAATATTTGCCAACTGACTTGGCTGCAACAATTGTACCATTCTCTAACACTTAGAGATATATCACCCAATCTCACTTCTCTACCTATCTGTAGCCCATGTAATATATTACATATGCGGGATCCTGATCCAGTATCACATACCCAGGACGTAGAAGATACTGAAAAACAGTTCTCGGTAACGAACACACCCGATGAATATGCATCAACATGCTTAATCCTTGATTGGATGGCATGGGAATCCGGATATTCCCCTATTTCCTGCTCGGACTTATAACAATTATAAGATAGAGCAGAACCAACGTTCCACAGCTCAGTATAATAAGCAGGTTCGGTCAATGCATCCATATTATTATCTTGATTAAGGCGTGACATGGTCGCTACCAGGAGAAAGGGAGAAGAAAACACTCTACGTGCGCTCTTGCAAGATCTGATTAGTTATTATTTTATCTAATCAGGATGGCTCCCACTGTTTTTATCAAATCTTTCTTCAAACCCTAAAAGGTAAGACTAGCCGGGATTAATTACACCCTACAAGTTCGCCAATCTTTCAGCCATGCCAGTGTCGGTACTTTGAGGGAGGTTCCCCGTGCTTTCGCACGGATCTAATTAAAATAAACCTCGTTTTCACAGGGGCGTAACCCCGTTAACACCTTTCTAGACACCTACTTGATCGGCTAATTGTAATGTGTAAAACTCTCCCAGGAGTAACTCTTACTCGCAGTGGGTATCGGGATCCAACTATCTCATAGAAGGTATGCAATCTCATTACAAATTTCAACACTTGAAATTACCGATAATATTTTACCCCTAGTGTCTTATGACCTTAACTATGGTTAACAAATCATAAGCACTAGTCAAGTTCTACCCGTCATTTCCTGATTAATTAGACCCACCCACATGACCCTTAACTATGGTCAACAAAGTCATATAACTGTCCTAATTAATCGCATCATATGCTGTGTAGGAAGACATCACTTAGCTACCGCACACTATGCCTTAACTATGGTCAACAAACGTAGCACGAATACTAAGTACTCTACTTCCTAAAATGACGGAGGGTTACGGTAGGTTTTTAAGAAAACCTTTTGCGTAATGAACTTGATATCGTCGTAGAATCGAGTGATTTTGAAAAGGAGTGTTTTTTAGTCTTTTACTAGTTTTGCTAAAGAGGTCACTCCCGGTGAAGGGATCTCGGTTCTTTCCTTATCGAATAAGGTGCAGGATATTTCACAAATACCACTATACAAAGCAAAAACTATAGAAGCAATCAAAAGATAAACCGAGTGGGTTATAGCATCTGCTAGTTTCGCTAAAGAAGTCACTCCCAGTGAAGGGATCTCGACTCTTTCCTTATCGAATAAGGTGCTGGATATTCTATAAGGAATACCGCTATGCAAAGCAAGAACTAGATCTACCAGTTTTCGAGACAAGTTTCTACAACATCTTTAGGTTTCTTTTTCTTTCATTAATCTCATTAATGAAGTCCCATCAATTATGCTTCCTAAGTATCACATAAGAAACGAAAGCATCAATAGTTATTATATATCATATATATAATATAGGCATTCGTCTCAGAATATCAAGTGATCACATCACAGAATATCAGCAGCAGAAAAACACATATGAAATATTTGATATACTAGGAATTCTGTGTTTTAATTAAGCCAATAAAAAACGCGGATTCCACGGTCGTGATGAATAGACAAACCCACATCCCTAGACCCCCTACGAGAGCGGCAAGCAACCCTACCAATTCTAGAGTTAGGAGACCAGGTCTCGACTCCTCGAGATGGTCTCCCACTGGAGCCTAGAACCCGGTTACTTGTACTCTCCTCCTTGGGTCTATCCTAATGCGGAAAAGTAAATAATATACATCAATGGTGACATCATCCTCAACCCGGAAGTTCCCCAATAAAAGAATATTACATACAAGCTTTTACACGAATGAAAATGAAAAAATCTCATCTCACATAAAAAAACTGGCTATTCAAAACACGACGATCCAATATAACATATCACAACGACACATAAAATCAAATGTCATCAACGTAAGTAAATATGCGTATCCTAATTGTCGTTGACATATAGCAATGAAACCGGCGATACACCACATATTACACTTACGGTCGTAGAAAAGAAAATGAAAAACTACAACAATTGGAATCCGCAACCACCTTAGACATCATAAACCCAATGTATCACATACTTTGGATTTCATGCCCAACCAAATGAATTTCTTAGACATCACATGCCTAACAATTATAAATCTCGCATTTTAGTCTCAATATTGAAAACACTTTCCAATAACCAGTCGGGTAATTCAACAAGATTCCCGATAACATGATCGAATGCTCGTCGGAAACTTTAGTAGACGGCCGCACCCCCGATGCCATCGACGAAGTGCACTAAGGCGGAACACCGCGGCCGCGAGCACCCAAACGGATGCTTTTGCCGACAGGGTTCTCCTACAGTCACTTGGTCGGGGCTATGGGGCGTGGCTATCTAGTAAGGTTACCCGTCGAGTATCCGTGTACACTACGTAATTGTGACGGACTTTTGATCCACATCAAAATTCCGTGGCAACCGATTAAATGAAACTAAACTACTGGATTTATAAAATTCAAACTAGTTATCTCATAACTAATTATATGGATTCCAAATATTGTATCACAATCACAGATAGCTAGACGATGTTAAACTTTTCGATCGAATAAACAAACACCCAAAATTTCCCTAAGAGCTCAACACTTGAGCGGAGTTCAAAAAGTGCCCAGAACATGCCACAGCTCCTATGAACCATCCGTAGAAGGGCCGACCCATGCCTCACTCATGTCGCCACGGAACTGCCGGAAACCCTAGGGTATTACTCCGGTTCCGCGATCCAAAAAGTCGAGTTTGGGTATCGTTCTTCTAGAAGGTCCGCAAAATCGCTTGCATGATTTTCTGAAAATTTTAAACTTGGAAAAAAATCCAACTCTTGGAAAATTTCCAGCGAGGGAAAATATGAGTTATTGATATCCGTTCGAACTTTTTAACGTCGTCTAAATAACCCGAATACATGTTAGAATTACGACTACGAAACACTCCGAATTGCCTTTGCAGAAAGTTAAGATCACATGCAAATTTAGCAAAAACAAGCAACACCTGAAACACCAAAACCCTGAGACTGGAACACCCTAAAAATTTGAAGCCAAAAAGCCCTGAATGACCCGGTGAGCTCGGTTTTTGTAATGATGTGGCCGGCCAAAACCATGCCAAATTGCTTCAAATTTTGATAGTGTTCATGTTATATCACATACAACATTCTGCAGTTGCTAAAAAATTTTTAGAGGCCATTTAAAATTCGACAGAAACTAGGAATTTGTATCGGGTGTTTCGGAGATGTCTCCCAATTCTCTAGGGCATACATACAACTAACAACGATGTCATCCAATCAATTCTGTACGGATCAATAGTTGCGTACGCCAACTCATATCATATAAAGTACACACATCTAGTCACGTACAGCACAAAACCATAATCATATATATACCTATATCATATATATACCTACATACCTTTATGTATATATAGCCTA